>MU001495.1:257575-857575 GCA_010093485.1 Karstenula rhodostoma CBS 690.94 | reverse complement strand
AAGAAAGATAGACTCGAGAGAGAGGAAAAGTGGTGGTGGTGGATGTGGAGCCTGGACCGGGGTCGCGGGGCATTGCATGGCATTGCAGTTCATGCATTCATGCGAATAGTGTGGTGTAAATGTAGACACAGCGAAACGAAACGAAACGAAACGGGCGGCGCAGCATGCATGATGCTGGGCGGGTTGCCTGAAACAAACAGGCTTCCCAGCACTTTGCACCGCAATGCGATAGATTGCGTTGGGCCACCGCCGTCCGCAAGGGTGGAGGCCGGCTCGGGAGTTCCAGAGCGCTGGAGTAGACTGGATCGTGGGTGGGTGGCTGGGGCCTAAAGCAAATCCATGAGGCTCTTGCGCTTGCGCACGCGGCGCGTCTTCAGGCCAGCATCCGCGACCGGACACGGCGGCAGCATGAGAGTCGGCTCGCGCTCGTCTGCTCCCCGCGCTACCATCCTGCTACTCCTCGCGGCCGACTTCTGCGGCGAGAAGCTCATGCTCGTGACGGAGCGCACTGGCATCGGCGGGATATCTGGAGATGAGCCCCGTGCAGTGGTCGGCCGCGACGCCGACACCGCGCGCGAGTTTCGGCGCAGCTTGTTCGGCGCTGTTGTTGTCGTGGGCAGGGGAGCGGTCTGCGGTGTCAACGGCGTGAGAGGCATGTTCCCTGCTCGGTTGCCGTTGAGCCTCGAATCGTACTTCTTTGAGGGCGCGATGGCGATGCGTGCGAGGGAGAGTCTCTGGCTGATGGAGCGCAGGCGCTGGTGCGGCGACTGCTTGATGATGGGAGAGGCAGCGCTGGTGGTGGAGTTTTCATAGGGATCCGAGGAGAGGAAAGCATGTGCCGGTGACTGTGGGGTCAGCGGCGGGAGCGGCGCTCGGAGGTTGTTACTGGTGTTGCTTCGCGCACCCGACCCGACGTAGAGCGAGGGGCGTGACTGGAAAGTCGAGCCTGCAGCGCTGACTGGTCGTCTCGCAGTGGTAGGTTTTTCGCTCACCGAGGGCGTTGGGATCCAAGTTGTGCTGACGCCGCTCTGCAGCGAAGACTGCGAACCCGAATCGGAGAGGAGCATGGTGCTCTTGTTGCTCTGTGCGTACGGCTTGTTTCCTGTTGACGGCCGTCGGGATTCTATGCTCAGTGCGGGTGAGCTGGCCCGATCCATGGGTTTGACGATTAGCGAGCGTGTTCGGTTGTCCAGGTGCCGCAGCTTGTTGACTGCCGTGATGGGAAATTGTGCGAGCGAAGCGGAGCGAACTGGTGGTTCGCAGACGGGTGTTTGTGCGAGTTGGATCATCTTGGGACGCCCGACCGACAAGTACGAAACGGTAACGGCCATGTCACCGCTCTTGACCTTGTCTCGACCGGAGATTGACATTGTGCGTGCGCGGAAGAAGCTCGGCGTCGCTGGTGTGGCCGTGGCTTCGTGGATGCTCACGTCGGAGTCGTAGGCGTCGTCGTCGTCGTCGTCACTGGAGTTGCCATCCATGGGTGAGAGGTCCTCCTCGGACGAAAGGTAGCGCTGTTGGAAGGTGGCGCCCTCTTTTCCGGCGATGCTCGTGGCAGCATGCACGGCAGGAGCATGTATCCGCATGATCTCGGGCTCATGGTGGGACAAGTCCGGGGACGATGCCGTGCTGTCAGAACGCTCTGGGCGGGTGGTTTCAGGCTTTTCGAAGGACCATTGCTGGAGCTGCGTCGACACAGCAGCGATGTCGGCCATTGTTTCTGTTCAGAATCGTCAGAACACTGCGCGCTCGACACTGGATGCAGACGGTTATATGGGCGGGATGTGATGGGTGGGCGGCTCGCGATGAAACGGAGGCGCCGGTGGGCTACGCACCAAAGGTATGAGAGGTGCAGGCTGTAGGAGCACAAAGGTTCGTGCGACTTGTCAGATAGCTGCGTCGTAGCAGAGCTGCACTTGGCCGTCAGGAAAGGACAGAGGGGCGTCGATGGCGACAGGCTGCGTATATGGTGGAGGGGAAAAGGCCCTTTGGCATGCACGCAGCGTCCAGGGCATTATAGCATGGTATATCAGGATATAGTGCGGACGAACCGCCCACCGTGCACACGTCCGTGAGCCTGGTGGTGGTTTCAAGAGCAACAGGCGAGGCGCCCCCTGCACCTGGTGCAAGCCCGCTCGCAAGCCAAGACGCTCGACCGCCCGCGATACGGCTATATCATGTCCAGGGCCTCTTTCCTCCACGTCAAGTCGGAGCTGGCGAGGTGTTGGTGCAGCGTGTGCGACGAGAAACACGGGCTGGCTGCTCGTATCACACACACACAGTCACAGCGGGCGTGGTTCCAGCGCATCGACGTCCTCTGCCACCAAGCATCTGTCGCCACTCAAGTCGAGTTAAGTCAAGTCGAGCTAGACACTCACCGCAAAAGACGGCTCGGTCGATGCACTGTCCAGTGTCCGCTGCGGAGCACGATGGTCGCCTCAGTGCGCCTTGCCCTTCTCGAACTTTTCCCTGCCGCTGCATCAGGGGCAGGCCACTCACAATTTCTCCCGAATCACGGGCATCTTGAGCATCGCGATGTGGTTAGCAGCGGTGGAGAAGGGAGCGCCACAGCCGGATTGAGGATCGCTATGGAGACTGGCACCCTGAAGACCCTTCTTCTTCATCAGCTCGCCCTTGGCTGCCTCCATGGCACATGCGAACGCGATGGCTGGACGGACGTTGGGCGCTCTACGTTGAGCTGAGCTGCGCTCGATCCGCCGTTGCGACCGTCGAGTGCCACGGTGCCAACTCCAGTCATGCCCGCCTGACGAATACGCCGCGGTAGAGAGATGCACATACAATCTGACCCTGCAGCACCCCCCGATGCTCCAGGAATAGCGCACTGCTGCTCTGAGCACTCCGTCCAACCGCAGACCCCACCTCATACCCACCTCGGCCTCCACCAGCCTGCGTCCACTCTACCCTATATGAAATATGCTGCCATGGCGTCCTGTCCAGCTCACGCGCGCCTTTGCCTTTTGCTGGCCCAATCTAGTCCAATATACACGCTCGATTAGCTGTCAGCGTAC
Organism: Karstenula rhodostoma CBS 690.94; assembly: GCA_010093485.1. Taxonomy (NCBI): domain Eukaryota; kingdom Fungi; phylum Ascomycota; class Dothideomycetes; order Pleosporales; family Didymosphaeriaceae; genus Karstenula; species Karstenula rhodostoma. The sequence goes on along the minus strand of MU001495.1, from coordinate 854,546 downwards.
GCCATCGAGAGGGATCGACGTCGCGGGCAGGCCTCTAAGTAATCGCGGGCAGGCCTGCAACTGAATCTGGTCAAGTTTTATACAGGCTAAAGAGCTATTTTAGGATACCGCTCTATAGGGTAAATTACTATAGGGAGAAGGTTTTTTTTAATAACTAAGCTACTATATTACTTAACGCGTAAATCCTTAGTATTAGTATTTTAGCTAGTATTGTGTATTATATATTGTATCTATCGCTTCCTATTACTAATACTAGCTATTACTCCCTATTAATTTAACTAATTATATACTTATTTTATATAGAAACTTAGTTATAATTATATTAAACTCTATTCTTAATATTCTTAATATTAATAATAGTATCTTATTACTAATAAAGTTAATATAGGACTTAGTATTTTATATATTTATAACTTAGGTACCTATACTTTCTATATCTAATCCTAGTAATAATACTACTAATAAGTATATAGAGGGATATAAAATATCTTATAATACTAATATTAGTAATACTATAAGTAATTCTAGTAGTAAGGGACCTATTAAGGGATTTCTAGAGGTTATCTAGTAGTAGTATTATATTATTTATATAATAGGTGCCTGTATATTATATTAATATAAGTTTAAGAATCTAATTATATATAGTAATATTAATTATACTAGTTTTTATATATATAAAGGACCTCTATATACTTATAAACTAGTACCTAAAATAGTATTACTATTACTACTAGTAGTAATTAAGTTCTTAAATAACTAGGGCTATAAGTATTAAGTTATATATAAAAAGGCTAAGTAATATAAAAATATTACTAGTAAATAGTATAAGTATAAAGTATAATACCTATAATATAGTAGGTATAAGTATATTAAGGAGGAGGATTACTAAAAGCTTAATATAAGGTTCTAGAAATATAACTACCTATATATATTATATATTATTACTATAAATATACTTAATCTAGAGACTTTAAAGTAGAAGATCCTATATATAGAGGATTAGAAATATAAGTAATAATTCTTATTATATAATTACCTACTATATAAGGATATATATATATACTCTAAGTATAGAAATAAGTAATAGAATAAGAATATTAAGTAAAAGGTAATTATATACTTTAGTACCTCTATTACTAGTATATATAGTATTATAGTAATACTATACTATAATTTCTTAGATATCTAGCTAACGCGTAATAATATATATAACCTATACTTATAGTATAGATATAGAGAATTATAATTAAAGATAAAAATAGAGCTATTAAGGGAAAAGTTAGTAGAGAGGGGATACTTTTTTAAGTAAGTTATATACTAGATTTCTCTAAGTTTAATATATCTACCTAAAGTCTAGAACTAGTATTTAGTATAGTTAGTATATTACTATTTTTAACTAGTACTATTCTATTTTAGCTAGGTTCTTAGTACTAGAATTCCTATTTATAATTTCCTAGGTATAAACTTAATACTAATAACTATATTACTTACCTCCTTTTTATTTACCTATATTACTAGTAAGCCTTTATATAGGTACTAGATACTCTCCTTATTAACTATACCTTTAAAATAAATAAATATAACTAACTACTACTTAATATTATTAGTTCTAATAGTAGTAACTATATAGTATACTTTAGTATATACCTTATATTAATATATAATAAGGGAGCCTATAACCTCGTTTTTAGCTAGCTAAGGAAGCTATTTAATAAGCTTAAAGTCTAGCTAAAGGTTATTATTATAGATAGAGACCTTATTACTATTAATACTATTATATTAAGTTTCCTAGATATTCTATACTTACTCTACTAATAGTATATAAATAAGTTAGTATAGGCTTATATATATATTATATATATAGAGGAGTTTAGCTAATATTATAATAGTACTAACTAGATTAATATACTAAAGACTAAGAACTTTATAAAAATATACTATTAAATACTTAATATAGAGACTACTAAGGTCTCTAAAAATTACCTTTAGAGTATTAAATTTATATCCCTGTATATAGAGTAATATCTATATAAAACCTAGCTAAATAACTATATAAATACCTTACTTAGCTATTATATAAACTATTACCTATATTATAGATTAATAGTAATATTAAAAGTTAAAGGTATATATACCTATATTAAGTAATAGCTAGATACTACTAATAATAATTTTTTATACCTATATAAATACCTTATAAGCTTTTATAAAGATTAGGATAATATTTACTAGCTTATTAATAATATTATTACTAGTAAAATTACTTATTAGGTATTAGATTTTATATTTAAAACTATATAGGGCTATATTACTAACTATATAATTATACTTATATATTAATAACTAATACTTGTATATAGATATATAAGGAAAGTTAAAGATATAGAATATATTTTACTTTATTATAGAGGCCTCTAGTAAATTATAATAGATATATCTTATAGCTATATAATAATAGAGAAAGACTATAAGTTAGTAAGCCTCTAAGCTATTAATTTTAATATATATTAGTAGATATTATATATATAGGATCTCTATATATTACTTACTAAGTATATACTTAAGCCTATTATCTAATATATAAAATACCTAATCTAGAGTATTAAATATAAGCCTATACTAGCTAAGCGCCTTAATAATAACTACCTATTAGAGGTACTAATATAAGTACCTATAAGCTAGTAGCTAGTATTAGAGACTTTTATAGTCCCCTATAAGTTAACCTAGTAATATTAGATACAGGCACTATATAAATAAGTTATAGATTTAAGTAATATAGATATCTAGATAATATAGCTAGTAATTTAGCTAGTAACTTAGCTAGTAATATAGCTTTTACCTAGTATATAGGAGCTTATTAGTAGGTAATAGCTTATAATTACTATACCTTTAGGTAGTTAATATAGTATCTATAGGTATTACTAGCCTATAATTAGGCTATTTCTAGATAGTTAATATAATATCTATAGGTATTACTAGCCTATAATTAGGCTACCTCTAGATAGCTAATATAGTATCTATAGGTAATATATAATAATATTAATATATATATAGAAGAGCTTCTATAGGTAGTAACTACCTATAGTTTAATATATACTAATATCTCTACTTATATACTATATACTATATAAAAACTAGTAAGGATTAACTTAAGATAGGTAATACTATAAGTAAATAATTCTTTAAGGTTTAGTAGAAGCTAATTTTATATATAGGCTACTTCCGCGCTTATATATATATATATTATAGAGCTTTCCTATATAGCTAGACTTTTACCTAATTAAGTTTACCTTATTAAGCCTCTAGTAATATTATAGTAGCTCTACTATTAAGAAATACTATATACCTATAATAAATTATACTATAATGTAGTTTATCTATATAGTGCTTTAGCCTGCAGGACCCCCTGCATGCACTTGACTGGATTCGGTTGCAGGCCTGCCCGCGATTACTTAGAGGCCTGCCCGCGACGTGGATCCCTGCCCGCGACGTGGATCCCATCGAGAGTCATTCCGAAACACCGTGCTCGGCCGCGCAGCCATTCACCTCGTTGCTTCTCCATGGGGGACCGGCGCAGGCGACGTCGCAGTCAGCTTGCACAGCAGACTCGGAGAGGTCGTATTCTGTCGCGTTGCACACGATCACGGATGGCGATAGCGGACTCTCGGTGCGCGCCGGCACCTGTAGATTGAGCAGACCACGCTACTCCGGGGTGCTCGCAAGTGATGGCCATCGCCAGTCTAATGCGCCGTCATTCGCCGACAGCCCTCACGTCCTGCCACCTATCACGATGAAATGCCAACACCCTCGCGCAACAACGGCGTGCATCTCACAATCTACCGTTGAGCGTCGTGCGGCTGCTACTCCGCATCTCGGACCCTTTCGTTCCCTGTGCCACGCAGGACCCTGACCATGCCACCGACGAAGTCCGCCCACACAGGTCGCAGCACCGCCGACCACGACCGCACCTCCAAAACGCCATCAGTCCTTTTCCCAACTCTACCCAGATCTTCACGGACAAGCCCGTATTCGTCTCTGCCTTGCCTCCACACCTCCACATTCGTCCAGCACTAACCCAGAATGGCCGTCTGCTTCTCCGATCAGCACCCAAGTCCGAAAGGGCCACCTGCCCCAGGCGTAGTTCTCTGCCCCGTAACAGTGAGATGGCCGTGCACGCCCGAGTACAGTGTACACCACGGACTTGTGCCCTTCCTCTGGAGGCTTGCATTCGGCCTCAGGCGAATGTCAGCCTGGCGACGCCACCTCGCACATACTAGCTGTCAATGCTACACAAGCACGTGTAGACAAGCCTTCGTTTCTTTGCTTGGATTTGCTACCAACAATGGCTCTGGACAATGATGACATCCGCTCGCTTCCTGTTGGAAGGAGTCGAAGCCGCCCATGCTGATCTTGAAGCGCCTCAAGTAAGCATTCGAGTGACGTCAACATCGAAATCCGCAGACCCGAGAAAGGTGAACGTATTCTAGTGTGGTGATATCGCAAAGGATGTGGGGATGTCGGAAGACAGTTGGCATGTCTCAGCTCTGAGCTGTTGAGTAAACCGTCGCGGGTCTCGGCCCAAACCCATTCGCGCCGTTGACAGCCACTGTTCAGCCCTTCGCCAGTACCCCGCCGCGACCCAGTGTTTTAGCATTTCCCCGCAGGATAGTGGTTTCAGAGATATAGAACGGGCTTTGGCTGTGCTGGTCTATTGCTGCTTGTTGAATGGATTCGATGCGCACAATGATAGCACACCATCAGCGCAGCCGCGAGCGCATTGTGCAGACATGAGTACCTCAAGGCTACGCTCACAATGTCGTCTTTCACAGCACGAGACAATGGATTTCAAACTGTAAAACAGACTCTGACCGTGGTAGTCGACGATGTCTCAAATTTACTCATTTACTCACCTCACTCAGCATAGTATTCACCTGCTACACCACGTCTCAGCGGGTGTATAGTGCAAAAACCTCCCCACCGAAAATGCCCTCTCTCCCATCCAGCACCACCAACGCAGTATCCCCACTCCATCAAACCTCCTTCCTGCGCTTTACTAAATCTAAAGCCACCTGGAACACGGCACAAAACACCAACCTTACGATGGCGTCCTAAAACTGTACCCCCCAGACTAACACCACTAACACTAACACCACTAGGCGGTCGTGCTGAATCCGCGGGGGGCGGGGTATATGTCTGGTAAGTTGTGGGGCGAGGGCGTCATTGGATGAGCGGGATGAGGGGGCGGCTGGGTCGATGGGGAGTTCGTCTGGGGGGACGGTGGGGTCGGGGTGTAGAAGTGAGGCGGGTGGGGGGATGGAGGATGTTGGGTGTTTTGGGGGGGTTGAGGCCGAGGAGGAGGGGGAAGAGGGTGTGGAGTGTGTGGAGTGTGCGCTGGGGGTTTTAATGTCGGCGCGGAGGGTTTTGCCGTCTGGGTTAGGGGGTGGGAGGTAAGTGGGATACTGGGTGAGGTGGGACTTTGTGCTGGTGGTGAGGTGAGGTGTGTTACTCCACCGTCGGTGCGAGTCTGGATACTCGAAGCTGTGATGTGGTGACCTAGTAGTTGCGCTGCGGTGCATGCCGTAAATCCGGGATAGCATAAGTATCTCCGTTTCCTGATTCTGTCATCGCTTTCCAGACAAGGCAATTGCCTCTACTACATCCCTTTTCCACATTTCCACACTAGCAGAATAAACCCCCTCTCCGGCATTGGTCTTGGGATTTCCCAGCTCCAACAGTCCAGCCAAGAGTCTCGTGACATTTCCATATTCTAAGCCCAAAGTCATATACTGTGCCTACTTCTTCTTACCTAACTTTTCAAAGAACTGGATAAACGCCGTGGAGTGTCTTGTGTGTATTGATTGAGTTAGAGGCTTTCCTTTAACAGCATGTATTAGTCAAGATACACGTAATTATAAGTACATGATCACTAACTGGAAGCTGCAATCTACTCTTTCGCAGCAGAAGTCGTTTGCAATAAGTAGTAGACTTGCCGGATCTAGATGCAGTCGATACATCCCCAGGTTCGAATTCTTGTTCGATGTTGCCCAAATGCGACTTTCCATCACCGCATTCATTCAGTGGTATTACTTCCATAGATGAAGTGATCAAGATTGTCTTGATGTACTGCTCGCTTCGGATCCAAGTAGTAAGCGCCTCAAGTTGGAAATACTCAGCTTCATGGATTAAGCTTGCATATAAAGGCAGATCAAAGCCATTCGTCCGAGTCCAGAAAATGGGAGGTGCGGAGCTTCGTAAGAAGTCTAGAATATGCTCGAATAGAAGGGGACTTCGATCGACGAAAGGCATCCCGTTGACGTAACAAGTCCTGTCAGCCCATTGATTCGAGAGCATTGCGTTTAAGAATGGTGACTGTTCAAGTGTAGACTTGAGTGTAGTGAACGTGCGGCCGCCCACGTTGATCATGAATGGTTCGGTCATTGATATGCCTGTACTCGAATAAAGTCAAAGGATCATGGAGAAAGACTGGGAGGTTGCAGGTTAAGTCAACTTGAAATAAGCGCGCTCGGCTTGGCTTTGCCCTAAAGAGGTATAACGCCAACAGAAAGGGTTGCAGGTTAGATTAGCCGGTAAAATGATTGATTGATTCGTACACGGTTTCAGCCGCAGTTGCGTGCAGCTATGCCCGGATGCAGATGTTTGGCAGACGCTCTGCCGATAGACTCAACCATAGGTGTGGCTAGCTGTTCCTTTGCCTCCGCTTGTAGTCTGGTTTCTGCTACGACTACATACATGTCGTCATAAGAAGTGACGCATCTGTGCCTGTGTGCTTTACTTCGGCATGGCACCTGGCAGCAATTTCGCCAAGATAGCCACCATGTGACCTAGTATGGACACTTCTAGAAGACCTCGTCCCTTCTTAGTATAGCGTACATATAATACAATCCAAGGTTAGTAATCATCCAAGATTTCTTTACAGATCCTCGCTTACACACGCTAAGAGACCCTAAAGTTCCCTCTTAACGGATAAACTCGGAGTACATGCTCACGCATACTGAATATTACTATAATTTTAATATATATTCTTATCTGGGGCAAGCATCGTTTAGACCCTCTGAAAAGTTAAAATACTTTAGTAGCGATAGTAGAATAGGGGCTGAAAGCTGCAGTAAGGTTAGACACTATAAATTGAATAACTGACAGTGTACTTAATACTGTCGTAATTTTTGCTCTACGGGTTGGTCATAGTAGTGTATAGGAATGAAGGTGTTTAAACCTAATAGAAGTCTATCCAGATCTGTTATAAGAATATTGGTGTTCGGAAGCTCGTTTCGTTTCGGCGAGGGGTGTTTTTCGACTAACAGTGATGGATGTTACAAGAAGAACAGAAAGACCCAACTCATCATCCATAGATAGTCAGTTTCTACATTAGGGCGCGCCGCAAGCCAGTAGTGTTCAACGCATGGCATAGCATAAGAGGTGAGTCCGCGGACGCAAACAGATCGACCCACCTACTTATTCTGCATATTAAGCCGCCATCGGCTTACTTCCCGTTTGGAATTACTTTGATGGTTGAATTCAGCGCCCAAGATCCCATTTCTGGCAGTGCCATCTGCGCTGCGATCCGAGGACGCGGAACACATAACCCTAACCCCAACCCTAATGCAACAACGGACTCTGAACTACCTTTTCTGCGGGTGCATTGAACCAAGCGTTGGCTTTAATCTTAGAGATATTTCAGACGCCATGCTAAACGCGTAACTCTTCTACATCTTATCGCGACGGCTACGGCCTTCGAACCGTTAGATCGACGGGAGAACGTATGCCGCGTAACACTCTCCCACCACATACATGTGGTAGCAGCACTGCAGCAATGTAAAACACCGATCTACCTATTCGACACCCCATATACCAACACACTGCTTCTCCACGCTCATCAATGCCTCGGCCTCCACACAGCTCACTGGTCCTTTTCTTCGCGCGCCTCGATCACATCACATCGCCAAGGAAAGAGGACCAGGCCACGTACTCTGCGCATGCATGCATGTTTCGTTTCCACCAACACACGCCCGGTCACCTGGATGCAGAGCCTTGACATGCATGCAGCCTCCGTCTGACCTTCGCTCGGTACCGTCGGCTAAAGAGCCGGCGGGTAAACCGAGTCGGTCATACATACCCTGCCCTATCCCAGCTTGATATCTTATTCACATAGATAAGCGTGCAGAGACGGCCCTGGTCTACCGGATGTGAGAGCTTGGTGGTAGATTGGGATCGGGGCGCGTGATCTAGAGGGTTGGTAGAGACGTGGCATCTACGGGGTTTATCCCGGTGGGCCGGTGGGTTAGCATCTGGGGAAGGTCCTGATGGGATATCTGTTTTTTTTTTGCTGTTGTATGCACTAGGTCTTATTCGGATTGAATTTGACTTTGCTCGGTATATCTTGCTTGGCTGACTTTAAAGTGACAATTATTATCTTTGAGCGGGGTATATCTGTTACATGGTTTAAGCTCGTTCTCTGAGGGAGAAGGACACTTTGGAATTAGAGTCCACTCCGGCATGCTCTTTGACTCTTCACCATTTCACTGTTCGTGTCTAAAAACTAACAGCGGCACCCAATGTACGCACCCCTGACAAGACCGCAAACTACTTCAAGGCTGGGGATCCCATGGAAATGGCGGCGGACCACCGTATTCCCCTGGCCGAAGATTAGCGGAATCCAAAACACGCGCACAATATCACGTTGAACATACCTTTAACATCGCCAATCCACGGATACTTTTCATGAGCAAACAGCTCCAGCACCGGCTGAGATTTCGTTTTGTCCGTCGTGGAGCCTTCGTGTACCGCGATGAAATCAGCGACGGCGGTGCTTTTCAAGAACAAAGGTGAGCCCTGTACGCCAGCGTATCAGCCTTGAGATATCACACCACGCGGAATTTACCATCTCTTTAACTGCTTTAAATATCTCCTGTGCAGTGGATAACAGCCCACTTACACAGTTTATACAGAAATGTCTGAGCATAAGTCGTTTCGAGTCCGTGTTTCCATCCGCATACTGCTTGACGAATTCCTCGCCTCTGTCAAAAGCGATAGAGGCCTCGCTGAATCGATGGTTGTGTGCAAACGCCGAGCCCGTCGTGCGCTGGCAGTTTGTGCAGTAGCAGTGCACGGCGAGCTTGTCGATGCCGGTTACCGTGAATGAGACCTTGCCGCAGTTGCACCGGACGGAACGCGTGATTCTGGTATCTTCGGTCATCACTGATAATTATAATGGAGGCGAAGATAAGAAAGAGTGGTTGGGTAAGGTTGTCGGGGAAGAACGGACTGTGTGTGGTTGAAGGTTGGGGAGAGTGCATCATCCGACGAGGCGATTGCGCCATTTTGGTTGACTATGTCGGAAAGAAGGGAGAAGTAGATCTGCTGGAGCGGATTTGAACACTCGAAAACGGAGGCGTTTGGGTTTCGACTTCTGAGTGTGAAGGATGTTTGCACGATAGCCAATGTACGTGCACAGGCGTGGTGTTGATGGGAGGTGGTCGCGGCTAACCAAAAAGGGTAACATAGTTCTCTTTAGTCGCAATCTCCGTGTGAACAAATTCGAGTTCGACAAGTAAAGCCAGGACCAATGGTATTCTCCTTGGGAGGGTGCTACAAGAAGATTCATTATTCAAGATCTCCACGGTCCGAAAAGAATGCCCAAAGGCTTACGGTACTTTTTGTTGCGATAGATAGCTACAATGAGCAGAATATTGTCGAATGTGTGATTGTATTTATGTATATAATAAATGACATACTCTTCTCCGGCAATGTCGCAGAGCTTGAGCATGAAGCGAGATCGTACCCGGCCAATTTCATGGGTCAAGCACTCGAATTTGATGACGTCGTCGATCCGCGACTATAAAAAGTGTCTCGAAGGGCACATGCTTATCGCTCGAAAAGCTATCGACTATGTTCTTGTTAAGCTCAGAGCCGTGGAAACATAATCAACTTGAGAATCCTCAGTAGCCTCGGAAAACCTTGACATTCTGGCTGGTGGATCAACAGTGTGGAGTTTTGTGGTAATGAGAATAGAGTGAAACAAAAAAGAATATCGTTAAATTACAGGGCTGACTAAACGGCACGTGGAAACGAGCCGAGCCAGGAGATGAACTGATACAGCATACAATGGTTGGCCCGAAAACCGCTGTGCATGGTACATTCCATACCCCGTAGCGTCACTTACCATGTTGAGTGCGATAGAACTTTATGTATATTCAGGGTCGTTGTACCAAACTACCCACTCAAAAGACCAAATTAGGAGTTCCGCACAAGCACGGTGAGCATAATCTATCACCTCAGGCCCAAAGGGCAGGCAATTCCGAAAGTGTCCTTCCCACCACCTCTCACATTCCCGCCGGACCCTCGGGCATCCCCCACTTCTCCAACAGCTTCTTCCACTGCGTCAATTTAGGTGCCACATCCGTCAGTACCTTCCTAAATTTCTCCATCGCCGCCTCAGCCTTGTTTATCCCATCTACCATCTTCGCATCATCGCCAGTTTTGACCTCCGACGAGAGTGCGAAGACCGTGAGATACCACTCATTGAACGTGGTTTCGAGCTCTTCTGCTACCTTCAAGTACGTGAGTCAGCACAGTAATAGCTATCACGCACAGTCGATTGAGGTTTCGTTTACCTTCTTGATGACGGGAATGTGGGTGTTCTTCAGTTCCGTGCGAACCATCTGGTAAAGCTCGGCTTTGAGCTTGGGGTCGGACATGGTTGAAGGTAGTCAGTTGCTCGGCAAAGGGTTGTGTGAGGTACACTAAGTATACTGCGAGACTGTGTTATGTAGGCGCAGGAGCGTTTGCCGGTGACCCATGAGAGCGAACGACGTGACTGTAGAAACGGGAAACAAACGGGAGGAAATTTCTTAACGCGCTTGGGTGTTGGCAAACTCCAGGGAGTATTCACTTGTAAGAAAACACACTTAGATGCCAAGCCTATATTCTCGATTCTGTTGGCATATCTTAGATTACGCAAGGAGATGGAAAGCATAAATATGGTAATGGGACTGGCTAGAGAGAGGAACTTGGAGAGCTGGACAAATCAGGTATATATTCACTCCAACACATGCACACATGCGTCGAGATGAGACAAACGATCGTCACTAGGCCCGGACAATAGACTACACATGCATGTCACCATCTAGTCATGAATCCGGTACAAGATTACCCCTTTTCTAGCAGCAGCACTTGTACCTTAGATGTCACGATCTTTATTGCTCCCACTTCAATGCCCTCCATAGTCAACCAAGATGTGAATTCGCAGATCAACCCACAATGGGTCCTAGTACGGCTCGATTGCGTTTTGGCTTGCGCTTTCGTGCCAAAGTTGGCCATGAGCCCGCAGTTTACGTGTTGGCCGTGACTAACTTGGTGCAACGTGTGGGCCAACTAAAAGAGCGGCCTTGTTACGATTGTGTATCTGCGGAGTCCGATTTGCATAGTTTCACGAACCACTTGCACGATCGTCGTTCGTGGTTTATGAATAGGATGATATATTCGTGACCATGTGTACAAAACCATGCTCTCCTCAGATCAGTCTCTGAGCGTCGCTAGCCTTGACTAACCGTATGGCTCTAACCCGAGATACTCCTTCATAAGAGCCTATTATCAAGGGCCAATACTAGATAAGACTAACGCTCTTAAGTTCCAAAACTCTTGACCCATGTCCATGACCGCAAGTAAACCCATCCGCCCCAGATAACAACATTTGCCCATTCCCTTTGAATTTATTGACGTCCAACCCGCCAGATATATATTCCGCAAAGCGATAGCCAAGACTGAAAATATCCTCGACCTCCACCTCATCAGCTCAGATACATACCCGCTGCCAATCCTCGCCGACATACCTTACGCATGATCAAGCAGCCCCATTTCGCCCTCTACGATGAAGCAAACTTCGCCTTGCGCACAGCACGCACAGCGCGCACCTTACGCACGCGCTTGCGGCGCTCGCTTCCCACGGGGGAATCACGCTTCGTGCGGGCTTTGACGGCAGGGAAGTTGGCGGTGATGGATTCCCGGCTTAAACGCTCGGCGACTATGACTCTTAGCTAGTACTCACGGAGGTTCAACCGTACATCAAAGTGGGGAGCGTTACTAGCTCGGGCCTCATCGATGCCCTTGTTCTTGAGCGCTGCTTTGAAGAGCATCTTGTAGAACAGGCCGTGAATGTGTTGCTGTGAGGCCTCGGGGTTGGTGGTGGTGGGAGATGCCATTTGGAGATGAGGTCTCGAAGGGAGTTGTAGAGGTGGGATATGTAGTCGAGGTCGAGGTGTGGAGTCGAGATACAGAGTAGAGGTGTGGTGAGCGACTTCTTTGGGGAGAAGAGCGTCGAGGGGCGTGGTAATCTGGCAGCCAAAGGTACGCGTTCAGATGTCTAGATGGCTAATCAACCTGAGTTTCTTGACCGTTGCGCAAGCACACGCCGTTTGATGGCAGGGGGCGAGTTGAATTGAGTTGAAAGTCTGCAGCTCGTGAAAAATCACCTAGACTGCAGACGGCATCTTGTCTCAAGCAGTTTGCCAAATGGCGTGCTCAAGACTGAGGCGAAAAGGTTGGCACGCATCTGCTTTCTGCAACACCACCGAGGACACACTCACAGTGTGAAAGTGCCCTAACGCTCACATCGCATCCACCCTCGAATCTTCCTCTCCACGTCCATACAGTTATTATGGTTCATTGTCTACTTCAAATCAACCATTGCGCGACCCGTGTCGGACCCGTGAATCACCATCCGCCATATCTTCATTCAACCACACCCCTATCATGCTGACCCTCTTACCTCTACCGAACAGAACACTCTCGCTCCACGCCTACCAACAGCGTCCAGGCCAGACCTGACGCACACTTGCCTATCCCATTCTCCCTATAAAACACCCCCGGGAGAACACAGAAGCGAATTTCCAATCACAAAAACCATATCTGAAAGCCACCTGGTATACCTTAAGGAGAAACGCCAACCCGCCTCTCCATTCCACCACTACCCCTCTTCTCTACCACCCTAACTCCTCCTCCTCTTCACCCCTCAACACCCCTACCTCCTGCCCACCCCCTTCCAAACCCCACCCTCCCCAACCGCATCCAACCCCCCTTTCCTCACTAACCCCACAAACCCCTTATCCCTCCCCAACTCCCCGGGCCTTACACCCACCACCCCCTCAAAAACAGGCGCCAAATCATGCGCCGCGCAAACCCTCCACGCGCCCCCCTTCTCCAGCTTCTTTGCCAACTTCTCCGTGAACAAGCAATCCAGCCGCTGGCCCAGCGTCTCCCCGGTTTCTTCGTCGACGACGGTGCTGCGGAGCTGGGCTGCCTGCGCATCGCTGAAGTACGGACGGCCGATGTAGTCGGGGGCGAGGACGGCGTCGAGGCGGGCGCGGGAGGAGGCGTTTGAGCGGAAGGCGCGGAGGTCGTGGATGAAGACGTGGAGGCGGTAGAAGAGGGCCGTGTCTTGGCGTAGGGCTTGGAGGGTGTGTGTGGTTTGGGGCGAGGTTGGGGTGGTGGTGGTCGCAGGGGTGTCTGGGGCTTCTGCGGTGGGAGCTGAGGGTATGCATAGTTTTGTGGAGAGAGGGTTGTCTTGGTGCGCCGTGGCGGGTGTTGTGGAGGATTGGGGAGTAGGGTTGGCATGATCCTGTTCGTGATGAAGGAGGCTTTCGGTCCAGGTCGTTGCGTCGTGGGGGTATGGGTGTGACATGTTTGCGGTGCTGGGTGTGTGGTTGTGGATTTTGAGCGAGAAGAAACGCGTGTGTAGTGTTGGAGGTGCTTAAGTCAGAGTGAACCACGGTACATCTGATCCACCTCTGTGGAAGCGCTTCCCCAACAACAATCTGCACACGAAAGATATAGTAGTAAATTTCCGTTATTCTCGCTGATGGCTGCCAATGAACCATCGCAAGCTATGTCGTCTCATGCTATGCATCAAATATGATACTTCGCGAGCTTGGGCAAGCCGCGGCAAAACTCGATAAAGGAACTCGGTGGGGTGCCAAAACACAAAGATTTCAAATAGCTCTCATGCTATGCATGCACCTATGAGTGATGCATGTCTATGGGTATATCTCCTTGCATCCAAGTGCAGCATGGCAACATCCCCTTCACCGCCCTATACAGCCGCACGAAGTGCCTCCCCCTCCGTCTTCTCTTCCTTCTCCAACTGCCTCGTAATGCTGCCATTCGCGCCCCTCCCACCCGTCGGATCCTTCCCTGCGGCAACTGCATCGTCAACATCTGCACATTGTTAGCGCGTCGCTCGCATCTAACCCCCAATAGGATCACCGTTAATCGACTGCCTACCCTGAAACCCCTCGTCCATCTCGGCGGCCTCGCGCCCCACCCACCGCCTCATCTTGTCCCGCACAAACTCGCCAAAGTCCCACTCCTCGTCTTCGAGATGCGACGCCGGCGCAACCCAGATGTACGTCTCGGCCTCGACCTCCTCGCCCTCCACATTATCCTCCTCCTTCAGCGCGAGGTCGCCCATCCCGCCCTCGCCGTCGTCGGCCTTGCTGTCCTTTTGCTTGAGCACGCGCACGCGCACTTTCCGCCGCTCGTACATGTCGCCCTCGAAGATGTCGAGCCGCCAGATGTCGCCGTCCGTGAGGCCCGTGACGAGGGTGCCGCGGACGGAGGAGGCTGGCGTCGAGGGCAGCACGGCGGGGTAGTCTGCGTGGCGGACTTGGCGGCGCTGGTGGGCGTGCAGGATGGCGGGGCAGATGTGCAGGAGGGACGCGTGCGCGGGCGTCGGCGGGGTGGACTGGCCCCAGATGACGCGGTGGAGGACGGGCGGGGCCATCAGGGTGCCGTAGAAGAAGGCCGTGTGGTCGCCGGCCATTTCGTCGGGGCCCCGGTCTGAACAACTATCTCCGGCCAGGTACTCGATGATATCTGCGAGCATTTTAGTGTCGAGGGAGGACGGTCCAGCCAATGGGTCTGTCAAGGCGGAGGGGTTGTCAATAGAGAGTGAATCTTACGCTTTGTTAGGAAATGTTGTTTCTTATAGGTCGTGCTTGTAGCTGAATAAGCGAGACAACAAACAACAGAGAGTGAGTGAGCAAGGGAGTCAATTGCGTGGCAAAACTATAGACAGTGAAAGTGAAGGTGAAGATGAAGGTGAAGGTGAAGGTGAGTGACATTTGATCTTGGCCCGCCAAACACGCTCCCCACCCACAGCCGATAAGCTCTTCCTTATCGCTGGCACCGAACGGGCACTACTGCACGCTACTGCACCGAAGCTTAGCATGCGATCGGCACGGCGCGGCACCTTTTCGACGGGGCTCGACCGCGAAATAAACAACCGCAATTTCCTGCGCTCCCGCCGGCGCGTGTGCTCGAGAATCCCGTCTGAAGTGATTCTCGACCTGCGCATCGCACCGCTCATCTTTCTGCCTAGGACGACAGAGCCGCCATGGGCTTCATCAACGACCTCGTGACCTCGTTCGCGCCCGTCTTGTCCGTCTCTCCCTCCCCCACCCACCGACCCAGCTAACAAACTCCTCCCCCCAGCATCGCCACGAGCCCCGTAACCAGCTATGCCGACCAAATCTACAGCATCCACCGCACGCACTCATCCACCGGCTTCTCCCTCGACATCCCGCTCATCATGCTCGTCGCCAGCATCCTCAAAGTCTTCTACTGGTTCGGCGCCCACTTCAGCACCAGCCTGCTAATCCAAGCCCTCCTCACCATCATCGTGCACGTCGTCCTCCTCCACGTCGCCCTCACCAACCGCGCCGCGCCCTCCCACCTGCCCTTCCAGCCCGCCGCCGCCCGCAGACGCCCCTACGACTTCTGGCAGTGGCGCCCAAAAAGGCCCTACTGGGCTTTCGTGAGCTACTTCGCCCTCGTCCTGCTCGTGCTGCACGTCCTGCTCGCCTCGACCAGCGTATTCATCCCGTACACAGACGTCCTCGGCGTCGTCGCTCTCACCGTCGAAGCGACGCTGCCGCTCCCCCAGCTCCTCGCAAACTACCAGCGCCGCGGATGCAAGGGCTTCCGCCCCTCCGTCATCGCGAACTGGATCGTCGGCGACACTTTCAAGATGTGGTTCTTTTTTGCGTCTGCCGCCGGCGAGGTCCCCTGGGCCTTCAAGCTGTGCGGCATCTTCCAGGCGACGTGCGATCTGGGGCTGGGACTGCAGTGGTTCGTGTGGCGCGATGGACCCGAGGGTGTGGCAGCTGGTGGGGAGAAGGAGCTGCGGAGTCCGCCGCCGGAGCGGGCGGGCGAGACTTTCGAAATGCTGAAGGGGACCCCGGGGTATGGGGAGAAGGGGGTGGTCGGCGCAGATATTGATCTTGGAGATGGCGTGGGGAGTTGGGAGAGAAGGGGCATATAGAAGGCAGGCAGGCAAAAGGGAGACGAAGCAGACGAGTGTACGTTGATGATCAGACGATGTGCAAGATCCACGCATACACCCAAACAGCAACACATTTATATCACGCACCAAGACCTCCTCAACATTGTTTGCATGCATTCCCTCAATTCTAGAATCGTTTCCTAGGAGGAAGGGTTCCACTGGCCATCTACACTACCACTGAAAGATCGCTTGCACATTGCCATTGCATCTGCATGCCTCCATCCCCATCGCTCTACCCCACGACCCTCGCAGTGAACTGACCGCCTCACATCCTGATGTTAGAATGTCCACTCCGCCCCTCTCGCAAAACCCCCAATCACTCCGTCCGTCCGTCATACCAGAATACCTCGCCGCCGTATTCTCGAATGCAGAACCCCTCACATGCACGAGTGTGGGTGGGTGGACAAAACGCCATAGCCATGCCTGTCACCATGCTAAGATAAAAAAAGATAGAAAGACAAGACACTGGGGAATTTGAGATGTGCTTCCATGCCCAAGCAAGAACATGTGGACTGCGACTCTAGCACTATCGGCGCTTCTGTCGACATATTACAAAGGAGAAAATCGTCATCAGTCATCAGAACCGCACCTACGCCGGGTGGTGCGCATCGTATGGAAAAATACCCGCACCCAGCAGCCTTCGAGCTGGGTCAACCTCACCCATCGTGTGGTGGCGTTTCAGGAACCTCAATCGTCTTCTCGGGTATGTCTTCGTCAGGCGTTTTCGCTCTCCACCTAGACCGGTTCGGCCGAGAGCTGTGACTCTGGATGCGCTGCGGGGGCAAGTCAAGGTCGTCCAGGTCAACAATCGGGTCGGGAGATTCATTTGCGGACCTTGTTTCTCTCCTTCGCACAGGAGAGCCACGTTGAATATTGGACCTTGCAGGGGAAGACATGTGTTGTTGGCGCTGCCGTGTTGGTGGAAGCCTGGCACCTCTTGCACTCTTGGGCGTTGTGATGATGAAGTCAGGTCCCTGAGAGTTACGTTTTGTACTTTGCGGAGCGGCGTCGGTCGACATCGGAGCTTCTTGTGACTCGTCAAGTTGGATAGGATCGCGAGAACTTCCCCTTGGAGGCACGGAGGCCACTCGAGGTGTCGAAACTTTCTCGCGGCGTTTGGGGAGAACTGCAGCCTTTGAGTCCGGTGAACGTATGCCCACTATCCGTGGGTCACCATCCATGAAGTCTTTTGGCGATTTGAGGTCGGTCCGTACCTTCTTCTTGGTCGTCTCCTCTGGACTATCCCCAACCAGGATCAATTCCCGCGGTCGCTTAGGTGACTTCCTTGATGGTGGTGGAATCGAGACTATTGGACTTCTGCTCCTGTGAGGTACACCGGTGGTAGGGGAAGCATTTTGACCATCGGTTGCAGGTGTTACCCGGCCCTTGGTATTAGGCACGTCCGTCTGGGTGGGTGCTGGCACACTTTTTGAGCGAGATCTATCGCGCTTTTGGGGAGGACGAGGCTGGAACGGCGAAGCAAGCCTAGGATGTGGCTGGACACTTGACATAGTAGAAGGCTCTTCTTGTATAGGTGCGTTGTTCATTTCTGGGATGGGCGTGGCGTTTTTCGCATCCACTGTCAAAGTCGGCTTCTCCGCTTGCTCGGCAACAACCGCTGCCTTCTGCTCGACAGAATTTTTCGTAGCGTCCACAGTGGCATCCGGACTGGCCCTCTTTCCCTGCTTCTTCTGTCTTCTCGCCTGCTCACGCTCCTCCTCTTGCTCTCTATTCAGCCTCTGGAGAATGTCTCGCATGCCAGCGCGCATGGACGACATGGTCATATCTGGCCAGTCGGTCTCAACCTGCATTTCGCCCGAGAGAATTCGATTTTTGAAGAGATCAGGGTTCTCGAAAAACTGCTGCGCGTATCCCAAAAGATATACACCACAGTCGACGTAGTTTTGCTGCTGCGGAATCTGGCCTTCTTTTGCATAAAAAGCATGGCTCGGGATATCTGCTTTCATACCACGCTTTTCTTCGCCTTCAGCTCGGATGTAGTCTTTGAGGACGCGCACAGCGGCAGTTTTGGCGCTGCCACCAAGTGAGTCCAAGACGACAATCACGGACTCATTCACGTCCCGCTTTTTGGGCGGAGGCCTGAGTCTTCGCTTGGGTTTCTTGGGCCCTGCCGATGAGCTGCTGCCAAGCAAGATGCCTTCCGGCTTGCTATCACTAAGAGTCAAATTTTTCATCTGTGCAGTTTCCGCGGCGGGTGACTCCGCGACGCTGCTGCAACCGCTTGGTGCAGACAGGCCGTGGTCTGGACCAGTTGCGCGCGGATCAACCAAATTGAGGTCCGAATCGTCAGGATCCACCACTTCAATTGCAGCATTTGATGTCGAAGATTCGGAAGGCGGGTCAACCAGTGCGGGTGATGGTATCGACGGTAAGTCTGCAATTTTTGCTTCGTGCCCCGGAGGCTCGCTGTCCAGTTCTTTAGAGGCTGCTGAGCCGACTTCATCACTCTTTGCGAGATCCTCGATTGCTGGGGTGCGAGCGATGTTGGACACATTGCAAATGATTGCGAGGTACCAATGGACATCTTGGTTGATAGGTACCACGATGTAGTCGTAACCAAAAATATCTTCTTTGGCTGTCCACCTTGCAACACCCTGATAGTTGATCCAGCCCTTCTGGCCTGGTACCTTGCGTGTTAATGTCGTGAAAAAGTGGGTGTTGAAGAGGTAGACCTTGTCGCGAGGAACCTTCGCTTGGTCGAACAGGTATAGGAGATAGAAGTCGATGAGCTGGTCGTTGAGGAATTGGCCATCGTCGAGACGCTCTAGGTCTTTGAAATCAACCACCGCACGGCGTCGTCCGGAGTTGTAGTTCAGTGGTTTCTTCCAAGGAGGACCCAGGCCATGTATCTCCGAAAATCGCTCGACCTCAGCCAGGTCTTCAAAGTCTTCCAAGTCTACGGTAAGCGGTTTCGACGCCCGGGTAGTTCGCACTGGGCGCTCTGACAGTCGGCGGGTCTCGGTCCGGGCCGGGGCTGTCGCGGAGCTCGAGGATGTCTTCAACCCCGCGATGTCGCTTACGCGGGACAAATTATTCAAGAGTCTGGGTTTCGCAGCATTCGATACTTGTTGTACTTGGTTTTGAATGTCGAGAGGTGGCGCTTTGTTCAACGGCTGGGAGGTGACAGCCAGCGGTTTCTGAAAAATCGTGTTCATGAATTCCCTGTTGTCACAGTTAAGATAACTCGGAGATTAGAGGGAGCAAATCCGAAGCACGTGACCCATGTCGGGGATGTAGGACAGACGGGGTCAAGGGTTTGTGTCTCGAGAGATGATAGTTGCCACTTACTCTGTTCTTAGTGCCACTTGGTTCGGTTTTATTGAATTAGAAACCGCTTGTGAAAAGGTAGCGAGGTTTTGCTCATCCTGAAATTCCAGATCCACCATATATTGGACGTTGTTGGCGGTGCTCGTGGAACCAGTCAAACGAATGCGCGACGTATGATCCGTTTCCGCCTTGCGGACATCCTTCAACTTGATTTCGTATTTAATGTCATTTCGATCTGAGCTTGTGACGCGATACTCCTTTAATATTCTCGAATCCAAAAAGAGGTCCTCACGACTTTCCTTGAGATCATGAGCCCTGATCCACCGTAATGGCCAGCGATCACGGGCAGAAGCATCGGACACGGGACCTCGACTGAAGCTGTCACGAAGATTATTAGATCTTCTGACTGTCCTCTGATTCGAAGCATCTAGAGCAAGAGTAGAGTGGTTCATCTTGGGCGCAAAATGCTTCGAAGTCGTTTCATGCACTTGCTGTCCACTGGCTCTATCTCTGGGTTGTTCAACGCCTTGCTGGAATTTCTGTAGCTGTAGTTTCCTGGGGTTCGCGCTGCTATCGAGTACATCGTCATCATCAATAAGTATTGCTGGTTGAGCTCCACCGTTGATGAATCCCGAGTTGCCGTTGCTGGTTGAAGTTCGCGCCTTCTTGCGGCGAGGATCGACTACAGCAGATGCCCTTCCGAACTCGCTACGAGGATCTTTTGCTCCTGGTAAGGTAAAAGATCTACTGCTAGCGCTGCGATGAGAGACAGGTCGAGGTGTTTGATCTTTAGGCCTTATCTCTTGGATTTCTCCTTCGTCATAAACTGTTATCGCATCTGTCGTATCTGTCCTTCGTTTTTTGGTAGGGCGAGTGTCGAATCGCCCTTCGTCCAGGAAGTTTACGAAGTCGTCTGGCCGGGACGAGCGGCCATAGGTTTTGTGGACGCCGCTGGGAGGATGATACGTCTGCTGGGTCAAGGTGTTTTTGGGTTGATGAGCGTGGTTCGCGCCGGGCTGTTGGTCGTTAGTACAATTTCGCCTCGCAAAAACGCGGATGAGAAGTATACGGACCTTCGGCATGCCGTTCTTGGACTGGAAATGGAACAGAGGATCAGGAAGTGGTACAGCTTTCGATCTACTTTTGTGCCATCAGCTCATCATATTCCACGACTACACATCTAGAGCCAAGTTATACCCAGATCTCCCAGACACAGATCCCACGTCCGCGCGACTATTCTGAGCACCGTTCGATGTAGGCAGGTTCGCGATATGATTGGGCCCAAAGGAGGAAGCTTGGGATTTCCGCTGCTTGGGAGAGGTAAGATCTATTGTAGCCGGCGCGTGGAGTGGATGAGGTATGTGTGGTCGGCCAGGCTCGGCGGCATTATTTGTCTGTTTCTCGTACGGTCAGCGCGATCCCCGGGTCAAGGTTTGACATGCGCGCGCGACGGGTGCACTCACAGTTTGAGCTGCTAGAGCTGCGGCACTAACCCCCCCTCCGACAAAGTCAGAGACGTTGTTCACTGTATTGGTGAGGGTATGCTTGATCGAGTTCAACATGGCATGCTAGCGCAAGGCGCGAGGCACGACGGGGCGGAGAGGCGTATCCGCGGATTCGAGGGAGCGAGCGAGGTGTAGGTAAAAGGATCAAGAAAGCCATCTGCGCGGCGGGAACGCCCAAGTGAAGGCGCCCGTTTGACGCATGTCGTCTACTTTGTGTGGTTGTCGCGAGGTCCGAGCGTCTGCGGCGTCTGAGGGCATCATCATCGTGCAGGAGCGACGGGCGATCTTGACATGGAAAAAAAAAAAAAAACCTCACGTTTGTTTCCATGATCACTCCTCGACAAATGAACTAGGGTTCGAACACTCTTACTTTATTCTAAAGAATCGACATAACATACCGCGATTGTCGGGTTATATGCGCTTTCCGGACCATACCAACAAAGACCACTGCGCAGCTGCGCGCTTGGTTGTGCTTTGGCCCTGCTCAGCAAGGCGCCAATCACCCCGATAACGTTAAACGACACTTATCACACACACATCACACATATCACATGAGACATGGTCGCAAAGCGCCGGGGATTTCATGGCCATCACCTGCTCAGGCGAGGGAATGGGAGACGAGCTCCGTTCGTGCGTTCCGTGGGTAACATAAGTACCTGCAGTGCAGTGCTCCTTGTTCCTAAACCAACCATAGCACCAGACGCTACCCAAGCCCTATAACGGGTATGTAGAATACAGAACACCAAGAAAAGAAAGCATGCAGTCGTCAGAATCCGCCTCGCGCCAACCAATGAGAGACGTGCGAGGCGAGAGAGAACCGCCATGAAACAATGCTAGGTAACCAAACGAAGCACGCTATCCCAAGAAGCCTAGGAAGGAGCCACGCAATGCTAACAAAATGACGGTATGAGAGCGAAAGGAGACATGGCTGCAAAGCCGTCTGTTACTTTGACGATTCTTCGGTGGTGCTGGTGATTGGTCTCCGCTTCTCCTGATGGCCCTTGTCCTGGCGTGCTTGGTCGATAGCCGTCCGCTGGGCGATACTCTCATCGTGGCTGCGCCAGCTGATGATGGTGCCTTCGGGGAGGTTGAGGACACGCTTGACGGTTTCGCTGTCATGGTTAATAGCGATCGAGATGCTGCAAAACAGCAAGACTTACCGGATCTTGATGTTTCGACCGCCGTCGTTCTTCGTCCAGATGCTGAAGACGTCTTCACCGCTCCTCACACTGAGGACAAAGCCGCACACCTCCTCCGTCGCCTCCATGAACTCGCCCCCGGTCATTGCCATGAGCAACTCCTCCCAGTAGCGGTCGGCCACGCCCTTCTTCAAGCGCATGATCCACTTGCCGCCACGCTTGTTCTCGTCGTCCTCCCACACGGGGCGAATACCCTCTTTAAAGAAATGATAATCGGATACGGTAGGGAGTGTAGAAGGTCGTTTGAGATGGACGAAGACCTTCCAGAATTCTTGAACCGTGCTCATTCGACACAAGGCCTTGGTGGACTTTTCGTAGTCGGAGTTCTTGGGCGTGGGCGGGCGGTACCAGATGACCCAAGTGTACTTGAGCGGCCACGGCACATTGAAGTCTAAGGGTGCTGACGAGACAAGCGCCTCTTCCGAGGCAGTGGTGGACAGCGACTCCTTTCGGGCGCTGCTTACCACCTTGCCCGCCGGCTTGTCCCTCTTCTCGCCGGGGGTCGCCGGTGCACCTCCGCTCATTGTCGCAGCTTTGAAGTCGAAGGCGGTGCCGGGCGTTTTGGGAGTCTTGTTCGACGAGCCAAACGAAGCGAATGCGCCTGATCCGAGACCAAACGCGGTCTGGCCAGAGGTGGTGGGGGAAGCGAGGCCGCCAGCGGTTATAGGTGAAAGAGCATTGAACGGGTTGCGGCCGCCGTGGGATGACGTGTCAAAGCGCTTGGTGACAGAGAAGGTGCGTTGCGGTGGGTCGGGCTTCCCATCACCGCTGTTCGTGGAAAGTGAGAGCTTGCTGCTGCTTCCCAAAGCGTCAGTCTCAGCGCACATGGCGGGGGTTGCGGGGAACGCACTTGGATCGGCGGGTCCATAGGTTGTCTCTGCTATCCATTGGCAACTACTGGTACTACAACAGGCACGATCAGAGGCTCGCTGGCTCTGCGGGAAGCTTGGTGGGACAAAGGAGCGAACAAGCGGCAGAGGCGGGCCAGCGGCCAGAGGCGAGAGCGAGATGCAGAGCTTGGGGGCAGTGGGGGCAGTTCGGCGGGTGCAGCGATGTGGCTTGGTTATGCGGACGTAGTATCAGGCAGAGGTATACGGGAGGAAGATCGGACGGGTGCTAGCTTGCGATGTGTGAGTGGTGTGCTTCTTCGGAGACATGAAAACGTTTGAGAGGGTAGGCCGCTCTGTGGCGCCCACGAGCCACAGCAAGCAAGCCGGAGCCCGTTGACGCGCGCCTGTTGCGCTTGCTGGAGGAATGGTCCGAGCTTCGTAGAAAATATCATCTCGCCGCGCGCGCCCGTCTTCCTTTCTCTTCTTTACAGCACGGCCTTCTACTCAAATCATCGCCAGTCGACACCCTCCACTCGACTGGCGACTCCGAAGCTGGCCCAGAGTGAGCCATCCCTCTTATAAAACCATCATCACGAGGGCCGCCTGTCGGCTTCCATGATGCGGTGATGACCTAAAAGCAGGGACATTCTTTGTCACGCGCAGCGCCTGAGGCTGTCTTGCCTTGCAGCCCGCTTTGTGAGTGCAAGCTTCCTCCGCCACCATTCCGTGATGACCGTCCACTGTTGGACTATCACTTCTGGTAGTCCGAGTCAGCCAGGCCCTGCACCGTCGCGTTGCGGCGGGCGTCCTCGGTTGATGTTGACGATGCAAGGCAACGTCTGAGCAAAGACCATCTTGGGATGTTGATCAGGGTGCTTGCGACTTTTGCTGATTCATGCCGTAGAGACTGCACAGCCCTGGAACAGCCACTCTCCTGCGTGCCTCGCACTTCGCCCACAACTCGTGATCGTGATGTTGGGATGCATCATGCAGCCTGGACGTTACCAGGCCCGCGGATGCTTTTGCTTGCAAGTGGGCGGTGCAGCTTCACAAGTGGATCAGGTGCTATTGGCCGTCACCCTGAGATGCATCATGTAACTGCAGAGCCTCAGGGCGTGCAGAGGCACCTATCCGCCATTGTTCAGCATCTGTCACGCGTCGTATACTATTGTAGCCTATCATAGTCTGTCGTAGTCTGTCGTAGTCTATCGTAGTGCCAGCCATGCCCAGGTGTCAAGCGTTCCAACGTGTACACAGCACGCCTTTTGTGAAGATTGATTCTTGACGCGGCATGCGCCTTTCAACCGGAAGAGTTAGCCCACTCAAATAAAGCACCCTGTGTGCACATCATCCACCTCAGGCGCTGAGGATCAGCGGGGAAGCGAGAGACATGTGTCGCACAGCAACTGATCGGCATCCTTGCCGTGCATCCGCGCATAGCGACCTGAAATGGCTGAGCTTGCTCCCATCTTCACATGCGAGCATTCGCTGCTGCCTCGAGGCAGCCACATCTTTGCAAAGATCAAGGTTGTGCGCGTGGTGCAGGCTGCTCGACACATATAAGCTTTGGTTCCTGCAGCTGCCCGATGTTCCTTCGGATGCAGAAACGCGGGCGACATAGCGCAATACGTCATTGCCCGCGGTAAGGCTTGTGCTCTTCATCACCCCAGCCCCAACCAACCCGAGCAACCCCTCCATCCGTTGCACTTCTCCATCACGACTGCCACACAACCGACCGCACGCCAACCCACTTCCATAATCGATACTGCTTCCACTCCCAGCTTCCGCAAATCCCCTGCAAGTAGCTGACTGCGCGCCTTACCCCACCACTGCTGCCCACGTGTCGGCGAAGCTACCGTTGCCAAACGCTCCCACTTGCATTGCAGCTACACCTCTACCAACATGACGCAGCATTCGCCAGAGATACACTCGCCGTCGTCGCAACTGCAGCGGCCCAGGGGTGAGCTTTTACTGCCCCGCGTTTCTGTGTAGCGCGGTCGCTAACAGCAGCACAGGCATCCTCAAGAACTCGAGCTCGTACCGCGGACAGTCCTCTGTGTCTCCCACGAGCGAGGTGGCCCCGGCGCCGCTCAGCCATACGATTCCCAAAGAGCGTCCTGGCATCGCCCGTGAGCTGTCCGAGAAAGAAATCGTCCTCGAGAACACCCTGCTAAATGCTGGCCCCCACCGTCGCTCATCCTCGAACCACCACGGCCCTGGCTCCCGCCGCCAGTCGGGCACCGGCGTGCAGGCAGACGAGAACAGCCCCAAATTGAAGTGGGATGAGGCCAACCTGTACCTTACTGAGCAACAGCGGGACAGCACCATGAAGATCACAGAGCCCAAGACACCCTACGCCAAGCAATACGACCCCACCGAAGACGAGGAGGAGGTCGAGATGCTGAATGCGGAGGAGCTCAGGGTAGACGAGTTGGACAAGCCCAAGAAGCGCAAACCTAAGATGGACGATATCCCCGACTTTGACTTGGGCGAGCCGGAGCTGGAAGCCAATGACTCCCGTACTCCGGAGAGTGAGAGGCGCGTTATCGTTGACCCTGATGTCCCGGGAGAAACCGGACACCACGACGGAGATGAGTTTGCGCACATGACCCCAGAGGAACGGGAGAAGCACGTCAAGTTCGAGCAGCTGCGGAAGAAGCACTACGAGATGAGGAACGTCAAGGATCTTCTTGGGTACGACAAAGCATCTGATTAATGGGAGCTTTACTGACGTGCTTGCAGACACCCCGACGCTATGGACGAGGACGAGGACGACCAAGTTGGACAGGTCCCGCCAATGCCCAACGGACAGTAGTGGCGGGTCTTCTCTCTTTACGGCTTTTTGATTCATTATACCAGCTGCGTTTTCCAGCGTTTCATCATTGGAAGGAGTCGGGATAGGGAGCGAGGATATTCCTGGAAGACCGTCCAGTAAACCAACCTTCGCTTACTCAGCATGCTTAACTCAGTTCGACCAAGGACAAGATTCAGATTCAATTTCCTCCCTTTGTGTCATGCTTTTGGCCGCTATGTAGCAAGCGAAAGATGATCTCGATGACCACCCCAGATGCTAAAAGATTACTGCTCTACTTGACCATTCTTTTGATGCCTGTAATCGATGGGATACACTATAAAACTAAAGGTTCAACTTACCCGACACACAGTTGTACCCTTGGCTTCTTGCTCATAACCTCAGACACCCTTGATGTTGTTACGCGCTTAGTGGGCGCCGGCGGGCGCGGATGCTTTCCGCATTAGGAAGGCAGCGAGGTGCACCGCCACAGAACCGCCACATGGGAGCTTGCGTACGACGTGCCTGACACCTGTTCAGCTTCACTTCCCATCACACACATCTCCAGCCCTCATTTCTCCGCCCTGCGTATCCTCGCTGTACTGTAGAGCTATCATGACCAAGAACAACCCCGCTCTCCGCAAGAGCGTTTCGAACGCGGACCTCTATGCTGAGCCATCGCCCGCCCCGCGTCACGCAGCCCTATCGCGAGCGTTTACCACGACAACCTCACCCCACCGGCCGAGGAACCCATTCGTCCATGCGCAGGCGTATCCCACCCAGCGACTGGCGAGGCTGCAGGCCGATCCGCGCGAGCAACCCATCGATGGATTCGCGCGCAGGTCCGCGCTCCAAGAGAACCACAGGCACAGCATTGCCGCGCCCTACTCGTCCAATCTGATCGATCTGAACGACGATTATGAGACGCCTCAGGAGCAGCAGATCCCGCCCCCTGTGCCCCCGAAAATCCCCGAGATACCGGCTTTCGAGAGGCAAGAGCAAGTCCAGAAGAAGGAGGGTCCCGAGAAGTACACCAAGCCGTTCACCGACTTCATGACCGCGAACCCGACCGTCTTCCATGCCGTGGACGCTGTCGCGAAGGATCTGGAGCAGGCGGGCTACAAGAAGCTGTCGGAGCGCGATGACTGGGAGTTGGAGCAGGGCGGGAAATACTACATTGACCGCAATGGCTCCTCCATCATTGCCTTCTCTGTCGGTGACGATTACAAGGCTGGAAATGGTGCCGCTATCGTCGCAGGACACATCGATGCGCTGACGGCTAAGCTGAAGCCTGTATCTAATCTACGGACCAAGGCAGGCTACGTGCAGCTTGGAGTGGCACCGTACGCTGGAGGGCTAAACGAGACATGGTGGGACCGTGATCTCGGAATCGGCGGTCGTGTTTTGATCAAGGAGAATGGAAAGATCGTGACGAAGCTGGTGAAGCTGGACTGGCCGATTGCCCGCGTGCCTACGCTAGCACCGCATTTCGGGGCTGCAGCGGTAGGACCGTTCAACAAGGAGACGCAGATGGTGCCCATCGTTGGCATAGACAACTCAGACCTCGGCAGCTCCGCACAAGTTGGCCATGAGGGAGAGTTCAAGTCCACCATCCTGAGCGAGGGAACATTCGCAGCAACTCAGCCAGAGAGGCTCGTCAAGGCGATCAGCGAGGAGCTCGGTGTTCGCGACTGTAAGACACCTTCAACAACCCTACATGAACCAGCTAACAACAACCAGATTCGAGCATAGTCAACTGGGAGCTCGAGCTCTTCGACATCCAGCCCGCCCAGCTCGGTGGCCTCGGCAAAGAGTTCATCTTCGCGGGCCGCATCGACGACAAGCTCTGCTCCTGGGCCGCCATCCAAGCCCTCCTCAACACAACCACCGCCTCCTCCTCGCAAATCAAGCTCGTCGCCCTCTTCGACGACGAAGAAGTCGGCTCACTCCTCCGCCAAGGCGCCCGTGGCAACTTCCTCCCCACTATCGTCGAGCGCATCGTCGATTCTTTCGCCTCCTCTTCCGTCCGCTCCCTCGTCTCCCGCACCTACGCAAATTCCTTCCTCGTCTCCTCAGACGTCATCCACGCCGTCAACCCAAACTTCCTCAACGCCTACCTCGAGAACCACGCCCCGCGTCTCAACGTCGGGCCTGCCGTCTCCGCCGACCCAAACGCCCACATGACCACCGACGCCGTCTCTACTGCCATTCTCCAGCGCTGCGTCGACGCCGATGTCGGCG
Source organism: Karstenula rhodostoma CBS 690.94 (assembly GCA_010093485.1). NCBI lineage: Eukaryota > Fungi > Ascomycota > Dothideomycetes > Pleosporales > Didymosphaeriaceae > Karstenula > Karstenula rhodostoma. Next base: position 826,338 of record MU001495.1, on the reverse strand, counting down.
CCCGCAAGCAGGATCCAAAACTCCAGGTCTTCCAGATCCGCAATGATAGCCGGAGTGGCGGTACTGTGGGTCCGATGTTGAGTGCGGCGACGGGGATTCGGGCGATCGATTGCGGGATTCCGCAGTTGAGTATGCATTCCATCAGGGCGACGACGGGGAGCTTGGATCCCGGGCTCGGGGTATTTACTTTCCAGAGTTTCTTGGAAAGGTTTGAGAGTGTGGATGCGGAGTTTAGGGAGTAGATCTGCACTGGAGTAGAAGGAGATGGTTTTGCAAGCGAGCATTGAGTGCGATGGGTATGTGAGCGGGACGTGAAGCGTAGATGTGTTAGCGAGTGAGTTAGCAGAGATGCGGGCGTTATGGGTATCGGCGTTACTACTGCATGAAGTGCCGAAATTATCTACTTGCAACTATTTAAATGAAATTAAATTAAATAGATCCTCCACAATAGAGGTACGCCACTGAATCGGCTTGATGATGCACTTGCTTTATGAGCGAAACATATGGAGCGTCATCACATTCCTTTCCGGCGGGGAGGGGACGTGTGTATAAACCCCTTCTTTCTACTCTGAAGAAGGTCACACTTCTGCATCCTCCTGCGCAAGGGTAGTCAAACTGGACTCACATATGTGACATGGTGTGTGGGCGGGACGGGGACTAAAAAGGCCAACATCGCAAGTGCATGCGGTCTGACTTGGTATTGCGTCGGTGAGAGGGAAGAATACCGACGCTGTCACCTATATACCTGGTCTCTCGGACCGACATCTGCTTGTCCGAAATTTGTCAAAATCAAAACCATGTAAAATTGAGGCAAGCATCTGAGACACAGAGATGGCGGAATAGCGGCCATAAGGGTCCTTTATGAAACACTGAGATTTGCCCTATCTATACTCATGTGGCTCAAACTAAAGAACGCTCCTCAACTAGACATGTGTGGGGCTGTGGTCGGGCTCGAAAACATACACTATCGATAAGTCTGTCGCCAGGGTCGATGAGCAACGTGAAGATTGAGGGGCGAAAGATCTCAAAAATAGAATAGATCAATATATACATCGAAATCGTCGAAGCTCTGGAATACAGGCAAAGAGCTGGGTTCGAGTTTGGACCCCTCATGGATAACTCTCGTTGCCAAAAGATCCGCCGTTATCGCTAGGCTTTTTCCTATCCCTGAACCATCGCTATCGTATGGCATCGTTCGATTCCCTCCTAGGGCTTCGTAATCGACGTGTCCTTGCCAATCACCACCATCTTCGGACTGCCATCAGCCATAAACAGCTTCTCATCTGCATGTATCTTCGCGGCCGCTCCTGGTTGGGCAAGGAGGTAGTTGAACGTGCCAGCGTGGGTATCATCCTTGAACGTCAACACCGCCAACGAGTCCCATTCTACCGGCGCTGAGATTGCTGCTAGTGTTGCATTTCCGCCAAAATAATGACGTGTGTGTGAAAGGGGGAAGGCGGCGCCGGTGAGAGACTTCGCAAGTGGGACGTGGATATTGTCGTAGTGATTCTTGTATTCCTGTATCGTGGTGTTGGGCGCTCGGAAGCCGAATATCAGGACCGTGAAGAGAGGATGCATCGGAGCGGTTTCGGAAGAAGGTATTGAAGTGAATGGACCGTGTTGCGTGCTCGAGGACGTGGTTGGACAGGCTGGTGCTGGTGCTGGTGCGGCCATGTCTTGTGATGTCTTTATAGAAGACCTTTCGTACGATTGGGAATGCAAACAACAGTCTGGTTACACTTAACTCAGTCCCTTGTTAAAATACTGTAGAACCTAACCAGACACTGTTATAGATTGTCCATAGTTAAGTGCTAGTGGAGTTTGTATCAGGCGCTATACCCTTTTGGGGATGGATTGCGAAGTGGGATGCAACAATGGCGGAGTATCCGATCAGAATCGGCCCCCTCAGCTCCTCGCATTGCTATCCGATCGCGGCACATGTGCTAGTAGCCGTTGCCATACCCATAGCGTATGAAGGGGCTCTGGGTATCCGCTGCGACCTCACGTGTGAGCCAGCCTTTTTCGCAATGCTTCCTGTTACGGGTAAGTGTGTTCCTGCGCTAACCATAATACCTGGATGGCTCTTTAGGCGAACGGCTATATGGGATCCTCAGGTCTATCTTGAAGGTCACTGATGCATCGTAGATGGCGGTACGCCAGGATGCACGGTGCACATCTGGGCGAACACGGACGAGTAAATCACCGCGTAACGGCAAGGCTAAGTCACCTATATTGCAAACTACTAGATAACTCCGTAATTACGATAACAGATTCATGGTCTGGAAAGACATGGTTTTCCGCGAAGAGATGTTTAGCACAAGGTACATTTCCTTCAAGCTCCCCAAATTCCATGGAAACCATATCCCATTGCGATAGGCATATTTGCTCTTCCAAGCTCTTTCATGGACTTTGCATCAATGACCACTAGATTGCTCCGACTGGTTTCCGAATCCATTGCTACTGTCAACAAGACACCGTCGTCCTCGTCATCGCAACCCGGGCGAGGCACAAAAATCGGCTCAGACGGAAGATGGTTTGTTCCTGGAACCCATAGCTTCGTGGTCTGTGTCTCGATGTCAATCTTGACTATGGAGTCGACGAAAAAGCCGCGCTTCACTGTATGCACGCCATATGCATAGCGGTATGGCTTGTGGTGGTAATTGTCGTTGATGCGCGGGAGTTCAATGTTTCCGATATCATATGGGATTTCAAGCTCGATCTTTGCTTTGCGATCGTCGCCTCCCTGAGCGCTGCGTAAGCTCTCCAGTCGGAAGCGGCGGAATCTGGCGGCCAAGTCGATATCGATGTTGGGATTGTTGGGGCCGACTTGGCGAAGATGCACGAGTCGAGCGTTCTCAAGCCATGAGTTGTCTGGAAAGACGGCGAGGTCTATCACGATATCCTCTCCGTCTTCGAAGGAGTTCACCTCGTGGAAAGCGAAGAAGGTCGGTGCAGTGTACTTTGCAACGACACCGCCGTTCTTCTTGTCGATCACGTAGAAGAGTGTAAGACGCTCAGGATCCCAAGGCTGGATGAAATCAAGGATAGGCGCACCCTCCTCTGGTGGAGGTCCAAGGTCGGATTGCCAAATTATTTAGATCACGTAATTCTCTGTACTGGATACGGAATGGATGTATGCCGGCGGTGCGTCGGTTATGTTGGCTAGGATCTGACCTCGGCCATCGGCCTCGATGGCAAAGACCTGGTACATAGGAGGTTCCGCTTGGATATCCAAGATATAGTTGTAGACCTCATGATTCGGCCCGATACCTGGATGCGCAGACGTCAATGTTGATCCTGGGTTCGAAAAACCGGGCCCGTCGTATATGAAAAGCTCGATCGGTTCCAGCGTGACTGGATCAATCTGCTGCAATGCGTTGCCTCCGTCGCTTGTTATCACTAAATTCACCATCGGTCCAAAGTTCGTCGAGTTGCGTGCGAAGCCGGGGAAGTTCTTAATGTGAGCTATGGCTACACTGTTCTTGTCGCTGTCGCCATTGTTGCCGCTCTTATCTCGGAACGTCACTTCAAAGGCACCGAATATTGCCTTGCACGGGCCGTTGCCAGAACTTCCGCCAGGATATAGTCCGATCTCTCGAACGACTGCGTCATGTAAGTGAGGTTCTCGTCTAGGGGCAAGGAATTAAAAGAGCACTTACAATCTTGGACCTCATCGCTTCCGTTACGGCTTCGGTAAGACACCTTACCATCCTTGATCTCGAATCTATGTTGTCGCGAAAATCCATGAAACCAATGTTCCGAAGTGAAGTTTCCCACGTCCCAAGTGCCCTGCGCGCCTCAATACAGTGAGCCCGAAACCCAAGATGGTATGTCACCTTCAACTTCGAGCTCTACCGGATCAATGATCTCTTGGGTAGCATAGAAGCCAAGCGCCAACGGATCGGTACCTTCAGGTGGGAATCCATCATATAACGGCGATACATCATGCTCGCTGTGCTTGGGAAGAAAATCAGGATTGAAGTTATGGAACGCAAAGGTGGGTGCCACTGCGGTGATTGCGACGAGGAGAAAGATAGGAGTGTGAGGCATATCGAGAGAAGGCAAACAATAATCAAGCTGTGGATGAGTAGTGTAGGGATTTTCTGTGGCCTTTTATAGCTTTTGAAGGCACTCCGAGACGGAAGTACAGACATTTAAGGCAGATCCATCTCTCGCAACGAACTCCAACTCGGTATGGCACAAAACAGTCGAATGGTACAGCATCGACTCCGTGAACAGCTGGAAAAGACTTGGCCCTTGGTATGCAGGTGCCAAGAGAGCGTAGGGTCCACATAGTACGCAGACATAGGTACTCGCATCCTTCTCTGCCGTAGATGTATCGTGCCATTGGCTGTAAGCTGCTAAGCCTCCCCGCTTTGGTGTATATTCTGTGTATGGAGAAACACATCAAATCCAAGTGTAATCTACGAGTCCGGAATGGTCAATTCATTGGGGTTAATCCTTCGTAATTGAGACTCACAACGCCTCAATTTCGGAGGACGGCTGTCGAAAGGTGCTCACCATAGCGTGCCCTGACTTGGGTCGCTATCAGATTTCTAATTACTTCCACAGGAACAGTTGTTAATCACCGAGAATGTGTTGAAGAGCTCGATGTCATCGCCTAGTGACTTGGGTTCACAAACAATATTCTTTAAAGATGAACTAGGCAGTGGTTTTATCGCAAAATATTTACCTAAAGCGGTCAAGAATTTGCGCGGTAAGCACATGCGCTACGCACAGACGGTGGCGTGTTACCAACGTCAGCTATCACTAGGGCTGTGCAATTACCATATTGTTTCTGACATAGCTATGAATCCCGTAATTACGTAATATTGTATGTCTATTACCTCTGTATTTCTAGAATTCCTGAGATTCTCCTGACCCTCGAGTATGAGGAGACTTCGGGGCCAAGCTATCGTAATTTGCCCTATTAGAAAGTTCACTGTAACTTCTTGAAACTCCAGTATGTACCGTGGTAATGACCTCGTGTGTATGTACGGTAACAAATCCGGCACAAACCTAGCCATCAGGAGGCACCAAACCACACAATGATCACTGCTTCCTTAGAGCCGTGAGAAGTGTCGGCCAAAATCAAGTTTCTGATTACGAGCGTTTGGGCTGAAGCGCTTTAGAGAGTGGCAGTTTCAAAAATCCGGCGTTGTTCCCCATCGCTCAACTTGGGTATAGGCGAGGCTTTCTCTGTCCGCGCAGAAACGTCAGTTTATCACTATGCCTGGGTAGCTGCTGTGAAGATAGCGCCTGAATAGTCTTGTTGGTCACTGAGACTACTCTGTTGGAACGATATCACAGGGTAGAATGCGATGCTCCGCAGTCTAGGTTGCTTCCGCGAGGGACTTGCTGTAGCCCTCCTCATCGCTAAACCGCTTAGTGTCCACCCATCGACTTCTCAACCTTGAGGAGCTGGCTTGTCGAACAATTCAATCGCCTCATCAATCACAGCCCCTGAGACTTCGGGGTAGAATATAATGATGAACTCGGCTTTATTGTTGTGCCAATAATAATTGATGGGCGACGTACCACTGGCTAGTGCTTTCCTCGCCTTCCTTATAATGGTTTATAGGTACGCTGATTTTGACTTTTAATCTACTGTATTTCTATGTGAGGAGTACTTAATATTAATTCTAATACTCTTTTCTTAACGCCGTGTGAAGGTTTCGAGTTTTCTAGTAGTAGTGATGAATATATAACGTTAAAAACTACTCTTGACGGAATTAAAGGACCGGGTTTACTGTGTAAGACCTATTAAAGCCGTGGTTCGGGTGAGTTTACACATACTGCGGCTGGTGGCGCAAACTACGGCGTCAATGGTGTCTCGCTGGCATTATGGTCATCGCAGTGAAGCGTGAACTGGGATTCAGGACAGTGTGCACAAGATGCGTCCACTAGGCATCCTATTGACGTTAAAGTTCGGCACCTGCCTTTCGTGGGGGTCGAAGTTGCTTTAACCCTATTATTGATTTGTAGAGCGTGATACTAGGCAAGCCATCATCATCGTTAATGCGGACCCTATCCAATCACAAAACCCGAGGTGTCTGCACAAGCCGAGGCCCTTTCATATGAATCCAATTCAGCCATCGTGGTGCACCGATGGCGTCGAGTGTAGCGTCGTGGACGACTGCGTAAGGGTGTCGTGATCTACGATTGTTACGATCGCATATCGCGCAAATGACCTAGATTACCTGTAAGAAACCCCATAATAGACTGACAGTAGCTCCTGAACTTCCAAAACGAGGTATAGTCTGTTCGTGTTGGTATTTGGAACTCGCCTGTCCAATCAGCGAGTTGCTGAACATTGCCGGAAGACCGTGCTTCCGTTAGCTAGTTCGAAGATCGACAGCGGGGAGTGTACTAACATGGTAGATGCTGAGGGAAGTTTTTATATTGCGAGAGGAGTGCTTTGCCTTTTTAGAAAGTGGCGATGTCGTGTGTGGTGTAGGACGACGATGTTGTTGGCCCAACACACCCCTCCCGATGCTCCTGTATTACTCGAGGTGGCGGCAACATATCTGCAAGCGATGATATAAGTGAAAGCGCACGGCCATGGACAGGTGCTCATGTTGATTGTACACCGTCAAGATGCTTTTCCTATACACTCTTCCTTCACTCTTGATATGCTTTGCGCCATTGGCGAGCGCCTTTCCCACTGCTATACTCAAAGCTGCGGCCCGCGACCCGACCATCTTGAAGCGTGCTGCGGAAATTGCTAAGCTCCTCGAGAAGCGGCAGACCGGTGCAGATGCTGCGACGAAAATCTTCGAGCCGGTGAACACATTCAATGCTCAAGCGCAATATATCAACGTGACCAATGGCTCGGGGCACGAGTATGTGGCTCCTGGGCCGGATGACCTCAGGGGTCCATGCCCTGGTCTAAATGCCTTTGCAAACCATAGTAGGTAGTTGTCAGAGCAACCTTGTCGACTACGCGCTGATGTCCTCCAATACTTCCTTCCCCACGATGGGTACGCCTCCGTCACACAATACATCGATGCCACGACTAAAGTTGTTGGGATGGGTCCGATACTATCAATCTTCTTGTCTGCCTTGGGCGGAGCCCTCGATGGCGATATATTGAATTGGAGTATGGGCGGCACGCCGTCTCTTACTCAGGGCGGGGTCACTGGTGTCCTGGGAAATGGACTCATTGGATCGCACAACAAGTATGAGGGTGATGCTTCTCCCACCAGACCGGACTTGTACCAGTCAGGAAACAACTACAAGACTGTTACTTCACAGTTCCAAGAATTGATCGACTATTCACCTGGAGGTGAGGTCACGTTGGACTCGCTTACTTCGTTTCGATCACACCGGTTTGATACTCAGATTTCCCAGAATTCAGAATTGTAAGTGGCGTCTGTTTAGTTAGTATACACAGCGAAGTGCTGACTCACTCCAAGCTTCAATGGCCCATTTTCGGGAGTGCTTGTGCAACCTGCTGCGTACACATTCATCTACCGCTTCATGGCGAACCATAGTGCCGCGCACCCTGCAGGCCAGCTGACACACGATGTTGTCCAATCGTGGTTTGGTGTACAAGGATCGAACAAAAACTACAACGCTGTTCAGGGAACTGAACGCATCCCTGACAATTGGGTGTGTTGTGTCGAGTTTGTTCGAAGTCGAGACAACCATGCTCACTCTTCAACAGTACCGCCGCGCGATCGAGTACCCGTACGATACCGAATATTTCCTTGCAGACGCAGTAAACGCTGCTGCTCTTCACCCTAAGTTTCTCGACATCGGCGGGTCCGTTATTTTGATCTTCTGTCTTTACCTTCCTGTGCTGACTTGATGACAGAAACACTGGTACTACCAACTCCTTCGTCGGCGTTGACGTTGCCAATCTGACCGGTGGCGTCTTCAACACAGCAGATCTGCTGAAAGACAACAACTTTGCATGCTTCGTGTACCAGCTGTCTGCCCAAGCGAAGCCTGACGCGATCCTCGGTGTGTTGGATCAGTTGACGAATGCTATAGGAAACATTATTGGCAAGCTTGGGTGCCCACAATTGCAGGCTATCGATACCGCGCAGCTGAAACTGTTCCCTGGCTACTCGTAGAAACCAGTTTATGGATAGTGCGATCGCACGATCTTTCGAGTTAGATAGGTGATGACATCAAAGATGGAGGACTGTCATTGCCTTTGAAGTGCCTCGGACTGTGGCAAGAGCTTTTGAAATGCTCATAACTAGCAAATAAATTACAACAGCATTCCGAGAGTTTAGATTGTTGAACGATGTGAGAGACGCATAGTGTGTACATGAGAAGAGGGATCGGAGGGGATATCATGGGTCCAGCATTTAGGAAAAGACATTATAAGGTTACAAATCGAGGAGGCCTCGTTGAGGCGATTCTCTCCCCACAATCATGGCACGGCCCGAGGCATAAGTGGAGACGACATGGATTGAGCTCCGCGAATCGAATTACGGGGAATGAGGTCCGTGGCACCAAGCTTGCTGTGTCCCACGATCTCCCACGGAGACTTTTGCCACTCTCAACATAAATCACTCCGAAGCTTTTAGGTATCTGCGGTAGTTTAGCAATGCCAATCCAAATTCGGCAAGCAAGATGTACACTTCAAGTGTTCCAGGCCAAACCCAGTTCCTGGTTTCTGCGACCAAGTTGTTCTTGAGCGTGGTTCTATATCAAGAAGTCTACCCCGTTCCAGAATGCTTACCTGACTCAACACGATCAGACCCACGAAGACCATTCGTAATGAACAGCTGGCTTTTAATTTGAAACGGTCCGCTTGCATTCGAATTGCGAGACAGCCCAAATGAGCCAGGGGGCCTATGGACAGAAAAGACATACGGATGCGCTACAGGCTGTTGAACAAGAAACCACCACTGCCGAACGGATCCTCATCTTCTGAGATGTAAGTGCTTGTTCCAACATAGAATGCCTGACCTGCCACCTGCACGCGCACCGGCTCACCAAGCATCGTCCCCTCATCATACAACTCGGGAATACTTTCCAAGACCGTGCCCACGAACCCGCCTCGCCCGTTCGACGCATTCGACACCAAGGAATGATAAGTCCAAGATTCCCCAAGAGACAACTCCCCGGCAGCGAAAGCAAACGCTACTCGTGCGGCGGTTGCACTACCAGTTGGCGAGCGATCGATCTGCTGATCGGCGAAATAGCAGAGGCCTGTCTCTGCGCCTTTCGAATCGCCAATTGCCAAACCAAGATTCTCGTCCACTACGATGAGGGTATAAAGCGAGCTGAGGTCATCGTGTTCAGGGTGGGTCATGTACTTCTGGTAGCGGGGATCACCATTGACAATGCTCTTCAGATTGCGAGTGGCGAAGGTCAGCGCTGCATGATTGAGCGGCTGCTTCAAATTGTCGAATCCCAGCTCTTCTACTGAAACGAGACACGTAAATGCCCCGCCATAGCAGAACGAGACAGTGACATGTTCCCGCTGCCCCAGTTCAGGCCAACCATCGGCTCCAGATATATCTACTTTGATATTTTTGCCCGTGGCGAAAGATGGAACATTGACAAATGTCACCGGGCGTGAGGGATCAGATCGAGTTCCGTCTTCGGTGGTGGGAACGGTTACTCGCACGAGTCCACACGGAGCATGGAGGTTGACAACGGCCGTTTTTGTGTGAGGGTCGTATTTTACTTCTTTCCGACGTGGGAAGACACTGAGATCCTGGGTATCGACAAGTAATCGGCCTAGGGCGATAGTTGCATGTCCGCACATCGTGCTGTAATCTTCATTGGTAACAAAAAGCACACCTATGTGTGCTTCACCAGACTGAGTGAGTTCTGTCTTTTTTCTCAATATCGCCCCGTACATGTCTGCATGGCCGGCAGGTTCCAACATCAAACGCTTGCGTATATGATCGTGCTTTGCTCTGGCTTCGGCTCGTTGTTCTAGCAGCGTGCCGCTGAGATCAGGATAGCCAGAGATGACTGAAGGGAAGGTACAAAGTCAGTAAAACAGGTGAAAACAAGGGGCAATAGGTAGAATCAGATATTCTAGCTCTAGCTTATACTAATGTCTGGAGTTCTCAGACATTATTTATAGCAGGAACATCTTGTACCCTGGTCTTACGCACTAATTCGAGTAGGCTCGCCAGTAGTGTGCATGTTGACGCACGTGAGAAGCATGTTTCCGCTCTGTGCTGCGGTGACAGCGTCCATGTTTGGAGTGTATTGGCGTTGCGTTTATAAGGCGGGAAAGGCTTTCGATACTGCTGCAAGTCGGTGCACATAAGCTTTGGAACCTATATACACTTAAATTTCTTACTAATCTATGATCTAATCGCATGCGACGCTAACTGGAGCAGCCCAATGAGCCCACATGTACAACCTGGATCTAGTTAAGCGCACCTATACCCCGCGGGGCATTTTTCGCAACACCCGCAACGTTACCAGCTCCTACTATACTAGTATATCCACCTACCTTGTGTTCCCAGCCTTTAACAACGTTTGGTAAAGAAAAGAAATTCACGGAACCACTAGTCATATGGCGTACCTACAATCAGTTGATGGGTCTATTCAGGGTTAGCGTCTAATCCTGACACCCTCGGACACCTGTGAACCCTAGACGCGTTCCATGCTGGAAAGGTTCTCAGAGCAGATAGACGACCGATGTAATAAAAGTATTCCACCTAAAATCACTGGAAAGGCGATTGTTTGCGTTTTCACCTTGTCCTATTGAAGGGAGACCGCCTGAGCAGTTCGCATCTTGAAGTTACAAGAGCTAATCACATTTCAGGCCACTCCCAGATCCATACCAATGTTACAGTATCACCGAAAAGCAGTGAAATGTTTATCTCTATTTTGCTAGAACATACTCTAGCAAAACCCCGCCCTCACCCCTAAAAAAAAGCTAATCTTATGTTAGGAAATCGGGGAGAACACGTTCCGTAAGTTTGCTTCAAGATGCCTTCTCATATACATTCACACTTTGCGTCTAGTATTCGAGTAGTTAATCTAAAGTACCATCTTACAAGCGAGAAAAAGAGCTGCATTGGCCATAATCAACGCAGGAGTTTGACTACGCACAGCAACAGATCCCGATGCAAGAACATTGTTCACTCACAATATATACAAGTAGAACAAATAATTCATTCCCCATCCGCATTATGAGTCTCACAAAGCCCATATGCTATACCAGATATAGGCCTCCCCAACATCACTTGCTCCCTCTCAGCAAACACAACCATACGACTATCGCAGCACCAAAACAACCGACTCCCAACATCGCAGTATGATCCTATACACACATCCTCCCCCCACCAAGCGTCCCAGCCTGGGTCATCGCCGCCACTCCATGCGTCTCAACCTCAAATCAGAGAACATGGACCTTACCTCCCTCACCGGAATCCGTCGCGGGAGCGCGACGTACCTGAACACATGGCGCAACCGCAGTCTAACGCTCCGGATGCCCTCTCCATCGCCCGTGTTCCCGCCTTCGTCATCCGCGTCCTCGCTCTCCTCGACCGCCGCGCACACAAGCTCAGACCCCGTGAGCTGCAGCCGCAAGGCGAAGAAGGCGTGTTTCGTCCATCCTGTTGTCACGGCCGTCATCGAGCCGAAGGTCTACAGGGAGGAAAAGAAGGTGCGCTTCGCGGTGCCGCTGACTAGTATCCCCTTGCGTAGTGAAGGGGAGCGTGAGGGTTTGAGGTTGCCGGGCACGCCGTATGATAATAACACTGGAACGATTTGCGATGATGTGCAGAGGCACTATAAGGGGTTGTGCATGTGTGACCGTGGGCATTTGGAGGAGTATGCGGAATCCCTTGACGAGGACATGGAGGACGCAGAGTCTTCCGATGAGGATGCAGAGCCGGTAGGGTTTCAGTTTCGTGGTCCTGTTTTCCATGATGATTACAGTGAGATGTTTCCGCGTCCGCTGGAGGATGTGTGGGGGGAGATGGGGTATGGTATCGCTTTGTAGGTGGGCGGGACTGCACTACGCTCCAAAGTATAATCAAGATGGCATCCTGCGATTTTACATCAACTATCTAGGAAAAACACGTGCTTGGGATTGGTCCGTTGTGGTACAACTGAATCTCTCCCAGTGCCGTGAGCCTCGACGGAAGTTGATACCGCTTCTCTCCCCGTGGGCTCCGCTCAATCAGGTGCCCAGCAGTTTCGGATACTGACAAAATGGGTGCACTGGGATTGTGAGCGAGTCTCTGTTATGAAATACTCAGACAACGAACCACCATCATAAAACCAAAGTTTATGATCAGATATATAGAGCGTGCGTATGAATACCCATCTACTCTAGGAAAACAAAAAGAAAAAACGCGTACTGCGAGTCCCAGTGGTATATAGCGTCCTTGCGTTCAGACCGAGAACTCCAGATCAAACCGAACCTAATCCAAGCGCCGCCCAACCCCACCCCAAAAGTCACAAGTTCCCATTCTCAACCCAAGCTCAACATGTTCACGTCCTTGAAGTCGTCCTCCACCCACTTGCTGAGCTCGTCATAGTAGTTTCAGTCACTAGCGTACTGTGCATCGTACTTTGATCCGCCAACGTACCACTCCTCACCGTGCTCTCTACCGCCCCCATCCCCCCCCACTCCACGCTGCCCCCCACACTCGCCATCTCCTCTACACTTTGCCCCCCCTCCATCGTCGTGCTCTTATTTACCCTCCTCCTCAAACCCCTCACATCAATCTCCCCCCGTCGCACCCCCTCCACCCTCCGATTTTGCACAAACAGCATCCGAAACGATCCAATGCACGCCACCACAATCGCGATGTTAGCCTCGGCCGCGCTCCAGACCAGCACCCACGGCGAATCCATTTGCTTAGTCACGCCGACGGTGGAGACGGCGGCGCGTACGACGGCGAAAGTGATGGTGACGAGGACGAGGGAGAAGACGCCGCCGAGAGCGAAGGACTGGCGGCGCGGGATGCGCGAGCGCCAGAGGATGTTGAGCGGGATCGTCATGACTGCCGTGGAGCACTTGTTAGCTTCCTCCGCCTGACATTCCTTGTAGCCTACGCTTCGCAAAGAGAGAAAGGAGGTCGTCAAACATACTCAGCACATCACTGACCACATCCAACCCCACGTTGACCTTCAGATTCACAAAGCTCATGCTCTGCTCCGCCGTACAGTACGGCGTCATGATCTGCTCGTACGTCCCGAAACTGCACATGTACGGGTACGTCGCGAACGTCGCTGCATACGCCGTCATGCTGATGACAGTGACGCTCCACCAGTGCCACTTGATCCCCGTGATAAGCCGCGGGCCGAGCCGATAGAAGAACAGCAGGAAGGAGAGCTTGACGCTCCACAGGGATGTGTACATTAGCATATAGCTAATGTTTGCGCCGTAGGAGTAGTGCCGGATGTATTTGAGGAGGGAGGGGTCGAAGGATGCGGAGTCCATGGGTGCAAGGGCGAGATTCATGGTCCAGTCTGTGGGGGTTAGGTTATGGTACGGGAAGGGACGGTGCGGTGGGGAGGTAAGAGAAGGGATCACACACACATGCCGTCGACCATCCAGATCGCTACGGCGCCCATGGCGACGGCGGAGAGCCAGGCGAGCAGTGCGAAGATGTCGTCTGCGAAGAAGCGACCGAAGGTGCGCCAGCGGGTCCAGTAGCGGAGGGCGATGAAGATGAATGAGAAGCCTATCATGGACCATATGACGGGCTGTGGGAAGTTAGTTGAGTCAATCCGAACATCCTGGCCGCTGCAATGACGTACGAGGAAGTCTTTTTGCTTCACGCGCATGGTATTGAAGCCGTAGGCCTCCATGCCAGTGCCAGTGTCTCTCCCCGACACTAAACCCTCAAGATATAATCCTCCCATTACTGACCGAGATGCAAACAACGAGTGATAGACCGCCGTTGCCCACGGGGCGCCTTGAATACGACAAGTCGAAGATCACGAAAGTCGACAGCGGTTGCGTCCGTCGTCTAAAGGGCGCCGACCACCCGTCCGCGCGGGAGGTTATCTTCGATGCCATGGTATGGGAACCGCGCTAAGACCATGCGGTGACGATGAATGGCCATCGTTACCTGATATGGCGCACGTGCATGATCCTTTGGGGTGCGCACAGACGGTCAATCCCCTGAGCACGGGCGACAACGTTAATGTGACGGAAATGGTACCCTTGATATGTGGTGGGAACAATGTTGGCTGACCGGCGAATTCACACAGTTAATCTGCGACCAGTTGTGTGCCGTTGGTACCCTGGACGGTAATCGGGACGACATCGCTCTAAAGTAGTAGTCATGAAAACCTTGAGAACGAGCATGAAATTCGCTCTAGCTTGCTTTTCGACGCCTCTCAGTAGTAGTCGTGATAAAGTGAGGCGGCGAAGCGCAAGTATTCCTCAAGTCCGCGGAGCGCAGCCGAACAATCCCCTGCATAAACCACGCTGCGAGGATATCGAGGGCCGGGATAACAGTCCCGAAAAATAGTGTAATGTCTTGATACAGAGCATGAAGATACCGCTTTGCGCATGCATTACTGAAAGAGGATGCAGTGGAAAGCAAGGGGTGATGATAAGCATAGGCCAACTTGAGCGGCGTTCTCCTGCCGCTGAACGTTACAAATGCCACTTGGCCAGCCAATCTCGGTGGAAAGGTCGCATTGCTTTTGCTGTGAGTCGTGTGAGTCTACGGGTTGTTCGCTTTGCCAGTATTGACACCAAAAGTACCGCCAAGGTTGGAACTTGACGGGTCCAATTCCACATGACTCTCACCCTCCCCAATGTCCATGCCGACCCTCGCATACATGAGTCTGTACATAGGTCGGCCCACGATTTTTGGGCCAAGCCTCGCTCACCCCCGCAAAGCCATGTGGTTTTCGGTTAGGCCCCAGGACATCAGCCACCAACACGCCCCTCCCCCACTCGGAATGGAAATCTCCGAGTGCAGGACGCTACACTGGGTTCAACCCGAGCACGTCGTCGCAAAGGGAAGGCGGTTGTGGGGATTAGGAATAGGTTGACGCGCGCAGATGATGTGAAATCATTTTTGGTGGTTGAACATAACGGGTATCATACCTGGACGCCATTGGCAATGCTTGCGCAGTCGCGACGCACCCTCCCCCCCTCACGGTGTGTCCAACTCATCGTGCTTCCCTCTTTCCATCCTGGCGCGGATGTCTCTGACAAGCGCCTTCGCGTCCTCAACCTCCACGCCATCCTGGCACAGCTCGTTCGCGAGCTCCATGGCCCTTTGGTACACCCCGCGCATGTACTCCCAGCGCGCTAACCACAACCGCGCTTTGCTCGTCGTAGCCGTAACGCCCACGCCGCCACCCGCATCGGGATTCGACTCGTCGTAATCGGACCCTTCCTCCTGCGCAAGAACAAGCTCCATGTATGCAGCACACTCCTGCATATCGTGAAGGCGCTCGTAAAGTAGTGCGATTTGATAGAGAACCTCGGGATCGAGGATCCCCCCGCCAAGCGCAGACATGTCGCCAGAGCCGAAGGATGAGCCCGCCCCTGCATCGTAGAAAGATCCAGCTACCAAGGCGCGCTTGTACGCCCGGATGCCATTTGTGATTTTCCCCACTCTGCCGAAACATTGCCCAACAGCCATCCACATTTTTGGGTCGAAAGGCCGTAGGGCCGTGGCGCGCTGGTGGTAGAAAAGAGCGTAAGAGTGCATTTCCAGCAACTCATAAGTATGACCCAGGCCGTACCAGGCGCGGTAGTCTTTGCGGTTGACATCCACAGCACGTCTGTAAGAATCGATAGCGGCGTGGGTGTTCTTCATTTCGACAAATTCGTGACCCATCAACGTCCATGCCGATAAAAAGGTTCTGTCGAGGACCAGCGCTCTTCTGAAATACATGATGGCTTTCTCGTGGTCCGACTTCAAAGAGTAGTAGTTCCCAATAACACAGCAGGTTTCTGGGCGAAACTTGTCGGTGTTGGATGCAAGCTGAGCCAAGAAGGCGAGTTTCGACCGCTCACCCATTACGTAGAGGATGTTGGAATAATTGTCAAGATGATCGAGACGGTGCGGCTCAGCCAGCAGTATATCCGAAAAGACGTTTCCCGCGGACTCGAACTCTTTGGTGTGGTAGTACAGCAGTCCACGTTGCGATTGGAGGAAAGCGGACGTCGGGAAGATGTTGAGTATGTTCGTCAGAGACTCGTGGACCTGTTCGTCGGCGCGATACAGCTCTTGCGATGCGGTCACGTGGAAAATGAAGGCCATGAGATTCTGTGGCAGACGCGGGACAATCTCGTCCAGCTGGCGAAGGTCAGCTCCCGTGTTGTTTGAACTGTTTGGTGCTTACCTCTTCGGCGGTTCCCAGGAGGCTGGTGAGCTCTTGCCAGGCTGCCCAATTGAACGTGTAGTAGGTCACGCTCTGGATGAAGTAGTCCTTGGCGAGGCTCTCGTTCTTGCCCTTGGCCAAGACGATGCCGTACAAGTACTCGAGCCAGCCCTGCGGCTGCCTGCCACTGGACGGGAGATTGCTGAACCATTCCTCCAGCACCGTCGATATTCCCTGTAGCTCCTTGTTCACGACACCGCCGTCCCTTGGGCCCAGGATGACCTCGCTGTCCTCGTTCACGCGCCGCTCGCCCGCAAGGTACTTCGCATACAGCGCCAGAAACAGCGATTTTTGGCTGAGCGCGTGCACCCACCCGCGGGAGCTCTTCGGTCTGGTTGGGGTGCCCTGCTTAGCCTTGCCTTTGGCTTTCGGTTTGGCCGAGGGCGAAGAAGTGCTGATGACGGAGCCCTTGGGCAGGGCGCTGGGGAGGAAGACGGCGGCACAGCGGTCGTATTCACGGCAGTCGAAGAAGGACTTTGCCAGGAGGTACTTGTGCGTCTCACGGGCTTCGAGGCGCACTTCGGTCGCGTCCCGGGGCACGGCGCTGGGCGTGTGCGGCGGCGCGTCCGACATGGGCGAGTCCACGTCGGTGAGGGCATCGTCGTCGTCGGATTCCGGGAACGAGCCGAGGAGCTCTGCAGCCCTGGTGAGCATCAGCACAGTCAGTGGCCATGGGGGCATCGCATCGCCCGGCGTACCACTTCGCCGCCTGGTAGAGGCCGCGGTCGGAGCAGCACGTCACGGCATCCTGCAGCTGCGCCTTCAGCTGCGCCGTCTCAGCCTGCGACAGCGAGCCCATTGCGCAGTGTCTATTGTCGCATGCGGCGCGCGTCTCAGGTGATGTGAGCGCGGTTTTGCACAAGTCGAGCGATGCGGACGCGCGTGGTGATGCTTGGCCTCCGGTTCGGCATGTGCCTGTTTAGGAAGTGGGGCAACAAACAATGCCGGGGAAGGAACAACCTTGGACCGCCCCCGCCAAATTCCCTCATCCCCTCGACCGCTCCTACCCGCGCCTCTGCTCTGTCCTGGACTGTCTCCCTCATACGGTTTTGTGAACAATCCCCCCGTCAAGATGCCGACCACCCTGAAAGAGTTTGAGAGCGTGTGGCCGCGCATTGCGGCCGACGTTGCTGAGCACGCCAAAAGCTACAAACTGCCCCAGCAGCCCCTTGATTGGTTCGCCCAGGTACTTGAAGACGGCCCTGCTCCCGACACCCACTAGCTTACACGTGCCTTCAGTCGCTCGACTACAACACCGTGGGCGGAAAGTGCAACCGCGGCATGTCTGTCGTCGACACTTCGTCCATCTTGCTCAACAAGCCCCTTGACCCCTCATCCGAGAACTACTTCCAGGCGGCCCTTCTCGGATGGATGATTGAGCTCCTCCAGGCCTTCTTTCTCGTCTCAGACGACATCATGGATGCGTCAAAGACCCGCCGTGGACAGCCTTGCTGGTATCTCAAGCCCGGTGTTGGCATGGTTGCCATCAACGATGCTTTCATGCTTGAGTCGGCCATCTACGTGCTCCTGAAGAAGCACTTCCGCCAGCACAAAAACTACGTTGACATGATCGAGCTCTTCCACGAAGTCACCTTCCAGACAGAGCTTGGCCAGCAGTGTGATCTGCTGACTGCCCCCGAGGACCACGTCGATCTCGACAACTTCAGCCTGGACAAATTCTCCTTCATCGTCATCTTCAAGACCGCTTACTATTCCTTCTACCTTCCTGTTGCCCTTGCTCTGCACTACATTGGCGCAGCTACCCCTAAGAACCTCCAGACCTCCTTGGACATTCTCATCCCCATGGGCGAGTACTTCCAGGCCCAAGATGACTACCTTGATGCTTTTGCCGACCCTGAGGTTCTCGGCAAGATTGGCACCGATATTCAGGACAACAAGTGCTCGTGGGTCGTCAACCAGGCTTTGAAGAAGGTGACTCCCGAGCAGCGAAAAGTGCTCGAGGAAAACTATGGCCGGAAGGATGCGCAAAAGGAGGCCAAGGTCAAGGAGCTCTACCAGGAGCTGAAGCTAGCTGAGTTCTACCAGCAGTGGGAGGAGGAGCGCGTGGCTGATTTGAGGGCCAAGATCGCGCAGGTGGACGAAAGCGAGGGTTTGAAGAAGGAGATCTTTGAAGCTTTCCTCAAGAAGATTTACAAGCGCAGCAAGTAGAAGCAGTGCGTACCCGCCAAACGATACCCGAGCTGGTTGATGACTCATGATAGAAAGCAGCAATACATACAACACACTTACACGTAATAATACCACTACCCTTCGCGACGCCAGAACCACTACCTCTGTTAGCGCCAGACTAACAGTATTTACAAACATCGCTGTAGCGAGATTAGGGACACACGCTGCATCACCACCGTGTGGCGCGGAACCTCCGCAGTGCACACGATGCTTCCACGCCCACTGAAGCGCTCCTTTTCCTCCAAATCTTACTCCAAGAAATGATTTTGCAGTTCCAGCAGGTAGCTCGCTGTGCGCTCTGCAACGTCTGACGTCTTCTCCGCCAATAAGACGCACCCATTTCCCGATGATGCGCGGCCACCATCGAGGTGCTCAATGGCCACTCCACACATAGATGAGACATAAATGTCGACTTTGAAAATTGCGCTCTGTGATGAGCTTCTACGTTCTCTACTCTGCAGTGTATCAGATATTTTTGTTCTTTTCTTGCAAGGCAACATGGCTGCGTCGAAGCAGAAAGTGCTTAGGGTGGGCAAGAAGAAGCCGCTTCCCGTGACGGTGCTTTCAGGCTTTCTTGTGAGTAGACTGGGCTATGACTATCGTTTGACAATGAGATTATAGGGTCAATGGACTAACGATATGGCAACAGGGGAGCGGGAAGACAACCTTGCTAAGGCACATCCTCCAGTCTCCCCACCACGGCCTGCGCATCGCCGTCATTGTCAACGACATGGCCGCCGTCAACGTCGACGGTAACCTCATTACCCGAGCCTCTAACTCCTCGAAGATGAGAAGCGGT
Source organism: Karstenula rhodostoma CBS 690.94 (assembly GCA_010093485.1). Classification (NCBI taxonomy): domain Eukaryota; kingdom Fungi; phylum Ascomycota; class Dothideomycetes; order Pleosporales; family Didymosphaeriaceae; genus Karstenula; species Karstenula rhodostoma. The sequence goes on along the minus strand of MU001495.1, from coordinate 807,050 downwards.
GATGACGCCTCGCAGCGCGTCATCAAGGAGAAAGTCATACAGATGCAAAATGGCTGCATCTGCTGCACGCTGCGCGAGGATTTGCTCACTGAGCTCGCGCGGCTGGCGTGGAGCGAGCAGGGCTTTGATCATGTGGTCATCGAGAGCTCGGGCATTAGCGAGCCACAACAGGTTGCGGAGACGTTCACAGCGGAGCTGACCGAGGCAATGGTGGACGCGGAGGGCATGGAGACGGAAGAGCGCGAGACCTTTTTGCAAGTGTACGTCCCCTCCACCTCCCCACTCCCCCTCCGCCTACGCTTCTCTAATAATGCGCAGCGCTAAAATCGGCGGCCTCAAATCCATCGCCACCGTCGATACCATGGTCACCGTGGTCGACGCCTTCCGCTTCTTCGCAGAATTCGACACCGCCGAGTTCCTACAAGACCGTTTCGGCAAAGACGATGTCCCTGAGGAAGACCAGCGCACCATCTCCGACCTGTTCGCCGACCAGCTCGAGTTCGCGAACGTCGTCATCGTGAACAAGGTCGACATGGTAGACCGGAAAACGCTAGGGCGCGTGCGTGCGTACGTCAAGACGCTGAATCCCACGGCAAAAGTCCTTGAGGCCAGGTACTCCAAGGTCGACGTCAAGGAGATGCTGAACACGGGGCGGTTCGACTTTGCAGAGGCGGTGGCGAGTCCCGGGTGGTTGAGGAGCTTGCACGAGATGACTGTGATGGATGTACATGGGAAGAAACGCGTGGCGCCGAAGCCGGAGACACTGGAGTGAGTTTTAGCTCCAATGCTTCAGTTGGCATACGTTGCTGATAGGTTGTCATCAGATACGGTATCGGGAGCTTCGTGTACCGTGCTCGAAGACCCTTTGATCCGCTGAAACTATACCGCGTATTGGAAGGCAAGTTCATCCTACTCCAAGACGAAGCCGACGACGACGAAGACGAGAACATGAGCGACGACGCAAACGAGGGCAGCAGCAACACCGAGCATTCAGACAGTGCAAGTGAGGACAGCGACGATCCGCCCACCATGGACCCCAGCGAGATCCTCGCGAACAAGAAAGGCTGCCCGCTTTTCCGGGGCCTGCATCGCAGCAAGGGCATCTTCTGGCTTGCGACGCGCCCCGGTCAGATGGGCTCATGGAGCACTGCCGGCGCGATGCTGACGATTGGCTCCGAGATGCCCTGGTTCTGCACTGTGTCTGATGACGAGTGGATGGCCGACGAGGACACAATCAAGAACATTAAGGCGGACTTTGAAGGCGAGTGGGGTGATCGCCGGCAAGAGCTCGTGTTGATTGGGGAGGACCTTGACACGGAGGGACTGACGCGGATGTTAGATGGGTGTTTGTTGAGTCGGGCGGAGATGCGCAAGTGGGAGGGTGTAATGCATGACAACAAGCTGAGCGAAGAGGAGAAGGAAGAGAGGTTGCAGGAGGTCTGGGATGACAGCTATTGGGTCGAGTGGGGACAGGCGGAGGATGAAGAACATGACCATTCCGGTCATCATCTAGCGCACTGAGGAAAGCAATGTAAAGATGCTTGTTCTATGAATCTTCTTCCTCGAATGCGGAGCAGCAAAACTCGTTACCAAGGTACACATTCATATGGTGGGAGGGGTGATTTGGAACGGCAGTGCTGTATTTGCACGCCGTCTGTCAAGCGAAGCCACTGGCAATTCGCAGAACACACATCACCAATGCCTCACAAGCTCAAGGTTGATGAAGAGTCACCAGGCAGAAGAAAGTGACTGCATAGAGGGGGAAATCGGTCCATCTTATCTTGAAAGAGCCCCCAAAAGCGCCCCAAGGATAACTACTGCATCAGCAGTGAAGCGCGCCGCCCCGTAAGCAATACTATGGTCGAGTTCCAGCCTCCATAAAGCGGCACTATCGATATCCAAACAGAAGTGTGCTGAACACAGTCACAGATAGGGCAAAGATGTTCCTGCGATCTGCATGAAGTTCGGAAATTAGGCGAACCGATACTCTGGAGTCGATGCTTGGGAGTTCGTACACGAGCGGCGGTGCGCACAAGGTTTTTGATTAGTCAAGATGCTACGCCGCACCTTTGTGCATTGTCTGAAGTGGATACAATGAGGATTTTCCATAGTGAGGTTGCAGAGGTGGTTTGACAAGATTACGTTTTATAGTGTTTACTCCACACCGAGGGACAGCAGTCACTCTATTGACGCAGGACTCCCACACTTGAATAATGCAGGGAAGGGCGCAACTTGACCTCGGTCTGCCACGCCGACATCGCAGACACTCGTCTCCACCGACATGCTCGCTATCGTGAAATTGAAGCCTGACGTACGTCCCTGATCTCCGCTGAAACATGCCAAAAACGCACTCAATTGGTGTTCTGCATAAACGGAGGAGTGTGACGAGTTTTGTGCGACCAATAGTAAGACGTAGCCAGGAGCGAAGTTGGGCGCGTAACGCGTAACAACGGCTGATTGGCCGTGCGGCACGACCAATGTCAACACCATTCACCACGCGTGACCGACATGTACAATCAATCACCTGGCCGTGGGAAGTCTCTAGGGATATGCAGGACCGCGGTATATAGAGCGACGGGTATTTCCAACCTTTATGCCCAATCCCGCCCCCTTTGTACCACGCCGCATCTCATTACGGCCCACGGGATCGGCGGGCCTTCACTCACTGGCTCTTGTTTCTGCGCCTCTTGCATCGTACCATCGTGACTCTTCGCCCGGGCCGTTCCGACCTGTTGGCCGCCCCAATCGTGCTTATAAAAGCCCAGCTCTCCCGCGTCTGCACATTGACAGAGTCGACCACGCCAACTCGCGCAAACCTTCACGATGCAACTTTCCTCCTTCGTCCTTGCCCTCTTCGGACTCTTTTCAGCTTTCGCCACAGCAAATCAATGCACAGGCAACAAGAGCATCGCCGGCTACTGCGAGGTCCTCACCTACGAAGACCGCACCACCAACAACGCCTCTCCGCCATCAACATCCCAATGCGAGTCCTCATGCAAAAGCGTCCTTACCGATGCCGGCGACTGGAGCGTGAGCTTCAAGGGCCAGCCGGCGGGATACGTGCAGCGCATGGTCAACTCGGTGTGTAGCTTCAGCGTCGGAAGGGTATGTGTCTTCGCTCGTCTCGAAGAGAACGAGGCTAACAGTGTGCAGGGGAAGGGTGAGCCGAGTGACTATCAGTTTTACATGGACAACCAGGACATTGTTGATATTGTGGATGAGGTTAATCGGAGGTTTGGCAGCAAACACAGCGGAAGGGTCTCGGCGCAGGGGACGATGAAGTGCCAGGGTCGGTTGGCGACATGGTATGTGGACTGATCGGTTACTCGAAGTAGATTCGGGGGCGAGGACGAGTTGGACTGGACGTCCTTTTATTTTACATCATGAAAGTAGGATGGACGAAAAGGTGACGCGGCGCTCATAGCATAATGAAATATTAGACCTAGTCAATAGAGCATGGTCATTAAGTTGACCAGCCGACGCATTTCTGTTCGTTTATAAGTCTTTCCCGCTGCCGACAGTATTGCATAGTTATCGAGTGGGGCAATACGATAGCTTAGGGAGACGAAGATTCATCAGATAGATTCCAAGAGTGGACACCTTCTGAAGAGATATCATTATATTGTACATACAAGTGGACTTAATAGCCCCTTTGAGCTGGAATTCTCTACGTGCTCATTAGAAGGAATATATTCTGAGAAAAGAAAGAACGATCCGCATGGAAAGAAAAGGAGAGCAGTGTGTTATGCTTTTAGTGAAGAAGTAAGAAGACTCAAGATGGCCCCCAATGTGCTGGCCGTTCTTGCCATTTAGTGGCAAATACCAATGTTCTGGGTGGAGTAGACATATGACGATTCTTGCCTCTACATTATGAGATCCATTCTCTATCCATATCTCGGAGCCTTCCTTTGGTAGCATGGGGACATTCATCAATTAATTATGAGATATGTAATAGGAACATACGGTTGTGTCGTCGTACACGCACGTCAGCCTCTCTGCTACTTATTTTCGACAATGTGTGCTTGTAAGATATGATGTATGAGCATTCCATACGTTATGGGCAGCCATCCATTAGAACAGTCCTCCATGATGCAGTAAACTTCCTTGTTCGGATCGCGGGGAACACGTTCCAATCTCTTCTGGGACTCCGGGTCGATATTCAAAAACACTACCTCTTCTATTCGTTCAAATAATCTGTTGACCCTGTCGGTATGGGAAGGCCCGAGGGGGTGGTATTCCAAGAAGGAGATGGTCGTATACAGAAGCTCTGCAATCAATCCGAAGTACGACACATTTCTGCCCGGCTCCAGGTCGAGAAGGATGCACAATGGATTGATTACGAAATTCAAGAATGACGTATAATCTTTCCACCGCCAGTGAAGATTATGAATAAACTCGAGCACTCCACGAAAGGGTTCTCCGTTAAGTTGGCTATCATAGAATAGCAATCGCTCGCATTCCTTCTGGAGATATAGCCTCATGTTGAGACGCGAATTTTCGTCGGCAGCGACTCCTGCGCTAACGACGAATGAGGTAGAGACTTAGCTCGTTGCAAAAATCTGCAAAGCGTGAGGCGTTGACCCCATGTTCATCGTGAAGGACACGATCTGTTATAGCGTCAACAACGAGACGAACAGCTTCGTCGGCACTGCAATCTTTCGGTTGTCTGACAATGTCCCCAAGTTGGGACGCGAGGTCCACGGCCAATGTTGAATCAATATCACCCAGAGCCCGTAATGTCTGTAATGTCTGTAACGTTAATTTTCGAGGCAATGCAATGGCATTGTCCGCAAGATTCTCTCCGAGCAACTGGCGTCTATCTTCATTAGGTGCTCGAAATTTTGAATTGGTTTCTAGTCGCTGTGACCTATCCGAGTACCATTTGGTGGTGATCGTATTACGTGCGTCGACGACTTTGCGCTCTGGTGACCACTGGCCTTGTCTTCCGAGTATGCGTAGAACGTAGGTCCATTGATGGTATGGTCTCAACTCATTGATGTCAGGTGATGAGTTGCAGTCGCATCGCGCCACGGGAAGCCACGAAGTCTTGTAATTGTATGAGATGGCGCCGTATCCCCATGCCATCTGCATATGGCCTGTTCTTCGGTTGCTCTTCTACCATGAAACCACATAGAGAAAGCACTGCCCCGTACCAAAAGGGCATTGCGGAGAACACAGGGTCATGTAAATAGTGTATCCACCGCTCGATCTTGTCGATGTTTTGGCGGTACGGCCCGCCTCGGAACTCGTGCCACACTTTGAGCAGTCCTTGTCTCGTGTACACTGACAACATCTCGAGGAATACAGCGCCCAGAGAGTATATATCCTCTCTTCGCCCCGACCGCTTGCGAGACTCCCGCTCCGGTGAGCGGTAAGTGCGAGTTCCAATGACCTCAGTTGAACCTGAAATTGTCGCTTCTTGGAACGTTTCGGAAATGCCAAAGTCGGTAAAATAAACATGACCTTCAAGCGTGAGAATGTTCTGTGGTTTTACGTCGCGGTGACGAATTCTAGATTTGTGAAGGTAGGAGAGGGCATTGGCGAGGCAATAGAACCACTGCGCCAGACACTCCCTTCGTCCAGCGTCTGCTCCAACGGGAACTTCGTCCAATTCTGAGAGATAAGTTGCCAAATTCCCTTCTGCCACAGGCTCCATAATAATCGCATACATGTTCTTCAGCTGATAAGTCTCGATCAAACGGACAACGTGCTGATGGACTAGTCCATTTGCGATTTCAACCTCTTCATGAATGCGCTCTAGCTCTATGGGCCTTGGAATTCTCGAGAGCATGTACAGTTTCCGAGCGTACACTTTGCTTCCTCTCTTGACAGAGTCCACAGATGCTTGTCCTCCATGTCCGATAGGCTGCACATGCTGATAAGGAACTTCCTCGGGCTGTAGATAGATTTTATGCGGTTGCTCCGGCATAGCTGAAGTTGCATATGTACTCAGAAACCGTTTGATTTGGCACAAATGATAGGTGCCGGGGTCTGAGATGTGTTCAATGGAACGGAACCTCAACGTCTACTTTTGCTTGTGAGTGGAATGTCCACGCTCGTAGTTATTCGACAAGGCTGAGGTCCTGTTGGATAGCAGCGGCTACCACCAATGCTGAAGTGTCCTGAATAAGCTTAGAGTACCTATGTGAGGACCCTAATGCTTTGAAGATCGCGTCTGATGAGGAAGTCGTGACAATGTTTCGGATGGAGGGATGAACGTGGTGTGTTGGGGCTGATGCACAGCTGATGGACTGTTACCGCCCTTGGCGTTGTCCAACCAATGGCAAGCTTCCCGCCATCACAGCCGCAAGGCTGAGCCCTTGTTCTACTGCGTGCAATGTCTTTCCTGGTGAAGATTCTTCGCGAAATTCGTGCTGGCTCTTCGCGGGCCAGTCGGCGTAAACCACGCTCAATACGTACTGAAATGCAGTCAACACATGATGAGAGATATGGAACTAGTTACTTCTCATGTCCCCAGATCCTCAAGCCGTTACAACCTCTGGTAGCAACATAGACAGCTGCCTCGAGCTCATTTCCGTCTATCTATGGCTCTTCAGCGAATCCAGTCTTGAGCCTTGTTTGCTGGGAAGTATGTAGGAGAACTTGGACCAGCCTTATGACACAGCAAGAAGCGCGGGCGTCAAACGCCTCCCGAAACGATGCAAGATGGGAGTGGCGAACCTCCCCAGTGCTGTGGTCATTGAATGCATGCACCCACAATGATTACTACGCACCCCTGATCCGAAAACCACAAAGCCGTAAGGCCATCAATGTGGCACAAGTGTATCACTATCACAGCTGTTCGTGCAGTGCATAATAACAGTAGAGATCAGGTCGGTAGATGAGTAGATACTAATCTACAAAGTAAATACGCGGTCTCTCAAAAAGTCCTCCTCCTCTTTGGTGCTCTTTCTACCCAGGATATCGTTTCTAGACGGATATCTTCCAAATTTCTCTAGCTGCACTATATGTCTCTTAGAAGCTTCGATTGCCGCGTCAACTCACTCGTGTTCCTCATCGTTGGTGCATCTTGTTTTTAGTGCTTCAAAAAGACAGCGTGACGCGATCAATGAGATCAAGCTCTCGTCTTGCATGAGGGGCATATAGAATGCCGATGCTTTTATGACGGAGACTTGCATGTCGAAATCCTGCGCAATTGATTTAGCGGCAACCTCGCGGGCCTTCGCATCGGCGCTGAATGCTTCAGGGGTTCCACGAAAGAGGTTGCGTGAAAATTGGTCGAGTAGTGCGACGAGGGCAACGCTAGATTCAGGATGGGCGGTCCAACCGTCAAGCTCACCGCGGCGGGCTTGCTCGACAAGGTCGCCGAACTCGGACTTTATTTGAGCATCGAGTCCGTCTGGTGCAATAATCCACTCAATTGGAGGTCGGTTGAACCAGAAGTCCCCCACTCGAATGGCCTTGGGATCCATGGATGTCGACATCAATTATGCAGTATACTGCTGGATATGGCGGCAACTAGGGAGACACTCTTAAGGCGAAACTGGTACAAGGTCGGACGACTTTGGGGGGTGATGAGCGAAGTCAAAGTCCAAGATCCGTAGGGATGGCTGCGCCGCAATCGCTGGCAAACATTGCATAGGTGGGGTCGTCAGACGCTATTTCTCTGGTTTGCACTCGCGCGAGTAGCGGGTCCGGACAAACTTTTAAAGGAATGGTTGCTCAGAGTCTCGAATTGCCATTGGTCCAGTAAGCGCCGTCGTAGAGAGAACATTTGGACACGACTAGAGGCCGAATGTTCACAACAAGTAAAAGTCTTTCTGTGACCACTGAATCCCTCAACGACCGCTCGCTACGGTAAAACTCCGGATGTAAGCCATAGAGGTGGGCAGTAGTTCCTTGTGCCAGTCCATCGGGGAGCACCCAGCTGCGCGATCCATTTTGGGTCGGTTGGATTATTCATCGATCCTACGTTCCTGACAACGACCAGTACTAGCCATCCTTTGGCCTCCTCTGTGTAAGATGTTCCATTGACCTTGTCTCCATGGGATTTTGCGGACTCGTTCTCTTGCCATTCACTACATGGTTTCAATTTCTGTTGCTCGATCCACAGCCACGTCTTACACGATTGCATTGGACATTCGTACGTCTTCGATTGAAGCAGTTTGCGCACTCTGCGTTCCGAATCCACAGTTCTGCCATCCATGTGAGGGCAAAGGTTGGTGTATCCGAGCCGGTTTTGGTACGCGACGCGCGAAAGAACAGAGTCCACTGTGCCACATACGGTAGATACTGTTTTGCCGCCCATGTGAGGTGCTTCGCACGGCTGGAGAACCCACTCCCGACGTAAAAGATAGTCCGCTGCTTCAATGGCCAATCGTTTGTCTTCAATAGACCCGTAATAATGATCGTGCGCGCTTCTAGGTCCCAAAAAGACACCTTTCTGGGCCTTTTCTGTTGGACCAAGCTCAAATCTCCCATCTCCTCGCAGTGAACCGTAGCGGCCGATACCACAATGGCGGTCCACAGGTGATACGCTTGGGCGCCAATAGTCTGGCACAGGATGCCAGAATTGCAGTCCTGCAATATGGAGCTCTTCCCATGTCCGATGTTCATGTCTGGGCCCAAAGAGATTGAGCTCCCCTTCGTGACCCTTGCAAAGCCGTTTGTGGGACGGAACGTAAACTGCCGTTGAGAAGAAAAGCTTCGCTGGAAGTAGACGCATGCAAGCGATGCACACAAGGCAGTCCCTAGTTTCGGAACGGATCAATTTATTCAGATGTTTCGATCGCATGAAATAAGAGTATCGCTGCAGCATCGCAGATTTCGCAGCTGGGTCAATGGTCGCTAGAGGGTCGTCGAAGAAACAGCGAAAGCGCTGGCATGTCGCACGCAGTATCATGATCGAAATTACGCTGGAAGTGTCGGATAAGGTGACGTATTTGAAGATTTGCTGGAGGAGCTCGGTGGGTAGATTGACAAGCTGGTAGCAGTTCACGTTCTCGACCAAAGACTCAAGCGCCTCGAAGTTGCACCACGCTTGCGCTGATTTCTTGATCCTGTCCAATCGGCTCTTTAAACGTTTCATACTGTATAAATCTGTCCTGGACGCAAAGATGGCAGAGAATCGGGTGTTTAGAGAGGATGTTTTATAAAAGCACGGTTGCACATGTGCTGCGCCACGCCGTAGGAGTTGCCCTGCCCCGCTCCAAACACCTCCGCCTAAAAGTGATTCTTTATGGTATCAAGCCCAGTATCGTAGTTTATCGTGTCTCGAGTACCGAACGTACTGATGGTTCATGCAAGTGCATCCAGTTCTGGTTGTAAACTTCACAACAAGGAGATTGCGAGGCTTCTACCAGGTATATGTCATCCACTACCTCCATCCAGTGATCTATCACTTCTACTCGAAAATACTATGCTTGAGACCACCATACGGATGTTGACAGAGCATACTTATACTGCGCCCAGGGCATATCTAATGTTGCTGATCTAAGCGGACAACGACTACGTCACTAAGTGTTCTTGTGATCTGTCTCGGTCTTGGCAGCGTCATCCCGCATTCCAACCTCGGTTTCTCCCCGGCTTCACCCCCACGACTCACCTCCACGACCCACCACGACTTACGACCCACCTCCACGACACACGGACCCACCTCCATGACCCACTCCCCACTCCCCGGAACTTGAATTTTCCATCCAATCGACCTTACTAAATCACGCTCTTGTTACATTCGCACTGATGGAGCGATATCGTTTTAGGCATCAACGGCGTGAAACCTTTCGCTCTCTGTCGAATCGCTTTCAGAAAGGCACTATCGATGTGGGACCGTATGAACGTGCTTGAGCCGCATAACGCAGCTGCTAGCCACTGTCGGTATGGAACCGTATGATCGTGCTTGAGCCGCACAACGCTGCAATGGCCCTGCAATGGATGTGACCGGATGTGAGACGTCACGTCAACTTGGTTTGGAGTGGAGATCGGTAGCGTTGGTGTCTACTATAAATCAGCACGAGGAGTCCATTGCTTAGGGACATCTTTTCCTTTCCGACGACTTGTTCTCTCTGGTTTTGATACCCTCGCCAGTATGTATCGTTTCAGCAACATCTACGTGCTGGCTGCCTTCGGCACCATCGGGGGCGCCTTATTCGGGTTCGATGTGTCCAGCATGTCAGCCTGGCTCGATACGGAGCAGTATCTCACATACTTCAACCACCCCAATTCGAACGTCCAGGGCGGCATCACAGCCTCTATGAGCGGTGGCTCATTCATCGGCGCCATTGCAGCAGGTTTTCTCGCCGACAAGCTCGGTCGAAAGCTAGCTTTGCAGGTGGCGTGCGCAATCTTTGTCGTTGGCTGCGCAGTCGTGTGTTCCGCACAGAACGTTGCCCAATTGATCGTCGGCCGGATGATCAACGGTTTTGCCATTGGCATCTGCTCCAGTCAGGTTTGCGTATATCTCGCAGAGCTAGCTCCCAGCAATATCAGAGGAAGAATCGTCGGGATCCAACAATGGTCGATCGAATGGGGTATCCTGATCATGTACCTGATCTGTTATGGATGCATTCAGGGGGTATCCGGACCGGCAGCTTTCCGCATCTCATGGGGTGTTCAGGCTATTCCAGCCATCATCCTCTTCTTCGCCCTCTTCCTATTCCCAGAGTCACCCCGATGGTTAGCCGGTCGTGAGCGATGGGAGGAAGTTCTCCAAATTCTGGCTGAGCTACACGGAAACGGCGACAGAAACGACCCTATCGTGCTTGCCGAGTACGAGGAAGTGCGCGAGGCGCAGCGCATAGCAGCCGAATCCAAGAACGTTGGCTTCTTCGATCTGTTCGGTCCAGGGATCTGGCCACGTACCTTGGCTGGCACAAGCGTTCAAATGTGGCAGTACGTGATACCCCGGTACGAAGTCGCTAAGTCTTAGACATAGATACTTCGTACCTGACCCCGCTTCTCTGAATCCTGCTCACTCGTCCTAGACAATTACTTGGAGGGAATGTTGCCATGTACTATGTGGTCTACATCTTCCAGATGGCTGGTCTCTCTGGCAACACGAACCTCTACTCGTCTGCCATTCAGTATGTCATCTTCTTGGTGACTACTGGTCTAGTGCTTCCCTTCATCGACCGCATAGGCCGCCGACAGCTTCTCATTGGAGGTGCGCTTATCTGCATGTGCTTGCACTATGCCACTGCTGCAATCATGGCAACTTACGGTAAACCGGTCGACAATGTCTTCGGCAACGAGAACCTCAAGCTCGAGATCACTGGTACTCCCGGAAAGGCAGTCATCGCACTCTCATACATCTTCACGGGCATATACGGGCTGACGTGGGCGCCTACCGGCTGGATCTACTGCAGCGAAGTATTTCCGCTAAAGTACCGTGCCAAGGGTGTTGGTCTAAGCGCTGCGACGAACTGGATATTCAATTTCGCCCTGGCCTACTTTCTGCCAGCATCATTCAAAAACATCACATGGATGACGTAAGTCATTGGCATTTCCAATTCGCGGTGACAAAAGCTAATTCGTATTACAGCTACATCATCTTCGGTGTTTTCTGTACAGTGATGACGATCCAAATCTTCTTCACATATCCCGAAACGGCAATGAAGACACTTGAAGAGATTGATGCTATTTTCGACAGCAAAATCCCGGCTTGGAGGACAGCCAAGGTGCAAGAGCACGCACTTGAGGCTCGAGCTCAAAACATCAGTAAAACCGGGGCCATGCGTACAGACAGTGACGGATTCAACGAAAAAGACGGTGAGAAGGATGGTGTGGATCGGAAAGAGGTTGTATAGGGAGGGTGGCAATCTGTTCAGAAACCACGTTGATAATCTAGCTAGAGTTCTGTGTTTCATCCAAGTCACTAAAATTTGACCACAACTCGGTTCGCTTGCTTCTTGTATCAATGCATACGTCGAACACCGAGCCCTGACAATGCGTGCAAGGGAATCGTGCACTCGGCGTACTATACGAGATCGACACTCGATTGTTCACTCTTGGCGCGCTTTTGCAAGCCACGGCAAAACACAGTAAGGGGACTCGGTGATGAGATCGACACTAACCTTCAGTATTGACCTGTGCGTTTGGATACACTTACCAAGTTTTCATTGATACGACCTTTTTCTACCCAAGCCACTTCCATCTGCTTCGCTTTCCTCTTGTGCATAATCGCATCACCCCCGAAGCAGAGAAGTCCTAGAATGCCACAGAAGCCGGCAAGCACTTGCCCATACAGGTACGTTCCGCTACCTGCTTCCACCAAAGCTCCTCCACCAGGCCCTCCGATCAAGCATCCGAAGCTGGACAAAACAAGCCCTCGCTTGAGTAGAGCATATAGCGCGACAATATTAATTCACTTGATGCAGAGCTTATATGAGAAAACGCACCATCTTACAAGCACGAACTTTTATTTTTGGGAACAGCGTGATATCTGCGGTCGCGATGTCCCGCTACCACTACAACCTTCTTTTGATGCAATGCCGATTCATAACCAGAGAAAGAACCCCTCAAAACGCCGTTACACGACCGTTTCTTCTCATTGTGTCCCGGTTTAAGAAGCTCTTCCAGAAGTCTCGGTTCACTCCATCCGGCTGTATCTCCATAGCTGCTTCCATCCGTCATGCGACATGGCGTCGCCGTGAACGCCCAGACCAATGTTGAATTCTGTTTCGGATCATACAGCTCATGGTGGTCCTCTCCGAAGCACCGGCATCGTTGCAGCCTGGCTAAATTGGGAGGGCTTCCTTGACAGGAAAAACCACCATGCACTCGTAACAGTCGTCAAAGAAAAAAGAAAATTTGTGCCAGGCTCGATCGCTTGGTTCTCTAGAGTCCCGCCCACCGGATCATGCGACCCCAGAATCCCCTACCATTTGACTGTGATGTCTGAACCGTTGTTAGAAATCAAACAACTGGGATGTACGAGTGTTAACAAGAATACTTACAGTATGATCCTCGCTCGACTTGGACGACGCTCTATCCGACTGATCAAGTCCGTTTGTGCATGGCTCCACTGATTCCTGCTTTATCCAAGGGAGTGGAGAATTGGGAACCGGTTCCACGAACTCCTGTTTGATCAGAGGGTGTGGGGAACTGCTTCCCAATTCAGACCTGAGCGGCTGCACACGACCGTTGTGAGGTAGATAGTCATCCGCCTGCGATTTTGTGAGCTACAATCTTACATGTAACGTATTGACCCCTCTTACCGTCGGCTCACGTTTGATGAGAGGATACCGCTGCTGCAGAGCTTCATTCTCCACGGCTTCGCGTCTAGTCGTCTGCAAGCGCTCTTGCTCGAGGAAGATCTTGTGCTGCTGCTGATAGGTATCCTGATTTGTCCAGGGGTGGCCATACGCATTAAGTCGTGGATGCGTAGGAATGGGCAGGAAACCGTTAACAAAGGCAGTGTTCCCTTGGTCATTGCGGGTCGTTTCAGCTTCCATAGTATCTGCCGTGGGCCTCACGTTGTTGCCGAAGTTTCTGCGGCGATATTCTCTAAGCCAATTCTCTTGCTTGACACTTCGTGGTGCTCGGCCTCTGAGGAGTGCGTCAATTTGTTTTTGGCTGGGCACCTTGGACTTCTTCCCTTTGTTTCGGTTCACACGTGGTACAACGTAGCGTGATTCTCGAAGGTTCGGCCTACGATACGAAGCTACCTGGTCTCCGAAGCGGTTGCTGCTCTCTTGCGTGATAGGAACTGGTCTGCTCGCTGTGACCGGTTCGCCACGCGGTGAAGCTACCTGGTCTCCGAAGTGATCGCTCGACATTCTCTCTTGCTTGATGGGAACTGATCTGCTCTCTGTGACCGGTTCGTAACACGGCGAAGCTCGTCTGTAACGGTAGGTTGTTCCAGGGTCTACAGGTGGGCCAGGATACCTAGCGACTTCCCTGAAAACTCTGGTAATGCCGTCTTCGAACTGCACGTGATAGATATCCGGAGACTGTTCGCGTTCATTGCGCCGCTGTTCGCGTGTATATCGGCCGATCGAGTACGAGCGATATCGAGCATAGTCTTGATACGGCGAGCGCGCACGCGATCGGTAAGCACTTGTCCTTGAACCAAACTGTGAGTAGTCATTTTGGCGCTGTACCGACCGTGCTTGTCTTGAACCCTCATGCGGCGAGCGATATCTGTAGCGACTAGGCGTTAGTGATCGCGCGGGGCTGCTTGACCTGTTCCGACCCCGATGTCGATGCCGGTAAGGCGAAGGCGAGCGGGAGTACTCCATGTGAACCTGGGCTTCAAATTAGCATCCGTGCAAGTTCCAACGCAGGAAGCAGGACGCAAGAGTGAGAGAAAGGGTAAGAGAAAGAGTAAAAGAAAGAGTGAGAGGTTACAGAACGTGGGAGTGACTGCCCAACACAGTTAGCGTGTTCTTGCTCCTGCCGTACATGCAAACGCTCCTTCCTTCACCTGGCCAACCACACGGTGCCCAGGTGTGGTGACCCACACATTATCAGACACTGGCCACATAGCAGTAGGTCGAGGTTATAGATGCCAGCAATGGCCTTGACACAAATTCTAGTTCTATTCACACAATAGCGGTATCAGAATTTATGTCTGTTCACACAATAACGGTATTGAGGCCGCTAAATCACGTCCATACGTGTTACCGTATCGATTGTAAGGTACAACTTGCAACGCTCCAGGGACCTACGCGTTAATACTGTAATTGACAGTCTAACACAGCTAAGTAGATGGGAAGCTATATTGCTCTCAGGTGCTGTAGTCTTCTCGTAACCAAAGGAGAGCGAGAGGCAAGCGATCTGATTAGAGACTAGTAACAATGGTGCAGGTAGGTTAAAGGGAGGTTGGGATTTATATTATTGGTGAGTATTGCTTAACTAAGTAAGTTGTCTAGTCATTGCTAAAGGTCTATAGTTAAATTAGGTGCACGTGTGTTTTTTAAAAGGGACAGTTCAATCTATAAAAAAAAATCCCCGTGCAGTCTACATCGTAGGGAGGAAAGCTATCTGTTGGTCAACTGTCCTTTCTCCGCCACTTGATGGAGGGTCAGAAAATGGCAAAAAGAAGCCCGACGTGGGGGTCGAACCCACAACCTTGAGATGCCGAGTAATCGAGTGATTAGATCGTGAATACTTAAGAGTCTCACGCTCTACCGATTGAGCTAGCCGGGCTAGTCGGTGATTTGATGAAAAAATGCCAATATTTGACAAATATATGTCAGACAAAAACCGCAGGCTAGCAGGTCCTTTGTGTCGCGCGCAGTCGTGTGGGGCGGTGGCGCTCTGGTCAGCTCGGCTAGCGTACCGCGGCTCAACTTGCCAAGTCGAATAGCCACAACAAGCTTGAACCATAATCTAACAGAGCTCTGCTCTCACGACCTTTGCTACATACAGCGCGAAGTGGATAGTTGAGGAGCGATTAGCTAGAGACAGGCCACAAGTGGACATTCTCGATTATTGGGCAAGGTTGTCCCTTGAATCAATCAATGTACGTGCCATTTAAAGAAGCACCGCCGCTTGCTCAGCCAGCAGAAAGAGACAGTAGCGGCGAAATGCGCCTTGGATGGCAATACTACGCCGCGTAGACGCAGGTCCCGTCTTGGAGAGAGGTGCCCTGTCTGGTCCAATCCGCTGCTCTACAATGGAAAATTGTACAAGGTGCCAGCCCCAAGGAACAATCCCTCAGCATTCCAATGCCACCAATGCGAGCAGATGCTGAAACGCATGCTGCGAGGTTGAGTTCTGGCAAAAGGTACTAGAGCTGCGCAGTCTTGGCAGGCGTCAGGCGTCAGTGAGTGAGCGGTGCGCTGC
Organism: Karstenula rhodostoma CBS 690.94; assembly: GCA_010093485.1. Taxonomy (NCBI): domain Eukaryota; kingdom Fungi; phylum Ascomycota; class Dothideomycetes; order Pleosporales; family Didymosphaeriaceae; genus Karstenula; species Karstenula rhodostoma. The sequence continues at coordinate 791,303 of MU001495.1, read as the reverse complement.
GTGGCCGAGCTTTGGTTGCTGCAGCACCCACGACCTCATCTTCCTCCTCAAGACATACGCGTAATTGCTCGTGCGGACTAGCCGTGCTCGGACGGCCAGGACAATTGTAGAGACAGGGACGGGCTGACGCGGCGCGTTTGCTGGTTCGCAGGCGTGCATCGCATCGCACAGCCCCCAGGGTCTACTTGTCCATCGGTGCCTTTTCGCTGTGCCTGAACTTTGTCCACGTCGGCCCACCTTGCACAGAAGACACCGCTACATACCGCGCACTGCAACGGACCCCCGCACGTTGCTGCCCGTCCTACGTTCACGCGATTGCTGTCGCGCCCGCCCGCGCTTTTCGAAACGTCGGCCAAGCTTTGAAGGCTGTGCTGCGAGTCGGGGGAGCGTCTTACGCCTTTCTCCGCCATCGTCGAACCCCCAAACGCGCAACGAGACAGCCGGGACGAGCGGGTGTGCTGTATTGACTGAATTGTGTTGCATGCACTCTGGATGCAGCGGACAGTGCAACCCTCACGAGTGGAGCAAGCGCCTTGATCTTGTTGTGCCGCCATGGCCGGCAGGCCGCCAGGTGCACCGTCGTCTCACAGCGAGAACCTAATCGACTTCGACGACCACGACCACCACGACAACCACCAGCCCTACCACTACAACCCGGGCGCGCCGCCGCCCCATACCGACGAGGAGCTCCTGCGCCGATATAACACCGACCAGGCCGCAACCCCAGGACGGCCCTCGGAATCATACGATGAGTTCCTGGGCGGCAGACCCGCCGCGCCAGGCTTGCCCGGCGCGCCAGGTGCGCCCGCGGCAGGCGCGACGCCGTACTCCAACAGCGGCGGCATGTACTCGCAGACGTCGGATCTGAACAACTACGCGCGGTACTCGGATGCAGACGTGCACGTCGACGACGACCACTCCGCGCAGGGCTACTATGCAGCAGGCGGAGGCTACGAGCCCGCCGCGGGCGTGCGCCGCGCCAACACCGGCAAGGGCAACAGGAACAGCATTCTTAGCCTCGGTGGTGGACTCACAGGGCGTGTCAAGAACATGTTTGGGCAGAAGCCCGAGTACTCGGAGATGGACCTGCCTCTGACAGAGCATGCGGCGCAACAGGACCAGCAAGAGTCAAGAAGCGCCTACGACGACGCGGCACAGGCGCCCAAGAAGCGCAGCTCGGGAGTCTTCAAATTCGGCTTTGGACGCGGCGCTCCAGACCCATCGACACTCGGCCCCAGAGTAATCCATCTAAACAACCCGCCTGCAAACGCCGCCAACAAGTACGCCGACAACCACGTCTCCACCACCAAATACAACGTCGTCACTTTTCTCCCGAAATTTCTGTACGAGCAATTCTCCAAATACGCCAACCTGTTCTTCTTGTTTACCGCCATTCTCCAACAAATCCCCGGCATCTCTCCCACGAAACGATACACCACTATCGTGCCCCTCGGGGTCGTCCTGCTCGTCTCCGCAGTGAAGGAATATGTCGAGGACTACAGGAGAAGACAATCCGATTCTACTTTGAATAACTCAAAGGCGCAGGTGCTCAAAGGATCGTCGTTCCAAGACGCCCGATGGATCGAGGTTGCAGTCGGAGACATCGTGCGAGTAGAGTCAGAAACTCCTTTTCCCGCCGACCTTGTATTGCTCGCATCCTCGGAACCAGAAGGATTGTGCTATATCGAAACAGCAAACTTGGACGGGGAGACGAATTTGAAAATCAAGCAAGCCATCCCGGAGACAGCTGATCTCGTCAGCACAGCTGAGCTGGGGCGTCTAGGAGGCAAACTCAAGTCGGAACAGCCGAACAGTAGTCTATACACCTATGAGGCGACCTTGACGATTGCAGCAGGTGGGGGCGAGAAAGAACTGCCGTTGCAACCCGATCAATTATTGTTGCGTGGAGCCACGCTCAGGAATACACCCTGGATCCATGGCGTGGTGGTCTTCACCGGGCACGAGACGAAGCTCATGCGGAATGCAACAGCTACGCCCATCAAGACCACGGCGGTTGAGAGGATGGTAAACAAGCAGATCCTCATGCTTGTCGCAATTCTCATTGGACTCAGTATCATCAGTTCTGTTGGTGATGTCTTGATCAGAACGGCCCAGGGATCTACTCTCGAATATCTCAGATACGATGGCTTCAACGGCGCTTCGCAGTTCTTCCTTGATCTACTGACCTACTGGGTTCTTTACTCCAACTTGGTTCCTATCTCGCTATTCGTCACGATCGAGATTGTTAAATACTGGACCGGTATACTGATTGATTCTGACCTCGACATCTACTACGAGCCTACGGACACACCTGCTAACTGTCGTACTTCGTCTTTGGTGGAAGAATTGGGCCAGATTGAATACATATTTTCCGACAAGACCGGCACTCTGACACAGAACATGATGGTTTTCAAACAGTCGTCTATTGCGGGGATCCAGTATGCGGATGAGATACCTGAAGATCGAAGGGCAACGTTTGAGGACGGGATCGAAGTTGGCATCCATGACTTCAAAAAGCTTGAGGAAAACCGCAAAACCCATCGGGATAGAAACATCATCGACAACTTTCTGATATTGTTGTCAACATGTCACACGGTCATTCCTGAACGAGGCGGCGAAAACCAGGAGATCAAGTACCAGGCTGCCTCGCCTGACGAGGGCGCCCTAGTCGAAGGCGCTGTACAATTAGGTTACAAGTTCATTGCACGCAAACCTCGCTCGGTTACAATCTTGGTGGATGGACGAGAGCGAGAGTATGAGCTTTTAGCGGTTTGCGAGTTCAATTCCACGCGAAAGAGGATGTCGACAATATTCCGCACTCCGGAAAGAAAAATCGTGTGCTTCACAAAGGGTGCTGATACTGTCATTCTGGAACGACTGGGCAAGAACAATCCATACGTAGAGGTGACTCTGTCACATCTCGAGGAATACGCCGCGGAAGGACTACGTACGCTTTGCTTAGCGATGCGCGAGATTCCAGAGGATGAATTCCAGGACTGGTACAAGATCTTCACCAAAGCACAGACCACTGTCAGTGGCAATCGAGCGGAAGAGCTGGATAAGGCGGCCGAACTTATAGAGCATGACTTGACTCTTCTTGGAGCAACTGCCATCGAAGACAAGCTTCAGGATGGCGTTCCTGATACCATTGCGACCCTGCAAACTGCAGGTATCAAGATTTGGGTCCTGACCGGTGATCGACAAGAGACTGCAATCAATATTGGAATGAGTTGCAAGTTGATCAGTGAAGATATGAGTCTGCTGATAATCAACGAAGAGGACAAGGAAGCCACGAGAGACAACATCCACAAGAAGCTGAACGCTATCAATAGCCAAAACCAAGGAGGCGCTGAAATGGACGTTCTCGCTCTTGTCATCGACGGCAAGTCGCTCACCTACGCTTTGGAAAAAGATTTGGAAAAGACATTCTTGGATTTGGCCGTCAAATGCAAAGCCGTCATTTGTTGTCGTGTATCCCCGCTCCAGAAGGCCTTGGTTGTAAAACTCGTCAAACGACATCTGAAGGCCATCTTGCTCGCCATTGGAGATGGGGCTAATGACGTTTCCATGATCCAGGCTGCTCACATTGGAGTCGGTATCAGCGGTGTCGAAGGTCTCCAGGCAGCGCGAAGCGCCGATATCTCAATTGGTCAATTCCGGTACCTTCGCAAGCTTCTTCTAGTTCATGGAGCTTGGAGCTACCAGCGTGTTAGCAAGGTTATTCTCTACTCCTTCTACAAGAACATCGCGCTTTTCATGACCCAATTCTGGTACTCCTTCCAGAATGCCTTCTCCGGTCAAATCATCTTTGAGTCGTGGACACTGACCTTTTACAACGTGTTCTTCACGGCTGCGCCTCCCTTTGTCATGGGTATTTTTGATCAATTCGTCAGTGCACGTCTATTGGATCGCTATCCGCAACTCTACCGTCTCAGTCAAAGCGGTGTCTTCTTCAAGATGCACTCGTTCTGGTCATGGGTCGCAAACGGCTTCTACCATTCTCTAGTTCTCTATTTTGTCTCGCAGGCCATCGTGCTATGGGACTGGCCTCAAGCAGATGGTTTGAACGCAGGCCACTGGGTGTGGGGTACTGCGCTCTACACAGCTGCACTAGCTACTGTACTGCTGAAAGCGGCACTTATCACTAACATCTGGACCAAATACGCCTTCGTTGCTATCCCCGGCTCGATGGCTCTCTGGTTCATCCTCATGCCCGCCTATGCGACTGTCGCCCCGATGGTCGGTGTGTCGCCCGAATATATCGGCGTCATCGAGCGCCTGTTCCCAGACATTCGCTTCTGGATCATGCTTTGCGTGCTGCCTCCTCTCTGTCTGATGCGAGATTTCGCCTGGAAGTACGCGAAGAGGATGTACTACCCTCAGAGCTATCATCACGTTCAAGAAATTCAAAAGTACAACATCCAAGACTACAGACCGCGGTATGTACCACCATCCCCCCCCCCCCCCCCCCCCCCCCCCGGTTTCGATTCTATGCTGACTAGTGGTAGCATGGAACAATTCCAAAAGGCCATCCGCAAGGTGCGCCAAGTGCAACGCATGCGCAAGCAGCGTGGATACGCCTTCTCCCAAACAGATGAATCGCAGGCACGCGTACTGCAGGCATATGATACGACGCGCGAACGAGACCGCTACGGCCATATGGCAAGTTCGAGACGATAACCATGAGCATTTGCTTTTTAAGTGTACTTGCATTCTACACTCTTGGCGTACATTTCTCTGGCGTTCACCGAAAGGGCTGGGACCGTGGTTGGACCTTCGGTTACAATGTGTGTTTGTGTAGGGTGAGCGTTCAACAAGGCGCTGGGGTGTGTTTGATTCAGGTAGTGTGTATTTATTCGTTCGACGGAAAAATTCAATTGGCATGGGGCGCACTTTACGAATAGTGTCGTGTGCGGACGTGATTGAGTCTATGCATGTAGAGAAGTGAATCGAATCGCTTTCTAGAATCGTTATTGGCAACTTGCATGTCGACCTCGCTGATTCTTTTACAAAGATTGCTAAGAAAGGATAAATCACAGTAGGCGCAGAGAAAAATCGAACACTTTAGTAACGTCGTCTGTTGTAAATATGTCTGAAATTACCTACACTCTCTATAGACAGAACCGTTGCGAACAAAGGCTTCACACATCTTCCGGACCCAACTGAGAACCATCGGTGTAACAGGGGGGCAAGCAGCCGCAGCGCTCCACTAGTATCCATCGACCCTCACACCGGCCAGTCAATTCGTCACTACCCCACGATTTCCAGGACCACAGCAGCCCCCAATCTTCCTCCCACGGAGGCCTGGAAAGCCAGACACTACCACCAGCAAACAAGTCATTGTCTCAACCTCTCCAGGAAGCAGGTCACCTGCGCAGCAAAAAATCACGCTGTCCCCGAGTCTGGGAGAGACAGCTAGAATCCGAAAGCGGCAGCAATCTAGAAATAGACGACGTACTTACCTAGAGGAAACGAACCGTTTCCTTAGGAAGGTCCGATACGATCCCAAACGATCGTGATTTGCAAAGGTTCTTCGGCTCCTCCTACTAGGCTATGACTGAACCGATGCACCTGTACCTAGCGCTACTGCATTACCACCTGTGATGTTTTTGAAGTATACATACCTTCCCCCGTGGTGAGGGGGAAGTGGAATTAGGTTTTGGAAAGCTGGAAATGAGATGCATGGTTTGTGGAAGGGGATGCACTCCTTTGCATCTCTCGGACGTCTTCGGTTAGGAGCTGGTTCTGATATCTCGAAGGGTAGGTAGCTCGATCGGGCTGTGCTGTGCTGTGCTGTACTGTGCTATCAATGATTATGACTATGTTGTGGAAAGATTGGGAAAAATAATTCACTTATTTAATGGTAATGTAATTCAACTAATTTCAATTAACCTCAGAAACCTATAATAACTGGCACGACTGTGAAGATTATGCATGCAGCGAACTGGACCGGATGGCTTGCTGGGATGGTTACTGGAAATGTGACTTGTCGATTCTGCTGCTTCTTCGACACTTGTCTTGGATGGGGGAATCGAATCGAGGGAACGGGAATGCGACTGACTGTAGCGCTTCACTGCTATATCATTGGTGTCACAAGCCCTAGGGGTTACGAGTAGAGCCACTTGAATTTAGATAGGGACTGCAAGGCCCACAACATACCCCCAAAGCAAGGCAGATTCCACGCTGGCAACGCGTACTCTCGCAGTCGTTGAATCGAACACGCGCAAGTAACACTCGTGAACTCTACAAGATGCCTCATCATGTCAATGTTGCCGCAGATATCGCATGCAATATTATTGAGATCAAGCTTCCCTCGACTGCCAAACAAGCTGGGATCAGCTCTTGGACAACTACAAATGTGAACAGCACCCGTTCCATACTCATACAATCAATACTCCATAAAACCAGGTGAGCGCCCGCTCGACTCCAACAAAGCACCCACGCTCAAAGAACAATCCTTGCCCAACGCCATTACCTTTCAGTATCGCCACTTGTGCAAGTACAGAGCCGGTCCAGATGATACAGGCGTGCTGGTAGAGCGATGGTCAACCATCCCCGACGCATGCAGACCGATTCAACCTTGAAAAGGGTCAAAGAAAAGGGTCAAACATAAACATTGCCCGACCGAACCGAGGCCTCTAACCCCTGTTCACGGCCGTGAAGCCAGCACCCGCAGCGTCCGTCATCTCGGTATCGCCGTTCTGCGCATCGCGTGGTTCTGAGACGCGGGGATTTGTACCGGAAAGCGTGCGTCGTCGGCCAGCATACTCCGGATCGGTCTCTCCGGGCGGCGGTCGTGCCTCGTCGTTCACGGGGTCGAAGTAGGCGCCGCGCGTAGACTCGGAAGCACGCTGGGGCTGCAGCGGGGGCAGCGAATGTAGCGGTGGAAGGATTGATTGTGCGTTTCCATTGACAGCGTGCGGGGAAGTTGCGGTCGCGCCGAGGGTGCTGAAGAAAGGGTTATTCGAGCGGCTTGGGTCCGGCGTGCTCTGCGCGGAGGACATGGGGTTCATCGCATGGAGAAGCGGTTGGTGGTGGGAATTGCTGGGGCTCTCCTGCTGCGCGGCGCCGCCTGTCTGGGATCCTGTGGGTGGTGTGCCTTTGCGATGGCTCCGCTTGCTCCTCAACGGCTTATCGGTGGGCGTCGGCGGCGGACTGCTACTCCGGTCCGAGTCATCGATGTTGAACTCCATGTGTTTCTGAAGTTGCTCGAGGAGGAAGGCACGTTCGAGGCGCATCTTCTGGATGCCGCGGTGCAGACGCCTGATACGCACGCGCGTGCCATCGTTGCTATCTTCGATGTCGGTTATGCGCCGTCGGAGATCGATGCATTTCTTGTAGTAGGCTTTCTCCACCGACGGCGGGAGATCTGCCTGGGAAAGCGCCCGCGCGGCTGGGTGACGTTAGTGAAGCTCGCAAAGGAATGGGCATCCGCGGATAGCTGCGCGCGAATGGAACGGCGCGCCGTAAAGCACCCATATACGCACCGGCTTGGGGCATTTTGAATTCGCCGTGGCAACTGTGAAGATAGTGCGTGATGTTCTTGCGCCAGAGCTGGCTTCCAGTATATGAGAATGGGAGGTGTACGGTGATTGTTAGGTCTGTAGCTTTGGGACGCGTGTGGACTATCGTAAACTGGGGACTGGGGTTGCCAAGAACCTCGCGGCGTCGCGGTTTCTCCGTCTCCCGGACGCTATCGAGAAACGGTCGTGGCACAAGCTCACTTCCGTACTAGCGCAAGTCACAGCAGGGCGTCTGAGATCTAGGACAATTATAAGCTAGTACAAAGTGTCTCCCTTCTTTGGATGATGCTGGGATATATACTAAACTTTCACAACTATCAACATCAATCAGCGAAACAAGCTGAATACCACGGCACTTTGGCGGAGTGGTTAACGCGCGGGCCTGCTAAGCCCGTTCCTTCGGGAGCGAGTGTTCGAATCACTCAGGTGTCGTCTTTTTTGGATTCTTTTGAAGCAAATAGTAGGAAGTTGTCAGTTATTTTCATCTTTGGTGCATCACTCTCAGAGTTGTGACATTCTTTTTTTTTAGTGCGCAAGCGTATATGCACATAGTAGACGTAGCACTGAGAACAGGGCAGATACGAATAGGCGGAGGCACACTTAGCTTATGTTAGCAGCTGAGCCCTTGCTACCTATATAGTAGACACCTGTATGTACTAAGCACACATCTAATCGCATGTGAAAGAGCTCAGCTATAGTAAATAAGTAATACTGCTAAGACTCTGAACAATAGGACAGCTTACTGTACTAGACATAATGACTAAAATTCTCTTTCAAAACATACCCACTGCCAGAGGAACCGTCACCACAAATCCAATCATGAGCCTGCTACATGCACATTCGCGGCTCCTCAATGCGCTGCTAAAATGTCCATTCTCATATCTCATTACTTCATTAGGCTAAGCTACTTCCCAAATCCTCCTTACAGCCAGCTTCTCCAACCACCCTCCTCGTGCTCAAATCCTTCCCTCCCTCTCCCCACTGCCCCCAATGACCCTCCCATATCCGCCCGGAAACAAGCCTTTCGTCCCCGCATACACGCCCCAGCACCAATCCCCATTGATATCCTCGGCCTCCGTAATTTCCGCGTACTTCGGAAACGCCAGCTCATCCGTCACGCCCTCGGCAGGGAAGTAGCTCCATCGAGCCTGAATACGCAAGCCAACGCCGCCGTCCGGCGGGAAGCACTGCGTCGACAGCGCCGACCTGGGCATATTCGGGGACCGGAACTGCTGTCGCGAGCCGTCGGTGTCCCGCCACGTCCACTTCTCCGCGTGGGTCGGCTGGGAAGGGGAAGGCGGGGAGGCAGATTCGGTCTCGTCGCGGAGGGAGAAGCCGCCGACCAGATCGCGGACGACGACGCGGCGTTGGCCCCCGTCGCGGTCTTCGAAGCCGACGACAATCATCCTGTGGTTGCGGAGGCAGCGGCGCCAGCCGTGCATGCCGTCTTCCTTGCTGATGCGGCCTGAGAGGACGAGCTTCTGATAGCAGCCGGAGCAGATATCGTAGTCTCCGCCATTGCACTGCAAACAGTGGTATCGTGTGTGTGACGGAGGGATCGGGTACGTGCAGATGTTGCACAGCGTTGTGAATGTGAGAGGGCGGTAGGTGGATTTTGCGAGAGTGACGTGGCCGGGGCCGCTGATGAGGGATGCGGTTCTGGGTGTTAGTGGTGGTGAGGTTGGTGGTGATGAATCGAGCGCCGAAGGGGGTGCAAGATGGTTCGATCGAGGGGTTGACGGTGGTTCAGTACTTGTGGCCGCAGGAGTGGACGACGAAGATGAGCGCTCTCTTCCTGTATGCGAGATAGGAAGCAGCGCATGCGTGCAATGTCTGCCCTGGTTCACGCAGTCATTGCAGTAACCCCATTCGCCTTCGTTGCAGTAGTCGCATTTCCAGTAGCACCCGTCCGCCCACTGCGCACATCTGTCGCAGAAGACACCGCTTTCGAAGCGCTGTGAAGGATTGTCCTCACTGTGTAACGTGTGTGGTGCCGTTGCACTTTCGGTGAGTCGCGCTTGCGGTTTTCTAAATCGGTGTCCACGCATGATGTGAGGAAGGTCGTGGCTCGCAGGATAGCCACCAGGTGGTGCCTTTTGCTGGTAGGCTGGCCATGCCGCCCAACCGAATCCAAACCAATGGTTGCAACCCTTCCCGCGACGATAACAAGGCTGACATAGATTGTATTCCCCTTCATCACACCGCGAGCAATTGTAGTGTAGCTCATACTCGATGTGGTCCTTTCCACAGCCGCGACACGATATATGAGGCTCTGGATACAGAGTCGGTGGTGCTGCGGGGGCGGTTACCGATGTAGCCGATGAATGCGGTTGGCCAATAGCGGGGTCGGTCGTGGAGCGAGGGAACGTGGGTGGAGATGCCGTGGGTGGTGTGCTACTATGCGGAGCGCGGGGCTGTCTTATACCAGTGGGATCTGTCGTGCGGCGCGAAGAAGCAGGGGCTTGCACATTTGCTGGTTGTGAATCCGACGAAAGCGGGCTCGTCACAGGAGATGCCACGACAGGCGAAGCAGTCGTCAGACTCTCCGCATTTGTGATGAAATTGAAGGCCGCCCTTCGCGGGGAGTCAGCACTTGAGGAAGTGTGTGTCTGGAGGCTACCCCGGAACTGTTCTCGGCCTTCCAGAGTACTTCTCTGTTCATGATCTGATTGACGCCTACGATCGGTGCCATTACCCAGTGCTGAGGTTGGACCAAGTAGTTCTGGTTGTGAGTTGTTGTGCGCCCGTATAGAGGAGACTGCTAAAGGCGAGGGCCGGTGTTCCCTAGCTGATCTGGAGCTGCCCTGACTAGACGATCGAGTGTGCCGTGTGCGAGATCCTTGGTTTGCAACGTCCAAGAGCCCTGGTCTAGAGACTGGAGGCCTGTTGTCCCTATCTCGAGGGATTGGAGTACTGCTCGAAGACCTTGTGTGCGTTCTCCTCCGTTGTTGTTCGTCTTCGCGAACAGGCGGACTTCGTATCTCAGGCGTCGAGGTGCCCGAGGCGCTGAGGCGGCCTTCTCTTGCAAGCCTATCTCTTCGCTCTCGCCGTTCCCTCCTCTTCTGTTCCTGTCGTCTCCTGTAAGCCTGGGCTATCCTCTCGCTGATCTCATCCTCCTGGGCAACATCGATGTTGTTGAGATCGATACCGTCCAACAAGCCCTCCTCCATGATCTGGCGCATAATCTCTTCTTCCATTTCCTGCGAATCCAGTTCACTTGCGCTAAGCAAGCTTCTTAGGCTCGACTGATGTTCGATAACCCTTGGAGGCACCACTTGTTGGGTTGCAGAAGAGACACTGGCCTGGCTCCGACTCCCCGATCGTCCATGTGCACTCCTCGTGTCTGCGCTCCTCTCCCTTCTGTCTCCGCTGTGCTCTCTCCGCTCTCTCCTCCTCCTCTCCCGCGGCGGCTCCAGATGGTCCACGGTTGCCACATTGCTCGTTGAATCTATGCCGACCTCTCTCAAGCTCAACTGCTGTACCTCTTCGAGCACTCTGCGCTCCTCATCGTCGTCTTGCCCAACCCGCCTCCGCAATTTTGGCATGACCACGTCCCCATATTTGAACTTGTCCCTATCCGCCTGCTTTTCCCGATCGTTCTTTCCTCTATGCGGGTGTGCTTGAATGAACATGTCCAGCAGCGTCGTCACGGTGGCATTTGGCTTTGTGGCGCGGACGGAAGCCCGGCATGACGGGCAGGTGTATGGGTGTATGGAGGTGGCAGTCGAGGCCTGGAAGGCGAACCACTCCTTCAGGCACGCGCCGCAGAAGGTGTGGAGGCAGTCGAGCAGCGTGAGCGGCTGGTAGAGGAGGTCGGTGCATATCTGCGAGCAGAGCGCGTCAGTGGGTGCACGACTAATCTGGTAACACACGGGTAGAAGAAATCGGGCCTTGGAGCTTGGTCGGGAGCGGATTGGATCTCTGCGCGACTCCAGGGCTTCACTCCGCGCTCAGAACCATCTTGACCGCCATGTCGTGCCCCTCCCCTCCCCCGCTTCGCACCGCCGGAACCTCACTTACCGAGCACGTCAACTCCCTCTCCAAGTCCAGCGGCGCAGGTGCCGCCTTTTCTGCCTCCGCCATGATTCCTCCAGGCCAGCTCACGTCGGGTGGCACGGATATATCTTCGGCCGTGGTTCGTTCAGGTCGCCAGCAGGGCACGCGGTGCCGTCAGCCGTTTTGCGCTTGGCGGGCTGAACCATGTCCAAGCCTCACGAAATCCAAACTAAGTCATGGAAAGAGATGAGAGAACGGTAAGCGAGCGGATGCCTGGGACCGGCGAGAAAAGGCCAACCTGATAGGTATGGGGATACTTGCTTGACGCATGCCGACGTGTTCGACGCGGTTCGGGGCGTCCCACGCCTTGCATGTTAGTCAGCTTTCGACATCACCACGGCGGTACGACAGACGAGCCTCTTGCGCGAGACTCGACGCGACGAACACCATTTTCGTCACAGAGCGGACGGGTCTGCGAAGGAACAGCAATGACGCGACTGTGCAGCGTGCGCCTTCCTCAGGTCAACCGCTGCCAGCACCTTGAACGACACTACTGTTTCCAAATGGAAAGCGTTTGGAATATCGTATCGCATGCCGCACATGAAACATCGGCGCCATGCTCATCTGAAACCACTGCCTTGGGATCGGTTTCGAAACCTGGGAATTCAGGCCTGTCAGGCTTCCTTGCGATGATCGTGAAAGCTTGATAGAACTTCACAGTTCGCCGAGCCCTTCGACACAACCCGTCACGTGACTGTAACTGCACAAGTGCGCCCTTCTGACTATATTACAGTGGTGCAGTTCAAGATGAAAGACTGCGCAGTGGTCTACCATGGTCCACCCATCAGTTTTTATGAAGATGAGGAACATTGAAAAATAACCAACGTCACTGAAGAAACAGAGGCATATGTCCTTTATAACTGTCCAGACTCTATCACAAACCTCAGCATCACATAGAGGGCGTGCATCGGTTGAGAAACATATTTCGGACCATGATCGACATTTAAAAAGCTTTGGCTACAAAACAACTACCACACTTCCCTTTTTTCCCCTACCCACTCTCTTTATGTACTAGGTTCATCCTCCTCCTAACTCGCAGTGCTAATAATGAATGACTGGTTCATCTCAAAATCTCTTGCAAGATGTTTAGTTGCCGTTGCCGTTGCGGCCAGTGCCCTGGGCGGCAGCGCCGGCCTGCTGCTGGCCTGCGGCGCCGTTCTGGCCCTGGCGTTGAGCGCCAGCGTTACCGCCCTGCTGTTGCTGAGCTGCGGCTCCTGCCTGACCTTTCTGGGCGCCATTGTTACCGCCCTGCTGCTGCTGGGCTGCGGCTCCGGCCTGGCCTTGCTGAGCGCCAGTGTTACCACCCTGTTGTTGCTGAGCGGCGGCTCCGGCCTGACCTTGCTGGGCGCCCTGAGCGCCTTGAGCGCCTTGAGTGCCCTGCTGAGCGCCCTGAGTTCCCTGAGTACCCTGAGTTCCCTGAGTGCCCTGAGTGCCCTGAGCGCCCTGAGTGCCTTGAGTGCCCTGTTGAGCGCCCTGGCCCTGCTGAGCGCCGGCGTTGGTTCCTTGCTGACCTTGCTGACCTTGCTGAGCACCAGTATTAGCACCAGCGTTCTGGCCATTCTGGGTGCCCTGAGTACCACCTGCTCAAGAAGTTAGCACAATCTGTAGTCATGATGTGCTGGATAGAGTGCATACCAGCAGCGTTGCCGTTGCCTGCGGCCTGTCCATTCGCACCGGCCTGGGCGGTGCCACCATTAGCAGGAGTTTGCGACATTTGACCGTTGCCAGTTCCGGAAGCAAGCGCCTGAGCAGCGTCGAAAGCCTGCTGGGGAGTTCCCTATCAGTCTGTTAGTACATGGTTCCAAAGACCATGACGGAGGAGACGTACAGGAGTTTGACCGGGCTGCGTGGGACCGTTGCTCTGGACACCGCCAACCACACCAGTTTGGTCGCAGACGTTGGGACGAACAGCCTGGCTGTTGGATCCAGTGGACGCCATGTACGCATCGATGTTGGGGAGAACGTTGGTGCAACGGTTCTGATTGATGAGGTCGATGTTGTTGGCAGCAGCCTTGCCCTGCTGGGACATGATCTGGAGCTTGTCTACGACGTCCTGGAAGGCACCGCCAGTGGCGAGGGTGGAGTTGGCGGCCTGGACGTTGGGGAGCTGTCCGTTGGCGGCATCGATGACAGCCTTGTGGGTGAGCTCGTCGACTTCGGCGTTGAATGCGACAAGGGCAGCCTGCTTGAAGGCAGTGTCGTCCTGAATGGTGGGTCCGTTGTTCAGGAACATGGAAACCATCGAGGTGTCAGCCATCCAGTTGGCGACGGCGGTGGCAAGGTCTCCAGCACTGGGAGTCTGACCCTGAGCACCTCCCGGCGGCGGGGGAACGGCACTGGAAGTGCCAGGAGTGACAGTGCCGGCAGTACCAGCAGCAGGTTGGGTTGTGCCAGTCTGGCCAGTTGCGCCTTGGGTTCCAGCAGCGCCTGTTGCTCCCGTAGCAGCGCCCGTAGCTCCTGTAGCAGCGCCCGTAGCAGCTCCAGCAGCTCCAGCATTTCCCGCAGTTCCCTGAGCGGCGCCGGCGCCGACACCAGCCTGGTTGTTATTCGCGTTTGCGTTGTTCCCGCCATTAGCATTACCGCCCTGGTTTCCCTTGGCAGGAGTGGGAGCAGCAATAGCTGCGGACGCGAGAAGAGCGCTGAGGATTAGGTACTTCATGGTGAAGGTTGATCCGGAAGAAGAATAGAATAGGTGTGAAGTAATGTAAAAGATGGTTAAAGAAATGAAGCGGTGAAGTATGAATAGAAGTTAAGTAGCCAGCTAATGAATGAGGAACCTGCTCATGGAGGGAAAAAAATGGAGGCTACGAAGGAGGATGTATTTGTAGTCGCGAAGTCGGGGTACGAGGCAAATACACACTGCGAGGCCACAATCCGCTACAAACATGGGGCACTGCTCAAGCAACGTATGCCGACCTCCGCTCTTGGCTGTTGCTGCTGTCACGTAAGGGATACTACTCCTGGGTGCGCGAAACATGGTGATTCTGCTGCCCACGGTGGCCTTCGCCTGACCTACTGTCCATGTTAGGCCAGAATCGAACGACAAAACTAGATGCAGATGCCTGTTTCGCCAGGATACCCGCGGACATAATCGGAGCCAAACGAGTTTGACACGTTTTGGGAGTAAAGGCCGATGTTTTGTAGGCGTGTGGGAGGAGTTTCGTGTTCTTGGCATTGGCGCTTCAAAGCTTAACCAGAACTGGATCGTTGTTTAGCTCCCACCATTGAGCCCAAGGCAATGTAATTATTGTACGCTCAAACAATATGTTTGGAATACCATCTTGACTATTGGGTCGGTCGAGACGCGGTGTTGATGCTTATTTCAAATGTTCAAAAATATTCGCCGCGTCATCACGCCTACCCAAACACTAGCATTCGTGATTCGCTCCATCGTCGGCGAAATTCTTGTCGCGGCATCTGAACGATCTACACGTCGTTCCAGGAGTAGTATAACTTTACTTGTCGAGTAAGCGACCCAAGCGCGATCTCAATCTTCATCGTATTCCTTGCAGATTCCTGAAACAGTTAGCCAAACTGTCCTGAGCGAGGTGACAATCAGGACGGGCCTTAGTGGTTGCCTGATCACGCAGTCGATTGGAAGTGTGAAGTTGTGTATCAGGAGCGTGTAGAAGTCAGACCGGACGTGCCTAAAAACAGAACATCGGAGTTCGGTGGGTCGCTGGTGCCCCTCAGACCCCTGCCCCCTTCATCGCAAAAAACATGTTTGAGGTTATGCGCAACAAGTAGGACCGAACTTCAAGAATGCCCATGTATGGAATGGATCACTCTTCTCTAACGAAAAGAAATCGCATGGGTCGGCAAGGGCCATCTATTGCAAGCTGCATCGCCATCTATTGTATGATCATGGCCAGCACCTGTTGAACTTCGGCAGGCAAGTTCGAGTACGCCGTTTGTCTGCTGGTCGCTGAGTTCAGACCGACAACCAAGAATTTTATGCCTTGCAAAACCCTTGGCGACGCGGAAACCTCTTGGCTGGAGATTCACCGCAGGCGATCACTTGGCTTCTGGTAGTGTTTGAGTCGCTTCATCGCGACCACTCATCTCCGCCATTGGAACTTCCGCTCCTCCGACAGCCTCCTCTTCCCAACCTTTCCACTCCTTCCCACTGGCTGGATCCATTGCGGTCTCGATCTTGCGAATGACCTTGGCTGGATTTCCCGCGACAACAGTGAAGTCTGGAACGCTCTTGGTAACGACTGAGCCAGCGCCTACGACTGACCCTCGACCAATGTTGACACCAGGAAGAATAACGACGTTTCCGCCGATCCAGCAGTCTTCCCCAATGTGGATTTCTTTCCCTAGCTCTGGCCCTTTCGTTCCTCGACGGACAATGGGATCAAGCGGGTGCGTCCCAGAGTAAAAGGAGACGTTTGGGCCGCACAGGGTTCGACTGCCCACACTGATCTCGCACGTGTCCAAGAAGGTCGCATTGTAGTTGATGAATACATTTTTACCAAGCTTTACGTTGTAGCCGTGGTCCATGTTGACAGGGGACTCGACCCAAGGGTCATCTTCGAACAGCATGTCATCCTCTTCCGAGGTCGCAGCCGGAGGAGGGAGCCCGGTCTTGTCGCACAGAATGCTGGGAGGCGGGGTCAGCGCTGGGGTCGCCGGAGTTTGTGAGGCGACACGTACTCCCTGAACAGTTCAGTCAAGCGGCGTCTTGAGACGTCGCCAGCGTTGTTGTATCGCGCGCACGCATGTTTGCAGCGGGCCCGGGAAGCCACCAGCTCGGGCGCAAATGCGTGGTAGAGCTCTCCACGGAGCATTTTTCGCTTGTTTTCCGATAGCTCCATCCTGGTGTGCTCTTCGACGTGAATGGAAGGCGACGGTGCTCGGAGCACATACGAGACAGGATGTGTATGCGGGACAGATGTCGGAGTGGGCCGAGACCAGTCACGTAAAGACACCCCTCAGGGTCTCCACATGATGCAGGGCTGGCTTGCATTCACAGCCAGAGAAGGGTGAGCAGTCGGTGGAACCTCGGATTTTGGACGGGTGACGCCATGGGCCGGGAGCCAAGCGAAATAACAACGCGCTCAAAGCAAAGTACAACAAACACAAGCTTACTATTGTTCTTGTCCAGCCCACGACGCCTCAGCGCGCAGTCTCTCCTCCTCTCCATCATGTCTTGGTGATCTCCCTCTCCCACCGTACCCGTGCCCACCATCCCACACATCATGGCCTCGCAAAACGGCGCACCCTCTTCCCCGCACGCGGACATCTCCTTCCCCATAAACCGCCCCGCAGAGGCAGGCAACTGGACGCCCGAGCTCGACGCAAAGATCCGCGCGCAAGAAGCCGCAAACATTCGACTCAAGAAGGCCATCCTGCCGCGCTACCTCTGGCCCGGCGGCGACCGCTCCCTCGCGGGCATCGCCATCCGAGCCTTTCTGCTGGGCGCGTCCGGCGCCGTGGGCTTCGTCCTCACCGCCGCCCTCGCATACAGCGGCAGCCCGCTCTGGCGCCCCTGCTTCTTCCTCGGCGTGCTCTGCGTCTTCCACTTCCTCGAGTTCTGGACTACCGCCGCCTACAACACGCCCACGGCGTACATATCGTCGTTTCTCCTTACCAACGGCAGCCGCTACCGCCAGGCGCACACGGTCGCTTTTGCAGAGACCATCATAACGTCGTACTTCCTCCCAGCATGGCAGGCGCGCGTGCACCCGCCGTGGGTCGTCGCGCTGGGCGTGGCCATGATCGTCGTGGGGCAGGTCGTGCGTAGCCTCGCCATGGTGCAGGCGGGGACGAATTTCAACCACCAGGTGCAGCAGCAGAAGAACGAGGGCCACGAGCTGGTCACCACGGGGCTGTACTCGGTATTCAGACACCCGTCATACTTTGGCTTTTTCTGGTGGGGTCTGGGAACACAGGTCGCTCTGGGGAACACGGTCAGCTTTGTGGGTTATGCGGGCGTCCTGTGGTACTTCTTCTATACGAGGATCACGCGTGAGTCGAGTTGGTCGTGCCCTACCAGATAGTTCCGCTAACAACCATGCAGACGAAGAAAAGCACCTCATAGAATTCTTCGGCGACGACTACAAGGCGTACAAAACGAGGACTCGGGTTTGGATACCCTTCATCTAAACAGCAGCATCACGGTCGGCTTCGGCCTCAGATGCCTCAGCTACTAATATATCGGATACAGGCCCACGTAGTTAAGCTGAATATCATCTTGTATCAAATCCTGCAGAACTTCATCTTCTCAAAGTGCGACGACGACCAAAAGTGATCAGGCTGAAAAGTTCATTGGTAGATTCCCAAGATCGCTATGACGCAAAAAAGTGCCAAATATCAACAACTCCGGCACGTGGTACTTTTTAGCCGCCCCTGACATACATACACCAAGCTTACAGTTGAGACAAGGAAAGGAAACGCTACGCTCACTCTGCATCCGTCACACAGCCATGGCTCGCGTCCTTGACGAACCTAGCGTACTTGAACAGCGTACCCTTCCGGTACTTCAGTGGCGGTGCAACATAGTCCTCCTTCCTCTGTTCCATCTCCGCATCGCTGACACTGACGTTCAGTACGTTTTCTTCAGCGTCGATAGTGATCTCGTCACCGTCCTTGACGAGACCAATAGGTCCACCTTCTTGCGCCTCAGGCACGATGTGGCCAATGAGGAACCCGTGGCTGCCACCGCTGAAGCGACCATCAGTGATGAGCGCGACGTCGTGACCAAGGCCGGCGCCCATGATGGCGGAACTGGGCTTCAACATCTCGGGCATGCCAGGGCCTCCCTTGGGGCCCTCATAGCGGATGACTACGACTGTCTTCTCGCCCTTTTTGAACTCGCCGGCCTCGAGGGATTTAATAAAGTCGTCTTCGGCGTTGTAGCAGCGGGCTTTTCCAGTGAACTTTGTGCCCTCCTTGCCTGTGATCTTGCCTACGGAGCCGCCGGGTGCGAGGTTGCCGCGGAGGATCTGCAGGTGGCCCGTCTCCTTGATGGGACTGCTGAGGGGTTTGAAAATCTTTTGGTCCGAGGGGAAGTCCTGCGCGTGCTCAAGGTTCTGCTTGAGCGTCTTGCCAGTAACGGTGATAGTGTCGCCATCGATGAGACCTTCCTTGAGGAGGAACTTGCAGAGCGCGGGTGTGCCGCCGATGTCGTGGACGTCGGCCATTACGTATTTGCCGGAGGGCTTGAGGTCGGCAAGCAGCGGAATGCGGTCGCTGACACTCTGGAAGTCATCAAGGGTGAGCTTGATGCCGACCGAGTCTGCTATAGCGATCAAGTGCAGGACAGCGTTGGTCGAGCCGCCGGTGACGCTGACGAGCACCATGGCGTTCTCGAGCGATTTTCGGGTAATAATGTCCGTGGGTCGGATGTCCTCCTTGAGCAGGTTCTTGATGGCACCTCCAGCTGCCAAGCACTCGAGCACCTTCGCCTTTGAATTTGCCGTGTTGGACGAGGAGCCGGGGAGTGTGAGACCCATGACTTCGATGGCCGTGGCCATGGTGTTCGCCGTGTACATGCCGCCGCAGGCTCCCTGGCCGTTGCAGGCGTGCCTGATGATGTCGAAGCGCTGCTCCTCGGAGATGTCGCCCGTGATGAACTGTCCGTAGGCCTGGAAAGCGGAGACGATGTCGACCTGCTGCTTCTCTGCAGGCATGGACGAGGCGCAACCGGGTTGGATGGTGCCGCCATAGACCATAAGCGACGGCCTGTTGACGCGGCCCATGGCCATGATGACACCAGGCATGTTCTTGTCGCATCCCGGGATAGAGATGTTCGCATCGTACCACTGGCCGCCCATGACGGTCTCGATGGAGTCGGCGATGAGGTCGCGCGACTGCAGCGAGTAGCGCATGCCCTTTGTACCCATGGAGATGCCGTCGCTGACGCCGATGGTGTTGAATTGCATGCCCAGCAGACCCGCGCGCTGCACGCCCTCTTTCACCTTGTTGTTCAGGTCGAGCAGGTGCATGTTGCACGGGTTGCCCGAGTACCAGACGGACGAGATGCCCACCTGGGCCTTGTTCATGTCCTGCTCATCCATGCCTGTGGCGAACAGCATGGCCTGCGAGGCACCCTGCGACTTGGGCTGCGTGATGGCATGACTGACCCAATTGAGCTCATCGTCGGACCTCTTCCAGCGGGCTGCGGAGCTGGAAAGCGCGCGCCTGCGCCTGTTAGCTACTGGGGCGGGTTGTGCGGGCTGCGGCAGGCATTGGGCTTACGTCTGGTAGGTGTGCAGACGGGGAGCGCATCGCGAGCGCAGGAATTGCGCGCCGGAGCGAGCAAGAGAAGGCATTGTGGGCTGCCCGCTGCTGAAGGTCTGGCGCGGCGAATATAAACTGCAGCGCGGTAGCTTCTGCTCGGGGAAGCCGCCGCAGCTCCGATGGCGAGAAGTCCACCGTAATCTGCCGCGCGCTGATTGGTTGTGTGATTGGAGCCATCGACCGCGACTGCAACCGGCAACCTGCAACCTGCAACCCACGAACCTCACCCAGTTCATCGTCGGTGCTCCTGCTCCTCAGCCTTGATCCATCGCTCGTCCAGCTCTGAATCCGTGGGCAGTTGTCTTTATGAACGACTTCCTCACTATGCTTGTATTTCCATCCGCGAGAGCTCCGACATCGGCCTTTCCAACGCTGTGAAGCACAGCTCCTCGAACAGCGGAGTGGGCCTACAAAAGAGCTATCACGGGTCAGCTTTGTGACGTCTATCAATTCATGCGTGTCTTTCTCAGTACTTTCTGGATGATTTCTTCATATATTGATCGCCACGATCGCAAGACAGGAAGGATGGCCCTCTGCTGTAGTTCCTTCCGAAGGTTGAGGGCTCTTTCCCTCCTGTCCAACGGATGCATCCCCGGGTCCTCTCAAGTGACGAAGCTACCAACGTGCCCCTACTGGGTGATATCAAGGGCCAGGCTGTCGAATTGCTTGTCTCGCCTGAGCACGCCTGGGTGAGACTATCATAGACGACTTTTCAGCACGTGTAGAGTAACGTCACCCTCCTGTCGTTTTAATATGTCACATCGGATTCATATTCAGTAGACTTAAAAACCTGCGTATGTGCTGGTCCCGTTATGACCTATACACACGCATCAATGCGTTGCGTTGAAGCATTTTCAGAGATTCAACGGCCCCTACTGGCGTGGTACCATTCACTCAGTAGCTCTTCGTTATGACACCCACGACCTTGGTGAAATCTCCCGCGCTTACGTCAATTCTGGATTCACCCCTCACGACCAGTGCGTGGCCAAAGCTTTATATACGCGCAGGTCGTCTGCTATCTCTCCCCTCCCCTCTATATCTAACATACAGACCCCTCGCTCGACCGCCCACCCACACGCACAACATCGAACCAGCATGATCTTTGCAATACTCCTGCTGCTCCTGCAGCTTCTCATTCCAGCGGCCTCGTCCACCGTCAATACCGTCCATACGGGCTTCAACTACGGCGCGTTTTGGGGTACCCCAGCTAAACCGAAGCACAAAGACGACTACGTCTACGCTTTCAAGACCGCGTACAACCTGAATACCTCCGTCGCATTTGACTCTGCCCGCCTTTTCACGTGTCGTCAGCCAGGCACGACCGACAAGTATATCGAGGCCTTCGATGCCGCCGTGGAAACGCACACATACTTGCTCTTGGGCTTTTACGTGTCAGAAACGAAACACTCGGCGCAGCAACTGGGACAGTCCTATGAGTCGAACGCAGACATGCTCAAGTACGAGCTTAGGGCCCTGGAGAAAGCGCTGGGTCATCATGGACGGGCTCTAGCAGATCTTGTAATCGGCCTCTCCGTTGGGAACGAAGACATGGAGCAATTTTATTCGAACGCGGTCACCACTGGCGTACCGGAAGATATCATCACGAGTAATATCGCAACTGTTCGGAATGCCTTCCTAGGTTCTGCTTTTGGCGAATCGTTCCCGAACATTAAGAAGTACATGACAAAGACACCAATAGGTCACACAGATACAGCCCCTTATGCTGCCAAGATCAGAGATCGGATCGACTTCGTTGGCATGAATGCATATCCTTACTGGAGCCGCGACCCGCCCGCCAACGCAAAAGCCAGCTACTTCGGCAGCCTCGATGGCGTCAAAAATGCGATTCCAGGGAAGAAGATATGGCTCGCCGAAGTCGGCTGGCCGTTCAGTGACACAATCTCTCAGGTCTCATCGCAAGGCACCGCGAACAAAGAGAACATGCAGAAATACTGGAAAGAAATCGGATGTCAAGTGTTCGGAAAATACACTACTTTCTGGTTTCAGCTCTTTCAAGATACCTTGCCCGACCAGCCCGACTGGTAAGTGAACTGCTTTCCATCTAGCCAACTACATGTGCAGCACACTTGCAGACGATAACCGCGGGGACTCTAGAATTGAGCTGACGATGTCATAGGGCGATCATGGACAAGCTTCCAAACAACGGCAAAGCTCGCATAGACGTTAGCTGTGGCATAGGAAGGAAGGTTTGGGCACCTAAACGTCGCGACATCTCAAGCTCTACAGTGTCTGCAGTCACGATTCCCGGCACAAAAGCTCCATCGACGCCCACAGCCTTACCCTCAGCCTCCCAATTAGTCTACACCGGTTTCTCATACGGCGCCTTTTGGTCCGACGGGAAAGCAAAGTACTACCAAGACTTTCTCCGCCAGTTCACACTGGCTAGGAATCTTCCGAATGTTCCAGTTCCCTTCACTAGCGCACGCCTCTACCAGGCCGCCCAGTGGGGCCCAAACAAGACCGAGCCTAGCGAGGCATTCCAAGCCGCCATTGATACAAACACAACGCTCCTCGTTGGTCTGTGGCTCCCCATTGACATCGAGCTCGATGCACTTGACAATGCTTTTAAGAAGCATGGGCGTAAGCTTGCTGATCTGGTGATCGGGGTGTCGATTGGCAGTGAAGATATCTATCGTGGTATGCTCACTTTTATTTTCGTGTTGCGTTAATTAGGCTATCACAATAGGCTTTACTGACTCGAATATACAGGAAGCAATGAATGTACCCAAAAGGAAGGCAAAGCCTGTGACATGGTCGCAACGGCAGACGAGGTGATGACGAACATCACGCGTGTGAAAGACGAGTTTCGAAATAGGGGTTGGGACAAGCTATTTAAGACTTTGCCACCGATCGGCCACGCGGATACAGCCCGCAATGCTGCACTCCAGAATGCAGATTTTATCGGCGCCAATATCTTCCCGTTCTGGCACCCAGACCCCATCGAGAATGCACTGGCCAGCTTCAATGAGAGCCTCGAAGAAGTCAAAAAGCGTGCTGGAAAAGCACCTGTGTGGATCACGGAGACGGGTTGGCCTGCGGCCGGAAATGACACGACTGCGAGCCTCGAGAACATGCAAAAGTATTGGTCATCCGTCGGCTGCTCACTGATTGGCAAACACACCACCTTCTGGTTTGAACTGGAGAAGGACACGCATGACCTGGGTGACCTCGATTGGGGTATCATCGATAAACTGTCGCAGAAGCCCAAAATTAGCAACTTGAGCTGTCCTGGTTTGCCACCACCAGCCGAGTCGCCAACCTCGAATACCACCACCCCTACTTCTGCAGTCCTGAACATCTCCACCCGTTCGACCCTTCCAACGACTTTCGTTCCTGACGGGTACGTGAGCATACAGAATGTCGATCTCCCTGTATCTCCGCCACCTGCAACCATTCCCTCCCCAAACGGAACTTCATCAAACAGCGGCAGCACAATCCACGTCACTATCACTTCCACGATCACCGTGGAGCCGTCATCAGCAGCTGACGCTTCCCCTTCCGGCGAAGAAGAAACTGTCACGGTGACCAGCTATTCCATCGTTTACGTGACCACTCACTTGGCATCTACCTCACCAGCGCCTGCAGCTACGGAGGCTTCAGCACCCGTCGTATCCCAAGCCGACCCCACGCGCTGCGTCGTCGTCGAAACCGATCCAGCCGGCAAGCCCTACACCCTCGCCACTTATATACCTGGCAAGTGCGCTACGCCTATCCCCACTCCGACAGCGGTGCAGGGCGCTGGCACGACTTCGAAGCCTACTGTGTATGTCACCGAAGCGACGGGCTGCATTACGGTGTCCAAGAATGCAGAGGGCAAGATGGTGGTTGTAGCTTCGAATCCACCTGTGAGTGGGAGCTGCCCTACACCTACGTATGTTCCGCCTGCGACTTCGAAGCCTACTGTGTTTGTTACCGAAGCGACAGGGTGCATTACGGTCTCCAAGGATGCAAATGGCCAGATGGTGAGTGTGGCCTCGAACCCTCCGGTAGATGGAACATGCGCTACGCCTACGTACGTTGCGCCGCTGTCAACGTCGAACATAGTGCAGACCACGTTGTATGTGATTCCTTCGTAAGTAGGTCATTTTAATACCGTCATGCTGTTAGCTTGTTAATCCCAGTCCAGACCAGTTGCCGTCTCTCCGTCTCAATCTTCCGCCCCAGTCTCGACCTCGTCTGAGTAAGCAACCTTTTCTTTTAAATGAACGGACTGTTGCCTCGCTGGACACCCGGTAGATACAAGATAGGCCAAAGTAGGAATGCTCCACAGAGTCAAGACACCCTCGTGCTCATGCAGCATTTCGACACAACCGTGACCTTGTAGCATACACGACAACAACTCCATGATCAACCGCTCGCTGCCAGCCATTTATCTTCTTGGTATTATACGAGCCCGGCTAACGTGACACTAGGTTCCCACCTATCATAGCAACACGCATTACGCTCGCTCTTCCTTCTTTTGTTTTCCCGACGCCCTCGTCCGCTGTGACCAAACAAGTGTACAATCAGAGGCGGCGTCAGGTGGTTTGAGCCAAGGACACGAGAGTGCGTTAGGAAGGGCTCGGTCGTTGCAAGCGTTGTTAGCGCTTTTGAACTCGAATTTCTTTATATTTATCCAAGTTGGACTAAAAGTACGCTGCGTCCCATATCGATGGTTTGGAGTGTCTTGTATCCCTCTCGTCTGAACCTCGAGTTGTTCGTTACTTGTTGTGGGGAAATTTCGGTTCACACAAAGATATGCATGCGTGTTCCCAAAATTTCAGTCTCGTCACCCTGGTTCGTCGCTGCCCATAACGCAGCAATGCAGACAGCCCCGATATCACCTTCTCTTCAAGTAAAGGCCTCTTCAAAAGTCCAGCTCTAGGCTCTCCACGTCAACGTTAATGTAGCGCTGCGTGCGTGTAGCGAGTGGAGAAAAGAGGACGTGGCTACTGCCAACACATAGATCGTGTATGTACCTAGTCTCGCTTCAAGCATTGTGGGGATACGCGGCTGCCCGCAGATGCATACGAAGTAGCGTCAGCACTTGCCTGCAACCGTTTGGGAATGGGCACCTCTCGCGACGCGCGAATCACAGCGCGAGCGGAGCGACTTTTGACTCCGTGCGCTTTGAGGCTTCCCGCGATGTCGTGCACGCTCGCGAGTGCGCATCGCTGGCCATCGCCTCCTATTTCCTATACTGGAAGGAATACAGTCTCCCAGCACGTTCGGGGGACTGGTGCGCCCCACCTAGCAGGGGGCAGATTATTGTTACTTGCAAAAGACCACCTGAGCGCTTTGCGAACCTTGATTAGCTAGTCTCCCGAACCTGCTGGGAGACTGTGTAGGTAGGTGGTTTGTTTCTCGGCTGTGCCGATGGCGAGCCTCACCGTCAATCAACGGCTTGACGTCTCGTGCATACACGACATCAACGGCTCGGTATTTGATGCATCTACGTCATCAAAAGCTTAGCTTGCGGGCCTCCCGAACCATCATGAGAAGCAATGATGAAGAACGTGACATTCGGTAAGACGGAGCGGTGAAGCTACGCTGTAGTCCACCGCTGCACTCCTACCGAATCTTCGATCTAGCCTTTGACACAACCGTCAATCGACGCTTACACTGCTAAGACAAAATTCTGAGCACATAAGGCCTATCCATTGCCGTCTCACCCTAGGGTAGCACAGTGTGCTCGAGCTGTGGTCCGGTGCCGTACACCCAAGGAACCAAACCATGCAACTCCCGCCCGAAATCCACGACGAGATCCTCCGCTACCTGGACAGACAAGACACAGCCGTGTACCGTCTCGTAAGCCGCAGCTTCGCCATCGCAGGGACGCCGCCGTTGTTCGAGCGCCTGCACTTCCGCACGTCGCTGGAAAGCCTGCAGCGTCTAGCACACATCTCTCAGCGCGAATGCGGCCGCCATGTCAAGCACCTCCTCTGGAACACCACGGGCGCCGAGTTCGAGGCGCGAGCATTCCTGGAAGGCCTCCGCACCCGCGAGCTGAAATACATCCTCGGACGCCCAGCCCCTGCCCCTGCCCCTCCCACGCACACAGACGAGCAATCGAGCCCCAGTCTAGGCGTCTCCGTCCTCGCCGCCATCTTCTCCGGCTTCCCCACCCTGAAAACCCTCCACGTCCTCACCTCCCGCACTTCCCCCAGCGCCTACGGCAACGACGGCTGGGCCCACCGCCTCTCTCTCGACCCCGACGCCACCCCCGACCCCTGGCCCCCAGCATGGAAAGCAACCCGCGGCTGCCCCCGCTGCCGCGGCCTCTGCCAAGCCGTCGAATCAACAGGCCTCTACGAAATGCACGCCGGGACCCTCGCCGCGCACGCCGCGGGCCGTCCGCTCACCGCGCTCCGCGTCGAGCATCTCACCCTGTGCGCTGCTCCCGCCGGGGGAGTGGTGCAGGGGTTCGAACTCGCCCTGGCGCACGTCACGAGTCTGGAGTTGGTGCTGGGCATGCGGAAGAGGAACGTGGGTAGAATCCAGCGCTTGCTCGGCGCCATGCCGCACCTGCGCGCGTTGAGGTTGTGGCTGAACTCGGCGAGTTGGTGGGCTGACGTCGATCACGATGCGCCGCTGCCGAACCTCGCGGATGTGTTTCCGGCGCGGGATGGCCTCCCTGCACTCCGCGAGCTAGAGGTGCATCAGTTTGATGTGGCGCAGGACTTTTTGGAGGAGTTTTTGCTGCGTCGTGCGGGGACGCTGAGGGTGCTCAGAATGCATCGGATGAGGCTTTGGCCGAGGGGGTCGTGGTTGGCGCTGTTTGCGGCGTTGAAGGGGAGGTTGGGGGCGCTCGAGGTGGTTTGGTTGTGTGGGGAGTTTGGGGGCGAGATCGGGCAGGGGGTTGGAACTGGGTGGAATATGGACGAGGACGGTGGGAGAGAGATGGAGAGGTGGTTGTTGGAGAGATAGATGGGAAGGCATGTGAGTAAACTCGGTAGGGATGGGGATAGTACGTTAGAGGATGAAGAGGGCGAGGATATTCGCTCTCTTGTACTTTGATTCTGCGAGTACGCAGGAGCTTGAAGCTACCATGTCTCCTGCTTGTATCGCCCACTCTTCTCCATCGCTGCTAGATACGCTTCAGCTGCTGTCCGGTCCAGGTTACCGTGGCTCTGGAATGCCTCAATGAGTGCTTCGCGGATTGCCTGCGGCATTCTGCCCGAAGAACCACAGATATACACGATGCCGTCGCGCTTCGCAAGCGCCTCATACACGCGCGCACTCTGCTGGCGAACGAGGTCCTGCACATACACCTTCTCTCTCTGCACCAACATCAGCATGGTTTACCTCACAAACGACAAAAGACTGAATAACCCACCTGGTCCCTTGAAAATGCCACAAACACATCCAACGGGATGCCTTCCTTCTGCAGCTGAGCCCACTCGTCCTTGAAGTAGTAGTCGGATTCTGCGTTCCGGCAGCCGAAGAACAGCATGTCCCTCGCTCCAATGTCCTTGTGCTGCGACTCCTCCCGCCAAAACTTCCGCTGGTACGTCAGCGCCCGCATAGGCGCGATGCCCGTGCCCGGGCCCACCATGACCACGGGCCGCTCCGTCTCCTTTTTGGTCACGCCCAGCCCACCCTTCTGCAGCGTGACGGTGATGCGCTGTCCCGGTCTCAGACTTGCGACATATCTCGTGCAAACACCCTGCCTTATCCTCTTGATGACAGTTTTATACTTCACGATGGCAATAAGCAGCTCTATCCTCGTTTGCTTTTTTGCTTCAGCGGCAGGGTCGAGGGCGGAAGCGATGCTGAATTGGCGGCCGCGCACAGTTGGTATGATGCTGCAGAGGCGCTGCCATGGGATCTTGACGGTTTCGAACTCTTGCAGAACTTCGAGGATGGAGCGGCGCGGACGGGAGGTGTAGTCGTATAGCTCGTCGATGTATTCTGGATCTGTGAACTCGAGGAGCCTTTGTTTTTGGAATTCGTCGGATGTGAAGTGGGCGAGTTGAGCGAAGAAGGAGCGACGGGGAATGCTCATGATGTCGAGGTGATTAGTCAGCAGGGTACGGAGAGTGAGAGTTGTTGTTGATGTGAAGTGTGGTATGGGAAGGCGGGATGTTGGTAGGGTGGCGGGCGAGGACGGCGTGAATCGGAGGGGAATGTCGGCGACAGAGGTCCACTTCATGACGGAGAGCAGCTCGTTGACGTCGGTGGGGAAGTTCTTTGGATAGATGGTCAGAACATCTCCCGGTATATATGGGTGATAGTCGGAAACGTCGAGGTTGAGCTGGCGGACATCTTGCCAGTGAGACGTGGGTGTTACACGATCGTTGGAAGCGATGCTAGCTGTGAGTCCTCCCGGTATATCCAAGAGGTTATCGGGTGGGACTTCCTCGGCATCGTTCTGCACTACTTTGTCGCTTTCAGCTTCTCGATGCTGTCTGTTGTCGTCTACGAAATCAAGAAGCCATTTCGGCTCTAGCAGTACATCATCTGGTATTGGTTCGGTACCCTCGGGCAAAGGATACTGTTCTAGCAAGCGGTGCCGCAGCGTGGTCGACCAAGGTAGGAAGGAGCCATCGACCCTATCATTGACATGGCGTTAGGCTTGTTTATTTGTGACAAGGAAACAAGGAAACAAGGAAACCGAGATAGAAACGAGACACATGAGATGGACATGGAGAGGAGAAATAGAATGGCAAACCTACCCTTCAGGGTGCTGTTCGTCGGATTCTCCACGGTCGCAGATGGGCCGCGCGCCGAGCTGGGTCAAACGGTTGTAGAGTTTCCGGTGCGCCCAGTTGAACCTTGCCAATCAGAATCCTATGCTGTACGCCAAGACGACATCGACTCACTTTGGGTACGAGGTATCACCAAGACCAAAGGAAGCAAATCTCAGCTGATGCAGGCACCCGGGCCGAAGCCGGGCGCTGCGCAGCGCTCTCCAGAATTTCTGGCTGTTAGCAGGGAGCTCGCCCTGGCCCGTGGTGGAGATGGATATGAGGACTACAGAGTGTTGAAGCAGCTGGTTCTGATAGGTTGGTCAGACTCAGACTCGGACTCGGACTCTCCGTCTACAGTAGTGCATACAAGGCCGATGGCGTCCAGCTCGGCGACTTCAGTGTCGAAGCGCAGGCGTGCGGCGATCCTCCCCAGCTCTTCTGCGACGTCCTGGGCGGTTCCCGTCTCGGAGCCGTAGACGACCAGGGCGCGGCGTGCGGATGAGGGTGCGGGTGCGGGCGCGGCCATGGCAAATGGTCGTGGGGGCAGCGGAATGGGACTCGAGAGAATGATGGTCCAGGGGGTCGAGCCCGGCGTCAAGCGAAGGGGTCCACCGCGGCAGGCTTGATGGGTGCAGATTAGCAGCCGCACACAGCAGACGGCGGGCTAGTGTCTGGGGTTAGGGTCTGCGCGGGCGTGAATATGTCGAGGTGGCGTTCGCGTCGAGGTGCAGGGTGCAGTGTGGCGCATGCCTGTGTGGCGCCCCGCTTAGTCACCCGTCGGCCCCTTTCCTGGCCGCGCTGCATGCATCCATGTTTTGCGAGTGCGTGAGGCTCGAGGCTCTGCCAGCGGCACTGGCGACACTCGGACACTGCATCGTCGCCGGCGCCCCTATTCCAGTGGCTGCTGCCCGCCCACGTCCGCTGCCCCATCGCCGCCGCCCAGGGTGGCCTCGCTGGCATGGAAAGCGCTCGCTTAGCACGCCGCTTACGGGCAGGCGCGCCCTCGCAGCACCCGTGCGCCTGCTCCCCTTCGAAATATTTAGCTCCTTTACCTGCCGCCCTCTCCCCCCCAAGCCAAGTCAACACTCCACAGCACCATCAAACTCCCGCTCACCCTTCACCTCTCGGGCTCGTAGCTTCCCACACCACCCCCCTCGACAATCCAGTTCCACCTCTCCGGCGGTCCGACAAGCCCCATCCCCCACAAACACCTGTTCACGGTCAACCTCTCCAGGTCAACCCGGACTCCAAGTTTCCCTCAAGTCACCCGCACGCTCTCTCTTCGTGTCGTCAATCACTCGAACTGCAACCATGTCCACCTCTGTCGACAGTGTCACCGCCCAGATGGCCAACACTTCCCTCGAGAACACCAACGAGCCCGCTGGCTCCCAGCCCACGGCAGCCGACAACGACGCTGTCCTGGCCAGCGCCGCCGAGGGTAGACGACTCTACATTGGAAACCTCGCGTACGCGACCACCGAGGGGGAGTTGAAGGATTTCTTCAAGGACTACCTTGTGTAAGTGCGCCCGCCGCTCGTGTGACGTAGCCACGCAAACCTCGACAACACACTAACGCGCCCCCCAGCGAGTCCGTCACCATCCCCACCAACCCTCGCACCTCGCGCCCCGTCGGCTACGCCTTCGTGGCTCTCTCCACCCCCTCTGAGGCCGAGCGCGCCATTGCCGAGCTCAACGGCAAGGCTATCCTCGAGCGCAAGGTCTCGATCCAGCTCGCCCGCACCCCCGAGCAGCACGCCGAAGGCACCGGCAGCGGCGCCGAGGGTGCCAGCGGCGGCGAGCAGCGTCGTCGGGCCTCTACTCGCGGACGTGGACGCGGCCGTGGACGCGGTGGCCGTGGCGGACGTGGTGGACGTGGCGGCGTAAGTTCTTTGACCC
The DNA here is from genome assembly GCA_010093485.1 of Karstenula rhodostoma CBS 690.94. Taxonomy (NCBI): domain Eukaryota; kingdom Fungi; phylum Ascomycota; class Dothideomycetes; order Pleosporales; family Didymosphaeriaceae; genus Karstenula; species Karstenula rhodostoma. Next base: position 760,894 of record MU001495.1, on the reverse strand, counting down.
CCAGCAATGTGAATGAGTCTAACTAACACGCAGAAGGCCGAAGGTACCGACGGTGCCGAACAGGTCGAACTCGTCGATGCTGCCCCTGCCGACAGCACTCCCACCAATGTCCCTGGCCAAGTTGTAGGACTCACCGAAACCACCAACGAGGCGCTCACCGCTGACAAGACTGAAACAAAGGCCGCTCCCCGCGAGCGCAAGCAGCGCGGTCCTCCCGAGGACGGTGTCCCCTCCAAGACCAAGGTCATGGTCGCCAACCTTCCCTACGACCTCAAGGAAGACCGCGTAAGTTGACTCGTCTGTGTATCATGTAAGATGTATGTATTAACGTCCTGCAGCTCCTTGAGATCTTCAAGGACTACTCCCCTGTCAACGCCAAGATCGCTCTCCGCCCTATCCCCCGCTTCATGGTCAAGAAGCTCCAGGCCCGCGGCGAGCCTCGCAAGGGTCGTGGCTTCGGCTTCGTCACTCTTGGCTCTGAGGAACTTCAGCAGAAGGCTTGCAACGAGATGAACGGCAAGGAGATCGAGGGTCGCGAGATCGCCGTCAAGGTCGCCATCGACTCCCCCGGAAAGGAGGACGACCACCCGGAGGCTCCTGCCGAGGGCGAGGCTGCTGCCACTGCTCCCGCCGGAGATGCTGCCGACGCCCCTGCCGAGTCTACCGAGACCCCGGCCGCCGCCCCCGCTGCCGCCGCCGCTTAGAATCCGACGATTGCAGGTCCCCGGGTTCCCATGATCGCCGTTTGATCACCGTGGTCAACGCTCACTTGATGCGTTTGTGTATGGAAGTCCGGAGTTGCCTATCTATCATCATACCATGGCATTTAGTCGTCGGTTTACTTATCTCGTCATATCATGGTTAGGAAAAGTGATCGGAGTCTGCCTGGGCGGTATGATTGGTCTGGTCTTATGGTCTGACAGCTGTTATTAGACTTTGCAATATCACCAGATACTTGCGCCTTAGTCTAGCATTTTGCAATGAAGGACTGTAGGCATCCCCTTGTCTCGTCTCTTCTTTCTGATGACTCATGTATGTACTATTAGAAATGATGATGACTTGAAGACCCATTGCGCTTCCCAATGCCTTGTTTGTGGAGTGATTGTTTCCTCGCGATTCGACAACATGACGTGTCCACTCACTCGATCCTCCCAACCGACCCCATGCAATATACATGAACCGGACCCGTTGCTCGTCTGGCGGACCATGTGGCGGGGGGATTACTCTTCAATCTATGTAATGTAAATATTCAAACTATGAAGTTATTGTTCGCCGCATCAGTTTCCCAATTGAGCTCAACGGCGCCAAATGTCTAATCGCGCGACAAACGCGTCGTTCCTATTTCATGCGCACTACGGTGCAATTTCGATTCTTCTTCTTTCCAACGCCGACACCGACACCGACACCGACAACGACAACGACAACGACATCATTGCAACGTGCGGGTTGTTCCAACGTGCAGTGCATCGCAATTCAAGGAGCACGATCAATATGCCTTTCTGTTCACATCGTAGACGATCATCCGTTGGTGCGGCGGCGACGTGTCTGCTGATATTAATTCCAGTCCATCGTTGTGGGCCCAAGGTACGAACATAGTTGACTGAGTCTCCCACGTTGAAACGTATGAAAGAAAAAGAAGAAAAACCAGCTTCTGGCACCTGGAGCGAGGCGGATACGTTAATGGTACGGTGGGGAGGCGACGGACGACAACGAGGGCCTGTGCTAGGTGGAGGGAAGTCCTAACTGGAGCTGATGGATCTGAGAAAGAAAATTAACACGTTGTCGGATAAATGAAAGCCATAGCTAGACCGGGACGATTAGAATCTTACGTCGTAAACTGTGTGGGTCTTGTCCCAAAGGTCTCCAGTCGTTTTGAGCCTCTTTTGCTGCATTAGGTTCTCGAGGGATCCGGCAAGCGCGGCTGAACTCCCCCATTTCCATGAAGAGGTCTGAAGGACCACGAGCGCGTTTGAGTAGAGGGTTATTACATCGGTGGGATGGAAGTCGCCCCAATTCTCTTTCATCACAACTGTGGCTGCTCGATATACCCAGTGAGGTGTGACATAGATGTGGATGCTTCCTATGGCCACGACAGCCTCAAGAACGTGCCACGCAGTCTGCCAGACTGGGTCAAAGAGAAGACGGGTTTGATGAAGAATCAGACGCAAGCTCGGTGGCAACTTCTCACCTAGATCTAGAGGTGGAAGTTGGTTCAGCGCCCAAGCTTTAGTCGCGGCGTTGCCTTTGCGCCATCGGTTCTGCAGCCGATAGATTGAACAAAGATAGTCTGCTGGTCTGTGGAGATCAAAACACAAGTCTCCCTCCTAAACAAAATCAACATGCTTCGTAACTCTGTGAACGCATGACAACTCACAGGTTCTGGAAATGTGGCAGGCCGGTCAAGAACGGTGGCGATCTCATTCTCCAAGCTGAAAATGGTAGTGTGCATACGATGGACCATGTCCAAGTCACTCGGACTCAGTTCTTGACTCTTTTGTTCCAAGGCGAGTGCAAGCCTCGTCGCAAGCGCAATCTGCTGTCCAATGTTGCCTCTCAAAGGGTCAAATAGACTGTTGATAGCGAGCAGCAATATAGCTCGTAGACCTTCAATTGTGGCATCAGCCGTAGCAGCCTCCATGTAGTGTTCTGCAACCTCGAAGAAGTTCTGCGCCAAAAGTGTGTAGTTTTGGGTGTGAGCCATGCGGTACGTGTGGCGCCCGGATCTATTCCAGAGCCTATCATCGCTGGGGTTCCACAGCTTCCCAAAACCCTCTTGCTGCCTGACTTTCTTGCTGAGACTGAGGGGCGTGACGTGGCATCCAATGGAATAAATCATGTTCAGGTGAAACAGCTCGACATCGGACAGATCTGACGGCAGTTCCGAGGCCAGATAGCGCGCTGAGAGATGCAAGATTGGGTAAAGGGCCTGGATCTGGTCGATGTACACTTCAACCAGCTCGTGGTTCTTGGCATCGGATTGTTGTATGCTTATTCGCCAATCGTCATCGTCTCCTTCGCCAATAGGCCAGTTCAGCTGCTTGGCTTTCTGTCGCGGAGACTTGACCAGACAAGCTTCAGCGCCCAGGTAGCGGTAGCTCCCAGCAGCTTCGGCAAAGTAGTGCTCCGGCTGGGCCGGGTGTCCGTGGGGCTCGGACACGATAGAGTCAGTGTTGAAGAAGTCATTCTGGACCACAGACGTGGGCGTGGATGCAGCTGGCTCCTGGGGCGTGGGACCCGAGGCTGCAGGCGAAGGATCGGCTTGGGCCTTGAGTTTGTGCACGTGATCGATCAGTTTCGCGATGTAACTGCCAGACTTAGCGACGCGGGTGGTACGAGGTACAACATAGCACCAGTGGGTGGATGGCGCACCTCCGTGGCAGCAGCTCGTCTCTGCCATGGTCGTAGAACGAGCACTCGACGCCCGCCTTGGTACATTGCCTGGCGCTGTCAACACGCGGCGCCGTCGCAGCCACCAGCGGGCGGTACTTGCCTGCACTTGGGTAGGAGCGTGTCGCAGCCACGGCGGCACTCACGACACCGCTTGCACGCGGGCAGGCTCTGGATCAAGGCATCGAGGTCGATGTCAGGCGGCAGGGTGGGCGAGGCAATAGAGATAGACATGTCGCGCCATGCTGGGCCCGCGGCACCGCGGGAAGGATGGCAGCGGCGTCGTGCGGCGTGCGCGATGTGTATGGAGAAGCGGCGCGTTTATCGGGACGTGAGGGGTTATCTAGCATCTACCTAGGCCCGCGCTTGGGGAAGCGGCCACCTGCATTCGCCAAGGGTGCCTGCCGGTGCTGCCAGTGCTGCCACTACGAGCTGCGAGCTGCGAGCTGCGAGCTACCATCACCATCTCGCCGCCACCGCCATGCCCGCTACGCCCCCGTGAGATCCTGCTCCATGTTGAACCGCACAAAGGTGCGGCGGCGGGTGCTTGCCTGCGCGCGCTGCCGCAAGCGTAAACTCTCGGTGCTGTCCTGGTCCAGCCTCGCTGCACGCCAGCGCCCCTCTAACCTGTGCACAGTGCGATGGCAAGGTGCCGGCCTGCACCCGCTGCGTCGATGCCCGCGTCGAGTGCGTGGGCTTTGACTCTTCGACCCAGAAAGAAGCCCCGCGGTCCATCGCAGGCTTTCTGGAGGCCCACATAGCAACCCTCAACAATGCCAACACTCACACGGCCTTGCGGACGCCTGGACGGCCCAGTGTTGCTTTTCCTTCTCCAGCTGCCTCTCACGACTCTGACTCCAATCCTGGCTCCAGCACCGGAAAATGCTCCCGCGCGGATGGCCTTGTGGATCTGGCCATGCAAGACATCACCCCCAAGTTTCTCGGCGTGACCCAGAAGCGACCGTTCCTCAGTTGTGTCGTCAAGGGAACCCAGCTTCCCTCTCGAAGAGGGCCCGTTGGCTCGACAGATCTGGACGAAAACCACCCGCGGTCCATTATCAATCCGCAGACCAACACAAACTATCTGGACAGCATCGCCTGGAGAACTGCCAGCGGCTTGTTCAACAACTACCTGGAGCGAGTCATCACCCAGTATCCCATCTACCATCGGAACGATGTCACCGCTGCGTTCAATGCCGTGTACGTGCCCATGGCAAGTCCACGCCAGGCGACATCACGAGATCGCTACATTGTCAGCATCATCATGGCTATTTCGCTATCAACGGCCGCACGCACAAAGCAGGAACAAGCGAACGCTCAGGCGTCGCTCATTGTGCGACAAGCCATGCAGTACATCCCGGATGTAGCGACCAACGACGTGCCCGGGCTGCAGGCTATACTTTTGTTGACGCAATACATTTTCCTTAATCCCAGCATGGCAGACGTTTGGCTTTTGACCGGTCTCATAAGTCAGGCTGTCATCGATCTCGGACTTCATCAGGAGCTTCCCAACGATTCCACCATATCAGCTTACCAACGTGACATGAGAAGACGTTTGTTTTGGTGCGCTTGGGAAATGGAGATCGGGGTCTGCTGCATCTTCCAATACCCTTTCACGTTGCCGATACAGCCAACAAACGTAGAGTTTCCAGTTGAGGTGGACGACACTTCCATAAAGCAGACAGGGATAGACTACTCTGGACGGGTATCCAAGTTTACTTCCAGGCGCATATGTCTGTTCCGGCTACTCGAGGCTGAGATCACTTCGATTATGTGGCACGAACAGCCACTGCCGCAGGATTGCCCCTCCATAGAGCACTGGAAGCAAGGCTGTATGCAAAGAATCGAAAAATGGAAGAGTGAGATATATGAAGCAGCAGCCGCCAATCGGGATCCGAGCTTCGTGGAACGCTGGAAGGAGATGACGTTGTATTCCGAGATTACACTCCCGTATGTCGCGGTAGCGGTCTACCGTCCAACCAAGGCGGTTCCTTCGCCACCCCCAGATCAACTTCTTGTTGCCTTCCACAATACAGTTTTGGTTGCAAATGGATACTGCCAACAAAACGATGCTGACTACGGAAGAATCAAATACGTGTTTCACCCTTGCCACCACGTATTCAATTGCGCTACGGTTTTCCTCCGGATTCTGAGTCTCTGTCCTCGCCAAATCTCCGAAATTTACTCGTTCGAGATGATTGAAGATTACACCATACGATTTGCTACATGCTTTCGCAACATCGCTGAACGATGGCCTGCCGCGAGACGCTGTCTGAATGAATACGAACGTCTCTTGGAACCTGTGAGACAGGGTTATCAAGACTTTTTGGCACAAAAAGCGATGCAAACGCAGATGTCAGAGATATCGGCAGAAGCAACACCCAACATTTGCTTTACAGAACAGATGGACGATACTGTGAACTCGTGGTCAATGTTCAATCCTACAGCAGCTTCGAGCATGTCTGATCCTCTCAGCGCAACCTCGTACAACGCACCGTATGACTGGCATACTGAATTTGACCTCGACTTTGGTCGAGAGTCTGGGGCGATACACGATGTCGAACCGCAATTTGCTCCACAACCTTCAGTGTAGAGAGGGCTTTATGTACTATCCCTATAATATAATTGGGCAGAGGTGGCTGGCGCCTAAAGGTTCAGCGCAAGCACCGGTGAGTGTGTGCATTGGTGTTTCGGTTATGGGACCCGGCTGGCTGCTTTACCAGCATGTTTCGGTCGTTCGATGTCGGTTATAGCGCAAATGACGCCATTCCATTCTATTGGCACGCCAATACCAAGAGGCACTGGCAATTTTGAACATTAATCGCGGCAATCTGTTTTGGATCTTTGACGACACGAAGCCTTTCAGGAAGTAAAGCTCGTCCTAAGACGTACACACGTCTATCAAGAAACTGGTCAAATGATGCTGTCGAGCAGGACACGACCAATCCAAGGCGCGGGGGGACCTTCAGGCTCTCGACGGTCGGAGATTATGCAATTCTGAAATACGTGCTGTACGGACACGGCGGCGTATCACGTTTTCAGATCTGTGACGAGTAGATGGTACTACCTATGGGTACAATTTCAGCGCACTACTGGATCAAGCGCTAGAAGATGACCGAAGAAGCAACACCTTCCTCATGCACGCACCTATTTTCCACCGATATTACTCACAGCGTCGCGATTCCACATGGAAGAAACAAACAAAAGACGAGCAGACAAGTTCAGGTTTTACACGGTTGTGATTTTATGCAATATGCTCAGCCGCTACCAGAAGTAGATACCGGCAGCATCGGCTGCTCAGTCCATCAAACTTCCACCGTAGGTCGTAGCCAAGCGATATTAGCCACACGATGAATGTCTGAGGCAAGAATCACATCGACGACGGCCACAGATCACAAATCCCTCGTAACACTTGTTCTGGGTTGCCTAATCGAGCTCCTTGGTCAGAGGTGGGGCACTTGAACAAAGTACGAACCCGATCTCAATGCCCTCCTTGTAGTTAGGGCAAGTCCCGACTGGCTCCCCTAGGCCCCATTTTTGCACTGACTCGTCGATGTAATACGCGCCCTGACCGTTATGTCTGTGCTCTTATCAGCCGCCGCTCCGTCCTTAGAAGGAGAGGGAAAGAAAAAAGACTCACATGCACCTCTCACCTTTCCCGCATATCATCTCCTTACACCCGCTCGTCCCCTGGATCTGCAGCCCAGCATCCCACCCCGGACACCTCTCGGCGTTGCCCTGCCTATACGCAATATCCTTTGCGCAGTCGACAAACGAGAAGTCGTAGTAGAAGAGCCCCTTGCGAGTCGATGATCTTGTAGGTCTCTTTGGAACGCGCGGGGAGGGATTTCTTGAAGGCTTGGTGGGCTTCCCAGGCTTCCCTGTGATGGGTGAGTAGAGTGTTTGGGCGGGGGGTTGGGTGTGTGGTGGTGTTCCTGGGGAGGGAATACAGTAGTTGATCAGGGGGGGATAATCAGTAAGAGGTGGGGAGGGCATACCAGATGCAGACGGGGTAGTTGCAGCGATTGATGATGACGGTGGTGCCGACCTTGGCTGATTTGTCCGGCTCAGTGTTGGTTGGGGGAGGCGTTGTGTTATTACCAACGAACCATACGGCTCGGTTGTGGTAGACGTCGTCGGCACACGCATACTTGAAGAGCGCAAGGGAAAAGGAAAGTAAGTAGATGACCCCCATCTTGACTGGTTGGTTGATCAAAGAATGTGGAGTGGAAATAAGTTGTAATGGGAAAAGATAGAAAGAAGTGGAGCAATTGACTGATAAGTAATTGGGCTATTGAGGAAGCAGTAAAGTAATGAGTGTCTCCCGTCGACTTGTTCTTTTACTTCTGCTATGTCGAATCACATACTCGTTTTCTAGGTGAGAGTAACAGTCGAACTGTGATGTAAAGATATAAGTCTCGACCATGCTTCCTACACGTACCCTGTGACATGTAAGCTTGGTTTACTTGTGTGTCCAAGGAGCTAACCTTTTTATGTATAGTGGTGATTGCGCATCCAGATTTTGAACAATACTTCACATCTTAGTCCCGTTCTACCATCGCTGTGGACACAAACACGGCGGACGGCCGCACCCTGTCATTTTACCCACTTGCCGAAAACTTCTAAAACATCGAGCGAGACAGAAGTCCGAGCACAACAGGCCTATATACTACCTACCCCGGGGTAACCCATCGTACTCAACTTCCGACCTAGCTCCGTACTTGTGAAGCCGGCATCGATCCGAACGCGGCACTATTCGTATCTAAATATCCGCACCTCCTTCCACCCCAACACCGCCGAGTTTCCCACTCTTAAACTCATCCACAATCTGCTCCATCGTAACCCATTCCACCCCCTCATGCCCATTGATCCACTCAATCAGCCTCTCATGCAGCAGCAACACCTGCGGCTTCCCGCTCACCTGGGGATGAATACTGATGGGAAAAACAAAGCTACCATCCTCCGGACACTCACGGTAAAAGTACTCAAACTGCTCTTTCCACAGCCTCTCAATGACTGCTGTGTCGACGAAGCCGTGCGTCGAGGCCTGCGACAGCGAAAGCTGGAACGGAGGCCAGTCGTCCAGATGCCAATTTGCAGGGATCTCGACGACGGAGGAGGGTCTGAGGGTGCTCATGGGGGTCATCCAGTGGGAGGCGGGTTTCGAGACGTCGGTCTCGGTGTGTGTGGAGAGGAAGGGGTCGGGGAGGTAGTAGGGCTGCGAGTCGTGGTGCATGAAAGAGTGGTCGTACTCCTGCTCCGCCGCCAGTCAGTCAGCCACGCACTTCCCACTTGCTCGAACGCAGCTCCCGCGGAGCCTCGGAAAACGTACGATTCCAAACTCCTCGAGTAGCTTCACCGTCTCCTTGCTTGTGCTCCACGCTGGCGCGGTCCACCCTCTGGGCCTCTTCCCCGTCGTCTCCGTCAGGACTTTGATGCTCTTCTCCAGCACGTCTCGCTGCTGCGCCTCGCTCAGCGTAGACACAAACTCGTGCGTGTATCCATGCAGTCCGATCTCGTGTCCCTTTTCGACAATCCTGCGGATCTGCGCTGGGAAGGATTCCGCCGTGTGCGCGGGCGTGAACCACGTTGTCTTGATGTTGTACTTGTCCCACAGCTTCAAGAGGCGGTCGATGCCGACTGTAGCGCCGAAGACTCCGCGGGAAACATCAGTTGGGTTGGCGGGCTTGCCGTCGCGGGTGTTTATCCTAAGGGCGGTTTAAGTGAGGGTAGGGGGCGTTTTTTCTTTTGGTGGGTTGCGCACCATCCGGATACGGCGTCGATGTCGATGCCGTATGAGCAGAGCGCACGCTTTGGCATTGTCGCTATTTACGGGTGTGGAGTTGGTCGTGAGCTGAAGGGAATGCAGAATGTGCTCATACCGGGAAGAGCTTCGAACTTATGTTTCTCATGACGATCACCGAGACCCACAGCTCCTACGCGTGAGCGCGCCACGTTTACCTTACGACTGTCCTATTCCTCGTCAAGGCTGCATCTCTAGTTGCTAAATCCCTGGGTATAGCGGGTTGAGTGTCTGAAAGTGATCTCGTGCATGCACGCGATTATGCCCAAGTGGCGACTAGCTCAATGACGGGAAGGATGGGAGTTGGCGGGGCGCGATCCGCGACGGAGTTGGGCGCTGAGGGGGCGCCATGGTGGGGTAGGGAGATAAGCACGCAATATCTTGCTTAGAGTGAAGTCGCACCGGATGCCTTCAATGCTGTTTTGACAAAATAGAAGGACGTAAAAATGTTGTTTGTTGAATGCCAAGGGCAGCCTTACGAAGTATGTATACGTTAATTCAACATCGAGGGACCTAGTCTACCGCGCGAAACCACCCTTCAGCCTTCCTGACTTGACTACAGATTGGCCACCAACATGGCACTGCAGCCAAAACCGAGATAGATCGCTGCATCGACTTCTACGCAGAGCTTTTCAGAAAGAACTGCAAGCAAGAATGGCCAGAGGTACTGCAGCACGCAGAAACGTTTGAGAAAACAGCGAGGGAAAAGTGGCCAGCGTATCATGAGGAAATGCGGGGGATAGCCGATGGATCAGGACGGGAGCTCCTTGACATTGTAGCCATCAACGTACGGACTGAGATCAATTTTGGCATGTTCAGCGACGGGTGCACGGCGCTATCCTGGCAAACGGAGAAGAGAGCATATCTCGCTCAGAACTGGGATGTGGGTTGAGATCCAGACTACTACATACAAAATACAGCGACTAAAATCCGTGTAGTGGATGGACGCACAGAGACAGAATCTCATCATCACCAAGATCACGCAAGCCGGCAAACCCACCATCATACAGGTGACCGAGGCAGGTATCATTGGCAAGATCGGGTTCAACAGCTCCGGCGTTGGCACCCTGCTCAACGCAATCAAAGTCCACGGCGTAGACGCCTCACGCATGCCCGTTCATTTCGGCCTGCGCGCCGCGCTGGAGAGTAACAGCGCGCGGGAAGCAGTGCAAAAGCTCGAAAGCCACGGCATGGCGTCCTCGGCGCACATTCTCATTTCCGACAGCTCAACAGCCGTGGGTCTCGAGTTCACAAAGTCGACATTCGCACACTGCAAGGCGGACAGCAGAGGCCGCATCGCTCACGCGAACCACCTCCTACTCGACCACGCTGGCGAGGTGGATACAATGTGGTTGCAGGACTCGCCTGTGCGCGTGAAGACGATGACAGAGAACACGGAGAAGCTGGGCAGCGAGCCTAGCTGGGACGATGTGAGCCGGCTGTTTGAAGATGAGCATGGGTTTCCGTATTCGATATGTCGTCAGGGACAGGACGGCGGCAGCACGACTTTGTTCAATATTGTGATGGATTTGAAGGCGAGGAAGGGCGTGGTGAGGCTGGGGAGGCCAACGCAGGCTGAAGAGACGGTTACGCTAGAAGTGCGGGCCTGACTTTTAGAGTACGGTCGCTAGTTTTCCATGTACCGTGTGTTCATTTGATCCAAGTCATGATACGGGTTAGGCATGGATGCATGGGTTGCGACGGCTAAAGCTGACAACAAACATCACCTGATCGGCCTTGCGGCGATCCGACCGTAGCCAACTATGAACCTGGGGTCGGGCAGCTACAACGCATTTTCTCCACACCTGCAGCATCACTCCACCACGAAAAAACATCACGAGTGATATTTCAGTTGATCGTGTAGACCATAACCGGTCGTCAATATATTGGTGTTAGAAATTAAGTGTCAAGGAATGACCTGGTAGATGCGTTATAAACTCCACCGCTATGCTGTTCGTCGTGTGACGTGTGGTTTCAATAACTGGACCCCTGCCCTTCTCCGCTTTTACATCCTGGCGCACCCCATGTCGTAAAGATCGTGATTTTGTTTCCTCTACAAGCCGCACTTGTTCAGGGCAACCTGGGCGTACTGAGCGTCCACACGGCCGAGCTGTGTGGCCTGGTTGTTGGTGAGGGCATCGAGACCCTTCTTGTTGAGGTTGAAGCCAGCGGCGGTGTAGTCGATAGCGAGGACGTAGATGGTCTTGCCGTTGTAGGTTAGGCTGTAGCAGGTTCCACACTGGGGAGAATTCCAGCCAGCCACGCCTTGGTAGCCACCATAGTAGGGGGTCTTGATGCTTGCTTGCGTCTGCCAGCCGTACTTGGTAATGAGACCGTTTGCGCCGTCAGAGCAGGAGACGGCCGTCAGAGAGCGGCTGGTGTCGTCGTAGCCGGTGTCATACGACACAGTGATGGCGGAAGTGAGCGAGGCAAAGCCAAGAGCGACAGCGGAGACGGCAGTGGAGAACTTCATGGTGTCGTCGGAGTTTGGACTGTTGTGAAGTGTTTGGAATGTTTATACAGAAGATTGGCACAACAAGGGTGTTGGAGAAGATGCTGCTGGAGGTGGTGAGATGGTTTGAGAGCTGATGGTGAGTTCTCTGCTACGGACGATGCCTTCTACTTTATAGTTGATTGTTTGTACTCTGGTCCTGGCCTGTACTGGGAGCTCGTGAGCATCTATTGAGCTGGCAACAATCGATACGGGGTCGATAGGCGCATTAGCGAGGGTCTACCATGGCGATGGAGCATTCTTTCGCGGAGGCCTAAGCTGGAAACAGGATGGAGGGCGGTGCAGGTGACCCTGTTTAGCGGCACTCGGGAGCTAAGGGATGTAAGTGATCTCATAGCTCGTAGAATAGGTGCTGATAGTGCCTCCAGTGCTGTCATACTCTGTATTATTTTTGGAGTGTACAGCCGGGTCCGGCAGGCCTGTCAGTTTTGGTGGAGTAGGCGAATAAATACGCCGAGGCTAGCGGCTGGTTACATCGGCGGAGCCTCAATGGGCAACCTGCGACAGCGATCAATAAAGATGGCCCTGCGTCTAGGACCGTTGCAGGTTGTCTGCTGGGGCTTGCATTAATTGATGATTGAGACAGACGCATTGCCAATGCCGCACGGGCAAGGTAGCACGCGGAATACGTCGGAAGCGTACAGCGGTCGTGCGAGCACCAGAAATGCGGTCAGCGACAGAGGGGCATTCCAGCGTTTTCTAGCAACGACGTGGTTATCAACCCGGGTCGAAAAGGGTCTGTTTTGGATGGTTGCGCACGTCGTGGCTCGCAGATTCCGGCTTCCACAGCACAGCATTAGCGGCGTCGTAATTGGACTTGACTTCACCGCTGCGAACACGTTCTCCTCATTCATCGGTTGCAGCACCAAAGTGCGCGGGGCCGGGCACTGTCGAAATGCCTCACTTTCCTCCGCACCGGGACTGTCGAGGTGACGATGCATGGGCTGACTGCCCAGCCGCCAAAACGACCTGGAGGTGGCGGGCGGTGCCGTCGGCATGGCGATCACCTGGTCCGCGGATAGGGTTGCGCGCTGCGGTGGACGAGAGGGAAGGCCTGAAGGGAAGACAGCGATACGCCACTGTCAGCAGCAGTACCGTGTTCGAGGGAGAGATTGGAGAGACTGCTGACTTGGTGCCAGCGCGCGGCCCAGAGAGGGAAGAGTGAAGGAACATTTTATCTTGACGAAACGTCGTGGCAGCCCGTCTGCACCCCAGCCTTTCCATCAGATGCTGGCTTCCGGCCTGTCACGGGAAGGCGTGGCCCGTGCGCAGCATCACAACCGTTTCATCGAATTCGCAACCGCCCTCGGCAGGTTTCATCCCCTCCAGACAAACACCAGAAGACGGCAGGCGCCGACCTTTTGCATCGTAGCCCTCTCGCTTTCCAGGCACAGTCCCGTGCTCCAGCCCTCCCACAGGGTCCCTACCAGCCGCAGTGGCTGAAGTCCTTGCGTTGCAATTACAGTCAACCGGTTTGGCTTTGACGTCCGCATGTAGCTGTGGAGCGCTGGAACTGCATGGCTTCGCGACATGTCAGGTCGCAGATGTGTTCCGTCCGACTCCTCGACCAGTCCCCCAGCGCCGCCTGCATCTTCCAGCCGTTGTTTGATCCATTGCCGTATATAATGGCCTCAAACGCGCTCAGTGACTTTCTCCCTCAGGCAGGTCCAGGATTTCATTCTCACTACCATTCGACTCCAACTATCTCAATTCTTTTCTCTAAACCCCTTTAATATTCACCTTGTCACCTAAACGAGCTAGTCTCTCCCCTTCAAAAACCAATCATAATGCGTTTCTCACTCTTCACCGCCGCGACCGCCGCTCTTGCCGGCTCCGCCGCCGCCGTCGACCATCTCGTCGTCGTCGGAAACGGTAGCTTGACCTTCGAACCCGCGAACCTCACCGCAGCCGAGGGCGACACCGTCACCTTCAAGTTCTGGCCCAAGAGCCACTCGGTCGCCCAGGCTGCCTTCGCCTCGCCTTGCACTCCCTTGCAGAACGGCTTCTGGTCCGGATTCATCCCCAGCGAGAAGGGCCCCGCAACCGAGACCTTCATGATCAACATCACCAACGCTTCGCAACCGCTCTGGTACTACTGCTCCCGCGGGAACCACTGCCAGGACGGCATGGTCGGCGTCATCAACGCCCCCGCCACCGGCCAGAGGACCCTCAAGGCCTTCACCGAAGCCGCTGCCAACGCCACAAACAACACCTCGCCTGCCACCACGGCTGGCGCGGGCGGCATGCTCATGAACGGCACCAGCATGAACGGCACCTCCGACAACACCGGCGCTGCTTCGTTCATGTCGGCGAGCAACAGCGCCCTCTTCACCGTCGTCGTCGCCATGGTCGCTTCCTTCATGCTATAAACACTTTCACATCTCGATACTAGCAAAAGGATACCCGGGCACATAGGCCCAGACGCAGGAAACGCAATGCAGAAGAAACACGGTGGAAGGAGAGAGCGACAAGGACGGATCCGGAATCCATTACTCGGGGGATCAGGTGGTGGCCTGCGCATGTGTACCAGCTGCCAGGCGGGGGCAAAGGTCTATTGAGATATTCTCTTGGATGTGGATGGTATTGGCAATTTTCAAATGAAATCTTATTCAAAACTCCACCTCTTTTTTTTTTTTTCTACAGTAGATCTACGAGATGCTGGACGCGCTGTTGACCCGGCCGACTGCTCCGTTGTATAGCAACATCGCCATCTAACACCCTTCGTGCCACTTGATGTTGCAATCTACGCCGACATAGTTCGTTAGCGTGTAGACAGGTGCAAAGGCTACGTTTGCCACGTACCAGCGGGCTTCGGCGCAGGCGTCCGCTTGCAGTTCGAGTGCGGGTTCGGTCCGCAGTCTATACCATCTGTCAGAGTACTGGCAGCTCTTGAGTGTGCAACGGCGTACCATTAGGCTCGGGCTCGGGGATGGCCACACGCTTGCAGTTGGCATGCGGGTTGGGGCCGCAATCTGTTTCACAGTGTTCGTTAGCTCATGGACCGGAAGCTAAGTGTACGCATGGTGACATACCACCGGGGAGAGCAGCGGCAAGAGCAGTCGTGGCCAGCGCGAAGCCAGCGATGATTTGTGTGAACTTCATGGTTGCTCGTGGTGTATGCGAATCGTGAACTGGAGTAGTAATGCCGGCAACGAATATCGACCGTTCCTGCGCCGTCCCATAAACTCCTTTTATACTCTTTTAACCTCTGCCGTGGTTAATCCTTAGACCTGGCTCCCAGCTCCACAGTATAAATTCGGGTAGTCGGTTTTAATCCTCCACCCCCATTTAGGCAGGTAGAGGATGACTAGCGACTCAAGCGAATACACCGAACCGCTGACGTTAGATGGCCGCCCTATCATTGGAGAAGTTTAATCTTATCAAGCAATCTAAACTGGCGCAACAAGCTCTAGCCAAGCTCTAGGCCGCGTCTTGATGAGTCGAGAAGGTGAGCTGGCTACGGCCGTTGAAGGAACATGCTTAGCATTGTACGAAAAAGCGGTGCATACCATATTAAGCATAGCAAACGAAATATACACATGGTCTACTCGGGATTGGACCGCGCGTGCTTATCGGCGACGACGCAACTCCACAGCTCCCTCCACAGCGGCCTCTCCATGCGCTCCGGCCTCCGTACCAACACCTCTTCAACCCCCTTCCGCTCTTCCTCGTGCGCCTGCTGCATTTCATACTCCTCACGCAGATCAGGATTCATCTCGAACTCGGCGCTAGCCGCTGTTGGCGAGGCCGCTCTCCACTGCGCTTCCAACTGATAACCATCGGACTCGACCACGGCGCCCGAGACAGCAAGATCCTCGCCTTCGATGACGGCTAGATCGCCTAGGACGTAGTCGCCTGGTGTGAGGTCGTCGATCTTGACGGAGAAGGAGCGCGGTGTTATGTGTTTGTACGTGAGGTAAAAGACCGCGAAGAGGAATGGCTGCGAGGTGATCAGGATTGTGGAACGTTACGGGATGGTTACGGGGAACCCACTCCGGAATAAGCACCCAGAACGTCACATGCGAGGCCCACACTCGATTTCAGGCGCTCGGTCGATGTCAGGCCTCCCCTCGCTCCAAGAATGTACAGCGGAGGGATGCCGGACCAGATGACGACGAATGTGCATCCGGCGATGCCGATATAGGCGGGGAGCGGCTGCCAGCGCGACTTGAACATTCGGGAGATGTAGAGCGGGTCGTTGCGGCTTAGGATCTTTCGTTCTTCTAACCGTTTAAGGCTATTGGGTTGTGTGAGCATGCATTTTCTGGCTTGGGAAGCACAATCCTTACCCGGCTTTGAACTTGAGAAAGGTAACACACTCGCAAATGTAGACACACGCTATTGAACCGATGAAGAAAGCTGATAGCGTTTGACGTGGCTGGGCATAGGGTTAGCACAGAGTAGCCACAAAGTAATCACGCTAAGAATTTGCCGGTCAAATTTGTGACGATGGAAGCATAGCGGGTTACCTGATCGTAGGCTTGTCTGCTTAGGCCAGCTAGTGACACGAAGCCAAACATAGAGCACAGCAGAATCGCTCCCAACGGTGTGTGGCCGTTGTTGGTCCTCCCGAAGATATCGGCTACCCTTCTGGGTAGGTATGTTTGCGCGAGCATGAAGACACTTCGTGATGCCACATACAGCTCCGTGTTTCTGGAACTTGTCAGCGACGAAACCCACACATCGATCGCACTACTGACGCAGCTGTATATGCCGAAATGATGAAGAAAAGGTGTAGAGCCTTTGCAACCCCGGCGATAGCGGATGTTTGAACTGCGAGAACAAACGGGGACAGTCCTCCAGATCCGTCTCCTAGAGCCCACATGACCGGCAGACCAGGGTCGGCATAGTTGACGTTGGCGGCTGCAGAAATGAGTGCGAGAGGGTACAGGGACAAAGGAACGATGTACACGAATGACATGACCACTGGAACATCTCTGAAGGCGTCATTAGCCTCACCTGCAGTCATTGCAATGGTTTCGCCCCCGAAGCAGGAAAACATGGCCAACGTAACGGACGTCAGGAAGCCAAATATTCGTCCACCAGAGCCTGGAATACCAAACTGTGTGTCCGGGACATCTGTGCCGTGGGGGAGGTCATTTGAGGTGGCATTGAAACCTGTGGGTTTGAAGCCAGGAGGAAAGGCCATTGTCGTGTAGTTGCCCCGGTAGGATCCAGTCCGTCGTCCAGCAGCCCCTACATTGATCACGAGCATCAGGATACACACTAAGATGAACAAGCAAAGTTTGAAGGCTGCGACCACTCTCTCTATCGTCCCATATAATTTAACTCCGAAACAATGGGTGACTGTCGTCAGCGCAATAAATGCAACCGTGATACCCACCTCCACTCCAGGTGGATGACGTTCGGGGTTGTTTCCGGACTTCATGAGTGCTGTCAATTCTGCGGAGTACGCTGTGAGACAGGCCATGGAGAGGATATTCCCGAGTCTTGATTTGGTCAGTTGTCCAGGTCTGCTCCAAGAGCCGTCTACTCACGAGTATGATGCGGCTACCGCAAATCCTGCCGCAGGATCCAGGAATTTATGTGGTAGGTCGATTAACGCCCCTGTGAGCGGACGACATGCAACCATCTCCGTGAGAGTGTACAAGACACATGCCGCTATGATTCCAGCGACAAGATAACTGAGAGGTCCACCGAGGGACCCGGAAGTGGTGATAAGAGAGCCGGAAGTTACAAAGATTCCCACACCAACGCATCCCGAGATGCCGATACCTATAATGCTTGCGTCAGTGACGGGCTATCATGGGAATTACCAGGTCTGAAATTCGAATACTGCCGGGTATTTGAACTTTTGACCAGGCACTGTAGATTGGCAAAGGTACCAGCAAGCTGTGGACGGCCAAGTATGCGATGAAGGTGTTCGAAATGGTCCACGTAGTAAGGTTTTCGATCCAAAGGTCGCACGTCGCTCATGGTGAAACTGTGAGTCTTGCGACTAGGTCAAACGGTCTGGACAAAGCGTACCGACAGTCATGAATAAGGAAAATGTCAATACGGTCCATGCGGCTATGCACAAGACTTGCAGACGACGAGGCAGAACTGTGGATCAGGCAGCCCATACTAGATTAGCCTCGCTCTTCGTGTTATAATCCTCGAACTGATAAAAGACAGGTCGAACTAGGCACCAGTTCAATCGTGATACGCTACGTAGCTGTGTATACGTGTATATTGCATTGAGGCGCAGCATCATAGCCTTGATACGAGCGCATTGAAATCAACGCGCGGTAAGCAGCCCGAAACCTGAGTCTTGGATGTTGGGCAACAGAAAGAGGGGGCTGATTTTACGCCACACTGAGCCCTCATTAGCTATAGGGCTCACGTGGCTCGCTTCACATTTGTATTCGGCCAATACAGTCGAGATGCTTTGAAACCAATATGTTGGGCGCTGTAGCAGGACGCGACAGTGATGTCAGTGAAATGTACGCTGCAGGAAGCCTCAATGCCTGAATCTCACCTCAATCGCCATCGAGTGCTTCCAGTGCCCTATAGCGCTGCTGCCTTCGCAGCTCGAACTTCGGATATTTCTTCTCCACTCTTGATTTTTGGCATGGCACGAAGCTTAGGGTGTCTTTTCTAAGCATGCAGTGAATCATGGCTCGCAGTTCTTTTGCATCATCGGGAGTGATTCCGGCATCGCCAGAGCGACAACATCATACAACCGAGCAATACAGTATGCTACAGGCCTCAGAAGGTACCAGTTCACAGGCTCGACTGCTGCAGAAAAAATGTCGATTCCCCATACGCGACTCTGAAGCCTTCGTCTCAACCGCCATAGCGCCAAACGGATGGGTAGCGGCTGCTACACCATCCGAAGTTCGTCTATACAATATAGGATGCCAGAATCTTGACAAAGATGTTACGCCAACTAAATCGCTTCGTCTCAAATCGCTGTCGAAGGGTGAATGCGTACGGGCAGTTGCCATCTCTGATGATCTTTTGGCCGTTGTGACCCATTTTCGCCTCATCGTATACAAATACCAGGAGACCCAAGACATTGAGGACAGCATCGAGCCTGACGTGTACATCGATAAGACGGCATCCTGGACACCAAGATCATTGTCTATCTTGCAGGTAGACGCCACGGATGCGGACCAGAACGCCGCTGCATGGATTTCTGTAGGCGGAGAAGGTGTGAACGGCGTGAAATTGTACCAATACTCCCGGAGACCTCACTGGACCTGGACCGCCCTACGCGACTGTCGCTTGACTCTCAACTGTCCTAGAAACACCGGCCTGGTGCAATCGGTGGGCTTTTCGACATATGTGCGCATGGACTGTTTTGTTGTCTTCGCGGTGACTTCAGAGAACCGTGTTCTTTGCTGGAAGATCCATTCGCAAGGGATAGGTAAGCTGTCTCACCATCAGCAGTATATTCTTGTGATGTACTCACTATTTTTGCCGGTGCAGGTACGCCAGTAGTCGACAATGACTCACCGATGCCATATGATGTCAATGCAACACCAAATTCATCTGTAAGTCACACGGTTTGGCGAGATATGCAATGTCTGACATTCAGTAGCCACACAAAGGAGAGATAACCGCCGTCAGTATCTTCGAATCGCCATCTGAGAGACCGTACATCCTCGTTGCGATAAACCAAAAACACGGCTCACAATTGATGCGGAGCTTCATAGCGCCTTTGGACAAGGGCGTGACTCAGTGGAGGTCGCTTCCAGGCAACGTAGCCGGGAGACAATGCCTTTCGGCGACCGCAACTCCGAATGGTCGTTTCCTTGTTTTCGTAGAGGATGGCGCTCTCAAGCTCCTGACGCTTCGTGGTGCTTTTGGGGGAGGCCTCACGTGTTCAGACCATACTGTGGAATGGGCATCGTCTCTGAAAGAGACAGCGAAAGACATCTGTGCGATCTCTCTCTCGGTCAAGGAAACATTGGGCTGCATCGAAATTACCGGTGTTGATGGCCGTGGACACCTCTTCTCGGCGCGAGCGAGCGTGCGAGACATGCCAGTAACAGCGCCTCTTTCACTGACAGCCAGCGTGCCAGACATGCCAGTAACAGCGCCTCTTTCACTGACAATCCGCGGCTCCAGTATGGCGGAGCTCCACGGCAACTGCACTGTGCCAACCGTACCAGAGCTTTGCGGGATGGAAATCAGGCAAGCTCCACGAGTGGACTCCACGGTAGGATCCGACCGGGAGCGTGTTTCGGGGGAGATTGAGACCATGCAGGGCAGTGGAGCAGGTCGTCTTCTGGAGCTTGAGTAGGGCTCGCGTGGTCAGGGAACGGATGCTCAAACGGGGCTGGGTGAATGCAGCCCACGAGAAGTGCTGCATCTCTGAAACCGGAAACCATGTTGGGTGTGGAGTAGCGAGCGAGGACGTGTGGTGAGCAGAGGGTGCCTTTTAGCGCTGGCCGTTCCCGGCAACAACCATCCCAGGTGGGCTTAGCCTGCTGCATCGCTCCTCCTGTCGAGACAAGGCTGTTGTACTCGACGTGCTGCTGGTAGGCACTGAATATAAAACACCATCTCTCGCGCTACATGGCTGTTATCGAACTCGGCCGCATCGATTTACTCTCCACGGCCAGCGCCTCGTATCGTCCGCACAGCCAGAAGCCCCAGGAGCCCCGCCCACGCACCCGATGTGCCCGCCAACGCAACAGCCCCAGAGCGTCACGCCACTCGGGCTCGATACAATCCGTGTCCAGGGCCATGATGATCGCTCGATGCCCCAGCCCGCCGTGTGGATGAATGTGCGGCAGAGGAAGCAGGCGTGGCGTCGGCACCTGCATGTTCGAACATGGTTTCGGGACTCGACGCCCGTCTGGCCACTCTGCAGCGGCTCTGGTCCCGAATGCGCTTCTCTTGGCCTATCCCAAAGCTCCACGGGAGACGCACAACTCCTGTACGCGATACGTAATTCGCCATGGGAACTGTTTACCCCAAGCGGCAGCAATGCTCCACCATCTGCGAGAACCAGGGCAACCACGGCAGCGGGAGACGGCCCCCGGCCACACGGCCACACGGCCACACGGGCAGCATCGTTGAGCGTCCAGGGCCTACTTGCAGTTATTCCAGACGCTATCCGTCGTTAGATGGCGGCAGAGCTGGCGGCGGCAGCGACTGGACCTACATACTGAGTTGGGTAAGCTCCAAGTGGCTGGAGAGGCTTAGTGTGGGATCTCATCGTCGGATGCCAGTCTCCATAGACGCGACGGCCGATGTTGTGTCCGCCCTGGGCCACCGCAGGCCACCGCGAGCCAGCCTGGTGCGTTCCTGATTGCCCTGGTCCGGTCGTCAATTCGTTTACTCGAGCCGCCATGGCGACCGTCTGCCCTGTCTTTTCACCATGTCCATTACGCTGCACCCCGCTTTCCTTTGATAAGAACCGCGCCTTCCTTTCTTTAGCAGGCCACCTTCCCCAGGTGCATTGTCGACCGTTGCTTGTACGGCTTCGAGCTTCTATATGAGGTAGTTGGGTTGCTTTTCCTATTTCTCGCTACCAATTTCCATCTCCTGCTGTGCAACCTGTCGAGCCTAGGCCTTTACTCACTCGGCACTTCCGCCCCCGTATAGTAGTACGTCCTTACGGCTTCAAGTAGTCTCCAGCTGTCGGCAGGCGGCTCTCTAAGACACTTTTCTCGTCATGGTTACTCCAACCCTGCCCCTGCTCGGTGCTGTCTTTGTCGTCAGCTCCGCAGTATTCCTATTGCTGAAGAAAGGAAGGCGCGAAGTCCTTCTGAGCCGAATTCACTGGGAGCGTCGACGATTCTCCGGTTCAAAAACCCCTCCCCGTTCGTTATCACCAGAGAAGGAAGCCAACAGCTCAGCGCCGGACTACGCAGACGTGTATCCTCCATCCCGCAAGATCGCACTGGTAGACATACCCGGTTTCGCCGAGAAGCTGGGCAAGACCCAGGAAGCTGTAATTCTCTCTGCAGAGAAGAGAGAATGCGTGCCGCTTACCACTGAGCTCCACGATGCGAAAAAGACAATGTGCACCCCCTGTGAGTTCACGGTAGAAGAGATCGAAGCGCTCGGAGACTTTCCAGACTACGCCACGCTGAGCGGTATACCCCTTCCCGAGCCGTACTATGACTTTGACATCAAGAAAGCGAAGCCAAGGCCATACCGACCTTTCCGATGGGCATACCATCAAACGATGTGTAAGTCCAGTCTGCGAGCTTGACCTGTACTGTGCTGAGAAGGCTGCAGCTCTCACAAAGATGGAACCTGACTGGTGGCTTGAGCTCGAAAGCACTTACGAAGAGCGCATACGGCAACGGAAGGAGATATATGAGAGAGAAGGCGAAAACGTCTTGGGCATGCTTCCTGGCTCATACTTCGCCTGTAAGGAGCTGATGGAAATGGCTCTTCAATTTCTCTGCGCGCGCTACTCGCAGTACTTCCACTTGGATACGGAGAAGATGATCTTCTACAACGGCATTCTGAAAACAGAGTCGGACCTGAAGAACACCCATCCGCTTCACGTCCTTTTCGACAACATCCCCGAAGATTTTGCCATCACGATGCGAAACCCGGACAATGGCCTGTACAGCTTCCGCGCAGGCACCATCTGCAGTGCTTTGGGGTGGAATGTAGGCTCCAAGATCGGCAAGACCTTATCCGAGATACATGTACCGGTGCCGGACTACAAGGAGAAGATGCAGTTCTCAATGGACCGGTTCGTCGTCAAGCCGACCCACTTTTGCCGCTGCGCTAACACCGGTCTAGCTACTTCACGAAGAAGCCTACCGACAAGGCCATTCAGCGTGGGTCCTGGGGTCTGGAGGTGGACCAGCCGCTTTACATGCCGCCCGGCGACCCACACGAGGAGCTACGCGACGTACAGATGCCCGACCTCGACATCTCCCGCTGCAACCTCCGAGTCGACTGGCAGACCCTGCGCCGTCTACCGCTGTCCGGTGCCATCGTTTTCAACTTCAAAGCCCTGTTCACACCGGTCGAAGAGTTCCGCACCGAGCCCTTCGTGCCGGCGCTGGTCCTGAAGGTGCTCAACGAGGCAAAGCCCAACTTGATGGCATACAAGAATACATGGCATACCGAACACGTCGTCAAACCTGCACTAGAGGCGTGGGCCAAAGAGCAGGCCGAGAAGGGTTGGGTCCCGGAGGACTGGGAACCCCACACTTTGGACGGCAGCCCGTATTTCCCGGGCTGGGAGGAGAAGTGGCATCGGCAGCAAGGCTTCTGAGTCGTACGTACACATGCATAGCTACTTGAGCGAACCGGGCCCCCCAGCCCGCACTTCTGCATCGCCATCGTTCCTCACTGCATACTTTTGTACATATTTGGCGTTGGGAGTCTTTTTTGAGCGAACACGGGAGTTTCACACTCGTTGCGTGCTACCGAGTTTTAGCTTCAGCATACTGCATCCAAGACAAAAACCTCATCTCTGACTAGTTCGCTTGTGACACCTGTTCCGAGGATCTAGTAGAGTCATGACTCACATCTACGAAGCATATAGATAGCACTAGGCTAAAAGTTTGGTTCCTGCATTGCTCCTGCTGGGGTCACACAGCGTACACACCCTTTCAAGCAGCCACTGTAAAACACCACAGACAGACACCACGCCCGGCTTTTGGGTGTGAAAGCCCGAGACTATGTGTACCGAGTCTTATGGTTGTGGCTGCACGGACAGAAATTTGACCTGTAAGACATGCATGTCGCGCTAAGATACCCATCAGCCCGTGCGGTGCGCGAGATCGCACCAAGTCGCACCCAGTCACGGGGAAGGGTTACTTGGTTTGCATATGTGAATGTGACTGGCACTGTACGTGCTCAGTCCATGATCCGCGTCCCCGGGATACAAACCACGTTCTATACGCCCATGATACATTTTGCCAAGCGGGATCGCAAACCAGATATTCGATTCAGACCCACCTCTCCAAACGCCAATAATGCTCTACGTTTCCTTTGCGTCGCTCCAAGTGTAGTTTTTACATGCAGTAGTTGCCCAGGCATGTGAAGCCCCTACTTCTTGAGCCACTGCATCCAATCGTGCGCAGCATCGATGACCCCCGCCATCCGATCATTCACGCTCTCCTCAATCAGCTTCTCAAACTCCCTCCCCGCATCACCGTCACTCTTCCCCAGCCACATCCGCTGCTCGACCTTCCGGACACTGCCCTCGCGCTCCACCTTGATATCCGGAATGTTCGCCTCCTTCATCAGCGCAAACAAGTTCAGGATGAGATTGCTCGACTTTCGCAGGGTAGACCACGCCGTGAAGCAATACTCCTTGAACGCAAGGTAGTTTGGGTGCTCGGGCCCGCCCATGCCCTCGATCATCTGGGGCGCGATCTTCATTTGTGGGGCATACGGCTTGGGGTCGCGACCGAGAATGTATCCGAAGTCGACGTGGAAGAAGGCGCCAGAGGGGGAGATGAGGAGGTTGTCGAGATGGCGGTCGCCGACGCCGAGAAGGTAGGTTATCACGCTGTAGCCGGCGCATGATTTGATGTAGGTGTCCATTGCTTCTTTGCGGACGCCGAGGGGTGCAGCATCGTCGGGGTTGTTAGCCCGCAGATAGGAGAGGAGACTACCTTTGTGCCTTTGGAGGGCGGCTGCAAGGGACATGGAGGGTATGAACTGGAATGCGCCGGTGGAGGCGGACGTTGCAAGGATGCGGTAGGGGGTGAGTTTTAAGTCTAGATTTTCCTTTTTCAACAGTTGATCCATCAGGGTGATGATTTGGATCACAAGCTGATCTTGTCGGAGATCGTCCCCAGTTTTAAATATGATTGGGTATTTTGTGTTGTTAGTCGTTCTGAAGTTGAGGACTATTGGCAGAAGAGATGATTTGAGCACATTGCAATCGTCGGGGTATATGCCATTTATCAGTACGGATGGATCGAGCGGGAGTGGAAGAGGGTCGAAGCTGAGAAGGTCATTCTTCGGGTCTGCGAGTGCTTTCTTGAGGCGCGTAATCTTCGTTGGGCGATCGCCGCCTCCGTAGCGCACCTCTTTCGATAGCTTTCCAAGCACAGTGAGAAGCTCAACTTGACGGCGGAATGTCTTGCGGATCTCCGTGCCTTCAGGCGTTATCTCGAGCTCGGTCATGAAGTCATACTCGACCTTTGCAAACAATTCGCGATGCTCCGGTGCTTGATCGCTGCTGCTGTCACTAACTTCAACCACCAAATACCAAAAGAGAAAGTTGCCCAGCGCGAGGCTGTTAGCTGCACGAGTGACCAGGAAGCGGGCAAGCGAAGAGTCGTCGCCATCGCCAGCCGCTTCATATTTCAGAGCCTGCACCAGCTGCAACAGGTAAAGCTGCAGCTCGTCGTCGTCTGCCTTCTTCAGGCGTTCAACAGCATAGCTACGCACGACCGGATGATCGAACTGAGAACCCAGCAACTCCAAAGCATCGTCGACATCAATTTCCGCCCACTTGTCCAGCATGGGAGCAGATTGTCGGGCTTCGCGTTCGTTGTGCCAGTTTACACACTTGACGAACTTGGTCAAGGCGCGTTTTTTGGTGGAGAGGAAATAGCGGAACTTCCAGATCTCATCGCGTTCTTGCGTGGTGATCTCGTCGAGCGGACCCCGATTGAGTAACTCTAACAGCTTGTCGCGAACATGGACGTTAGGCTTCCTGTCGCGATCAAGGGAGTCTGTTTGTTGGCTGCGCATCAGCTCACGATGCTTATCTTCTGCAGGATTGGCGCGTCGTCCAATCTCAGGGTCGTAGATGCGAACGAGGCGACCGGCTTCTGCATCCTCGTTGCCAATTCCAGGACCGAAGGACACTTCTGGAGGTGGTCGCAGTCGAATCTCAGAGTCAGAAAGTAGCTTGATATCGGAAACCGGGGGCGGTGGATACTCGTTGTCGGTGAATACGATGGAATGGTCAAACCGCGGAAGCTCAATGTCTAGATAGAATATGTCATCCTCGGCATCCTGTCCATCATGACCGCTGACTCCATTCGGCCGTGACTTGCGGCTGTTCATAGCGGCATGCTCAGCTTTAATGGCTTTCTCTTTGATCTGCTCCATCTTACGGAAGACAAGTTTGTCGAGCCAAAGTGTTTCTGGGATATCCCCCATTTCTTGCTTTTTCAAAAGCTCCTCCAGTCTCTGCATCTCGGCAATCTGTTCGTCCACTGTATGTTCCTGGGGAGCGTCATTTCTACCCTTGCGCGCTGGCGGTATAACCCACGGCGTGGTAGTATTGGAAAGGCCATCAGCAGCTTTGAAGCGGTGTATCCTACACCGCTGGCGACCGTTGTGAAGAGTGTTGTCTTTGTCGAACAAGGGTATGGTGGTCCCCCCGAAGGGAATTGCGTGTCGATCTGAATCCTTGTCTTCGGCAGGTGACAAGTCCCACACGGTTATGGCGAGCTGGGCGGATACAGAAAGGCTCGCGTAGGTGATGGGCAGCGGCAGCCACTCGCCCCATATCCGAGCGTTCTTAAACGACTTATATGCGGTCTGGACCTCGACGGTGAGAGGCTTGCTGTCTGCCCATATCTGGGCGGTGACGTACAGCTCCGAGTGGGGGCTGATTCAGTCAAGTCAGCCAAGACCTGCGCGCAGACCGAACTTCTCTCACTTTGTGTTTGACGCCCGGTGTCTCAAATCCGGCCTCTTGAGCAGCACCGAGTACGGAATCGGCTTCTGGTGGCCATCCAGCCGGTCGCTGTACGCTTTAGCGTTCACGCAAGAACGGTGGACGGAAGGTGAGAGAAGCGTACATCTTCACGTGCACCGAAAGCTCGGAGAGGTCCGTCGTGGTCGCAAAGTGAAAGGCCTCCATCGCCGGCGGGAAGCTTGATGTGAGCTATCGCCCGCATGAAGATGGCTGGATGTGCGAGACTCGGGGGCTGATCAGACAGACAGGACGGCCGCTTGTCTTATCCATTTAACTGCAGTACGAGCTATGGCGCCATGGAATGTCATGTCATGGCAGTCGCAGAAAGCCGTCGATGTTCGTTGCACCGTCACAAGCCACGGCGCGCTGATGGATGGCTACGCGAGAACGGTAACACGTGGGTTTGCTTGGCAGACGCGCTCCGGTCGCTCCTCCCATTTCTGATGACACCAAATCACGCTAGCGCGCGGCTCGTTCACTCCTCCTCAACACACACCGGCACGACAGCACGGCGACGCTGCGGGCTCCCGTCCGACGCGCGCACAAATCACAAACAACAAACAATGGCACGTCTCAACACGCACACCTCCGCCACGCCTCTGCAAAGCCGCGCAACAACCGTCGACACCCTCTACCGCGACCCGACCCCCGCGGGGCGCGGCACCACCGCGCGAAACTCGTCGCGTTCTGTTATGAGCCCCACCCTGTCGCAATTTTCCGACAAAGAGAACGACATACCAGAATCGCGTCAAAACACGCCTCCGCCGCCATCCAAGAGAGGTCTGATGGCAGAAACGCGTGCCCAGCGCCTCCCCACCCCCGACTCGGCCTCGACGTCAAATCCGAACAAGCGCCTACGCACAAGCAAGTACGATTCGAGTACTTCGGAGTTGCGCGCAAGCACAGACGCGGGTATTGAAATATACGAAGACGGGCGGGACGATGAGGAAGAAGAGGACGGCATCGCGGAAGAAGACGTCGATTTCGAGCAGGGTTTACCCACCCCGACCGAAGCCGAGATAGAAGATGATGGCGACGATGAGACAGAGGAACCAGGCCTATCCACGCCTGAGGATGACGATGACGATCCGGATCTGCGTTATTACAACCCTCAACAAGATCCCAGAAAGCGCCGCCAGATTCGCTCAAACTATCGCAACCTGCAGCGTGAGCTCGAAGGTAATGTTATCGCCGCCATTGTACTGAATATTGCTGACACGGTTAGACAACCGCGATGAGTATATCCAACCCAACAACACCCGGCTGAACGAGCTGGTTCCACAATCAACGCACGTGTTCGAGAAGGTGCGCATGACGGCAGATGCAGTCCTGGATTCTCACTTCTTGACCTCGGTCACCGACCTGTCGTCGAAACAACTGAAGAATAGCGTGAACCAGGGCAATCATGGGATCGGTGTCGATCTGGACCAGTTCGTGTCGAGATGCATCTTTTTCATGAAGGAGGGAAGGCCACCTGGCACCGAAGAAGATACGCAATCCAATTCTCGCCGGCCCCGACCAACGCAGATCGATGAAGCCGACGAAGAGGGTGATGGTGACGGCGACGGCGACGGCGAAGGGCTTGACTGGGCCTATTTGGGCAGGCACGCCTGTTTTCCATCGAATAGCCGTCCTCCTCTTTCCAGTTTTCTATTGGGGCCTCTCTCCGTCCAAAAACGCGTCAGAAACACGACGCGCCGCGCTCGCGCACAACGGCAGCCAGCAGGACCGGCCACACGGCCACAAGAGATAAAATTGTCCGAGATGGAGAACAACGAAAGCTCGAATCTGACACACCAAGTCAAAACTGTCGGAGAGCGATTGAGAAACCACCTCACCAAAGCGAGCGAGATGGTAACGAATGACCCGACCGACGACGAAATGGAAGTCGTTTTTAGAAGGCATCGCGTTTGCGCAACCCAGAACGAGGAAGCGGCGGTGTCCTTGTTCGATTTTGCAATCAACCCACACTCCTTTGGACAGACGGTTGAGAACCTTTTCTACATCAGCTTTCTGATTCGTGAGGGTGCGGCCAAGGTAGAGACCGACGCAGATGGCCTCCCATTGTTAGGTAGGTTCATTGACTACGTGTTGTTGCTCACCACTAAGCATTTACAGCTCCCGAAGAACGTACCAGCGATCAACGACGCGAACAGAATGTGGACGTGCAAAGGCGCCAAGCCGTTTTC
This sequence comes from Karstenula rhodostoma CBS 690.94, assembly GCA_010093485.1. Classification (NCBI taxonomy): domain Eukaryota; kingdom Fungi; phylum Ascomycota; class Dothideomycetes; order Pleosporales; family Didymosphaeriaceae; genus Karstenula; species Karstenula rhodostoma. Next base: position 732,407 of record MU001495.1, on the reverse strand, counting down.
TCGATCGATCATGCCACATGGCAGACTTTGATAGAAGCATTCGATATCAAGGAGCCTCTGATACCGCACCGCGCTCCCGAAGAGACAACTGTCGGAGCCGGCGGCTGGTACAGCTAGACTGCTTTTTGTTCGTTCACTATCCGACGAGTGTATACGCATTACTTTTGTTTATTACATTATCCGATGAGTGTACGTACGGCCCAGGCGATTTCTATTCACAGCGTTACAGTAGCGGCGTTTACATTGGCATTACACTTGGACAACGTGGCAGGGGCGTACGGCGGCGGAGGTCACTATTTATTTGATACCCAAGATCTATTGTGATTCTTTTAGGGGGGCTACATGGGCTAGTTGTACGAATATGAACAGGTATTGTTCTTTGGTAGTAAAGATCAATTTCATACCAGGCCCCGGGAATTTCTTGCCTCCTTCTGACGCCTTTGAGTCAATACTGCAGGTTGCACAAACGCAGTATTAGTAACATTAGCCCGGCCTTATCCTATCTTTACGTGATGTTCTGTAAACAACACTCGGTATATCAGCTGTCTTCGTACGTACACAGTTGCTAATACACATGCCTTGCTGTTTTACGCCTTGGATTTCATGCAACGTTTGTGGGGCCTCGGCGTGCTTTTGCAAGCCACGGCAAACCGCAGTACAGGAACTCGATGGCTGCCAAAGAACGGTGTCATCTTCGTACACAATGCGCCAGACGAACAATTAGCGCTACGATAGCAACTTTAGCACGTGTATTCGCTAGTCCTGGTAAGACTACTGGCAGTATAGGGTTTTAATTCTCCTCTAGCAACACGATTGCGAAGTCTCACTGAACACCAACGAGAGGAGAATCTGCGACATGGTGGGGGCGATTTGAGCTGTACCTAGCCCGCTGCGGCGAATCAAAGTATATCGATACCTGTTGCAGTATAGCTTCAAGTTGGAACACTTGGGAAGCTTCCTTCGCATCTGCATCCCAAGAGCTTAACACCAACATACAACATGGCCGCCAACGGCACTCCCGCAGATAACGGCACCGCCAACGCCATGAACGTAGGCATTGTTGGCGCAGGCATCGCAGGCCTAAGCGCAGGCATTGCGCTTCGTCGCGCAGGCCACCATGTCGAGATATACGAAAAGTCCACCTTTAAACGCGAGATTGGCGCTGCCATTTTACTCACGCCGAACGCGAACCGAATACTCCGCCTCTGGGGCTTCGACTTTGACAAGGCCAGACCAGTTGACTTTAAGCAATACCGATACGTGAATGGTACGAGTTTGGAGGTTAAGGACAGAGATAGCTTTGAGGGCGTGGAAGAGAGATTCGGGGCAAGGATGTGCGCGTATCACCGCGTGGATCTGCACTCCGGGCTACGGGAGCTGGCGGAGAAGGAAGGCGCGACCATCAACCTGGGCGCAGAGGCCGTAAACGTCAAACCTGAAGACGGCAACGTGACGCTGCAATCTGGCCAAACCGTCGAAAAAGATCTCTGGATCCTGGCAGACGGGTGCCGCTGCCCCTTCCTCGAGACCATCTCTGGCGAAGAAAACCCCACGAAGAAGATCGGCAAGTCCGTGTACCGCTGGCTCGCGCCCATGGAGAAAGTACTGGAACATCCAGATGCGAAAAAGCTGTGGGAGGGCGAAGGCGCGGGCTTCTGCACGTTCTTTGAGCCCCAGGCCGGGATCACAATGGTGACATACCCCTGCCGCGACAGCACGCTGCTCAATTGCGCCGTCTTCCACGAAACTCGTGTAGAAGAGATCAACGCACTGGACTGGAACGCGAATACCACGCACGAGCGCGTGCTTCAGGCCTTGGAGAACTGCCACGACGTCGTAAAGCACATACCCCGCACGGCGGAGCAGATGAAGGTCTACACCGTGACGCAACGCCCGCCTTCGAAGCGGATCTGGAAGGGGAGAATGCTGTGTGTGGGGGATACGGTGCATCACATGCTACCCACACATGCGCAGGGCGGGTGCGCGGCGCTCGAAGACGCTGCTGCGCTGGAAGTCCTCTTCGGTGCCAGCACTATCTCGCCTGGTGCCGCTGACCTCGCGAAAAGGCTGGAGTTGTACACGCAGTTGAGATTGCCGAGGAGCGCGACGACGCAGATTCTGAGTAGCACTAACCCGTGGCTTACGATGGATCAGGTGGCGAAGAAGACAGAGGAGATTAGGAAATTCTACAAGGGGGATTTGGTGGATTGGCCCAAGGGATTGGAGCCGTGGAGTAGCCCGATTAGAGAGTTTTTTTATGGGTATGATGTTGTGGGGGATGCAGAGGAGGCGATGAAGTATAGGTATAGTGGGAAGCTGCCGGAGAGTTGGAAGTGGTTTGGGGAGGTGGAAAAGGCTATGGACGGTTGAAGTTTCAGACATGGTAGTGTTTTAGTGCCGAGTTCCAGCGGGGAATTGCAGGTGGTATCACTTCGAACATCTCAACCCTCTATCATCTACATGTGCATGTAGACCGGAAAATGTTCGAGCGCAAAGAATTATGTTCAGATTTTGTTTGATGGTTGAGCGCTAAGCGGGAGACTAACCCAATGTGGCAAACGGATGATGAACATTGCGAGGCTGTCGGACCTTTCACGATGCTCAACACTTTGAGCCATTCTCGATTTTCTGCACCTGTTGTATCAGTTCCTTATACATTTGCAACAGCCGAAAGGTCCAATGGAAAGGTTCCTTAGACGATCTCCGCTCTGAAGTTGTGTAGAACGGCACCATCAGCGCAAGAATGGGGGTAAGCCCCACCGGCTCTGGGGGCCCGATTGCGCTCTCTAAGGACACTGACTTTGTGCACCACTTTCGAAGTCGCAATACTTAAATGGTCTGTATATTAAATAAAAGGCAAATTCAACAGTACAATTTCTGCCGCATCTTCGGCTAAGCAAATACCAATCAGCAAGCCCAAATCATTACCATTCCACAACAAGATTTTCCACTGAGACATACAAGAGTGCGTAAACAGCCGCCGGACTCGAGTCCTCCTCTAACAAATTCAGTGTCGTCCGACCAAGAACAGATCACCACACTCCTCCACGCCTACGGCAAAGTCCTAGCAACGCACTCAATGGAAGACCTCTTAGACATCTACACCTCAGATGGCGTCATAATGGCTCCTGGTTTTCAACCTGCCGTGGGCTTCGAAGCGCTCAAGTCATCGTACGAGCGGATCTTTTCTACCATCAAGCTTGAGATCGATTTCACCATCGACGAGATTGTTGTGATGGATGAAGAGTGGGCATTTGCGAGGACGACAGCCGAGGGCACGAAACACTTGCTGAAGAAGGGCACGCAGGAGTTTCATCATAATCAGGAGATTTTCATCTGTCAGAAGGTTGGTGGAAAGTGGAAGATTGGGAGGTATATATTTTCGAGTATGAAGCCATTGCAATGAGAAGAAAAAGGGAATTTGTTTGAAACCTTTGTGTTTTGGCACTCTACAGAGTTTCTGTATTGAGTTTTGCTGCGACTTGCAAAAGTGCGCGAAGTATCACATTTTAAAAAGGGCATTATGGGTATACTTGCAAGCGTTTAAACGTTTAAGCTTTATGAAAGGTAGTTCTACTACAATTGATTTGGATAAGTGAAATAACTCACGATACCTGCTTATCATAACGTGAAGATATAGGAGATACGTGTCATGCAGTGTAGAGAACAGCACATTCAACTTGGTTCCAAAGGTCAACGGTAGGCGGACCGTTAGCTCGGCGTCTATCTGAAATCAATTGCACGAGTCAGTTTTTGAAAGTTCCGAGATAGAAAAGCAAGCGATGCAATGTAGGACTTTAAATAGCGTTGTACTCAACACATAATCAAATGCGGGAACCATGGCGATAAAAACTTCCAAAGCAAATGATAGCCTTGGTAGCCATATGGTAGGTGATGTTTCAGAGCGAACTTACGGAAAACACAGATGTAAGGTGCGGGATTCAAGCGTATGGTCAGCCCTCTGCCCCATTGAATCATCAAACTTGCCCATACAACAATCAGATGCGCCAGGCCTTCAATTCGGGACAACTTGGACATGACGACTACACGCTGCAGTCAGCAATATTATTTGTACGCTCGAATGATAATGAGGTACCAACAGAGAGGATCGTTTTCCCAGTCTATCAATATTCGCTACAGCTTAGGCTTGATGAGGCTTTAAAATCTTACACCGCCCCCAAATCCCCTATCTTGGTACTGTTATTCTCTCTGTAACGTGGTTCCCATACCTAATCTTAAAGGACGTCATCACGCCCTACAACTTTCCCTCAAACAAGTATGTGAACCTTGTGGGTCTACTAACTGTGGGTCTACTAATAACCCACAGTCCCGCAAACACAAGCATACCCTCACAACAAAACCACATCAACACACCCACCATGGATCCCCCCGAAAAACTAGCAGCCAGCCCTCCGGATCCGGAGTTACCCCCCGACGCGCCTCCCCCCTACACACCCCAAGCCCTCCCATCCACCAGCGAAGCCCCCGATGAGCGCAACCCCGCCACCATCCCCAGCCCTATGGGCCCCAAAAAAGTATACACAACCCACCACATCTACCTCGAGCAGAACTACCTGCGCAAAGTAAAAGTCGCGCTGGTGAAGCACCTAAACTCCGAGGCGCCCTCCTACGTCTTCGAGTTCCCGGACGAAGGCACCCACGCAGGGCAAATGGTCATGCGCGGAGGAGGCAGCACCCCAGACACGGCACCCCTGGCCACGGCCTCCTTCGGGAAAGACTTCGGCAGCAGCACCCTCCAACTAAGCGATGGCCGTATCGCAGCCATCTCCGTCGTCCCGCGTACAGACATGTCGCAGAATGTGCGCGTTTTCCGGGTCGACGTTCAAAACGCTAGCGGGGCGCTGCATCACCATCCCGCGACGCTGTTCTGGGAGATGGGAACGCAGAACCATGGGGCGAGTAGGGGCGGCATCGGCAATTATGTGTTGATGGATGGGGAGGGGAGGGTATATGCTATGCTGATTACGAAGTTCCATAAGAGTTTGAAGAAGATGGGGAGGCTGCATTGGTTGGTTGAGCCGGCGGGGGAGGTGGTGGAGGTGGGGGTGGGGTCATTGATGGCGGTTTGGAAGAAAGCAGAGAGGGATGTGAGGAGTGGGCATATTGGGCTGAGAGTTTGAGTCTACTGGGTGGAAGTTTTGTGGGTTGGGCTGCTACGAGGACCTGGGAAGTGTTGTGGTTATGTGGGATCAAGTAGAGGGAGGTTCTCTTCCGTGGAGGCATGTGTGGAGCACATGCCGCGATCGAACCCAGGACCTTTCGCGTGCTGGTTACAAGCTTGTGAAGCGAACGGCATGCCACTAGACCATTGGCTTTGACATGACCTACAGATGCAGAGGAATTGGACATCATCGTGCATGACACCCAACTACACGCTGTGAAGGGTGGTGTGAAAACCTACCAGTGTACTGAGTTCGATTATAGTAGTAGAGTGCCTGTTTACATATGAGAATTGGAGTTAGGACTCCACGACACACGTCCCGCGCCTCCATTTGGTCCATTACTATCATTGGGGTTGGTCGTAGGATGGTCGCAGCACCTTCGTTCTGGAGACTGGGGGAGTTTTCAGATCGACATAAAGGCCACATATAGCTTGAGGAACTCGTCAGTCGAAACTTTTTTCCCTTTCTTTTTAACCCTCGCTCGGGTGACTTGCTCTAGTACAAGTATCCACAATTTTGACCAAATCCTGTATCGTCGGTGCTCACACCCACTCGAATGGGGGTTGATCAGCAATACCAAGTCACAAGAAGCCCGGAATCTCGTTGTGGGATGTATTCTTAATACAATCACCAGTTTCAAGATGGTTGAGTGGACGAAAAGTGGTGGTCGTGATACAGTAGGACAGCACTTCGGCTGTACGCATACAGCCGAGCCGCGACCCACATAGCCCCTCTTATCTCTAGCTCCCACTCTACTTTTGCGCACAATGCATACGCGATTTCTAATAAATAGCTTCGTTCAAGCTTTGGACAGCGTGCTTCCGAGGTTGGCTTAGAGTCTTAGAGGACTCCGGGTATAGATACCTTAGTTTTTGACATTTCACCCAATCATATCTAAAGTTCAATGGTCTAGTGGTATGACGTTCGCTTCACAAGCTTGTGACCAGCACGCGAAAGGTCCTGGGTTCGATCCCCTGTTGAACTAGTGTTTTTGGTGGTATTTAGGGACAGTGGTGGAGGGGGCGCGCCGGATACAGCGGGAGGACAGCCCTCTTATATCGCGAACATCACGCTAGTAGTTCTAGCACGATTAGCAATGCGAGAAGCTTCGGGCCTAAGGTGCTTGCGATAGGAATGCTCGCAATTAGTGGTAGACAAGAGTTGACAATGAGTGAGAGCTAGAGGAGTTGAGAAGAAAGCTACATGTGTCTTCTCTTTTTAGGTGTTCATAGTGAGGTTCTCTATCGCCTGTAAAGCTCGATTGCATTTGTATTGCAAACGAAGATCACTGCTGTGCTGGTATAGGAGTCTCTGGTTTTTTTGTGTTTAATCAATGTTCCACTTGAAACTCCGATCATCATGGTCTGATGGCCTAAGTCCGACCAAGACGTTCTCTTGTACCAGTGAGTTCGACGGTCCTAACCAGTCTGTTCATTCGAGTAGGAACGCTGAATTGGTCGACAGCCACGCCAGCGCGAACATGCAGGGGTGACTATTTGACCCCAAAGGCATAAGGATCTTTGGCAGTGCCGAAGGCAAAGATATCGGTCAACCAGGGCTACTGTGGTTCGTGGTTGGGCGGCTTCAGACATTTCGAGGAAGAAGAAGGGACTTCGCCCTCCTGAATCCGCTTTTGGCGGTGGAACCAATCGCTCGGCTACATAGACTAGTACGCACCGCGGAATAATGCGAGCTCAAGCGGAAGTTCACATACTTTTAAATACTCCAATAGAGCTAGCCATTAAGTCGATGTTTTAAGATTTCTCAAAATTAAAATTCCCGCTATAGTATAGAGTGGTTTAAAACGCTCAGTGGCGCAGTATATGCATTCGAGCCAGAAAGTGTCCGAAACGTTTCACATCGCCTTTACTAATAGTTTAATCATAAACTTGGACGACAATCTAGTGTACTCACCACCTTCACCTAAGATAAATATTTTACGTAATCCGAGTTTCAAATTACCTTTACTTCAGTTGGACTCTCGACACGCCTTCACTCAGGATACAAGCGAGCCTGATTTATATACTTCTATCCCCCACCTGAAGGTCAAGACACACCTCCATCACACCGACTTTGGAGTTTATCGTAAGCTTCAGAATCTCGGATCCACGTCACACATACGCGAATCCGCAAGTGATCTTAGTGACATGAGCAAGCGTGCATGGTAAGACAGCGTCCCTACAAGTCATTGTGCGCAGGTTAATGGTTGCACAGTCTTCGGATACTGAGCCCCAGCCCCTGGATTGGGACGACGAACGCAAGCGTCTTCGCGTGGGTTGGTTCCAGGACGGTCGAGAAGCATGGTACAACATTGTGCCCAGCATGGTGACCGCGGAAGAGGGCAGCAGCATCCAGAAGGGGGCCAAAACTAGGTCCTGCTTTTTTCCGGGTGTAGTGGAAAATGTGCCGGTGAAGGAGTTGGACCTGGATAAGGTACCCGAGCAGCTCACAGTCACTGAGTTTCCGAAGGAGAAGCCCGAGCAGGTATCTCAGCGCGTCTGGACAGCACGATATGGGGAGTGGCTAGAACAAGAGCTGGAGGCCAAAAAGCGAGAGCTTGAGAAGAAGCTGGGTGAGGAACAGGAGAAGAAGGAGGACAGGGAATCGAAGGAACGACTAATCGACGACACTACCTTAGCCGAAGATAATGAGGCGTTCTTCGCACGAAGACGGGGTAGATTACTACTATGCTTTTATAGGCGTCCTTTAGAGTTTTTTGTATTGCGATTGGGTCAATGTTTCAGAAATCATGTTTCCCTATAAAGATCCTTTTGACAAATCATTCTAACACTGGTTGCATTCCCCACTTGACCAGACCTTCGATGACCAGACCTTCGATACCGTTTGAAGAAAGAGCACCATGCCCGGAAACTGTTGGTATCTAAGATTGAAGCCACTTTAGGGCCTTTGATCCTGGGCTGAATAGGTAGTACTGTAATATCAGACTACATTAAGGTTATATAGACAGCTCCATATGAGAATGCATTATTTCGTGGCGTGCAGTAACAAAGCATTCACGGTGACAGTAGCGCACGCTAGACTTATGCAAGCAATTGGAAGGGAATGTATGATTTGGCTCTCTGTTGTAACGTAAAACTGCCTTCCCTTCTTTCCAAGTATGCACAAAGATACCAGCACCTTTCCCTTGAAATCTGTCATCATAGTGCAGGACGAGGTACTGACTCATGAGAACCAGAAAACACAATGTCCGGATAGGATACAAAAAGGAACAACGAAATCTTCACAGGCTGCATTTGCGCCTGACACGAGAGGTCGAATATTGTCGAGGGTGTGTAGACGAGGTGCCTGAACGAAAACGTCCTAAGTCCACTGCATATTCACCCGCTTGATCTCGCGACGGATAACGGAGATGGAAGTCGCTCCGTGAAGGATTTCCACCAGAAAGAATGCGTAACTCAAGATCTTCCTCAGCTTGAAGATCGGCCCTGATGCTGCGAAGATATTCCAACCCAGCCTGCAGCTACCCAAGAGGAAGCTAGCGAGATTGATGCCGGCTGAGGATGCGAATATAATCGGATATGCGACTGTGAGATACAGCACGGCTAGCACGTAGAGCGTGAGGGCTAGATGCAGGACAATGAAATAGGATGATTGGCCGGTGGTGAAGTAGGCGCCTTGCTGGAGAAGATTACGGATGGTCTTGTAGGGTGCGTGCTCGCTGTCGAAGAACCAATCGATGTTGTACATCAAGATTCTCTCTGGAAGCTGGTACCACCAAGCCTCGGAGACTCGCTGGAAAAACTTCTGAGACAATGTAAATCGGGCCGGGGGGCTACGAGGGTCCACACGGAAAACGTATTGGCGACAGTAAGGACAGTGGGTATCGCCAGTCTTGCTTCGATGTAGCATCAAGCAATGTTTCCCAAGAACATGGCCGCAATGGAACACGCGGATTGCCGTGCACGGAGGAGCGGTATCGTCAGGATCGAGCGTTCCGTATGCGCGCAAACATATAGGACACTCTGCGTCCTTGGGTAGACCTGCGACTCGCTCGAATTCAAAGTCTGCCCCATATCGGGGAATGAGATGCAGACGGGAGATGTTGATGATGTCAAAGTCCGGATCCGGGTTCATCGCTGTGAGTTGGCCTGGGGTTGCGATAGCCCTGTGGGTGGTTTATGTTCTCTTGCTCAGGGGAGAAAAATAACGTATCTTGTAAGGCAGGGCACCTCCCCGTCTTTCACCAGACGTATGAGGTTGTCTGTGGCCATGCGAGTGGGCCCGCGCTTGGGATCCTATGCTGTTGATAGTGAAAGTCTGCACGCCTGTTAACGACACAAGTACCCACACGAGTTACGCTATACGGCAGTGAGCTCTAAGCCTTTGTATGGCATGCCATGTGTGGGCCTGTGTTCTTTGCTCCCATTTCCGCAACGAGACCAAGACCACTTTCACGGCACTTTGTAGGAAGTAGGCAACCGTAATGCGCCTTAGTCCGAATAGCTTCTCGGGTAGTATGAGAAGAAACGCGCCCATTGATGGTCGTTCTGTTTTGATACCGCCAAGCCTGTCTACGCGGGGCGTCCCTCCTAAGCGGCCAAGCGACTCTTGAGGGCCAGAGCCATTTTTCGAGACGCAAGCTCAATGCGTAGGCGCGTAGCGACAGAGTCGTCGTCCTGTGGATCGTTCTCGGGAAGGCGCAGAATAGCTGTGGGTGTCGAAAGCGCTCGGACCTCAAGGGCAGAGTCACGTGACATATTCACCGTCTGGGCACTTGGGCATCTTGCTGCAAGGGTCATCGTCGCCAGCGTCGGACGGGCGAGAGGTGAATGTCACGATATGGAACGCGGGACTGTTGATGGTGTTGACGATGGCATGTTCCCCACCATCGTCATCATGCAGGCGGGAGACGTCGGGAGTGGGGCACGGCTGGGGACGGTGGCATCCTTCGGGTGGAGAAGGCATGGTGAGGCCGTCTAGCGATGCAGGATGATGTAAGGGCATGTGTTGATACGTCCGCGTGCGGTTGTCGGAAATAACGAGGAACGAGGCTCGCGTCGTGGTGGAGAGACACTCGGCAGGGCCCGGAGAGCCGCGGTCCACCGGTCACCCCATCTCACACGACCGCTCACCACGGCACGACGCATTCGACACATTCCAGCTGCGTGCCTCGCGGCCTGCCATCCCCCCGGGTCCGCAGCCAAAGCCGTGCTGGAGCGTCGATAGGGGCGCCTTTAGGCTGTGCTCTTCCTCTCCCACTCTCGCTGGGCTGCACGCAATGTCGCTTGCAGCGTGGCATGCGCGGCCGAGAAGCAGAAGCAACACTGCACTGCCCGCCAACACTGCGTCGCGGGTACGTCAGGTACAAGGCCGGCGGGGAAGGCTTGGCCTGGGGATGCAACACGAGAATGTATCGGATTGGCCGTCGCACCCTGGTGGGCCGACCGGGCCGCCTGCTGATTGGTGGAGCCATGCTTCGGGGGATGCGGAGAACATAGTGCACTGTCACGAGCATGCGATGCGATGCCGTTGTCTCTCCACCTGGCCCGCGCCCGTCCTCGTATATACACTGCCACCTGCCCACACATCTGAAGCATCTTCTTAGACAAGATAATCAATCAATCAAAACACTGTGCCTCCACTTGTACTTGCTTGCATACATACACTTGCCCGTCACGCCACATCATATAAAGCATACCTCTGCCTCATTCAGACATCTACCACCATAACAAGACTTCCGAATCCAACAAACACACTTCTTCATACCATCGTACCATCCACTTCATCATGTCGCCACGAACTCCCAACACAATGGCCCGACGCTTCATCACCACTGCAGCCCACCAGCCCGCTCCCGCCTTCACCGCATCCCGAGCCGCCGCCCCCTTGATCGCCGTAACAGCAGCCGCCACAGCAGCCACCGCCATCACAGCCTCAAGAGCCGCCCCCAAGCTTGGCCGAATTGCCAAATGGTACGCCAGCCACGCCATCCACCCCCCTCCCACCACATCACTGACTCCTCCAGGTACCTCCCCGCCATGGCAGCTGTCGCCTTCGGCATGGTCTACATCCCCGAAACCGTCTTTGTCGAGCCCACCAAACGCACCGTAACCCTCGACCAAGCCAACCGCTCCATCGGCATGGGCGTCGCCCAGCAACTCTCCGACCACAACCGCCGCGCAAACCCCACCTTCGCCCTCTCCCAGGAAGAGCGCAACCAGGCCATGCTCGACTCGTACGGCTCGCGCTCCAGCCTCGACGACATGGAGAAGGCCATTGCCGGTTATGAGGCTACCATGCCCAAGGGTCCCGTGGAGGCGAGGATGGCGCTTGAAGATGCCTATGGCGAGAGGAGCAGCTTGCAGCATTTGAAGCGCGCCATGCAGATTTACGAGGTGCAGTGAGTGAGGGCGTGGGGATGAGGTGGGATGGATTGGATTGTTATATTTGCTCTGAGCTGAGTGCTTGGAATGCCCTGGGGGACGTCGAGTAGCCTGGGAAGGAACGACGTCCCGCGACAGGAGTGGTTGGCCGAGATGAAGAATACCCAGGGCTTTGACCCATGAGGAATAGCAGACGCGGGCGAGCGCGCCGCTTGGCGATGAGGGGGATGGGAGTTGGTGGAGATGGGATGGGATGGAATGGGATGGGATAGGCGGACTTGTACAACAGCCATCAATGATTTCCATATGTATATATTGAAACACACTTCCAACACATCTGCGCTCCCTTCGTGTGATCCATTGTCATCTGGAACCCCAGCTTCAGCAAGTGCCCTGATTGGGTAAGGTACCTAGGGTGAGAGCAAGTCACGTGTTGCATCTCGATTCAGTCAGCGCCCTTTACATAGCTTTAGCTACTGCTAAATATATATATTGTAGAGATTCACTATGAGGTAGGGTGACTCAATGAAGTAGGGGGGACAAAAAGGCGCGTTGTGCTTTGCCAATGCACGAAATGGTGCTCTATAGTTTGTAGAGAATGACGTGGTCTTGGTAGTAAGTGAATATATCTGCTGCTAACAATTCTTAATTATAGAGACACATCTTGTCAAGTCAGTCTTTAAAGCCTCAGCATTTGAAAACGTATCTTCCTAGGTACATAGTAGTGTTGTCGAGCAGACTCAGGCCTAGTCGCTATGGCCGGCGGTACTTCCGATGAGGCGATATCTGAATGCGGTTAGAGCAACCCAGCTGCATGATCAGCGCCTTGGTGGAGGAAGGGATTCGTACGCTTATGTCAGCATGATTGGCCATAACTTACTAATCGAGGCAACACGGAGCTCAAAGCAGCGACCAACCTCCCGATCTCAGATTCACCACACCCGCGATTCTCGCCTTGTGCAACAGCAAATTATTCTCACTACAATGGCCCAGGTCGCTCCGAAGCGCATCGTTCTTAAATGTCCCGAGCGACATTGGAAGACTCAAAATGAGATGCTCAAAGCCTTCTTCGGTTCACAAGGTCTCGAACTCGAACTTCTAGACAAGGATCTCTATATGCATATATTATTTGAGCCGTCTTCACCTTCCCATTTGTTCTTCGTCCTCGATCTCCACTGCAAAACAATCCCAGATATCAATCTCAACCAGCTGGAACTTCAAATTTTCAAAGTTTCCAAAACCGAGCCATTGTATGTTCGGTTTCTCCTGACCTTAATTACCACGTCAGCTAATTCAATTCTAATCTAGTACATTCAGGGATCTTGGAGATGTAGGCCGTAAGCAGGCTCAACCGCGATCTCTAGATACACGTTGGGGGACAGACAAACGTACAAGTATTAGTCAGACGAATTAGCTGGCGTGTTCCCTTCGCAAACAGGACAATCTCCAGGTATGTTCGTATCCTGAGTGTCGCGGGCAAGTGGCAAATCCCTCTGATATCCACTTGCCGGGATGCAGGGTATGTTGTTTTGAGTTGCAGTTTGACAACGATTAATTTGGTAGCGGATTTCGTGTTTGGGATTACGTTGACAAGAAGCGTAGGTCCTGCAAGCCCATTCGCACATTGTACTTAAAAGATGAAGTATGCGAGTAAGAAGCGGTTAATGTTTAATAAAACACAATGAAGCTTCAGTGTGCGGAGCAAGGAGGTTATATTTAGTTTTGGCACAGCCTCGTCACATGGCAGGTCGTGTATCACGCGTCTCACGAATTTCGTCACATGCACGAACCAAGATGCCTACGAGACTTTGAGGCTCTTAAGACGACGAAGTATATAGGAACTTGAGTAACCTTATGCTACTCGTGTTTAACCTATTTGATAATCTATCATTTGGATCCACTTAGGCCGTCGTGGTTGATTCACTTCCCTACCAATCTAATCCTTTGACCCAATTTACTCACGTGGCGATTCGAGTTAGCTAATAATTAGGAACTAGAAGTATGAATACTGCGCGTGTCTTTATAAGAACATAGGCAGACCGTGAGGAAGATAATGACTTAGGGTTGAGGTTTTTCCATGTCGGCACAGGAGGTTTCCTTCACGCAGGGGGGACGTTAATTAGGTTGTTTTAGTGGGACAGGAAGCCATTAAATATGGTATTTCGCGAGCTTTTGCAAGCCGCGGCAAAACGTATTTTAAAAACTCAATAGGGACAGGAAGCCATATTGTAGTTAAAAGTATTAACTACTGTTGTATTATTCTCCCTTGTATATTCAACTCTAGCTGGTTGGAATCTTTGTGTTTTGGCGCCCCACAGGGTTCTTGTACTGCGTTTTGCCGCTTGCGGAAGCTCGCGAAATATTATATTTAATATATTTAACTCTTAATATTATTGGATACTTAATACCAGCATGGATTTAGAACACGTTTTATACTGGATGGTCTGTAAGCCGGAAAAGACGCTCAAAGCGAGACAATTGACTTCAAAATAATAATCACAGTTTCCGCTATGTGGCTTCTTAACCTATATATATTCTTCCAGAAAGTAACTCATAGGATTGGTACCACACTTAGGTATCTCGTTGTTAACGATCCTAACAGTTTCCGATTTTGATCTTTCCTGGTACCACGGTCATAAGCATCACGTCCCGATTTAGGCATCCTTGAGACCTAACCAACAACATCAACATCACACACGTGGGGGACCTATGGCCGTGAAAAACAGACAATTGGGAGGCTCCAGTGGGTGCCCGTAGTGGGCGATATAATAATTTCACAGAAAAATCGCACGGATCTAGAGTGAAACAATCCAAGAACAACGTGAGCACCTAGTATATAATATGTCTATTCTTTTCTCGAACGCTGGATCAAACCGCCCAACACTGCTACAACTGCAGAAAGACACCTTTCTAACACTCCATTTTACGAACCGTGGACATATTCATGAGGAATGTCTTCGTATCCTGCAGGAACCCTGGAAAGCGATATCGCGCCGATCGACTCCGCCATCATCAACATGTTCCGGGACGACTTCCGCAACATCTGGGTCAAGATGTCTCAAAATACTGAACCAATTGATAGCATGTTGGCTTTGTTGCTCCAGCCGGCTTTAGAGCCCATGAGCGATGACATTCGGACGAGCTATCAGCTGTACCTTCCCAGCCCGGTGTGGGAAGACCTGCCCCGACAGCCAGGTACGCGGTTTGAGATGCTCGTCCGACACTTTGAGTATATCCAGAGCCTCTATCTGGGTGACCCAACCGGTGCAACGCTGTCCTGGGTGCGTGTGGTCTTCTACATATGCCTCTCAGAATGCCTTCTGAAAAGCGATTCCGTACTGGTGCCCGAGTTCTTGAACCATGTGGACGAAACAACCAAAACGAACAATTGAAAGGCCTCCATTATTCTCATGGCGAATTGCAATCCTTGTTCGATTGGGCGGTAGAGACCAAGGACGATTTGGCGGCGGAGAACGAGGACGATTCGGAGGAAGATCTGAAGATGACACGTGCGCAAGCGCTGCGGTACGTCACCGGACTCGATCAAGTTGAAATGGCAGGCCACCCATCAGCACGAAGCCGCTGCCCATTTTGCTGGGGGAGCTACGATGGCTCGGACGCCGATCCTGAGACTAATGACCTCACTGTCTGTAACACTCCGTGCGGTCATCTATTCCATCGGGGATGCCTCGTTCAAATCCTTGAGGGCTCAAATCTGTGTCCAGTCTGCGCCAGGGAGCTCAACGTTTAACACCCGCATCAGTCAAACTCCATCAACATTGAAAGTTTGAGCTATGAATTGAGCTGTGCAAAACAACGTTCATGCGGGAAGGAAGCTATTGACTAAGATGTTGGCACATAACTTACGGCAGCTTAGTTTCAGTTATTATACCTTCCCTTGCATTATTAACAGTCAAGCATTCGAAGTTGATACCCTGAATGTACGCGGTTCCTAAACAGAACTTTGATAACAATGCATTTTGAATTTTCCAGAACCTTTATTGCGCAACAATCGTGTTTCGAATGCCATCCCTGCACCAGTCCGGTAGGCTTCGGAAGAGTAAGGTTTAATCGTCTCCACGGTGGTCACGTCAAAGTGCACCACAATCCTACTATTCGCATTTCCTGCCCATTGAACATCAAGTCCATAATCGCGTAAAATTCGAATCACTTCCCGGTCAGCTCTCTCAGCTGCAGCGCGGGATTCGTCTGCATGGTCTCCGAATGCGAAGCAAAGGTCGCACTTCTCCCCTTCTGGGCGCTCCACATCCTGCTGGTGGAAGAGAGCGAACGCGTGGTCACCCTCATTAGCAACATCGCCAAGTTAATTGAAGCCGTAGGTTCTGCAGCAAGTAAAGTACATGGCCGCCGTGATGCCTTTCGCTTCTAGTCCGTCGAATGCTCGCTCCAGGCGGTCATAGGAAGTTTTTCTAGGCTATTATATGTACTCTCCTAGACGCTCTTCCCATAATCGCCCAACGATGGCTCACACCAACTCATTCGCATCGCCATTGTAACTCGCAGACGTGATTATACTTTTTTCTCCGAAACCCACAAGTTCCTCTTTGGTCACAAAGCCTGGGTTGAACTTCTCTTTTATTGGTTGCGTGTATTCTTGCCGTTATTGGCCTCCACTTCCGATTGTGGGATTATCAGACCCATTGTCTGAGCTTTCGTAATTGGAATTGCCAGACTTCGACATCGAGAGTCTCTTGCCGCAACGACGGGGGAACTTTGTGATTCGGCAAACAAAGAGAAGGGAAGAGACTGTTTTGACTAGCGAAGACTGTTGTTGTTTGGCTCTCACCTCAAACACTCTGAAACAATTCTAAACAGGAAGCAGAAGGTCTATAAGCAGAGCCCTCCATCCGTACTTGACCACACTTTTGATTCCCCTGAAAATTTCTACCAAGAACCGTTATGTTGCAGTTTGAAAAGACCCTACTCTATACGTTTCTATCAGTAACATAGCAACCGCTACCATGTCGGGCATTGAGTGGAGGCTCACAAGACTTATTTCGATTCCTGTATGGCTTGATCAAGGTATATCATGGCTCCCGGCAAGTGTATTAGGAGTCCTTCAAAGCAGATTGAGGTGGAAAGCGATTCAGCAACATCGGTACTATAATCCATCGCCCTCACCGATTCCCTTAAATTTCCGGACCCCACAGCTACCAGAGTTCACCTTTCGTAGTGATATAGTAATCAACGCCAAGTGTGCTACTTGGCCTGAGCTTCAGTAATCTTACATGGGTAGCGTAACAACAACGGACGTTGCGCAATCACGAGGGTAAAGGCAAGTCACTGGAATGAGGTCCAAGAAGAAACGGATCTCGAATGGTGGCGACTCTATGGACCCGAGGCCTCAAACGAAGTGTCTGATACGGACTCGGGATGGGAGACAGATTCAGACGATGAGCTGTCAGAGTACGATCCAGATGAGCTCTCAGAGTATGAATCAGAGTCGGATGAGGACCAGTCCGAGAATAGGATCGATGAAGCTCGGGAAGCGCAGATTCGCAACTTTGTTGAATCTCTAGAACACATTGAGCATGGATCCATCTCTCCGCAGGACTCACGATGCCCAATCTGCCGACTACCCTACGGTGAGACGGATGAATTCGATGACATGTATGAGCCCCTGGCTCTCCCGGAGGATCCGCAGGAGGCTGAGACAGTTTCGCTGTTCCAAGAAATGCCGTTGGGTGCTCGTCGACCCAACAACGACACCGTCATCTTGCCCTGCCGGCACGTCTTCGGCTAGAACTGCATCATCAGCGCCCTTGTCGGTGATCGAGCTGCTCGCTGTCCGATGTGTCGTGTCCGAGTGGAATTCGACACATAGACCATCTGTTCTCATAAAAAAAAAAGAACAAACGTTGCTGTTAGTGCAGCATCAATCTCTCCGAATAAATATATCTCTTCTTGTGACCAAACTCCATGATTTGAAGCGTGAAATGGCTACCGTTTGCATTAAAATAGTTTGTGATGATTACCTGGGTTCCGTACAGATCTCAAGATGAGCCGGTATCAAGCTTGAAGGAGGATATCCCGTGGTTTAATCTCCTATTGAGGTGGTTCATACGATCATACACTGTGATACTCACCCCCAGTACCCAGGATAGATTTTAGTCTACACGGTCCGCGTAATGGATGAGACTGGTTCACAAAAGTCTCGCAAAAATCCACCTAAACATTTTCAGCGAACGCTTCGATAGTTTGCGCACTGCGTTAATGTATCTCAATCAAAGAACTTCGTGGCATATATCCGCACTTCATGCATGACGGGTTTCACTTTAGATAGCGAATATCGAGCCCGGCTCGTGATGCAATCAGCACCCCTAGATTCTAGACTATGGCAGCACGGAGACGCAAGATGTACAAAAGTTACAATCATAGTCTTTCCTAATCCTATCTCTTAAACTTTGCGTGCTGCTACCCGTTCCGGCATCTACTCATCAATCATCACGAACCATGGTTCCGGAAGCTCGGGCACGCACATGGTCCAGAAGCAGCCAAGAAACGTTTCCATCTAGTCCCGTTAGCACCAGTCCGACGTCACTTCCCTGCCACAACCGGTTATTCAAGCCTGCAGTGGTATAGTATACTTTTCATCCCACCCAATGATACCCTTCCGACTTTTCCGCTCCGCTGGCGCCAAGGCTTCCACCACCCCAGGTGCCGCTAGCCGGAACTTTTGCCTCCAGCCACAAGAGTCTAGAAGGCGAATTGCAAGGCGTTTGCGGCTGTGGTATATTGTCCTATGTCATTTGCTGTAGGCGTACGTCATTTTCCAGACTCGATAATGTGTGCGCACTGTGTCACGGCCATTGGGATATCGACAGGAGAGTGTATATAAATGATGGATATCCCCTCAGTCAGAGAACTAGCTCAATTCAAACCAAGCTCAACTAGCAACGCAGAAATCAACTCAAACATCAAGTAAAACTGTTTACCATCTTTGTCAAGTCCTCCCAAGCTACATATACACCCAAAGTTGCGAAGTCGACTCAAGCCACGCTCAGCTACAGAGCTCTTCGAATCGTCCAAATCAACCCAATCTTCCCCCATAAATCATATATCAAGGGCTGCGGACCCCCACGAATGCCTCGCAGAAACGGCTACGCCACAGAACCTGTCTACTGGCGCCGCGGTCGCCAACCGGTAGTCACACACGTCGTACATCACGGCGGCGGCCCCGGTCGAATGCGTGGAGGTGGACGAATGGGGATGGGAACTGGGGGCGGAAGGAGGTACGGCGGGGATGGTGGTCATGGGCGGAGGAGATGTTAGTCACAAGGCACAAGTATGGGAGGATTGGAGCAAATGCAAGACGGTGACTGAAATTTCGTGTGATATATGTTTGGATGATGGCGATCATAGAGCATTAACTGGAGTTTTCTACGGGAATGTAACGATTGTTCCCTAGCACAATTTGGGTTTCTTTTGCTTTTTTCTTTAGTCTTTCTGGGATGTAATTATATATCCGCGAGTATTTTCCTCGATAGTGCCTTTTTCTTGTGGAGTGTACATACGCTCTTGAACAGTGTCTCACAATCAACCTGAACTTGGCCCGATAGATGCTTAAATGCATTCAGGGAGCGTATACGAAAACATAGCAATGGTACTATGGAGTATAGATTAACAATGCTACAATAATAATTGCAGAAGCATACATTGTAGGAACACAGCGCAAGCGCATCTGTCAGTATCTCCAAGGCGTATATAAGGTCTCATGGCATCATGAAAAGTTTTCGGACAAGTAAAGCTCAACTAGCCAAAGACAACAGCAAAAAGCTGGTCGATATTCTCGTTGCCCCACGTTATCACAGTCACCAAAAATCCAAAACAAAGCGACAAATAATGACACACAAGCAGGACGATATCAAGGACCAGTACGTCGATCTGGCAATCGAGTACCTGCCTTGCAGCAAGAGCCAGTACCACAAGCTGCGTTGTAATCATGTCGTCAAGACCGAGACGACTGTTCCTTGCGGTACAAATTGCTGTGAGCGAGGTACGGCCTCCGAATTCATATGCCACGATTGCCTCGACTCTGAGCGATGTGACAGCGGCATGGAAGGCCAGGTTGAGTACCGTGAGACTAAGCCGACGAGTGGCGAGGACGAGTGGGTGTCTGCTCTCTTCGCTGCTCATCCTGAAGCGTTCGAGGTAAAGAAGGAGAAGCGGAAGCCGCATCGGCTGGGCCAGGGCTTCTGGCAACTTCAGGAGATTCAGCGCACTATTGATGCCGCCAAATCACCCCGTGGCCGTGCACCTCGCGTCGGGGAGCAGGAGCGGGCAGATAAGCGTGCTCGTCGAATGACGATGGAGTACCCAGAGTAAGAACGAGTGTCTGGAGTGGAACTCAATATAGTGCAGGGATGAGCTTTTCCATAGTAAGATATGTATCGCAGTAACCCTATAGTTTATTGATGATAATATACACGCGGTTCGAGCAGGTCTCACGCTAGAATAGAGTTCCCAAGTATGACACTGACTTGTTACGTTGCTTCAGACCCAATTCCGACATTATTCGCACAAAAGAGCCCTTTCCGTGCAAAATACAAAAATGTCAATCTTCACTCACCAACAGTGCTCATTTTTGATATCAAGCCATGCTCATACAGCTTCTCTGTGTAACGGAACCTCAGTAATATCTATATTAAAACATAATAGGTGAATCTGTGAACATATATGAAACACATGAATTCTACGAAAGAATAGACTATATTACGATGTTTGGTCACAGGCCGATGTCGTAAGGACTAGGGGTTGTATAGTCTTCTTTCTTCTCCCTGAACTTGGTCCAATAAATAACGAACATCGGTCGACAGATGATCTTCAAGACGTCTTCTTTCTTAATCGGCTCTTCTGGATAATACTTGCCAAGTGAATGACCCATGAGCGGTTGAATTTCGTACCGACAATACCCAGCGAGTGCCTCCATGTGCATTGGAAGAAGTGGTTTCTTGTCCTTCCGCACAACAATCGCACTTCCTACCGAATTCTGCCACAGCGCGGAACACCATCCCCAACCCAAGGATCCAGTACTAATATCAAATTTGGCCCCAGGGTCACAGCACTGATGCAGGAATGTCGCGTCCTGATTGTTGTAAGGAGACCCGCCTGCGAACTTCGCATCGTTGATGTTGGCCCACTTCGGATCCGGTGGGCAACGTTGTGTCAGGATGGGAATCCCAATCCGGTTGGCTATGTCTGAAGTGTCATGTTTGGTAAATATTGCATCGGTAGTTGGAAGTTCGATTCCCTCGAACTGTGGTCTCTTGAGCATCTTCACGTCACCCAGACAGTTGATTCTCACACCCTTTACACACTCTACACTAGCCTGAGTCTTAGGCGGTATGTATGCGTATGAGAGGAAGTAATCAGTTACGTGTCTGAAGTCCACCATATCGAAGTCCTTGCAAGCCGGCGGATCGAGGCCTGGTCCCTCCTTTGCGTGAACAACGATGGGACCCCTCCAATCGTGATACTCCCCAGGTTGAGTGGCAGTGATGGATGCTATGCTTTTGCTTGGTCGAGAGCCATCTACCAAAAAGGTATCGCGGTATATGATGATTATGGTGTTCAGAAGAGGTTTTTTCAGTCTCGGGTTGTACTGAATGGGCACAGGCTTCTGGAAGGTATCACTGCCAATGATTGTGTCGGTTTCGGGCATCTGGTAGTAGACTTCATCATCGTTGTCCTGAAGCCACTTGCAAAGAAGCCAGATGAATTCCGGTTTCGCCTTGTTGGGATCGAACAGGACTGCGCGATAATGATTCGCAGTTGGTCGTTTTGAGGAAACAAAAGTGGGAAATGAGGCACAAAGTAGCTTGTGGGTGCTCCAGTCACGTTGCTGACATGCCTTGGAGCAGTACAGAATGCACTTGCATCGTGCACAGAATGAAGCGTTCTCTTTGTCGCAGACTGTGCACAATTTCACAGCTGAAGTGCTGGACATGGTGATGCGTGGCGCTGGACTTGGAGGGGCAGCTGCGTGGTATTTATAACAACTTGCAGGGGGGTTCACGGTTCTGCGGCGATTGGATGATTGTGCGGAGTTTGTGTCTCCCAGCACTTTGGGTCCTCCGACAACGATTGCCTATCACAAGGCTTGTAACGTTTAACAAAGATTGACAGAAAGAAACTTCACGGAACCCTAGTATTTAGCTTGGGCGAGGATTTGATCGGTGAAGTACTAGGATTAAAGCTCTCGCGTCACTGCAGGATCATATCATCAAACAGTATGCTCACGTACTCGACGAAGTGGAAAAACGACGCCTACATAGGTTATTAGGCAGGTTCGTGAATGCGGGGAAAATGTGCCTCGTCAAAGGCTCGCCACAGCAAGACCGCATCCGGTTCTTCATGCAAATTAACAACGAAGCTAAAACCCGGCGCTCGACCAAATCAGATATATTGGCGAAGAGTGTAGGGCTAGTTATCTCCTACGAGCACTTTGTGGCAAAAAGAGCTGCACGTGCTGCGTATTAACAATATAAAATAGAGTACCTGCTTTAGAAAAGCTTTATAAGATACGTAACCCAAATCTATAAAGATACCCAGTGTCGTTGTGGAGTTTCAGTCGCGTGCATTCAGAGTTTTCGTTTTCGGTCTCGTGTCGGGGTGCGTCTCTCGACAAAGGCATGGACAGTAATCTTCTTCGTTATATGTAACATGATAATGCCATATCTAGGTAGAGCATCAAAGCACTCGCGAACGTCCTTTGAAGCCTTGCCGACGAGTGTTGAGGGAGATTGAAATGTTGAAAGCGGAGGAAATGCGGGGCGGTGGTCTTGCACATGGGTCAGACTGGATCTACGAGTTCTCCAATGAGTTTCAGGACGCGTATGTGAAGAAAGTAAAGGTAGAATAGTGGAGGTGAGTCCATGATTTTGGTATCGCGTTAGGGAAGTGCTGATGTCGTCTAGTACTGTGCTTTCATAGAATTTTACAAAATAATTCAAGGCTGTCTGCAATGATGATTTATACACTTGAACTGCGACCGTCGTGGTGTCCACCATCTAAGACTCCTCAGCGCAAGATCTCACCCTCATTGAGCCAACCTTCCGTTTCTTGCGCCCATTCCTGTCGTCCGTACTACCGCGATAGTTCTCTGCGGCCACACCGTCGTCGCCACCGCCGGCTGCGCTAGCAACTGCGCAGACAGCGGTTCCGACTCCGGCGCAGACGGCGACGCCGGCGGAACCTTCATGTGCGCGCTCTGCGTCCTCAGAAAGCACGACCCCTGCATCAACGACGAAACCTGCTCCAACGACCTCCGCTCCCTCCTCATAGACATGAACTGCAGCACCATGGCCGACGCGGAGGAGGCGCTCGCAGAGGAGATGGCGCGTGCAAGCAGGCGGCGTTCCGATGTGGCGAAGCCGTGGGACTGGCTTGGGGACTTCGTCAACGAGAATCCGGACGCGTATGTGGAGGAGCCCGTGGAGTGGGAGGAGATGGTCGGTGGGCGTGGGAATCCGTTGGCGCGGGTGAGGACGCTGCTCCGCGAGGAGGCGAGGAGGAACGAGGAGGAGGCGAGGACTATGAATTTTGAGCGGGCGTGGTTGCATGGGGAGTAGGTTGGGCAGTGGGCTTGAGGCTCCGCGCAGTCCTACGTCGGACGTTGGAATACTGCGTTGTTGGCTTTGGGGCCACACCGTGTGCTCGAAATCTTTGACCTTCTGTGGGATATCTTGGTTCGGAGCTTTCCTGGTGTCCTTGTTGACACTCAGCAGTCAACATTTTCCGTTCAAATCTGAGCGAGTCTTATAACAGAACGATCCATATTTGAGTTAGTCTCACAATATAGAGATTCGCATGAACCCGTGTCCTGTTACCCCATATTCTTGGTGATTTTTGTCAAGTGAACTTAACTGCGAATGCGCGTGCAAGTGCTGTAGCTCCCTCAAATTATGCACATGTCCAATACTCGCCTGGGCGACGCAGAAGACTACAAGAGCCGAGTTGATGTCCCCCGCTTCAATAACACGTCCAGCCACGGCCCGTCCGCCAAGTGTCAGCTGAGCAGTGGGCACAAACTGTGTCTATTACGGCGGGGAGGTGATCAGTGAAGTTGAAAAGAAAAAAAAAATATCAGAGACAAATAATAAGATAAATGTTCCTACCAACGCCTTGCGATGCAGATGCAGAGTATCCCTGTCTAGTCTATGCGTTCTAGATATCATACACTTTCATTACATAATATACAAGCCGAAGTGCCGCCTCTTAGATCAGAGCTTCGCCTCTGAACATAGCATCCCTGACCTCCTTCACGACATCGGCTCGATCACCAGGACCGACGAGCACGATGCCTCTTCCTCTCCTGCCCATGCGTCCGGTCCTACCCAGGCGATGGATGAAATCAATGGTGGTATGTGGTACATCGTATAGTATGACGTGTCGGACGGAAACAGTGTCGATACCTCGCGAGCCGAGATCGGTCGTGACGATGACTTTAGTGTTGCTTAATTGTCGCGATGTGCCGCTGGCGTTTGACTTGACAGCTTCCTTCTGTGCCTCACCATCTTTGGGCTCTTTAATCTTTTCCGTGCCGGTGAAGGATGCGAGAGCCTTGGCTTGGCGGTTCGGATCAGTATCACGGTGGAAAGCCATGGCGTCGATGCCCTTCTTGGACAGGTACTCAGCGACCTTGTCAGTATCGTCGCGCTCGTTGACGAAGACAAGGATGCGCTTCGTGGGCACGGCCTCTTTGCCATCGGCGGGATCGTAGTCGGCGGTTGCTTTGCCGATCTGCCAGATGGTATCGGCGCAAGCCAGCATCTTGTTGCCACGGTAGGGTTCCTTGTTCACGTCGACAACGCCGAGCGCAACTCGTCGAGGGATGGCATGCAGATTTGGCGTGACTAAGCGCTGCATGTCCGGGAACTTCTCGGCCAGGTACTTGTCGAGATATTTCGGGATGGTTGCGGAGCAAAGAAAGAGCTTTTTCAGAGAAGGCGTGGCCCGGTCTAGAATCTCCGTAGTGCTGGGCTTGAACGAGCGGTCGAAGAGAGAGTCCGCTTCGTCGACGATGAGATGCGTGACGCGTGCTAGGATGTTGGGGTTGCTTTCGGCGATGCTGGCGAGGAGGGGCGGCGTGCAGATGACTATATCGACGCCATTCTCGTTGAAGAGGCGATTCCGGATAACGGTGGCTGAGTTCTTTGCTGAGATGGGTGCGGCACGGAATTTGCACTCGTGTGAGAGTGACTTAGCAACAGCGCCGACTTGAGCGACAAGCTCGGCGGACGGAACCAGAATAATGGCGCGAGGGCGGGCAGGGTCCACTGCCTTGTTGAGATCGGGCTCCTCCACATCAAAGATGTCGTCTCTGCGAGTGTGGTCGGCAGCTTTGGTAGCGGCGTCATCTGCTGCTGTGCGCTCAGCTTCTTCCTTGTCTGCTGCTTCCTCGCGCTTTATGGCGTCGATGACCGGGAGCAAGTATGCCAACGTTTTCCCGGAGCCAGTTTCAGCAGCCAAGAGGTATGACTCGGGACCGGTCTTCTTGGTAGGATTCCTCGTGCGCGGTTGCTTCTGGAGCCCAAGCAGAGCGGGTATGGCGACGGCCTGCGCTGGGGTAGGCGTACGGTATTCTAGGTCCGGCAGGGCGTCTTTGATGGCCTTTTGCACGCTGTCCATGAGTGGGAGGCCTTCGAAGGAATCCACCTCCTCCACCTTTGCCTTGATGGCCGACCTGAGCTTGTAGGGTATCTCGTGGAGCGACTTTTGCATCTTCAGCGCATGGAACGAGTCCGAGGAGCTGGTGGTCCGTCGCCTGTCGAATCTCCTGTCTCCCTCTCTCCGCTCGGTCGTCGGCGGTTGTCTCCTTTGCGTGTCTTGTCTCTGGTCCTGCCCCATGTCCAGTCGCTTGTGCATGATTCCCGTGGCCTTGGTCCGGTTGAGGTGGGAGAAGGGCTCGCGCGTCTTTTTCTTGGGTGGCGTCCCGTCTGCCGAGGGGCGAGCTGGTCGCGCGACCGTGTCGGACAAGACCATGCGCGATGGCCGCGATGCATCGGGTCGGCGTCGCGAGGGCCCTCCTGAGCGCCTTCGTGCGGCATCGTCGTCGAAGCGGGCTGCCCGGTCGCGTTGGATCTGGGCATAAAGGCGCGTCTGCTGGAGCTGCGGCGGGCGGCCCCCCAGCAGGGAGCGCACCTCGCAGAAGGGGCAGGCGCGCGCGGCCTGACGCAGGCCCATCATGGTTACGGGAGGAGGTCCGGGGAACAGACGACGCAGTCCACAATCACAATCAATCACAAACGATGGCGAGCTAAGAGGACATGCGCGTTGGTGAAACCGGGGTGCTATCGCAGGACTGAAGGACACGGCTGGGGTTCCGAAACTTTTTGGCGCCGGTTGTCGCGACTGCCAATCACGCGGGGCGGCAAGAGCGGACCCGGGTGGTTGCCCCGGGCAACGGCGTATCCCAGACGCAACCCATGCTTGTGTACTCGCGCCCTCATGTCCAGGCCCATTTCAGCAGCGCATCATCCTCTTCCTCCCAACATCTTCAGCCAGCAACCGTCCGTCCCTGCGCGAGGCCGACACTCACTTCGTTGCAGTATCTCATAGCGCGCACTCCGCCAGCTGCGCGCACTCTCCGCGGGAGCCCGCCATTCTTCACCGCATTCCGCGCCAACGTCTGCGCCCGTAGCCGACGTGCATCCACTCGTCTTGTTGGCCGGCTCTGTTCGAGTCCAATGTCCCGCAACGAGGCAGTAAGTGGTCTGCTGCGTTCGAACCAGCACACTAACGACCGCAGGTATCGCCGCTGCGTATAAACAAAACGCCCACTGCCTCGCCCACAAAGGGAAGCAGCATGTCGCGCCCTCTTTCCGAGATCGGTTCCACCGAGAGTCGGCGGAACTCCGCCAACTTCAACAGCCAGTCCACCAAGGTAACCCTGCCTGCATTCCGGCTAAGCGCGCTGTAACATGATGCTAACGTGGGCCAGAAGGTATTGCTAACCAAGGAGTCCTCGCCGTTCGACTCTGCATTTCCAAACAGTCCGCGTCTATTCTGGAAGGAGCAGACCGTCTCGCCCAAGAACCGATTCGGCTCTGAGAACGAGTACGAGCGCGAGACGTCGCTCTCGCCAAAGCGCAATTCCATCGAGAATCTGAAGAAGGCGTCGCGTGTCAAGAACAGCAGCATGTACGCCCGCGAGCAGAAGAACGAGTACGACCCCAACTCTGTCCAAGCCCCGAACCGACCACTCGCCGCCGGACGTCCACTGAGCACCCAGGTGCAGGGCAATGCTTATGGGGGCAGCGGGCTCGCTGGTCTGCGCGAGCAGAACGAAGGCCACCGCCGAGGCCACAGCCGCGGCGAGAGCTTGAGCAAGATCCCTACCCTCAGCCCCTCGAAAGGCTCTCCGAGCAAGGTTCCTGCTCTAACCTCCAGCACGCACTCGCCCAGGTCTTCCCCCGGCCCGGGTCGCATGTCGCCCACCAAATCATCTCTCGCCAGCCCAGGACGGTTCAACTCCATCGAATACAACCCAGATTTCAGCATGTTTTCTGACGATAGCGACCTGAAGCAGGAAACTCCTCGCCCGCTTCGCCGCCACGCCAAGAGTGTCACTTTCGATGCTGCCCCGCCAGTCATCAACGAGTACGAGATGGTCACACCTGATCCTTCATCAGTTGCCTCTGGATCACGAGAAGGCAGCTACGAGTCGGACGAAGAGGAGCTGAGCTTCGACCAGGACGACAGCTTCGATGCGTCCTTGGAAGACACAGACAAGACACCTGTCGTTCTTCCAGAAGATTGGCGACACATGAGCCCCGACGCCGCAAACACATCGCTCCTTGACAATTACGACGATGTTTTTGGTCGCGACAACAGCCCTATGCCGAATGCACATCCCAATGGCAGGGTCAACAACTCGCGCAACGGCTCCACTGCCTCCGACGGGGAATCTAGACCACTTCCTCCTTTGCCGGGCATGCAAGCGCAGGATCGCCGCGATTCAAGTCTTGGTCTTTCGGCCGCCGCGGAACGCGCTGGGTCCCGTAGGTCGCTTCCTCAGCTTCCTCCAGCTGTCGGTATCTCGAAGGCTGACCTTCTCAATATGCGCGAGGGCTCCATGTCTCTAGAGGATCGACTTCGGTTGATGAACTTTGACGATGAGCGCGACCTCAGCACTCCAACCCAAGAGAGCCATGACAAGAAGATCGAGTTGAGCGTACAGGTCGAGGTCGCCGAGATTGAGGATGTGACCGAGACTGATGCTGAAAGTCCCAAGACCCCGCGCATCTCTCGCGAGTCTATACTCAGGAAAGTGCAGGGCCGAGGTTTTGACGAGCCCGAGAGCTACGACTACAACTACGACGCGGAGTCTAGCCCAGAGCCCAGTTACGGTGATTTGGCAGATCTGGACCCAGATGTTCCGATCCCTTCGCGCGAAGTTTCCTCCAACTTTGATGAGCATCCGGATGCACCAAGCGAGGCTGATAGTGTCATCGACGCTTATTCCTTCGGAGAGACGACTGAAATGTACTCTGAGATCTCCGAGCTTGATGAGGATGACCGAGAGACATCTGTTATTCACCACGACATGCACCAGCAAAGCCAGCTTGATTCGGATGATGCAAGCGAGTATTCGCTGCAACCCGAGGAGCAGCCGACTTCTCAGAGCACCGTTGACACCTCTGGACCTTCGACTCCAACAGAGCCTACCTCTTCTCCGACTGCTGCAGAGAAGGAGGCCAGGCGGGATGAGCTTTTTGCGGACTTCCAAAACAACGAGATGGATTTGACACTCGATCCACTCAAGTCCTCATTCCAAACTGCGCTAAGCCCCTTGGACACAGCACCGAAGCTTGATGCAATGCGCCAGTTCCTCCAGCGACCAGAGACACCAGAAACCACGGATCCTGATGCTGAGACTGAGGCTGAGGCTGAGGTCGAGGACCCCGGAACTCCCGACTCAGTCATTCGCCACCCTGTCGTCATATCGCCTCCTGAGGAGGAAGAGAAAGAGGAAACACCTGTTCCTGACGAAGAGTCCACCATAAAAGGCGCCGGCGGTAAGCTCAGGGCACGTCCGTCCTTGATTCCTGCGGATATCGACATGGCCGCACAACGCCGGCAAGTAAGCGGTGAACATCCACCTCCTGTTCCCAGGCGCAGCCCTGCACGTCAATCCTCGAGCACAGAATTCGGTCATGTCGACGAGGAAGACTCCCAGATCGTTTTGTCGAACAAAGAGAACCTCATGCTCGACCTCCAGCTTGGTGACGACTCGAACGATCTTAGCTTCGGCCTGGACAAAGAGTTCGACAACATCATTGAAGCTCAGAAGGTAGACAACCTTTTTCCATTACCCCCTTTTGCCAAGTTCCCGACGTCCAGTGCTATAAAGCAAGATGGAGCAAGACACATGTCCGGTGAAGGCTTCATCTATACGTACGCTCCCGCTAACACTAGTTCCAATCTACAGAAGGGTTATCTCATGCGTCAAAACACCAAGGTGGTCTACGCCAGTAGCCGTCAGTTCAGCGATGAAAAGCCCGTAGCGGCCAAGAATGAAATGCCTGCCGATACGGGTTTGAAGGCACCAACCGTGAACTCTCGCAAGATCAGCGCAGAAACGAAGCCTGCTTGGACCAAGGAGCCTTGGAACAGTAAGGCAAGGCGGCGCAGCATTCGCACGGCCTCTGGTTCACGGAAAGCCATGACCTCTGGGCCAGTCCCTCCCCTTCCAGGACAGGAATCGGCTGTCGCGGGTAATCTTAATGCAGTCGCGGAGCAGGAGGTTGACGAATTTGAAGAGGGGCAAGAGCGGGGAAGATTATTTGTCAAGGTTGTTGGCGTTAAAGATCTCGACCTACCTCTCCCTAAGAGTAAGTTGTCGCCAGACTGGACAAAGCTGTCTGCTAACTTTGACGAACTAGCCGAGCGTACGTGGTTCCAGCTGACTCTCGACAACGGTTTGCACTGTGTGACGACGTCGTGGCTTGAGCTTGGCCACTCAGCCCCCATTGGCCAAGAATTCGAGCTAGTCGTCTTGGACGACCTTGAGTTCCAACTGACACTGCAAACCAAACTTGAGCCCCCTGCTCAGCCAACTGTCACCGCTGCACCAGTCCAGATCGTCGCGAACAAAAAGTCACACTCTGCATTCCGTAATCTTCTTTCGTCTCCCAAGAAGCGAAAGGAGCAGGAGCGTAAGCAGCAAGAAGAAGCCGAGCGTCTCGCTCTCCAGCAACAGCAAGAGGCACAGGCAAAGGCGAAGCGAAATCATCAGGCTACCGCCTGGGACCTTCTCCATGACTTGGTTGGTCCGGATGGATCTTTTGCACGTGCCTATGTCTGCCTCAAGAACCATGAGAACCAAGCCTACGGTCGGCCGCTGAACGTCGACATCCCTTGCTTCAATGAGTGGGCTGTTGACAACACGGGTGCCAGCAGCGTAAAGAGCAAGCGCGGTGGTGTCGTTCGTCGCCCGCCTTACAAAGTTGGCAAACTTGCTCTCCAGCTGTTGTATGTTCCGAAGCCCAAGAACGCGAAGGACGAGGACATGCCCAAGAGCATGAATGCGTGCATTCGCGAGCTACGGGAAGCAGAAGAGGTCAAGAACCAATCGTGGGAAGGACCTTTGAGCCAGCAGGGTGGCGATTGCCCGGTAAGTGATTGCTCTACTGGGACATACGTGGGTGTATGCTAATCTTGACTCAGTACTGGCGTCGTCGATTCTTCCGCCTCAACGGTACTAAGTTGACCGCTTACCATGAAGCTACACGGCAACCGCGTGCAACAATCAACCTTGCCAAGGCCACCAAGCTCATCGATGACAAGACTGCTCTTCAACAGCCTTCTTCAACAAAGACCGGCGGTCGTCGCAAATCCGCCTTTGCCGAAGAAGAAGAAGGCTACATGTTCGTCGAAGAGGGCTTCCGTATTCGCTTCGCCAACGGAGAGGTCATTGACTTCTACGCGGATACTCGTGAACAAAAAGAGGGCTGGATGAAGATCTTGTCCGAGTGCGTCGGCAAAGATATCGCCGGGGGACGTGGCTGGGCCGAGATGGTTCTCGACAAGGAGCGGAAAGAGAAGCGATCTCAGCCGGAGCCATTACAGGCCAAGCCGAAACGAGAGAGCATCGCGATGAACAATGCTCTACAGCGACCACGCTCACACGAAGGCCATGGCAGCCGGTCTGTACCCTCGAGCCCTGTGAAACGTCCAAGCCACTCGCGGACACAATCGGCCCTTCCTTCTTCTCCAGCCCCGCCACCGATCGAGAAGGACGAGCAGCACAAGAGCAGCACTGCTCCGCGCCGAAAAGAGGTGCCTGGAGGAGTGGCGGGTCGTAGGGATCAGGTTCGATCGATGGTTTTCTAATCTTCTGATTGCCCCTTTCGTTCCACTTCCCAGTAGTGCATTTTCACATACCTTCATCAATACCCGGAACCCTTTGGACTACTCACACTTCACTTTCGCTTACGCTTTTCTGAGTCGTAGGGCAAACCATTTCGTCCATTGTTGGATCGGTTTAAAATCGGCTTTGGGTCATTGAAGGGCCCATGGAAGAGAGGCGCTGTGCGCTGAATTACTGTCACTGAGGCCACGCATTGTACACTATGTATGCTGGAGCACACTAGATCGTCCGCCGCGTCACGCGGAATTTCATATGTAGCTGCGCCGAGCCCGGGGTTGGGGACGAGACATGACGAAGGACGAAGATGGCTTTTATTCCTGTTACTGATTTTGGGTATGGGTATTTGTCTTGGCGTTCACGGCGGGCATATGAGCGAGGTTATGCGTATTGACTCTGTTTAATGACCGATGATGGGACTTGATGATGCAGAGGACCACGCGAATAATGGATACTTCTCAAAAACTTAGCGTGTTTTGTGTGATGTTGTGCCTTGTCGTATGTATACTAATATGTGCTTCCTGTAGGACCTTGCTAGTCGGTGCGATAGTCGAATGTTAATCTAGGTAATATAGGGCTGTTTGATCTAAAGCTTCCAAATTCAATGAGTTCGTGTTTGTCGCCGTCGAATGACAGGTACTGGGCAATGAACAGAGTCAGCAGGTGACACCGTACGACGACCAGACGTTGAGCAAACAATTGCACAATCCGGCGACAGCACACGCTCCACTTTACCTAGATCTCGACGACCCCATTCCATCTCACGTCTCTCCTATGCATCTTCTTTGCCATTCATGACTGTTACAATGCCGTTTATGCACATCACATCCGCAGTCTGATATATCCGTCACGCACTCAGCCATCACGCTCAGCACTGTACAGCGCTTCTTCGTAAATGGGCTCCGCATCCTCGCACCCGCAGCAGCCCCCGCTCATCGCGCTGAACGGCGGCTCCTTCGGCAAGCACAACACCATCCTCGTCCCCGCGGAGGCCTTCGCTGGTAAATGGGGCCCCAAGAGGAAGTTCAAAGGCAGACCCAACTACCGCCCCGTGTACCCGGATCCGTTTGCCTATCTTCCGCCACCGAGAGTGGGGCGAGGACGAGGTAGGAAGGGGTGGGGTGTCGGCGTTGACGATACGCTGAGTGAGGGGGATATGAGACCGAGGAACAGAGGGGTAGGTAGGAGGAGGGGCGGGTTGGCTATGCCCATGCCTATGCCGTACTATCCAGGTATGCCGGCGTTCGCGCCTCCAGGAGCGGTGCCGGTGATGTATGATCTGAGGGGGGCTCGGGCTCGGAGTGCGCCGAACCTGCAGGCTGGGTACATACCGGCTGTGAGAGGAGGGAGAGCGAAGAACATGGGCATGGGGAACTTCCCCGGGGCGGGATTCCAGCCGGGCATGGTACCTGGATATGGCCCTGTAGCTGGGATGCCAGCGCCCGCATATGCGGCTGCAGCTGCACCCTCCCCAGCGCCACAACCTCGCATGCCCGCGCGCGCACCGCCGCAGCAGCAGAAGATGCGCCATCCGCCAGGCGTGGAAGCCGTCGCAAAGGGCGTGCACTACGCGCAGCCTGCGGCCCAGCTGCCCCGGCGCAAATCCGAGCCCCTGGTTTCGGCGCAGCTCAACAGGTCGCAGCCCCCGAATAAGCGCGCCGGTCCATCTGGGCAGGAATGGCTCCCCTCTGAGAACGCCTTCCTCGATGCGTGCACGTGCACTACGAACTGCAACTGCCGCAAGGGTGCGCGCGTGCTGTATCGGCACCAGGGCCAGGGCCAGGGCGATGGAGAGCAGAATACTTGGGGCGAGATACGGTATGTCCTGAAAGACGACTTGGGGCGGGACTGCGGGGACCACTCGAGGTGTCGGGAGAAGGAGGAGGAGGAGAGTGATGGTGGGAGGAAGAAAGGGAAAAAGGGAAAGGGGAAGAATGGGGAGAGGGAAAGCGGGGATGTGGAGAAGATGAGGGAGGAGATGAAGGGGTTGAGGGAGGATATCAAGAATATGACGATTGGGGTTGGGAGGATGGGAATGGGTGCAGCAGCGGGCCAGATTCCCACGAATATGGGGAGAATGCCTTCTCAGGGCGGGTGGCCGGGTATGATGGACGGGAGGATGGATCCGCGAATGGCGCAACGAATGGGCTCTGGGGATGCGTATGGTATGGAGTTTATGCCGCAGATGCAGCAACCGATGAGGGGAGGGCGGTCGGGACGTATGCCAGGTAGAGTGGCAGACATGGATCTGGAAGATGATGTCTCGTTCGAAGATGCGGAGGAAATCATGGACTCGAGGATGGGGCCTCGCATGATGAAGATGCCTCCCCACCCCAGAAACCCAGGACCGCGGCGCCCGAGGCAGCATCGAGGACCACCGCGCCGACCACCTCGCAGAGTTTCAGAGTTTGATCCGCACCGGGAGTATGCTCCACGCCCAGGACGCCGAGGAAACGTGAACGGGCCTGGGCAACGAGGAGGTGGCAGGCCGCCTCCACCACCGCCAGAATACGATCTCGATGACGATAGCATGGGCAGTGGAATGGACGGCAGAGGACGTTTCGGCCCCATGGATGACGACGAGGGGAATTGGCCCCCAACGGGTGGTCGGCATGGTAAGACGCCAAGCGAATGGAACCCAACGCAAGTTAACAAGTATACCACAGGCATGGACAACGACTTCAACATGGCGCCGCCTCCGCCGCCAGGACAAAGCCCTCGCGGCGGAGGCCGAGGCCGAGGCAGTGGATCCGGCGAAGGGCGGGCCATGGGCGCAGAAGGCCGCAGACCGAACCAAGCGCACGTCGACGACGGGGACGACTATTAGGCCGCAGTCAGCAAATCGACGTCGCGAGGTGGGCACACATGGCGAGTCTTCGTACGACCGAGAAGTCTTGAAGCATGTTACTCCTCAAACCAACATCGTCATCGTGGCATGCTCCGAGACACGGTGGCTCATCTGCCTCACCCTGTGCCACACGGCGAGCCTGACTTCCAAAATGAAGATCATCGTCATCGAGCGCCTCGTTGAGCCACAAGCCGTCGGTCTTGTACTCCACGTGTTCCCCACTGAGCAATTTGTCAAACAGCCCCGGTCGTACAGACTCTTGCGGCATGGCCCCAACGGGCCGTGCCTACTCTCGGGCGGACGTGTCGATCCTTCAGGCCTATGTCAACACGTTAGCACGAGCCAGTGTGAAACAAAATGTTACAGACAAGTTTGATCGATGAGCAACCAGTGGTGCAGTAAGGCACACCATGTGCACGTGCGTTGGGTTGCAATTACCCAGGTCGTGTATTCTTGCCAGCCCTGGAGTTACAAAATTAGGATTGTCGGTATCGCATAGCCCATACTGGAGTGACACAATGTACTTAACTGTTGACGACGTACTGTGGATTCTCGAGAGGAGATTTCGGGTAAGGCTAAAGAGAACGAACAGGCCAAAACAAAGTGAGAAAAGAGAAAAGGCGCATAACAGACTGGAAAAGAATAGAAGTGAGGAAATGCACTTGACCCAACCCAATTGATCGCAAGATCATCCATACAGCTGAAGCCGTTTTTCATGTTTGTCACCAAGTCTATCCCTACACAGATAAAGAAGCCTGCCAACATCGCAAATGGAAGGTGTCGGTAAGTGGAAATCCTCTGAAGAGGCGCGTCCTCAGACAGGTGGGCGTGTACGCGTGAGAGTATATCATCCGTAGACGCCGACCCATAATCTGAAGACAAAAAGACCGATAGATGTAGTCCCCGACCATCTAGCTCGCCAGCCCATACATAACCTTCCATGCCCGTCCAGTCCAGAACTCCTCGCTCGAAATGCACATGACACAAGGAAACCCTACGTAAGAAAGTGTCGAACCTCGACTTCTGAAGAAGAGAAGAAAACTATGAGTCAAAGGAGGGATTAACAAGACCGGCTTCTCACTAACATATCCGAGTTGTGATGATCTCCACCCATTCCAACCTGTGGAACTCCAACTCGCGATGAGCAAACATCAGCTCTTTTGCGGTTAAGCCCCACCTCACTAGCATCTACGGCGCCACCCAGCCTAAGCCTTTGGGTGAGAGGTTCAGGCCGGCACTGAGGTGCTGGCCCCGGTTATAGAGCGTGTCAATCTTGAGCTTCTTCTCAGCCCACCACTTCTCGAAAGTGGCGATGTCGATAGCGGAGAGATGATGGGCGATGTCATTGGTGCGCTTGGCATCGCGCCACTCGGAGTCAAGCTTGTGGCCGCTATGCTTGAGACGAGGGAGAGCCTCGGTACGCAAGGATGAGATCTCGAGCACGTAGCCTTGATCTTGCGGCTCGATCGGAGTGATGAAGGACCCATCGCGGGAACGGTCGCACTTCTCTGCGGGAGGAGAATCCGAGGGGCCAAGGCAGATAGGCGAAACGGGGTTCGTGCTCAGCGTGGAGGCCATGGACGGAGTGCCGGCCTCAGACATTGAAGTCGTAGTGAAGACTGGCGAGTTGACGTCGGACAGGACCACGCTGCTAGCATTGCTGTTGGTACGCATTTTGGGTGGCGGCAGAGCGTCGAGCTTAGCAATCAATTCGTCGTCCTCGAACTTGGTACATGCGAGATCATTGCCCTGCGCTGACGTATGTGCATCGACTCTCGCGAAGCCTAAAGCTGATCAGCCTCAGATCGCGGATATGCGTGTGAGAAACGGGGACGGTGCTTCGTGGGGTCCCCAACTCAGCCGCGGTGTGATGTCACCCCAAAAGCAAAGACGCAACTTGTTACTTACCAGTCAGCACCGCCGCACCAGCTTGCTGTACGGCAGCGAGGGTGGCCTGGATGTTCGACGGAAGGCGCTCCCAGAGATCGTGGGTGACGTGCCAGTCGGCGAGGTGAGAGCGGTCGTAGCTGAAGGCGTCGCCATCGCGAGGACAAAGGGTGCGTGGTGAATCGATCTTGGGGGCGCTGAAAGAGGAGTTGAAGTTCCGGCGGGTAGAGCCATGGCGCTCATGGTACTTGGAGAAGGCGGGATTGTTGTAGGTGAGGTTGGGAGAGCTAGGGTCGGCCATGGTGGTGTATAGGTAATACCGGTAGTCGAACGAGAGTTGCCAAGGAACGGTTGCGTGCTGCTGTTGCTTGGTACAGCGCGGGCAGGAGATGAACAGGGTATTTGTATTGAAGTGAAGGGGTGAAGGAAAGGCTTGTATGAGACAGAGGTCTGGTTGACGGAAATGGAACCGCGGCGTAAGGTGAGGATGGAGGGCTTGGCAGGCGCGGGAATCAGGAATTGATGCCCAGTCGCAGTTGCCGTAGGGACCCTGTGTAATAGTCGAGCCTTCTACTAATAGTCAAGGGTCACTGACGTCGCTTCCACGTAGTGTGCAAATGGGAATGTGAGATTACGATGCCGTTCTGGGAGAGCAGCAGCGGGTGTATTGTAATTGCGATGCACCTGCAAACGCGCAGAGCGAAGCAATTAGGTAGAAACGCGTGCTGCTAGGATACGCCTCGTTCGGGACTGCAATGCACACGTACGTCAGTTGCTGTACGGCAGCGCTGGTGCCCAAAGGCCAGATTGACGCGGAAATCAGGCAAGCGAGCTGGTAAGCGGCATGGCCAGCATGCAGTCAGTCTGTAGAGAGGATTGGGGTGGCATCAGCCAACAAGTGACGGCAATCAAAAGCGAAAAGCTCACATACCAGAATGAGGCAAGCCTCGAGTATTGTTCGGAGGAAGCCGGGGCGCAATACCCGAGCCGGCACCAGATGCTAGATGCTAGGGCTATTGCGTGCGCTGTCCGCTCAAAAGCACCTCGCTTGATAGTCGCGGCAGCGATGCCTGTGTTCGTGTTCACGCTCGACGTGCGTAATGTGAAGTGTTCGGGGACGATGCAGAATACCGGACGGAGAAGGTCGTATGGGCTTTTAGAGGCATCTTCAACATGCAACCGCGCGCAAGATACGACCGCGTCCCAATACCCCATCGTCTTTTGCGTGCGCGTCCGCTCACGCCTGTCTAGCCCACCGGACAGCCTGTGATATAACATCATGGGAAAGATGGAGGCGCATTGCGGGGTAGTGTGGATGGGGACCGCGGTTCCATTCAAGATACCTACGCTCAAATTGCTCCATCGCACGCTTGTTGGGCACGACCGCACAGGCCAGCGTCTTTTTTCAACTCAACCGCCGCGTCCTCTGCGTGCGTGCTGCTGATAAGGAGCACTGCACTGCAGGGTGGTACGCTAAAAACAACCCCCCCATGCTCTTCGACAATGCGCCATTAATATATGTACCATACTTGGTCGCAGGCGCAGCAACACTGCAGGTGCTTATTCCAGCCTAGCATGCATTGTGGTTAGCTCCGTCGCTATACAACCTTCAAGAGAATGCAAACCTCTGGATCAAATGCACCCCGGATGCTGTCTCCACAATGCCGCTGACCTCGCCCTTGTTCAGGCGGAAGGCAGCCTCCTCAAACTCTTTCTGCATGTCACCTCGTCCAAAGAACCCTCTGGCCGACCAAGTCAGTTCATTTCTCTAAACGCAGCTTCCTGGAACGACTCACAGATCTCCACCCTTGCGGGCACTGCTGCAATCCGATTCGGTCGTGGCGAGCTCGGATAGCGATTTTCCGCTGGGGTCGTTTGAGTTGTTTTCGTATGCTGTTATCTGCTCGAGGTACACCTTGATCGCCTCGATCGCCTCCTCCTTGGAGCGCGTGATCCGCGGCTCCCGCCAGCTAGCCGGTCGTCGACTGTCCCGGTGCTTCACGAGGAGATGTGCAGCGCGTATCTTGTCGCCCTGGTTATCGAGGTTTGCCGGCGTAACGCCCTTTGAGCTATGGTACTTGGCCATAAAGGCCTTCAGTCTGTCTGGGTCTGTCCCCGCCGGCGGCTCCCATCGCGAGTCTTTGGTGGCAGGGTGGAAGTAGTAGGGGAGGTTCTTGCTGTTGGAATGGCGTATCTCCCAACTGTCGGGAAGGCCTGTTTCGGGTCCGGACGACTGCCAGTGTCAGTGTTGCCGCCCCGTTGCTATGGGGCCATGCGCCGATGCATGCGCCGGACTCACCATGATTGAGAAGTGATGTGTGTGCGGGAGATCCAAGAATTGCCGTTGGGCGCGCTGGGTTGACCTGGAATTTGCGTAGAAATATGCTGCAGAGACTGCGGTGTGAAGAAGCTTGCAGGGCGGAGACGCTGGACTGCCGGCTGAGACGATCGCTGAGCTCTCGAAAACGCGGGGATTCAACAACAACGGAATGCACGGCCCGTTTTGCGCCACCGCCTTCTTCTACGCCTTTGAGGCACCCAAACCGCCTGCATCATCTTAGACACTGCCAGTCCGCACGC
This sequence comes from Karstenula rhodostoma CBS 690.94, assembly GCA_010093485.1. NCBI lineage: Eukaryota > Fungi > Ascomycota > Dothideomycetes > Pleosporales > Didymosphaeriaceae > Karstenula > Karstenula rhodostoma. Next base: position 694,175 of record MU001495.1, on the reverse strand, counting down.
GCTGCAAACCTCTGTCACCGCCCGCCACCCCTCCGCATTCTGCTCACAATCATATCGCCATACTCGCCACCGGGCCCGAACCAGCACGCACGAAAACACACCACCCCACTCGCTTGAAGTCGCCAAAACAAAAAGCCCACCGCACAAGACAGTCACCATGTCGTCGCCTGCAGACCAGCAACAAGAGACGGACGAGAACAAGAAGATTCTCTTCCGTTTCTGCTCGGAATGGTGAGTCGTATCTGCTGGTCACGCACAGCTGCTAAGTCTGCCAGCTCCAACCTGCTCTTTCCCCGCGAGGACAAAGCGGAGAGCAAGCTGCTGTTCGCCTGCCGCACCTGTGCCTTCTCCGAGGAAGCCCCCTCGGCATGCGTCATGCGCAACGAAATCGCCTCGTCGGCCGGCGACACGGCTGGTGTGACATCAGATATTGGGCAGGATCCTACGGTTGGTCTCACCCGCTCCTTTTCACGCGCCAGCCTCCTGGAACTGGATGGCTTTCCAAACTTCTGCACCATGTGCGGGCAGGACATAGTCTGCGTGGACTGTGGCGACGAGAGCGCGCCGGGCCTCGTTCTTGAAACAGAGGATGAGCACTCGTTGCAATCAAATATCCAGAGAGGGAGCGGCGAGCATTCCTCGAAGAACTGAGCACAGTCGCGCGTTGATTTCGTCGCTTGCCTGCTCCTCTTTGAGCCTGCTTGCTGACTCTTGTCGCATCTAGTTGCCGCGAATCAAGGACAGGGCCTGCCCCTCGTGCGGCGAGCAGGACATCGTCTACTTCCAGTCCCAACAGCGAACCACACATACTGGCATGGTAAGTTTGAGCTCCGCGTCTGCCGTATGTACTAACACGCCGTAGAAACTCTACTACGTATGCACCCAGTGCAGTCATGTGTGGCAGTAGGGGGGGCTTCGTATCGTGCCCTTTACGGGCGATAGAATTCAGCATTGGGATGGAGTTTAGTGTTATTGTTTTTGCTCTACCAACGGTGTCCGGAATGGTATTCTATACCCAGCGATATTGTACAATGGCATATACATGTTTTCGTACAACAGCTATACCCCCATACTCCTGCAAATGCAATGTTTCTCTTCTTTCAATAGAAATGGCTCCCCTCTACACATGCATCGGGGCCAGAGAGAGAATCTTGGACCACTGCTTCTGTCTAAGCTCTGCCGCCACCACGCCGCTCACTCGCGATCCGATGGGCTCGCCGGCCTTGTTGATGAGCACGCAGGCGTTGTCGTCGAACTTGACCACGCTGCCGTCCGGTCTCTGCCACTTCTTGGCCGTCCGTACGACTACCGCGTGCCGTACATCTCCGCGTCGTACTTTGTTCGCTGCGCTGATGGAGACGCTGTTGCCCGTTTCAGGGCCGAAGTTGCGCTGTTTCTTGACGACCACGACTATCCGGTCGCCTGCATCTGTCAGTACCGTCGTCCGTCCTCTGCGACTGCATCCAGCTCACATACCGACTTTGGCGGGGCGCTTCGAGCGCAGGACGTTGACGCACTCGACTATGGCGGCGCCTGAATTGTCGATGCAATTGATGAGGGTCTAGATTGCGCTGCATGAGTGGCTTTGTCCGGGGGGGCTGAGGCAGGCCGGGGGCGCGTGTCGTACCTTGAGCTGGATCATTGTGAAAGCGCCGTGTGTCCCACAATGCTTCTTCGTTCCAGCAGCGTCTCGGCGCGGATACAAACAAAGGTGCTGGCGGTGGTGCTCGACGTCCCAGGTTTGCAGCGGAGTGGAGCGCCCATCTGCAGTCTGCCCAGGAATTCGGCCCTAGCGCAGGCTCGCTTGATCCCGCCTTCACATCTCCGCGCTTCTCGTCCAGTGGCCAGCCGATGCAGCCGCAAGGGAAAGTCAGGCTGCGTTGGCGCTGATCCACCCCAGCCTCAAGTCTCACACCATCCTGCGCTTGCGCCATTTGCAGCTCGTGTGGTGCCCGAGGCTGGCTGTCGCTCTCTCCTCTCCTTTGCGCACTCCTCGCGCTTTCCTTCACGCTCGCTCCTTCCGTTTGCGCGCATTCCCGCAGCAACCAGGTGAATAGCGGCACGGAGAAACTTGCGGGACCCGTCGCTCTTTGATACGTCACCCAGCCACCCCTATCGCTCTGCCGGCTTGCTCAACAACCGCGATCCGCCCGACAAACACTCTCTTGATTGCGCCGCGTGAAAAGCAGCCTGATTAGACCACTGCGCCGACATGGCTCCAAAAGAGACGGCGAAAAAGGGCGCATTGACGCTGGAGAAGCTGGCCCTGTACGACGACATACTGACGGATGCGCTCGTCGACAAGGTAGGTCCTACGCTCTGTATTTGCGCTGGCGCAGTCGCTGGGCTATGGAGAACGCGTCCGCTAATCGGCGCATCTGCAGGTCTACTACTGGACCACTATCAGGAAGAATCGTGGCGGTCGCTTCTCAGGATCCAGAGGGCTGAACGAGGAGGACATTGCAAACATACTGCGTGAGCATGTTGTTGTCGAAAAGAACTCCGCTGAGGCCATGCATCGCTTGGTACAGCTGCCGGGCCTGAAGAAGTTCCTCGCCACGTTGAAGGACGACGCAGACAGGGAGCACTTCAAAAGGCACTTGCGCCGATATGTTTCTATATACATGCCGGACTGCCCATTTGAAGTCACCACAACGAATCGCTACACCATCACGGACCACGAGGCGTCTATCACCGCGCGTCGAGACATTCAGCCCCGCGAAGAGATCAAGTACCTCACTGGAGTGCAGGTCGCCATGACCGAGGAGCAAGAGAAGAACTTGGAATTGGCCCGCAAAGACTTTAGTCTGGTTATATCAGCGCGAAAGAAAACACGTTCTCTATTTCTTGGGCCCGCGCGTTTCGCGAATCACGACTGCGACGCAAACGCCAGGCTATCGACTAAAGGCTACGATGGCATGCAGATTGTTGCGGTCAAACCAATCAAGGAAGGCGAAGAGATTACAGTATCATATGGAGAAGATTACTTTGGTATAGACAATGAGGAGTGCTTGTGCCACAGTTGCGAAGATCGTATGGCGAACGGATGGGCGCCCTTTAGACGGGTCGAAGACAGCAGCGAAGATGAAGATGAAAGCGATGATGGAGAGGGAGAAAAAGAAGAGATGGTGGCCCCTGCAAACGGAGGAACTCTTTCCCGTCGAAGGAAGCGCAAGCAGGAAGAGTCTAGCGCAGCGGCCGATTGTGCAACAATCACAGCTTCCAAGCGTCGAAAGTCGGAACCTACCGCGAAGCCGGTATCTCCTGCAAGGCGAACCGCACCGCCACAAAGATCAAACCTGAAGAAGTCTGTCAGCGCTTCTTGCCTACGACACGAACTACCCGTTTCCAGCATAGAAGACCCTGCTGCCAACCTCCCATCAACATCACGAAATATTCGCACTCAACAGCGCAGTGGCTTCTTCAACATTGTTCTTGAAGCTGAACCTTCGTCCCGGAACACGACACCTCAGTCCTCGCCAGATGCTGCTTCGCCAAAGTCAACACAGTCTACGGATGCTACTTCAGTGGACGAAGACCAGCAGGCACCGGGGCTGAACAATCCGAAAATCAAAGTGGATCCTGATATCATACATAAAAAGCCAACACTAGGTGTCGCGACTGTCAGCGACGAAGTTATAATGGTAAATGCTCCTTGGTCCTCGCTCTTCGCCGACGATACCTCGTCTGAGCCGAGTGACCTCTCTGACAGTTTGGATCTTGACGATGTGCTACAGCAGATCGTCAAACGAAAGCGCCCGAAACTCGCTCTGGTACCCCGGAACACACGGTCGAGCTCGCGCAACATGATACATAATCCTATCGGCACACCGATATTAGATCAAGAACCCGAGGAAGGCATGGTAGAAAACCCGCGCAAGCCAGGCGACTACATGACATCGAAATCTCGCTTGTCGGGCAAGGACAGCAAGTGGGTTGAATGTCAGACCTGCGACGACCAGTTCGTGCAAGAAGACAGCCATCGCGGGACGCGTAAGGAATGCCCACGTTGCGAGCGCCATTCGAAGCTGTACGGGTTTTCCTGGCCCAAGACGGACAAGGAGGGTAAGCATGACACCGAGGAGCGCGTTCTCGACCACCGTACTATACATCGCTTTGTGGACCCGGAGGGAGAGAAGGAAATCAAGAAAGAGAAGCCGAAGCGCAAGTTCAAGGAAGAGATCATGGAGCGGTTCTCAACACCGCGGTCTTGCCGTGACTCGTCACTGAGTATGGAGGTTGAGAGTGGCCGCAAGAGGAGGCGAACCAGGCTCACTATGTGATATTGGGAACGATATCTCTCGTTTCCATACGACTATGTACAAATGATTCAACACAGCAGCTATGCGACTCTGACGGATCCGCTTTCTACTACGACCCCGGCGGCGATGAGTCTCATTCGTTTTCATTGGAGTTGCGAGGTTTTTTACTAATGCATCAAGGCGTTGAGCATATCACTGGTGCTACTTGTCATTCTGGCATATTCTATCTATGTTGACATCGTACTATAGTATGACACTTGGATTTGGATAGGAAATTTCGGCATTCGGGCTACTTTTGCAGCAGTGTATCGCCGAGTAGACGGTGTGCATTTTCGAGGGGCATTTCGAGGGGCACGTTAGTCATTGTGAATATCGAGAGGACCCTGATTTTGGGGATTCCTTGCTCAACAGAGCCACTGATTTGCTTCACGAATTGTTGTCTGCATCGTCCTGCCACGGTTGTCACGCCTTGGATACAGGAAGCTTGTGTTTTGGGGACTGCATCGTGGCGGGTTCGCAGAAGCTTCCAAAAAGGGTTCGTTTGGGAACAGAGCGCGTCGAAGCGAACGGGTCCACTGGTGCAGTAGTGCCGCGCCGCCGTTGACGGAAACAACGACTTTCATAGTATATAAAGAGTCCTGTCCGTCATCTCACAGTTCCGTATATCGACTTCATGCTCCGCTCGGCCTTTTTCAAGGTCAACCGGCGTTGGGGGTCAGGACTCTCGATGCTTGCGGGATGAAGCCCTTGCTTGTCACGTGTCTACGCTAACCACGGAACTTGGGGGTCGCCTCCTTCCACATCCCCGTATACCGATCAGCGCATTTCTCCATCTTTCAAGCCGACATCTTCTACATCCTCACCGTGTTCCCCTACTGTCAACATTCGTTCTGGTTTCACCGTCGTACTTTCGTATAGCTACGAAGAATCCTTCCGGATGGACATTTTCATGGACGCTTCCAGCGACCCGCAGCCAAGATTTAGAGACACGGAAGAGCAAACAAGAATAGAAGCCCGAGGTGGGATGGCATCGGTGGCATGACGCTTAGAACAGTGCGATTGGCCGCCGTTAGACACGGCACACTTCTTGGCCGTTAGCGTCATGTCGCGAGGCTAATCTGGCCCTTTCCACCTGCGAGACGATAGCATGCCTCCGGCGGCCGTAAGCATAGCCTGCTTCTCATCAGACGATTCGAAAACGCTGGGAGGAAAACAGGACTACACCAACAGGATCCGCAGCGATTGTTCCATCTTGAGAGTGCAGGTACGGTCCAATGCCAAAACGCTCCACAGGCTGTTTCGAGTGCCGGAAACGAAAAGTCCGCTGCGACGAGGCAAGGCCGGAATGTAACACATGCCTTCGACGAGGCACGAAATGCCCCGGATATCGACCGCTTCAATCGTTCATTCTGCATAAGTTTGAAGATCAGAATGAGAGACCCTCGCTGATCAAGGAGGACGACAACCGCTACAGATATGCCAACCATAAGGCGCCAGAGGAGCCAACATCAGCCGACCCAGAACGGGGAGTAGTCGAATATCTGCAGCCACCAGGACGGAGGCCATCCGGGGCCCCTGTGTTGCGGCAAGTCAGTCCGATTGCGATCGAGCGTGTACAGCACGTTGGGGAGTTGATTTGGCTTTATCTCCCCAGATCGGATGCGCATACATTGCCTCCTCCTTCAGCATTGATGCTCACGCTACCGCAGCTTCCTGCGACGAGCGACGTTCTGCTGGCTGCAGTGGACGCTTTGTCTGCCGCACAACTTGCGGTGGCAAATCGAAATTATAATTTGGTCAATAGATCCCGATCGCTTTATGGGACTGCGCTCTCGAAAATGATGACTGCTATTCAATCTCCAGACCGTGCAGTAGAAGACGAAACGTTGCTTGCGACTTACTTGCTTACTCTGTACGAAGTGAGTAGTTTGCATATACGCAAAGACCTCAGAACCTGACTTTGAGCGCAGGTCTTCGTAGGCATTACCAGCGGACATGGATTCTTCTATCACGTGCAAGGCCTGCTGCATCTACTCAAGCAACGCGGGCCCAAATCCTTTGGCAGCCGACTCAATATGCAGATCTTCCATGCGATACGGTATAACTCTGTATGACCCCCGTGTGTTCTCAGCGAAAGCCAACATTGACCAGTATAATCCAGCTAAGCATCGGCTACCACGTACGCAAGGGCTCAATGCTCGACACAGACGAATGGATGGCCGTGACAGCCAAAGCCGCCAAAGTCGATCCCTACGTCGGTCTAATAGACATCTGCATCCGGATACCGCGCCTACTGGAGCGAAACGACAGGCTCGCCGCAGGGGACCAGCAGTCCGCGGACAAGCTCATCGAGGATTCTCTCGCACTTGCCAGCCAGGCCAAACAGTGGTTTGCCAACTTCGAAAAGCACGGGCCTAGATACACCATCGCAGACGTCGACGAATTCGCAGGCTTTCCCGAAATCTGCCCAGATCGTACGTTCGACACGGCATACAACTTCTACGCCTTTGGCGCAGGCATCTGCTACATGATCTACTGGATGAGCCTGCTCATCCTCCAGTCCAACACCTTCAAACTCCTCATGCAGCACCGCAAGCTCGAGCCCAAAGACATGTACCTCTGGGACCGCGAATTGGGCAGCTACGCCAACAGCAGCTGCCGATGCGTGCCGTACAATTGCCGCACGGACGTTGGGTACGTGGGGCGGTTTGGCAGCTTGACGCCGTTGGTGGTCGCGCGTAAGTACTTTGAGGCGAAGAAGATGGAAAAGGAGATTCGCTGGTGCGAGAAGGTATACGAGAATGCGAGGATTCCGGGGCTGTATAGCACGCCGATGCCGATGGAGCCGCTGAAGAGTATGCAGAGGCTGGTGCAGCAGAGTGATCGGTATATTTAGGATTGCTGGAATGGATACATGAGTCACTGAAGAGGCCAACATCTGAGACACGTATTTTTCACGGTTCCGATGACCGGACAATGACTACAGGAGCCACACACCTGTGATGTTGTGTTGTGGCGCATTGCTTTTCGCCAACACACGGTTCCATCTACGTATCCGAGCTAGATGTTGTCGCGGGCTGCGCTTCATCAGCAAACGCTTTGGTGGTACTAACTTCTTGTTATGCCTAACCTGGATGCACGTTACTTATCGCATCTGTCAGCCATGCTTTACGTGGACGTGAGCATGACTGCTGGACAGCTATTGGCATGGCCTACCCTCTTCCCACGTGAAAGATGTTAGGACACGCCAGGACAGGATGGCTGTTTCGCTGATATAGTCCAGATATGAACAACCATGCTGCTACGATCCACCGTACCTTGATTCGCGCCATAGAGTAGCCTCCTCGTTGTCTCTAGAGACTATAAAAATACATATTTTCCCCTTAAGATCGTGCTTCCCATCAAACAACCCAGAATAGCCTCCATCCCAAAGCAACAACAAAGTAACTCCAACACAGCCAACCAATGGTACGAATCCACCGTCTCGGCCACCTCCAACCCGAAGGCGGTTTCAACGACGGCATAGAAGTATGGCAAGAAGACACCAGCCAAGGGCGCCTACTAATCCGCAAAGCCTTCCGGCGGGAAGACGTACCCGCGCACGCGCTTAGAGAAGTCCGCCTCCTCAACCAACTCTCCCCCTGCCCCTACATCGTGCGCATGTACAGCGCCTCCATCACGCGCACCGCCGGCGAGCTCTTCATGGAGTGCTGCGGCAAAGGCACCATCAAAGCCCTGATACGCGAACACGGCCAGCGCGGGAGGAAGATCCCGGAAGCCTTCGTCTGGCACGTTTTCATCTCGCTCGTCGAGGCCGTGCATTACATGCAGCATGGCCCCCCTGGTGGTGGTGCGCGCGCGTGGAACTACGTCTACCACCGCGATCTCCACCCGGGGAATATCTTCATCACGGGCCGCAGGGACACGGGGCTGCACGTCGTGCTGGGCGACTTTGGCTCTGCGGTGAGTAGGGCGTGGGGCGATGGGGCCCGCGTGCACATGCAGGCGGTGGATTTCGGCATCCCCGAGTCGTGCATGAATGATACGTCGGATATCTATCAGATTGGGCTGGTTATCATTGCCATGTGTCGGTTGACGTATCGGCCTCTCGCGTTGGTGAGGCCGACGAGAGGCGCGAGGGAGAGGTTGTTGGCTGGGCCGCAGTATAGCGATGCGTTGAATCGGCTGGTGGAGCGCTGCTTGCGGACGAACCCGGGCGATAGAGTTGGCGTCCTGGATCTCAGGGCTGAGTTGCGCAGGGAATATTATCGGGCGAGCTGCCATGATCGTCGTGAGTTGCTTGTGTTTCCTACTATGAGGATCTACCAGCGGTAGGTTTGGGGGTTGAGAGAAGACTGGTTGGAAAGCGTCAACGTCAACATGATATACGTGTAATGAAGTGGGACTTCTCTCTCGAGATGGTGCTTTTAATCAGATGTCGCGCCTTAGCCGCTTTTTTGGTCCCTTTGCGCATTGGCAAAGCACAACACCTTCTTGTCCCCCCTACTTCATTGAGCCACCCTACCTCATAGTGAATCTCTACAATATAATCAGATGATCCGATCATTTTGTTCATAAGCGCGCTATTGCTTGCCGATAAGACATTTCTAGCATATGTCTGCTTTCTCGTATCGTCTTTTCCATGATAGATTCCACCGGCTCGACCGAGTGGAGCAGACCAACGCCTGTCCCGGAGTAAGTCACCATCCTTCCATGGGCACCCCAAGCGCTGTCTCCACGCTTCGACTCCTCTTTGTACAACCTCACGTTCTCTTCGTCTCCCATACCACCCTCTTCGTCATCATGACCTTTGTTGCGGATGGTTCGCCCGTTATACCAGGCCGGCCAGTCGTGATTTTCCTTCAAACGATCACACAAAGTAGATCTCCTCGTTGTCACTCCACCGTCACCTGTGTTGACAAGTTGCCGCTTCCAACCTTCCGGAATCCCAGCTTCTTCGGAAGCAAGGAATCGTGTGCCCATGACAACACCATCAGCACCAAGGGCCAACGCAGCGGCAACACCGCGTGCATCTGCTATGCCACCAGCAGCAAGTACCGGAACGCCCGCTTTTTGTGTTACTGCAAGTCTATCCTTCACCTCAGGTACCAATGAGATGATACTAGCAGATTGGCGACGACCATGCCCCCCAGCATCTGAGCCCTGCAGCACGAGAAAGTCTAGCTCCGCGAGAGCCAAACTCCTCTCAGCTTCAGCCACGCTCCCCACCTGCACGCAAATCCGCGTCAGCCCATCCGTCGCCTCGCGGATCTGCGTGGCCCACGAACGCAAGTCCTCTTCTACCTTTGGCGCGAATAGCCAGACCGCTGCCGGCTTGTGCGACGCGATGATTGGCGCGAGAAGTTCGAGATTGGAGTTGAAGAGCTGGAATCCGACTCCGATTGGCAATGCACCTCGCCGTTGTAGCAGGTTCGTGTATGGGTAGTCGAACATCTCGAATGGATGTTGCTTTGACTCGTTGAGCATCTTGTTGAGGGATGCAGGGTCGGTGCCGCCGGCGACGAAGCCGAGACCTCCTGCGCGGCTCACATTGACTGCGAGGCGAGACGTGGAGGCACCTAGCATTGGTGCGGAGATGATGAAGGGCGTCTTGATCCATGGGAAGAATGACTGGAGTGTTTTCGACATGGGCCTAGCGACTGTTTGCGTTTATATGGCAGTGGCCAGTATATTGTGATGCAACGTGAGGTGTAGAGAGCTAGTGCGCACCTTCCTTGCGCTAGAGGCGTCTGTCTTCGACGTGTTGGAAGAGCGTGAATAAACTTGAGCTACGTTACGCGACTTGGATGGAGGAACGCTATTACGGCGTGACCTAAATCGGGAGGTGTAGATAATGCGTGTGTAATGAGCAGGAGCAAGTGAATATAAGTGGAGCCTGGGTATTTGTAGATGGTGCAGCATTGGTCTTCCGCAGTGAGCCGTCATATCCGCTTGGGGTGAAGACACAGTATTGGCGGTCTTCCGCGATAAGCCGCCATATCCGCCGGGAGGAAACACGCAGTGTCATACAACGATCGATGCAAGAGATTTCTCCGAAGGAATATAAACTATATGGCGCAGCTTTATACATTCAAAAAGTAGCACAACCCAAACCTTCGGCCAGTCCCTCCATTCCAGCATGCGGAACCATCCAGCAGAAAAGATGTCCCCGAACATAAAAGATCAGTGGCTGCGTATGGGCAACGATAGACCGTTTCCAAAAATGATCGAGGACCGTGAGGCATACGTCGTCATGTTTGATGGACCTCGCGATCCTTGGCGTCCAATGAGCTGGTCCTTCAGCAAGAAGCACGTATACACACCGACAAACAGAAGCTCAAACACTGATCTGGATTGAGCAGATGTTGGATAGCAACCATAGTGTGCTACTGTACCCTCGTTGCCACTTTCGACAGTGCCTTGTTCTCCCCAGCCGCACCCCAAGCGAGTCAAGATCTTTCCGTCGGAAAAGAAGTCGGCGCTCTAGCAACGAGTCTTTACGTGCTGGGATTTGCTTTCGGGCCTTTGCTCTGGGGTCCAGGGTGTGAGCTCACAGGACGGCGAATGCCCCTTATTGTGGGTTCATTCGGATGCGCAGTGTTCACATTGGCTAGCGCTGTCGCCAAAGACATCCAGACGTTGATCATATGCCGGTTCTTCGCAGGCGTGTTTGGCTCCAGCCCCCTCTGTGTTGTTCCAGGGATCCTGGCGGATATATTCGACGACTACCAGCGGGGACCCTCGATTGCGATATACGCACTCGCCGTTTTTGCTGGACCGTTAGCGGCGTCTTTCATTGGGGGTTTCATTGTGGACAGCTATCTCCGGTGGCGATGGACTTTGTACTTGCCCGCTATCATGGGGTTTTTTGCAGTCATTTTGCTTTTGGTATTCTTGGATGAAACGCATGCTGGTACCGTCTTGGTGGCGAAAGCCGCCCGCATTCGTCAAGAGACTGGTAATTGGAGCATCCATGCCGAACATGCGAGGGTTGAGGTGGATGTGCATGCATTGCTTCGGCGGTATTTGGTTCGCCCTCTGCGCATGCTGACCACGGAACCTATCGTGCTGCTTGTGTCGGTCTACATGTCTTTTATCTACGGATTGACATATTGCCTGGTAGGTGCATATCCATACGTGTTTCAGCATACATACGGTATGAACAAGGGGACAGCTGCTTTACCACTTGTTGCTGTAATTCTCGGTCTCTGCTTGGCGGTCTGCTTCATCATCTGGCAGCAACTTCAAAGCCAGAAAACGTTGTTGTCAGGCAATGGCAACTCCGAACCAGAAGCTCGATTACTTCCCGTCATTGTAGGGGCTTTCGGATTTCCTGTTGGATTGTTCTGGTATGTGTAATAGAGGTCATCACGTCCGTTCTTCGTTCTGACGGTCGTATCGTAGGTTCGCCTGGACAGCTTTTACACCATCGGTACATTGGATGGTACCCACAGCATCAGGAGTCTTGACTGGATTCGGCCTTCTTTGTATCTTCATGCCTTGTTTTAATTACCTGGTAGAAGCGTATCTGCCATTGTGAGTTTATCGTACAAAGATCAATCTCGGCCGGCAACTGACTCAACCCAGGGCAGCGTCCACAGTGGCTGCAAATGTCATGCTTCGTTCAGCGATAGCTGCCGGCTTTCCATTGTTCTCCGTTCAGATGTTCGCGAACTTAGGCATACACTGGGCGGGTACACTGCTGGGCTGCCTTGCTATCGCAATGATTCCCATCGCTTTGGGGTTCCGAGCGTACGGTGCTCATTTCCGACGCAGAAGCAAGCTTTTGTCTGCAGGCAAGGCCAGTGTGTAATACGAGGAAGACGCGTACATCTATTTGGGGTCTAGAATCGCCTGACGGTTAGCCCACTTATGTTATGCATTACAAAGGTAGGCCGCCTGGAATCTCACTCCGAGCTCAATCGTGATTGGGTCAACAGTCATCTCGCGCTTGGAGATCCCGCGTCGGACCACCGCCCGCCGGCTCCTCACAAGGAACGTCGGAGGATATCAAAGTCCGATGCCGTAGCAGCTAGGCCAACAAAAAGTAGACACGGCGCGCCGCAAAAGGTCAATAAATACACTTTTGCACCCCCGTCACGTCGCGTTATCCATTTTTGAACCCTTTTCCAATCACAGATTCGAACCACATCTATCATGGCACTACCTGTGCGACCACGGACCATCATCGCAGGTCTTACGGCTGGCGGTATCGGCGCTGGCCTCTTACTCTCAAGATTGGGTCGTGATATAGATGCCGATGCGAATGTGCCATCAAAGGTGTTCGGCAGAGGTCCGGCATTTGTGTCTTTGCCGCTAGAGAGCGAAGAGCAAGTCAACCACGATACGAAGCGGTTACGGTTCTCGCTCCCGAACCCAACAGACATTAGCGGTCTGTCACTAACGTGTGAGTCCTTTTGAGCAGCCTTTTGTGCAATTGCTGATTATGGCACAGCCGCCGTGCTTACCATGTCCTGGCCCAAGGGCCGATGGGCACCTGTCGCAAGACCGTACACACCGGTATCGCACATAAGTATATCACTCGCGACCAATCCGAAATACTGATGCTAATGATATGAAGATGAACCCGGTGTTCTCGAACTATTGGTCAAACACTACCCGGATGGGAAGCAAAGCACACATCTGCATTCCCTTAAACCAGGCGACAAGTTGCTTTTCGCTGCCGCCCTTCGTGGCCATCAATGGGTCCCCAACAGCGTTCCTCATGTAACTCTTATAGCTGGCGGTGCCGGAATAACTCCCATTTTCCAACTCGCTCAAGGCATCCTATCTAATCCGGATGATAAAACGGCGGTCACCATCGTTTACGGAGTCAACACTAATGAGGACTGCCACCTGACGAAGGAGTTCCAAAAGTACGAGAATGAATTCCAAGATCGATTCAAGATTGTGTATACGGTCAGCCGGCCGGACGAAAAGACAACTTTGCGGAAGGGCCGCGTAACGAAAGAGCTGCTGGAAGAGGTGGTTCCATTGCCAAAGAACGGCGAGACAAAGGTTTTTGTTTGCGGTCCACCGGCAATGGAATCGAGTTTGGTTGGATCGCGCAAAGAAACAGGAATTCTGGAGCAGCTTGGGTACCGGAAGGACCAGATACACACATTTTGAGTCGATCGGGACGGCATACTCGGATCTGACTGACCAAATCGGCAAGAAGCATCAAGCATGGAAGCTTCTATCTCTGTATTCATATCTGCATCACTTTCAATAGCTGGGTGATATCGCCCTACGTATGGCTTCTTCTACACTGTATTCCAATTTTGTCCTAGCGCTGTAGCTCAGCCTGTCCCGGTGAAGAAGTTCGTAATCTCCATGTCTGTAAAAAAGTCGTTGAACCACGGAAGATCGGCGAAAGTTTGAGCTTGGTCGATGGAGAACTGGCCGTTCGTAGCGTCCTCCGATGGCGCACCAATAGGATAAAGTTTTAACATCTCCGACTGCCTCACAACGTTCGCTTCTCGACGCTTTTGATGCATTGAGATGAGTGCACGGGCTGTAATATACGCATCCTGGGTAGCCTTTGTTTGGTGGGTTTCGCTGACAATCGCAAGACATGCCATAGTAGGCCCCAGTAAAGAGAATGACTTCGTTGTGTCGATGGCGAGGAGTGTGCAGACAGATTGGAACGGAACGTTAGCCATATGATGCCAAGGACTCTCAGCTTCCAACAGCGTATGCACACCATGTATTGCCTGCTCAATGAGCTGCACAATTTTGTCGAGGATATCATCTTGAACATGCCACCTTAGTGTGTAAAGTCGGCGGAATAGGCACAGAGTCAAATTACACTGTGCTAAAATGGATGGAGGCTTGGTATGGATCCGGTCCAGTACCTCTGAGATAGCTTTGACAAGTTCAGGGCCGCTTATGCTTTTGGTTGGGTCGAGATTCTCTGTGTAAGATAGAAGTCCGAGAAGCTCAGTAGTGTAATCGTTGGGTCTAGGGGACGCAGGAACCGTAGACATGTTTTGTAATGTGACACGAGTTCGACCGAGATCAAAAGATAGCCAGACATTCAGATGGCGAGCCACCCCCAAGATTCTTCGATTCGTGTCTGGCGTGGAGGGTCGACCAGCTCGGCGGAAAGGAGTATCCGTGCCGATCTCACAATGTAAGCCCGCAGCGTCTATGAGGTGGAGAGCTATGCAGCTTGCCATCCAAGTCTCCTCAGGTCGTCCTGTAAGGCGCAGATAAATTGTACGGAGGACCCAGGCCGTGGCGGTATCATAGGTGATATCTTCGGCAGCCAGATCAAGCAAGAGCTTTGCCAAAACGAAGAGGCTGGCCTCTGTCTCTGGACCTTGCAGATTAGAGAACGCACAACCTAGGGCAGCAATACCACAGATGACTGCTTCTGAGATAGCGAGACTGTTTCCAGTAACCCACAATTGCTGCACAGTCTGATCCACGAGTTCGCGGTCGATGAATCCATAACATGGGTCGATCTTTCTAAAGTAAGTAGCAACGAGATCTTGCAATTCCGTCTGCGTTAGGATGTCCGTTACGCTCCGTAACGGCATAGTCGTAGAGACTTGACGCTGGCCGAGGAAGACATTCCAGCCTAGCATCTGGGATGGTGGAGCATTGCTTGGATCAACCGTAATAGCGAAGGTTCGAACAAAGGCGGATCCTGAATTGCTCTCCAGAGATTGCGCAAATGGTGTCGGAGCCAATGCTGAAGGAAGTGGTGTATGGGCCTGGAAAGACCCATTGTAGACCCCACTATTCTCCTGCGGACTTGAGGAGTCTGGCTGAGATGGTAGTGTGCTTCCGTCCTTGCGTCTTCGCTTACGCGGATGTGAGCGATATGAGCACCCGTATCCGAAGTTGCGGCATAGCTCGCACACTGGCTGGTCCCCATCGCATTTCCGCTTCCGTTCACGACATGGCTCGCATGCGATTCGCGATCGTTGCCTTGGTTGCCGTGATCTCGTATCGCTGATTTCGCTCATGGCTGTTGTTGAGTGTTCGCTCCCAGACGCGGAAAGGGCGGATCGGGCGGGGAAATTGTCCAACGCTAATTTGGCACGTCATTTCCAGCTACACGTGCTCTCGTGTGAACGTGAACACTGGCGATGCAGTTGAGTTGTATACACATTCCTAGGAGCCTAACGTATCCTGGGGTGAACTATCAAGCCTTGGGCTCACGACGCGCCCGATGCGATGTGGACTGCTGTGTTGGCCTCAGGACAACGCGCTAGTCCTTGATTGGCTAGATATCGTGTATTACACCGCCCCAGAAATTTGCCTTCGTAGCACTCCTGTGAAAATGCAGGAGTTTCTTCAATCATATGGTAAGTTGTCAATGAGCGAGAAGAGGAGACTGCGCTAATAACTCGAACCTCCGCCACCAACACGGAGGCGCGCAATATACACCCAAAACCATGACCACATCCACAACCATCCCTTCCACAGAGGACATCTTCTCAACGTTTGACGAGCTAGTAGCCGCAGGAATCATCTCCTTTGGTAACTACCGCACCATCGAGCACGATGCGGGCGGCTACCCAGTAATCCCCTCTGCGTCCACACCACCTCCAAAGCTAACTCCACGAAAGCTTGAGTTCCGCATATGTCCCGCCTTCTCACGCAAACCACACAGCATCGGCGAAAAACTAGATCCCACCTACACCAATCTCCCACAATGGGGTCCAGGCAGCGATCTCTTCTGTCCTGATCCGCGCATGAAGCTCGCCAAGCTGAATGGTAGGTAGGAGATTCCATCTCCAAACTCGCCCCACCTGTCCGTTTCATAGATGATGTCCATCAACTCCAACAAATCCACTCAAACTCCACCCACGACCAACACACACACTGACCCCATCCCCTCCCAGGCACCCACGATCTCGCATTCAACATGTTCTGCGTCGACCGCCCGCAATTCCTCCTCCTAACCCTAGACTCCTACCGCCGGCAGTCGGAGCTGCTCGACGCCTCCGACTTCCAGGCCGCCCTGGACATGCTGGCCATCCCGGGCATCGGCTCCGAACTCTACGTCATCTTCAACGGCGGGCAAGAGGCGGGCTGTAGTCGGGTGCACAAGCATCTTCAGGGCCTTCGCGGCCCGCCTCCCGCGTTTGGGAATTTTGTGGACGAGGGACGGAGGGGGAGTGTGCCTTTTCGGTTCTTTGCGCACCACTTTGCCGAAGGGTTTGCGGGTGTGAGGGGGGAGCGGGTGGTGGGGGTTTATTTGGGGTTGATAGAGCGGGCGAAGGAGGCGTTGGGATTGCCGGGGAGTGCGAGTGTCTGTCCGCATGGACTGTTTATGTGGAGGGATTGGCTGGTTGTGATTCCTCGGCGGAGGTCTGGCATCGAGGGCACGAAAGCTAGTGCAGCTACGGCAGGGATGCTGGGGTCTGTGTGGCTGAGCGACGAGGGGCCGGTGGAGGATTGGGTGAGGTTGGGGTTGAGGGATGTGCTAGGGCAGCTTGGAGTGCCGCCGTGAGGATGTGCAAGGAAGAGGAAGTAGCATAAATAGATTTCATTATGATTACAATCAAGGTGGCATTGCAAAATCCTTCAACGATCTAAACTCCGGGCGCCTCGCACAGGATTGCTCCAGAATGCTTTACTGAAATCCGAACATGGCCGTCTCGTTCTACAAGCGCCATGCTAGTGGTCTAAGCATCGAAAGAAAAGTCGCCTCCTTCTCTAATGGCCACCAGTCGTAGGCAGCTGCAGTTATTGGTCAGTGCGTATACTTCGGATTTTGCAGAGGCTGAACTTACGCCAAGGTAGACCTTGAAGGAATCATAAATGAGCCACTGGAATGCCGTCAAAGTGCCGATCATGAAGATACGAACAGGAAGACCGTTCCAAAGGCCACCAAAGCCAATCTTGCCGTAGATCCTGGTCATGGCTTGTCCGGCGCCTTCGCCAGGTTTGCGGTCCGAGTTCAACTTGGACACCATAACATCTGTGGGATGTCAGCTTAAAGGGTGCCATGAATGTCAGCATACAATGACTTACCAGCAGGGTGCGAAACGACCGCACATCCAATGCCCGCAATGTAGCCACCCAAGAACGATACACCCGTCTGCTGCAGGGAGCTGAACGATTCCTTCGGCTTCCCAAGGTACTTGTAGATCTGTTCTACCGTCTTCTCAAACGAAGTGAACTTCACCATAGTGTACGGGATCTGGCGTCCCCACAGAGGATACAATCCCTTGTATAACCCAGCCACGCCCTCCTGGCTGACGACTTTGCCCCAACCTTCTCTTAAGCTATGCGCAAATGGCGGTACCGAAGTCTGCATGCGAACCTTGATGGCTTCGAGTGGGCATAGCGCGATATCAGCGAGGGCTTCGGCGGAAGCGGAGGCAGCAAGGAAGACGACAGTTTTGTTGGCGTTGGGCGCGAGCTTGTCGCCATACAGGTACTTGAAGACCTCGTAGAAGCCGTATTTGCCAGCGCCTTGCAGCGAGTAGCCGACGAAGGTGGGTGTCCAGCCGAAGAACACGCCGCGGAGGCCCTCTTTGGAGTAGATCATGCGCCAGGCTTGGGTGTTGGACTTGTAGAGCTTGTCATCGACTTGTCGGCGGCATTTGACCTGTGACAGTACTATTAGTACATACGCATTATGAACCCAGCGCAAGGCTGTCGGATAAGGATTATATGCGACCTACCAAATCTAGAGGTGTGACCATGGTATGTGTGGGACCGCAAGCTATATCGATTAGCATATGTCGAGAGGACATCCCCTACCAATCCGACATACCGATGATACCACCCATGGTGCAAGCAGCGAAGTACGACCCGGAGTACAATTCAATCTTCCTCTGCGCACCCCTCTCTGCCTTTCCACTTGTGCTCGCCATTGCTTCTGAGTTCGATCGGTGCTCTTTCTTTCACGGCTGCGTGGGGTGCGGTTGTTATCCGATAGCTATCGCGTCGCTGTCGCGTGCCCTTTGTCCAGTCCTAGAGCTCTGCTTTCTGAAGTCGAGGTGACTAAGGTATCAATTGAAACGAGGAGAATCGTATAGTCGCGAGATAGGAATGTTCAAGCAAGAATATCAGTGTTCGAGACTGAATGGTATTTATCAAGCTTGGTAGCGCATGGGAAGCTCCCGCAAGATCCGTCGCGATGACGTCGCAATCGCTTAATGAACGCGCTAGTTCCGCTGACAAGGGCACATCAGCTGCGGAGATCTAGGATCACGGATCGAGCGCCCGGAGCCTCGTACGAACGTCAACCTCTGGTACTTTTGCGGGGAGAGCGGCAGTTCACATTGTGTTGGGACCAGGCATCGTACAGGATCCTTCGAGCTATGCCGGAGTCGTGATATCTGCGATAGGCAAGCCAATTGTGGATCTGAGGTGAACCTATCGTCTTTGAGTTTCAAGGAACGTGAAGACAGGCAAGTCGATCAGACGAAAAGAGCACCAGTGGTTATACCTGTTGTACATATCTACACCACACCCCCAGTTCAGATCCAAATCCCCGCTTACCCAAACATGTACGTGTCAAAAAAG
Organism: Karstenula rhodostoma CBS 690.94; assembly: GCA_010093485.1. Taxonomy (NCBI): domain Eukaryota; kingdom Fungi; phylum Ascomycota; class Dothideomycetes; order Pleosporales; family Didymosphaeriaceae; genus Karstenula; species Karstenula rhodostoma. Next base: position 675,420 of record MU001495.1, on the reverse strand, counting down.
TATTCTACAATATTTGGTATCATCATGAACACCGCTCAGTCATTAATCAATTTCCCTTCCCCAATGGCCACACCGACAAACGCCGAAGAAATGCTGCGTCAATGGTGATGTCCGACCTGTGTTACGAGTGGCACGAGCATGCCAGACAGAACAATGGCGATATCGGATCTGGAAAGGCCGCTCGGTTGCGGCATGTGATGGTCGATGTAACCGTTAATTACGGGCTCTTCGTGGGAGTTTGTAGCTTCGGTCATGGAGTGCATGGCCACATACCTGACTTGGTCAGCGAATTGAGGCGTGTACAAACAGGCGCGATACTCACAAGAATGTTCCACCAGAAAATAATAGAACCCAACCAGTTGTCCATGCCAGACCATCATCTCCACCTAGGCGCCCGCGACCAAGTAGGTGCACGATGGACCAGGTCAAAACTGCACCGGCGGGGGCTGCTAAGCTGAACATAGCGAGGTGTGTCCGTATCCGTCGTTTCGAAAAGCCCTGCTTCAGCAATACGGAGGTGAGACCGAACGCGGCAGGAGCTTTGTGTAGCATGATGGCGAAGAAGACGACGAGGGACAGCGACGTAGAAGGAGCAGTCGAAGAGGCACCCAATGCGATACCATCCGCACACGAATGGATCACCAGTCCAATGGTAGTCGCAGATGAGCGCGGAGGCTTAGAAACGTGCGGTGGAAGAGGCGTGAGCGGCTCTGGCGGCGGAGAGCCGGGAGTTAAAGCGTTCAAACTCATCGAAGACGAATTGTGTGGACCGCGATGGAGGTTCGATAACGAGATGTGCAGCGACTGGTATTGCGACTTTGCGTTTGAGAGTGCTTCCGGAAGGTGGTCCACGACGAACATAAGGATGAAACCGAGAATCAGCGCAACGCCAATGTATCCGTGAGGCCCTTCAATGTCTGCAGCCACCGGTGTTGCCTCTTGCTCGTCTTCTTCAGGACCGTGCACGCGCGTATGGCCTTCCCTATGGCCTTCGGTCGAGTCGTCGTCGCCGCCCTTTTGGGGTTGTGTGTGCTCCTCCTCGGTCTTGCCGTTCTTGTTCTTGTCTGCGCGCTGCTTGTAGCTGTCCGAGGGCGGCTCCAGCGTCCTCTTCACAACGATGCTGGCCACGTCAGGGGCCTTGACGGCACCAGTCTTTGTAAAGTCTGTCCGGAGCGCTTCCGCTCTGACATGGTCCGGTACGAACTCGGCAGGGTTGAGAGTCCCTTTCTGCTGGGTATGTGCGGAGGGAATCTTGGGTTGCGGGTGTGGCACGTTGTGGGCATGGCTTTGGATGGCGGCACCATACATGGTCTCGATGCCCTCTGGTATGATTACAATGAGCGATGCGCCTACAAGAACGCCGGTGCCGAGCAGCGAGACGGTGCGGATTTGACGCGGAGACAGGTTGAGGGAGAGCGGGAGGATGCCAGCCAGGAAGGAGCTGCCACTGTTAGCAAATGCACCATGGTCTGTAGAGCGCACTGCACTCACGCGATGCCCATGATGGTGCTCAGGGCGAGCAGCATAAACAGACCGTCCCACATGACGGCGGCGGACCCGTGACGGGCGGTCTCTTACGAAGGCAAAAGGGTCAGGCAAGGAGAAAGGGCTGGGCAATGCTAAGGAGAGTCTATCGGCATTACTTGCGGCCGTGTCGCAAGAAGCATGCACAATGTGTGATGTTGGGGCAGGGGCGGAGGCTCGACGAGCGGAGAAACAGCGGCCCAGGCGCACATCCCACACGCTTTGCGGTGCTTGTTTCGGTAGCCGGCTCCACTCTGCACTCGCAAGGCTGAAGGCCCAACGGCGCTAAAACGCGTCTTTCGCGCCAGCCTTCTCCAACGCGACTCGCCGTTTTGCTTGCGACCAGCGCTCGTCTGCTTCGTCTGCTTCCTCTCCACGCAGCAACGTCATACTCTCGGGCTCACCCGATTCTGCCCACCATGGACGTCGAACTGCATGATTGTGCGTTCGACCACGCCTTGTGACAGCCAACCACGCTGACCTCTTCCAGACATCACCAGCGCGAACGAGTGCTTCGAGCTCAACCTCACCCGGCCCTCCAGAGATGCAGCGCAGGAGCCTGTTTTCAGCGAGTCCTTCAATCCTGACTTTACCCACGCTTTGTTCGGCAATCGCCAGGAAATCATTGGCTACAAGGAGCCCACCATCCAGCTGAGCTTCCGCGCAAATGACATGAAGCCTTCGCTGCAGGCAGGCTTCGAGGAGAAGGTCGAGCTCCGGGAGGAGGTATATTCGGAAAGACATCTCAAGGTCGACTTCAAAACCATGTTCAAGGAATACCTCCCCGCCTGTAGGTGCCCCCTCGCAAGCACCAGCGCACGCTTACTGACGCGCAACAGTTGTGTTCGACCGCTCCGAAACCCCGGCCGAAAGTGCGCAGACCGATCCCACATCGAAAGACTGGAGGCCACCGGGCAAGCAGCTGCACACATTCACACTCCACGGCAAACAATTCGAGATATGGGTTGCAAGCTTTACAGACCCCGCCGTGAGAAATTTGTGGGACAACATACGGATACTGCCTATGCTCTTCATCGATGGCGCGTCCTTGCCTGAGCTGGACCTTGAATGGTCGCTCGAAAGGTGGTCCATATACTTGCTGTACGAAGTCACGCCCATTGACGACGAGATCTCGCCCTACACGCTCGCCGGCTTCTCCACCACATATCGCCTTTGGCTGCTCCCGACCTTCGAGATCATGCGCGCGACAAAGTCGCTTCCTTCGCCTCCCGCCAGCACGAACAGCGACGCTAGTAAATGGACTCCTCCAAGACTCACCCAAGACCCAGAGACTTTCCGCATAAAAGAGCACATCAACTCTCTAGAACAACCGTCGCGTGAACGAATCTCGCAGTTCTTGATTCTACCACCGTTCCAAGGCCAATCTCTCGGAGCGACGCTATACGAGACAATATTCGCAGATCTCGTCAAGAGGTCATACATCTACGAATTGACCGTCGAAGAACCGAGCGAGGAATTCGATGCAATGCGCGATTTCAGCGACATCGTGTATCTCCGCACACTACCCTCTTTCCTGTCGCTAACCATACCCGCAACCATATCAAAAGAGAAACTCGCCAAAAGTGCCCCTATTCCGCGCGATGAAATACTGGGCAACCTCAACATCCGCCAGCTGCAGCGCGAAACGAAGATCGTACCACGTCAGTTCAATCGCATGCTCGAACTCCACCTCCTATCGACCATACCGCCTGCCAACCGAAACAAGAACCGCATCACCCGCAAAGATAAGTGTTCGAATGAGAACGACCGACGGTACTACTTCTGGCGGTTGGCTGTGAAAGACAGGATATTCTGCCAGAACCGTGACCAATTGGTGACCATGGAGGAAGGAGAAGAAGCTCTCACGCATGCACAGAAGGTAGACATGGTCGAGAAGGCTGTGAGTCGCCAGCAGGAGGAGTATGAGGAGCGATTGCAGGGCCTGGAGAGGAGGACAAAGTGGAAGAATGGAGAGGTAAAGGAAGGGTCGAGCTCTAGGTCGAAACGGAAGAGGATGGTTGTGGAGGATGATGAGGACGACGAATGGGAGGATATGAATGATGAGAGTGTAAGCTCGAAGAGAGCGAGGGTCTGACGGAAAATGGAAATGGAGCGGCGTTCATGGCGTCTTTTCACGGCGATTGGCTTTGGGGGGCTGTATCGCGAAGTGGGCAATCAGTACGGATACCACATGATCCACCACATTCATCTTAAGTTTATCATTCCAAGAATCATTGTCGACATGTTTGTATAAAGTAGCAGTGAACGTTGATACGGGTGATCTCTACCCCTCCACATGCAAGTCCAAACCCCCTCTATCGATAAGCCCCGCGTCTACCAAAATTAAACACTTCGGTCCCCCATTGCGGAGCTTCATTGACCTCCGCGCCTTCATAATTCACGTAAATCGCGCCCACTTGCGGACGCAATGTCTCAATCGCAGTACAACCTCGTCGTCCTGGTATCCGGCAACGGATCCAACCTCCAGGCACTCATCGACGCCTGCGCGTCCTCCGCCCTCCCAAACACCCGCATAACCCACGTAATATCAAAGTAGCGCTCCCCATGCTCAACCTACCATAACCTAATCTCACGCACATGCAGTCGCAAAGCAGCCTACGGCCTCGAGCGCGCCGCAAAAGCCTCCATCCCGACCACCTACCACAACCTCGTCCCCTTCAAGCGGAAACACCCCCAGACCGACGCGGGCACCGCGGCCGCCCGCACCGAGTACGACGCGTCGCTCGCCGCGCTGATCCTGCAGCTCGACCCGCGGCCCGACGTCATCGTCTGCGCGGGCTGGATGCACATCCTAGCGCCCGACTTCCTGAACCCGATCGCGGCCGCGGGCATCAAGGTCATCAATCTGCATCCCGCGCTGCCGGGGGAGTTTGCGGGCGCGGGCGCGATCGAGCGCGCATGGGAGGCGGGGAGGACGGAGGGGCTAAAGAGGACGGGAGTCATGATTCATGAAGTTATTGCCGAGGTGGATGCGGGGGAGGCGATTGTGACGAGGGAGGTGGAGTTGCGGGAGGGGGAGAGTTTGGAGGGGTTGGAGGAGAGGATACATGAGGTGGAGCATGGGTTGATTGTGGAGGGGACGAGGAGGACGTTGGAGGGGATAAAGAAGTGAGGCGGATTATTCTGGTGAGGGTTTGGACATGAACGGTGAGGAGGTTTACCAGTTGAACCGTAGGCACAATGAAGGACTGCAGCGCTGACATCAGTAGGTCCCTAAGAAAGTGTTACTGCTGGGGCTCGCGCTGAGAAGTCAACGTCTTATGTCTATAGACGGTTTGTAGCATTCTTGGGACACGCCGATATAGAATACCTCGGTCGTCATCAAGGACAGTTATTCATAATATCCTTGGAGTCTTTCAGCATGGTCACTGAATTCGCAACGAGCCTCACAGGCGCAAGCATCTGATAGCTACAGTGGTGCCTGGGCGCAATGATCTAGCTTATGAACTTATCAGTCATCTGTCATTTTCGACCTAACAGCTTTTTGTATTCTTCCGTCCGTACATACGGGAAGCTTTGTAAAGTCTCGTGTCATTGAACAGATCCAGCAGCCAGGGGTGACTCACGGCACTTTACAATAACCAAGTCTCTCCCGTTCATTGTAACCTCGGTGGCTTACTGACGCTCACGTCTAGGCCGAATCGAAGGTTTCTACCTTCATATGTGGTCTGAGAATCGAACCCGCTGAGAGTCTTATCGCACTTAGTTTGGAACAAAGTCTACATGGTAACACGCGGACCCAATGGACATCTATCGCGATCATGTCACGGTCGACTCCGCTTGCACCGCATTTCAACCACCCATCTTCTCTATGCTTATCCTGAGTGTGCAATTTATCCATTCAACGATAGCGCATGGAGAACATTCGTTTAGCTGGGGTTTATGGGAGATCTAGAATCACTCAGATGCTCGGGTCACACAAGGCCCACGCGCCTAATTTCCTAAGGGCCGTTGTGAACAGGATGGTTCGTACGACATTCGGACATTATAACCTTCATTTCAACTTCAAACGCCCCATCGAATGTACCACGGCTTGCCTCTGTCTTTTACTGTCGAACGTGCTCGAGTGTTGATCGGCGACTGATAACCTTTTGCACACCTGCATCTTCATATGACTTTGATATTCTTCTGCGTCGACCAGCACAAACATCCTGAAATAACATACCTCATCGATCCCTCATTCACGTTCCTTCCCTGGCAGCTCCACCATGCATCTCTCCTTCCTCCTAGCCGCAGGTATCACTTCCCTGGCCGCCCTCCCTGTCCCCGCGCAAGAAAATTGCTGGAGCAGTACCCAAATCACCTGCCGCAATGCCTTCGCCAAAAAAGACGCCGCACACACCGCCATCACCAAAGCCTGCGAAGCCATGTCCACCTGCACGCCCGGCACCACGCCGTCTCCGGCCACCGTCACTGGTAACCAGACCCCACCATAACATTCTGCTTACTTCCCCAATTCAGTCCTGACAGCGTCACAGGCAAGGTCCCCGGCTACACCGCCACTCTCCGCGTAGGCAACAAATGTGCGGGCGTTAATCCTTGGAGCAAGGGCGCATGTGTCGCGCTGTTTGGGGGGACCTTGTATCCGCAGTGCAAGACGAATGAGAGCTTGCCGTACCCGGATTACCCGCCGAATCCGTGGCCGCCGGTGCCGCCTGTGGATTTCCCTCGTGAGTGGAATGGCGCCTCCCATCTTGTGTGGGTAGAAGGAGGTGCTGACGGAGATAGTGGCGAGCATGCTGTCGACGTGCGATGATAGTTGGCTGAGCTTTAACTTGGGTGGGTAGACTGTAGCTTGGTGTTGGGATCTCGGTACGTTGTGGAGAGGTTTTGAATGGAATATTAGCTGATGGGGGACATTGAATGGTAGAGTTCAGGTGTTGATGAAATTCGATCAGCCGGGTGCATTCGTGACGACTGATGGCTACACGCTAAGGAGAACGAGTAACTCGAAATTCGAAAGATATCATAAAAGCCTCTATGCCAGGTCGAATCGGGCGCTCAACAAGCCGGTATCCTCTCCAAAGCACGTCCTTTCGGATCCTCTGCTGCAAGCACCTCGTCAGATTTTCTGATCTGCATGGATCCAAGCCACGTCTTCCATTCTTCCCTGCTGGCTTCAACTTTGACCTGTCGATAGCCGTCTGTCTGCCTTTGGGTCATCAGTTTTACGGGCTCTCTAGGCACCTGATACAACACAAGATACAGTTCGACTTTCGCTCCAGCTTCGGCCTCTTCGACCACTGGCAACACATCATCGCCTATCGCTTCCACAGGCCCACCATGTTTCAGCAGCAGCTTGACCATCTCATCTTGACCCTTAGTCCCAGACTTGAGCAGCATTCCAAGTGGCGTAGAACTGTTTGCGAATTCCCCGTCGGCCAGGTGAATGTTTGCATGCTTCTCCTCAAGAAGATATCTTGCCACCGGAAGCCGTCTCTCGATGGGATTGGCGCTCGATCCAGCTGCTCGTCCCAGTGGCGTGGTGGAATACTTGTGGCTTACGTGATGTATGTCTGCGCCGTACTGGTCAACCAGAAGCCTGCACGTTTCCGCACAGCCTTCTGCGCAAGCCGAGATAAGACGACGGTTTAATCGATCTTTGTTTGTGACAGTCAGTTCGTTGTTTTTGTCTGGGATTTTGGTCGACCCGGATAGTAAGGTCTCCCAGACGAGTTTGAACAGTTCTGGAATATCCCGCTTCTCCATAGCATCCTCTGTGGAATTGAAGATGTTGGCCTGTTCATCTTCGGGCAGTTCGAGGTATTCAAAAGAGCCGTCATCCTTTTGCTTGGTCAGGAATGGCAGCATGAGTCGAACAGACTCGATCGATGCAAGCGACACAACGGGTGCCAGGCTTTCAACGATTGCATCTTTTTGCGATTGATTGACGGGGGGGCCGAAGCAGCTAAACTGCAGGACGAACTGAATCATGTCCCGCGGGTCTCGGCCTCCCCGTGATTGCGCAGCCCAGCGCAAATCGGACACCTCGATGCACAACTTTCGTTCAACAGCCTGTGGGTGCTCGAGCACCTTTTTCACCATAGCGACGTTTCCGGATCGCATCGCAGCGTGAATATCATTGAGCGGATTTGCTTCGAATATGATATTGGCGCCATGTTCCAAAAGCCAATCAACAACATCCTCATGTCCAGATACGAGTGCATTCGTGAGGGGTGTCGTGTCTCGGTCGTCTTTGGTATTTATATCTGCATGTCCAACTTCGATGATCACTTTCACGCATTCCAGCTTCCCATCAAACGCTGCGACATGCAGAGCGGGTTGCATGTCAACCTGAGGATAAGAGTAATCCATCTCGTCCTCCTCGTTCTCATCATCATCTTTTCTTTTCGCCTTCTTGATGTCTAGAGATACTTTCAGCTCAAACAGTTCCCTGAGAAGATTTGGATCATTCTGGTCGACCGCCCACTCGTGCATTGCTGGTCCATATCGAGGGAATTCTTCCAGTATCTCGCTGAGCTTGGCCTTGCGCTCCGCGCCAGCTGAAATTTTGTGTACACGCTTGCGATAAAATGGGTTTCTGCCACCTTGATCGTACCAGAAGGGGTCTTCCATGTGCTCCTGAGCGGGAGGTATACAGGAGATGGACATGCCCTCAGGTACTTCCATGTCGAATAGATCAAGTTCCTTCGCGGTATAAAGTCGAGCCATTTTGAAGGGAGAATGAATATTAGATGGTGTTGAGAAGACATGCAAACATTGGACCGCGTTTATATAGACATTGTTGGGGGCTGTTGGCAGGCCTAGGCAGCCGCAACCTAGTGCATGTCGGGGCCTAAACGCGTCCTACAAGTGTAAGCCGTAACAGCGAAAAAAAAAAAAGCCTTTCAGTGTATCGAGCGATACAAATAAGCTTATGCTGGAGATTCTAGCGATGTAATGATGGGTGGACGCGATGCAGGTTGGTTGGCGTTGAGGGTGGTTGCTGAACATGAACTCAAAAGCAATATTGTATCGCAAGATCTCTCCGAGTTGATTTGGAGCTCTTGATTATGCTCTCAATATGCTTTTGTCAGTAATACCCGATTTTCGCATACAACTGTAAGGTGTTGAGTCGGACAATCCTGCATCAACATCGTTGGTATTATTTTTGAAGTTAATCTTGGAGTTGATCTATGCAAAGACATTGATTGGAACTTCATCCCTTGAAGCACCGGCATAGGAAGCGTAGATGGGATGTGCGGACCCGATGAGAGTCGAGACGGTGAGCGGTGAGCGGGGTGGTGTCGGAGCTGGAGGAACGTACTTTCCCATAATAGGACGGGACACTAAGCCTAAACGACAACATACCTAGGCTTGTCACTTTCACGCGATTCCACATCCCGTTCCCATCAATCGAATTCTATGGAGCGCGCATTTTCCCAAGAAGAGTCCCCCGGTCTTTCCAAGAAAAGGAAAATGCCACCTTCGAGTGGCTGGCTTCCCCACAAAGCAGAGTTCCAACGCAAGCGTTCTGCTACCGCTTGCCAGCTTTGTCGCACTCGAAAGACAAAATGCGATAACAACCGGCCCATATGTTCTAAGTGCCACGAGATTAAAGCAGAATGCATCTACCAAGATCAGGCTGCTGCTGAACCGTACGTCAATTGGTAATGTTGGCATTGCTAATGCGAAGCGTTAACATCCATCCAGCCCTCCCAGTCATATCCTGCAACGGCTGGAGTATCTTATTGGATTGGTAGAATCCAAGGTGCCCAATGATACTTATGGACATTCCATCGATGACGCTTCTGCGGCTACTATGACATCTCTAGCAAACACCAATGGAACATTGCAGGATCCGTCTCTCCACAGTCTGGTCGTTGAGCGCATCTCCATGCCCGCTAGCCCAACTCAATCGCCTCAACTTTCGCAACATGAATACTTTGGCTCTAGCGAGGATGTGCTGGGCTGGTCGATTTTTGCAGGCAAGTATGATCGTCGGTGGATCGAGGCATTAATCTTCGATCCAACACTACCTAGCGATGATCTTTCTGGGACCCCTACCTCGCCTAGAGTTCACGACGACTCACTCCGAAATAAATTCGAAGATCCGCGGCAGGGCTCGCGTGTTGATCCTGATTTACGCAAAGAAGATGTACCGCACCTTGTTGAAGCTTTCCTTCTCAATGTTCACGTAAAGGTATGCACACATCATGGATGTAATATTAATACTGAGTATGAGTAGAATCCAATATTCGATCCGAACTATCTGCGGAGCATGGCAAAAGCTGTAGTGGATCATGGTTTCAACTGGGAAGCATCTAGCTGTTTGGTTCTTACTGTGTGTGCGCTTGCTGCGATATCTTCAACCTTTGCCTGCCGCCCGATACGCGGAACGAGCATATCCCCGGAGGATGCCGCACTTTCAGAAACCAGCTTATCCACCACTCCGGGATATCACTTGGCAGAAGCATACTACATCGCCTCGCGCAAACGGATTGGGCTGCTCAAAGACACATTGCTCGCAACAGAATGTCATTTCATGTCTGGTGTTTATGAAATGTACTCTTTGCGCCCTCTTCAGGCAGCTACCTCATTCAATCGGGCGTGTGTGACGTTCCAGACATTGACCTGGATGCGAACAGAGTACTACATAACCGAAAGCCAACTCGGTAAAGCGAGAGCAAGCCGATTGTATTGGTCCTGCTTGAAATCAGAACACGAGGTATCAATCGAGATACGCTTCCCTTCCTCAGGTTTGACGAAACTCAATTACACGAGTGCGTTTCCGCCCCCACCTTTGGCAACAAAGACGGATGACTGGTACCGCATCTACACCCAAGTAGAAGTAGAATCTTCTCAATCGTCAAACTCGGTATGGACACAGAACGAGTTCGAGCATGGCTGGTATTACTATCTGGCAGACATCGCAGCTCGCCGTCTTTTGCAGCGAGTTATTGAGCTCTTCTACAAAAGGAGTGAAGTCGCTTGGCTTGAATTCCCGTTCTTGACACTTGTCCATACAGTCGAAGAGCTGGACAGACAGCTCGTAGAATGGTAAGTTTTCTCCCAGACATGGCTAGCCTCGCCGATACCCTACTGACACCGATACAGGCACCGTGCTCTACCCGGAGTGATTTCCTTTGACATGGATAGCAACGCCACCAATAATGAGCTGGCGTTCCATCTCCAAGCCCGAGCTTTGGAAATAAAAGAGCGCATTTATCGCCCCTTCTTGTACCGAATGATATGTCAAAAGGACAGTCATGATATATCCGAGCAAAATGCTCTTCGGCTGTTCGTTACGGTGCATGCCATCACCTGCTCGAAGCTGATCCAGCAGTGGAACGTACGGCATCGCCATCACGGAACATGGCTGATGTCAAGACAAAGTTTCGCGTGTGCTCTTCTCCTGCTTGCAGGACGACGGGCTGGGATCGAAGTCCTTCCTGATGAGCAATGCAGCGAGAGCGTCCAAGCTTCTATAGCGACGCTAAAGTTCTGGGAGGATGAGGCGCCGGATCTCAAAGCGTCTCGTCAGATCCTTCAAGACATTCATGACCAATTGCACGAACAACAAATGTCGACTGTAGGACTGCAAACTTACAGCGATAACGCTACAAAACCAATACACACGAAATAGTCGTGTTTGACGGTCAATCGAACCAAGTTCCACTACACAGTGCATGTATGTACAGCGTCAATATCACAGACGGAGTTCCGCGCAGCGACGTCGTCGAGGGTCTCTTCGACTGCGTCAGCGGCATCAAGTCATCAATACCGTCGAAATTGGATGCTCCCGGTTGAGCTATTGATAAGCGAACTAACCAGAAAACAGAATAGATCGTAAAAGCGGGGTCAGAACGCTATATAGCTTACATGATTGGGGTAGAAAACAATCTAACCTAATTCAGCTCAACCGGGAGCATCCAATTTCTACGGTAGCGCGGCGGACGTCTTACAGCCGTTGCACCCCGAATAGCCCCGTCCAATCAGCTTTCTTCCATGTAAAGTTAGCTGGGCACGTGAGCCGATAGGATCCTTAGCGTTGGCAATGCGTCACCATTAAGCTTACCGCGCAAGATTCTAGCACCTCCGAATAGCCCCGACCAATAGAAAGCAGTGAATTGCACCTAGATTTCGAGGCCAGAGCATGCTTACGTTGCCAAGCGCGCGCAAGAGCTGTCTCCAAGCCGGCTTGACTGACTCAAGGCGTCAAATTCGCGGCTAGGACCCCGTAGCAACATACCATGGGGACTTCTTGCGGGGATCCATCTCCACACTTCGTTCGTTCCCAGAGTCGCAGGAATTACAACGCTAAGATCATGACCTGGTGTTGAGGTCCTATAAGTACACCATAGCCCCTTGCTCTGCTGAGACTCCACCTCCTTCGCAGAGGACAATTCTTCCCCACATATTGTCTTTGGTATCGCAATATCAGACAAAAGAGACGTCGGTCGTAGCTCATCATGGACAAGATTCACCGCTTCAATGTGGTGCATCGCTTTGAAAAGCGAGCATTGCTCACTGCGTAAGACTGTCCTATCAGCACTTTGTGCAATCGCTAACGGCGTTTAATAGCATCAATTGCATCGCCGGTCTTTCCATTCTCTTCTTTGGGTATGATCAGGGAATGATGGGTAAGATCACTTCCCATAACTTCCTCAACAGATGGCTAAGTTTGAGCAATAGGTGGCGTCAACACGGCATACGACTACTACACAAAAATGGGATTTGGCCACAAGGGCGCAGACGGTGGTGTGGTCGTCACCAATGATATCCTTCAAGGTGGAATTGTCGCAGTTTACTATCTCGGTACACTCGTGGGTGGTCTCCTTGGTGGCTGGATTGGGGACCGTTTTGGGCGCATTCGAACTATCTTCTTGGGAGCAGCAATTGGAGTTGTGGGCGCGGTGCTCCAGACTTCCGCGATGGATCACCAATGGATGATATGTGCTCGTCTTGTCAACGGATGGGGAACTGGTATTCTCAATTCCATCATCCCGGTGTGGGCGACCGAAACTGCGGAGCACACGTCGCGTGGCCAGTTTATTGCCATTGAGTTTACACTTAACATCTTTGGTAAGTATCATTGCACATGACTCGCAACGCTCTTGAAGAGGGTGTACTAATGTTACCTCAGGTGTTGTATTGGCCTACTGGATCGAATACGGATGCTCATTCTACGGCGATGGAACCTCATCCTTTATCTGGCGCTTTCCCATCGCTTTCCAGATCCCTATGCTTCTCGCGCTCATGTCTCTCGTCATGTTCTTTCCGGAGAGCCCCCGATGGCTTGTCAAAGTAGGCCGGGAAGACGAAGCACGCTACATACTCGGGCGACTCCGTGGGGATACCGGAGAAGAAAAAGAAAAGGCAGAGGCCGAATTTCAGGACATCGTGACCTCTGTTGAGATTGAACGATCCGGACGCAAGGGACCCCAATCCTACTTCCACATGTTATTTGGCATTGGTTCAGGAAAGCTCCACACCGGCCGTCGCGTACAGTTGGTCATTTGGCTCCAGATCATGCAGGAATGGATCGGCATCGCAGGTGTGACTATCTACGGTAAGTTTCTTCCAAAATCAACCCAAAAAACATAATAACTCACACTCTTCAGCTCCAACCATCTTCGGCATCGCCGGCATGTCACCTTCTAAGCGGCAGTGGATTTCGGGTCTCAACAACATCTTCTACATGTTTTCCACTTTAATTTGCGTCTTCACACTCGACAGGATCGGGCGACGCTGGACTCTCTACTGGGGCTCAGTTGGACAGGGAATTGCCATGGCGCTTGCTGGCGCCTTCTCGTATCTGGGTCAACAGGGTACCTTAGAAGGCAACCTCAGCAAGGCCTCAGCGTACGGAGACGCTGCTGTGTCGATGGTCTTCATCTTCACATTCATCTTCGGCGCGACCTGGCTGACAGTCCCGTGGCTCTACCCCGCAGAGATTTTTCCACTTGAAGTGCGTGCCAAAGGTAATGCGTGGGGAGTTGTGGGCTGGTCCATTGGCAACGGATGGCTTACGCTCTTATGTCCGGTCATGTTCAAGGCACTCAACGAGAAGACGTTGTACATCTTCGCAGCCTGTAATGCACTTACCATCCCCATGGTGTGGGCGCTATATCCTGAGACGAACCAACGCACGCTCGAGGAGATCGATTTATTGTTTGCCGCGGACAGCATTTGGAACTGGGAGGCGGAGAAGAACTTTACGAGGCTGCAAGAACAGATGGGTGTGGGCATGTATGATGCGGGTACCGATGAAGAGGCGCCGCATAACCGCAAGGGCAGCGTCACTCGTGGCATGAGCCTGCACTATGAGGAGACAAAGCCGCAGGAGAAGTAGTTGGGCAATATGTCGACTAGAGGGCTGCAAGGGATATCCAAGCTGCTGGAGATGTTCGTCTTGTCTCTAGGATCATGTGCACAATTTTCCCTCGAAGCGCTCAATACGTTTACAGAATAGAGTTATTAGCTGTGCATTTTGTCTCCCAGAGAAGCCAATGCAGCAGTAATGGTGAGATGTGACCCGACAGGGATGCTTTCAGAGGGACCATGCTTCACCAAGAGAAGACGATCGGGCATATAGGATTCCGGAATAGCGACGATGAACGACGGGGCTATAACGCATATATAATCTTAGATCTACATGATCTTTCTGGTCGTTGGGCTTGTATTGCCGTTGATTTCGTTCATCACAGGTCACATGAGCCAAGGGTTACCCAGATGCCCAGGTGCTCAGTGTTACTCCATTCCTCGTCTTGTCATACGAATTATTTTTTCTTGCTTTATCTCCTTCTACTGGCGCAACAGTGGTCAGCCAGCTGGGTGGGGGCCAAAATGACCCGACCCGCAGCGTTGTGCATTACTCTCCTGCCAAAGACGTCGCGCAGCGCTCCCATACGGCATTCAGTGGAAATAATTACCAAACCAAATTGCTTCAGTATGGCCGGTATTCCCTTGTCAGACTCTCGAAATCTCATTCTCGTTTGAGGCACTACAGTGCAAGTTATTTTGGATGGGTGCCTCTCCCTGCTTCCGCGCTAACCGTAATCAGACAAAACAGTGCAGGTATTAGTGCTGAATCACCTCGACGCGCGCCCATTGGACCACAACTCCACACTAAAAGACATGGCCAGGAACTGCTCCACTGTGGCATAGAGATTCTACACTCTTAGCGTAGCTATGGTCCGAATTTGTCTTACTGCGGATAGAACTAGTATCCACATACGTCACATGGTAGGGCGGCGGTGCCACAACATCTTCACCATAAAGTAGGCTCATAATCATCTTGCTTGAACTGAAACCAGAATGCGATATCACAGGAATCGGTACACCCATTTATATAAGTACACCACCAGTCATATCACAAGATGCCTCTCTTCAGCTCACGACCCCAATCCAACACCACGCCAAACCTCACTTTCATCGGGCCTGACGCACACGGCACAATCTACATAGAAGATGCCCGAGGCATACGTACGCCGTTCTTCGCAGTCACGGTAGCGAAACACTCCAAGCCCAGCCTATCTGTAAACCGCATCTTGCCCTCCGGCCACCAAGCACCATTCTTCACCTCTCATACATCGTCATTGTCTGGCGCTTCCAGAATCAACCTCATCAACCGTGCCAGTGAAATCAAAGTGGAAGTCAGCTATGAGGGGATGCAGCTGCGGCGGGGGTTCCACGCGCCGATGGGGAAGCTGGGCTGGTTCCCCTCGGGAAACTCGGGCTGCAATCAGAAGCTGAAGGATAAGAATGCGACGGTGCTAGCTAAGTTGACAGCGAATATTGGGCATTCCAAGGAGCCTAGGTTGGAGTTACTGGTGCCGTGCGATGATTACTTGGTGGATCTTATTGTGGCGACGGGGATGGCTGTGTATAGGGATACGGTGAAGGAGGTTGAGCAAGTCGGAAAGGTGAGTAAGGTTATTGGCGGTGTATTTGGAGGTTGAGGTGTCGACATTGTGACGACGGTCAGTCTGTTTCTTCTCAGAGCGTTTCTGGATAGTCTTGCAGCGTGCGATTGAAGCCTGGAAGACTACGGTGCAATGACATTTATTAGAATGGAATAACACATTACTAGATATACTTATACATGTTTTACAGAAACAGTCGACTTCCTCTCATCGTTGTAAGTCCCTACCAGAGTCTCCTCGTTGGATATATCTTGCTCTGGCTGCATGCCCTTCTTCGCAGCATTCTGCATCAGGACGGACATATCGTCCTGACTCTGATCCGCGGTGATGCCAAACCACTTGTAAAGGTATGACTGCATCTTGTTTGGGACTTCATTAGAGCCAACCAACGTCGAGCGGTATACCGTCAACGACCCCATGATGACTGCGATGCAGGCCTCAACGTGGCACCAATATGACTGCCACCGGCAATCGATGATCCCTTGGTAGTAGACGCCGGCGGCGCGAACGATTGAACAGATCAGCATGAAGACTGAGAGCATCAGGAAGATGCCGACGCCCAGCCTGACCATTCCTCGCATTGTGGATTTGTGGAGGATGAATATCGGGATTATGACGATGGTGAGGTTTGTCAGACCATCCAGAGTGGCCGTCACAGCGAGGAGGGTGAGCATTCCGTGTCTGCTGTTATTGAAATAACACTTGACTGGGCCTGATTAGAGGTGTCTACTCGTATAGGACGTATTGTGGCTTACCTGCTGCCGTTCCAAGTTCTTTGCAGAGGATGAAATTGGATCCGAAAGCCAACACGAACCAAGAGGCTGCAGAGAAGGCTGCTGCAGCCCAGTAGAACCATAGTACGTGCTTCGACATCACGCTCATCATAGGATAGAAGAGCGCGAAGTAACTCCCCTTGACGAAAAATATTGTCGTCCACGAAAGTACGATGTTCGCAAACGACCAGTTGTAATGGGCAGTAAGCCTCCGGTAGCCTTGCGTCGAAGCAAGGATTTTGGCAGCCGGGTCGCCGCGAATCAATGCTTGTACAATGTAATAATTTGGCGCGATCTTATACATAATACCGGTGCTGAAGGCGAGGCAGAACAGCGCAAAGATGAGGAGCCCATCGTCTAGGGCTAGGCGTCCGCGCGACGAAAGACGAATGATCATGCGGCCTGTGCATGTCAAAACTGCGAGGCCAAAGAGAATCCCAAGAGAGAGCTGTAGGACGATTAGTATCTCCTCGAGGGCGCGACAGCTATCTTCACTTACCTCCAGGGATATCATGGGGATTCTACCAGCATTACGAATCCGTTCCTCCGCCTCCACTACTTGTTCCGGCGTGAGCGAGCCTACGGCAGGCATGGCTGCTTTTTGGTGTCGAATGTGGATGACGGTTCCAGAGGCGAGATAGGTAAGGTATTGAAGACGTCTACATATGTATTGCGGACATTTGAGAAGTCGTTCCACCTAGTCAAAGCGGATAGGGCCGAGAGGTGGGTAGCACCTACCTCTTGTCATCCGCCGCTCGAGAGAGCCTCGCCACTATCGAAGCCCGAGACATCTGAAACGACTTGGCTCATCTACCGGTTACTCGATCTTATTACAGAACATACAGCCAGTCATAGCGTGGCTTTTTGGGCTGTGCTCCCGTGCGAGAGACGCGCGGATTCCCTCTTGGGGCCGGGGGCCATTGTCCGTGCCGGACATTTGCGCCACAGGATCAACCGAGGAACTGCAGCCAAACCATGGTTTCGCGAGTGGCGTGAACCCCCTAGCCAGATAATTCCATGTCGGCTATTATAAGGCTGGACTATAGACGTGGAGATTTGCCTTTGGGAAGGGGAAGAACAAGGCTTACTTTAGGGCGACTCCCGCCTGTAACATACCATAGATACGACGTCCTCAGGCAACCACGTGCTCCAAAACGAAAGCATA
This sequence comes from Karstenula rhodostoma CBS 690.94, assembly GCA_010093485.1. NCBI lineage: Eukaryota > Fungi > Ascomycota > Dothideomycetes > Pleosporales > Didymosphaeriaceae > Karstenula > Karstenula rhodostoma. The sequence continues at coordinate 658,069 of MU001495.1, read as the reverse complement.
CTGATCCGACGTCTATTCGATACAGTATGCCTTGATGCATCATTACCGCCCATTTTGTACATTGCGGCCGGGGCGCCATTTCTTTGACTGCTCCGTCTCCGATCCTTCATCGGCCTGCATCAGAAGTTGCCTCATGGGATCGTGCGTTCGAGAAGTGGAGGTGCTAAATGGATTGGCCTTTTACTTCAGTTTTACAGAAAAAAGATGCAGGTCTACAAGCCGAGTCATGACAGCGGGCGAAAGAGGATGTTGACGGATGGATTGATCAACGTTTAAGGTTCGGGACTACCCGGGGTTAGAGTGGCGCTGTCGCAAGGCTGAACGCTACGATCGCCGGCACTACCACAGTACCAAGAGCTCCAAGCAACGGCTCCTCATGATACCCAAGTCACCTCTGTTACACGACTCGAATCCCAACGTATCACAACCACGGGTGCGAAAGCCTATTAGTGAGTGTTCCGATAGAGGGGGATCTTCGCCACCTCCCGCGTCTCGAGTTCTACCGGATGTATCTTCTCTCAGGGTCGCTCCCCGCAAGTCACTGCACCCGCTTTGCTCCCACGCGCCATTTCAACGTGGGGCTGGTATTCCCTTGGGTCAAAATCAGACGGCACGATATGTACGTTCGCCCCAAATGCATTCATCATGAGACTCACTCTGGGCGTCTCCATGTCTACTTTTGTAACTCTTACACACAGGGACCTTCATAAATCAGGATAGTGATGATGCCATGCTCTCTTCATGGAACGGGTACTGTATAGACATTGGATGCCCCGACGACGGACTTAACGGGGTTTGTTAGCCCTTCAGTGCCTGCGATGGGAATTCGGTGGTGTTAGGGTTGGAAACTCCAGTGACTTGATGAGCACGCGCGCTCAATGTTTGCGAAGCAGGACTGAACCGTAGATAGTTCGGCGACCTGTGGGACAGAGTTCCTTTATCCTACGTATGGCGCCAGAAAAGCTGTGCTGAGTAAGGTATATCGTCAGGGCAAGGGCTTCGAACCGAAAACATACTACCAGCAGTCGCCACCACTGTTGGTGAGTATGTCTCCTGATATCTGCCCAATGATTCATGTTGTTGACCGCTCGCAGAAGCGATAAAAACATTCTCCGCACAGCCCAAAACTACGTCCGCGACTACCACGTCCTCGTCGTTAGCATCAGAGACCACCTCCTCTGCGCCTTCTACGCTCACCCTAACACCGTCACCCAGCCCCTTAGACTCCGCATCCGGAACCGGCAACACAAAATTATGTATCATAGCAGGTAGCGTAGTCGGAGGCATCGTCGCGCTCGGAGTAATCGGACTGATAGCATTTATCATACACAAGCGTACGAAGCACAGAGGCGAGGGTCACCCACAACCACATGTCGATCAGAAGCCGTACCAAAGGGTTTACCAGCACGCTGCTGGGTATCAGGGTGGAAAGCATGAGAACATAGCCGAGTTAGCGGATGGCCTTGTAAATGAATTACCTGGGAAAGGAACACGTTAATCAAAGTAGCTGTGAAAGTGTTTTCTTCAAGCAAATTCCATTTCATCATTCGTACAGGGGCAAACAGTCACACGAAACGTGTGAGTACCATCTAACACCTAAACGCCGTGCCGCATGGCGAAGGATCCTTGACCCCTTCACAGTCCCTTATTCTCCAGATACTCTTGCACGCGGTCTATGAGATCGGCTTTCTTCCCGCTGATCGCCTGTCCCCTGGCACCCAAGTACTCCTTCAGTATAGCAACAGTCTGCTTACTGATCTGTCCTTTGTCATTGATCGCAGCCATCTGCTGGTCCGTCAAACCGTCATCGCCGTCTTCGTTCTTTACTTTCGTTTCCTTCTTGATACGCTTCTTCGGCTTTGGTTCGTCGTCATCGTCATCTGCCGCTGCAGCTGCGGGACGCTTCTTCGCTGCAGCCTTTGGACGTGAGGATAATGCGGAGTGGGCAACGGTAGCGAACACTTTTTCGAACTCCTCACCGTATTCTGTTATGTACTCGCCCGCGCGTTTGTTGATCTGCTTGTACTTCGGTAGCGTCTTGTCATCTGGTTTGGTAGGGACCTCTTCTTCCAGGGCCATGGCCTGCAAGATACGGTAGAACCACTGCAAATCCGGATTGGGATACTTGCTTGGATCATACACACCCTTAGGTAGCTGCAGCTGCTCGACGATGATGCGCATTTTGTCCGTCAATTCATCAGTCGTTCTTGGCTCTGCGAGTTGTTCGGGGCATTGGCGGAGATCATCTGCGAAGGGGAGCGGTACGAGCCACAGTCCTGGCGGCATTGTCTGCTCGCCATTCTCGTCATAACGCTCTTCGCCTGGGATGAGGGTTGCCATGACGGGCGACGCGTTCTTTCGTGCTACGAACCATGTCAATGCCATCTTCTTCGACTTGATCAGTTTCTGCTGCAGGGCCGAAAAGACGCGTGTTGAACCAATGAAGTCCGCTTCAGATGGATACACAAAGGTCGCTTTGCCTATATTGGCCCAGAGAGGAAGGAGCGAAAGCGGTTTGAAGCCGACGATGCGCATGATGGGTTCACCATAGCATTGGCGAATCTGGGTGATCTCTTCTGGGGTGAAAGTGATAGTGTCGCCACCGAATTTGTAGGCTTTGCGTAGTTCGGTCTTTTCGACTACGCGAGCTGTGTCATCGGCCATGTGTGATGTAGAGCTTTGGACGATCTGTGGTTTCTCGCCGCCCACCCAGACGTAGCATGACTTGACGTGCTCTTGGCGCTTGATCAGGATGAAGCCTTTGACTCCGATCCGCATACCAGGGCCAAGTTCCAAGGGGAGGCTGAATAGTGCTCTTCGGGGCGCAGCTTTGGAGTTTATAGATGATAGGAGCTGTTTGAGAAGGGTGAGACCGTCGCCGCTCTTCGCAATTTTGGTGGTTGTTGCTATTGCTACAGGTGCGTCCGGGTCTGAAGGAGATGTGGGGTATACCAGATCATCATAGAACCGCGTCCGGTCGAACCCATGATCTGGTTTTGAGATAGGGAACAGGTCGATTGTGCATCCCAGGTCGTACAAGTCGCGGGCTCGCGTTATCGCTGTGTCCTTGTCCTGCTTCACCGTGGCCGGGCCGTCGTTGTCCGTGACCAAGAAGAGCCGTCGCGAGGAGAAGTTGGGGGCCTTCGTCGTGAAGATTTGGTTCGCGCAGAACATAACTGAGGCAATCGTGGGCGCCTCTTTCGCGGGCTTCAGGATCTCTTCCGCCTCTTCCTCATTCTCCAGTAGATCTCGCAGCTGCTTCACGTCTTGAGCGCTGGGTACGTCCAGATCTGCGAGCAAATAACAATGCTGGAATGTGTTGTCCCCATCTTTCAGGTCTGTCTTCTCAGTACCATACAAGAGTATGCCCATCGTGTCTTTCGGATTGGAGATGATGCGCTGTTGCATAAGGTGGTATGCGCATTTAAGGGCAGCAGATGCGGGGGAATCACGCTCGGCCTTCTTGTCGTCTGACGGCGCGGGGCGTTGCAGCATGGATGTGCTGATATCGATGGCGAAGAGAACGGCGTCTTTGATGGTCTTGTAGCTCTGGTGTGCGTCAATATACATAATCTTTCGAAGCTGCAGGTCTACTCATACGGCGTCATCAATCTCCTCATCATCGTCCTCCTCCTCACCAGGCCGATTGTCTTGTGTGTCGGCCATGTTTGCTGTCCGAGTGATGCACGGTTATTGCGAGAATGCAATTGGGGACGGCGCGATCGAGCGCGCCTCCGATCTTTGTACAGTGAAAATGGTGTCGCAGAGACGAGACGAGACGAGAGGGACAGCAAAACTGTCAGTGAATGGCGAGTTTGTGTTTGCGGCGCGGTGGCTCCTTCTCAGGCAGCAGCGCGCACCCGACCCGCCTAGCGGTGCGCGTGATCACGTGGCGTCGTTCCGATGCCTGCGATCCAGAGCTCCGATCGTTGGCACCAGTCGCAAGCTCCGCATTGGCCACTCGTCATCAAGCGGCCATTATTCACATGGCGTGTCTGGCGTTTGCGACAAAGTTCCGTCCATAACGTTCCCAGGTTGCGCTTCTTTCAATCCGCAATGGCGATGCGCTCGCCCTTATCACACGCCGTGAAGCGTGCAACGTGGAAATCACCCGCCACCCCGGTCTTGTCACCGTGTACCCAGCGCTGGAAGAGAGGCAATGCGACGGTTGCTCCCCCACCGGTTACGCAGAGCTCTGCCGGCTCAAAGGGCCCCACTGCCATGGTATTCATGAACATGGGCGGACCTTCGACAACTGACGAAGTTCACGGTTTCCTCAACAACTTGTTTGTACGTCATGACTTGATATTCTAACTTCCACATACTTACGCCTCCAGTCCGATGCCGACTTGATACCCTTGGGCCGCCTGCAGAACTACATTGGTCCCTACATCGCACGAAGACGTACACCCAAGATCCAAAAACAATATGCCGAAATTGGCGGTGGCTCGCCCATCCGGAAGTGGTCTGAGTACCAGGCCGCTGAGATGTGCAAGATCCTGGACCAAACTTCGCCAGAGACGGCACCGCACAAGCCATACGTCGCATTCCGATATGCGAACCCGTTGACCGAACAAATGTACCAACAGTTACTCGCAGATGGTTTCGGTGGCGGCAAAGGTGGACGTGCTGTCGCATTCACACAATACCCGCAATATTCGTGCTCAACGACCGGCTCATCTCTTAATGAGCTGTGGAAGTGGCGACAAAGATTAGAAGGCAAGAGGGCAGGTGGAGAGGTCGACGCAGAAGGCTCAATCAAGTGGAGTGTCATTGACCGATGGCCCACGCATTCGGGGCTAGTCGAAGCATTTGCGCAGAACATCGAGAAGACGTTACAAGAGTATCCGCCAGAACGAAGAGATGACGTTGTCCTCCTTTACTCGGCGCACAGCCTGCCCATGACCGTGGTCAACCGCGGCGACCCGTACCCACAGGAGGTGGCAGCTACAGTGCATGCAGTCAATCAGCGACTAGGTATGAAGTACAAGTACCGACTCGTCTGGCAATCGCAAGTCGGACCGCAGCCCTGGCTTGGAGCGCAGACGTCGGACACCGTCAAAAACCTGATGAAGAAGGGCAACACCGACCTCATCCTCATTCCGATTGCCTTCACGAGCGATCATATCGAGACACTGTACGAATTGGACAAGGAGGTCATTGGCGAAGACGCGGAGGGTCATGAGGGCGTAAAGCGTGTGGAGAGCTTGAATGGCAACCCTATCTTCATCCAGGGTCTTGCCGATATCGCCAAGGCTCACCTGCACTCCGGAGTTGCTTGCAGCAAACAAATGACGCTGAGGTGTCCCGGGTGTGTGAGCGAAAGGTGTTTGGGGTCGAAGGAGTTCTTTGCTGGCCAAAACCAGCTTCTCGAGCCTCTTGCCGCATAAGAGCGACAATGTAGCTAAATTTAGTTACAGGGGGGAGCGATGTACGTTACTGTATAGCATGGCATGAAAATCAAAAGGCATAGCGAAATTGATCTTGATGAACTGTCGAACAATTCTATTCCCATCTCAAAGTGGCCTTTGAGTCAACATTTGCCTGCGCTGTTTGCATTGGATGGCAACGGATGGCAACGGAATCTACAGCCGGAAGCATGTGTAATCCAGGGATGCATTGACATGCACAGATGTCACGGGTATGGAATGAATTGTGATGGCAGAATCTCCATGGCGCATCGTATGCACTCGATCGAACAGCATCACAGGTCTGCAAGTCGACAGGAAAGACGATTGCCAACGCCAACGTAGGAGAGCTGCTCGCGCATTCCGGTCCGAGTGGTTGCTGTGCTTTATCGGCGGCGCGAATCGGGGAACTAGGGCCGCCAAGCGCTCGAAACCCGGCGACCCAACGTTCAACCAAAGTTTTGTTCACCAACAGCTCAAGCTGACAAGCTCCTACACCCTCCCCTCCCACTTCCGCCGCCCCTCCTCGTCCTCGGCACCATCGTCACCATGTTGTCCAGGACCATCAGGCGAAGCATTGCGTCGCCGCTCCGGCGCAATGCCTTCGTCCCTGCCGTCGCGCGACCTGCCTTCAGGACCGTCACCACGGATGCCGCTTCGTCGCACGCCGAGGCCGTGCCGAAGGTACGCACCCACCGGAACATCGCAGTCACGCCTGGGTTGGATGCATGATGGGAGGATGGATGATTGACGTGCTGCAGGAGGATGACAAGCCCTTCGAGGTCCGCCTCTCCGACGAGAGCTTCGAGACGTACGAGCTCGACCCACCGGCCTACACGCTCGACACCACCAAGGCCGAGCTGAAGCAGATGTACTACGACATGGTTGCCGTGCGGTACGATTCGTCCCTTTCCATGCTTGTTCGGCAGAGCTTGAGAAGCGGGTCCTAATGCACATTCTAGACGCATGGAGATGGCCGCCGATAGGCTCTACAAGGAGAAGAAGATTCGCGGTTTCTGCCACTTGTCCACCGGACAGGAGGCTGTCGCCGTCGGTATCGAGCACGCGATCGACCGCGCCGACCACCTCATCACCGCCTACCGCTGCCACGGCTTCGCCATGATGCGCGGTGGAACCGTCAAGTCCATCATCGGTGAGCTGCTTGGCCGGAGAGAGGGTATCGCCTACGGAAAGGGTGGATCTATGCACATGTTCGCCCCCGGATTCTACGGTGGTAACGGTATCGTCGGTGCCCAGGTTCCCGTCGGTGCCGGTATCGCTTTCGCCGAAGCATACGAGAACAAGAAGACCGTGACGCTTGCTCTGTACGGAGACGGGGCTTCCAACCAGGGTCAGGTCTTCGAGGCCTACAACATGGCCAAGCTGTGGAACCTCCCCATCATCTTCGCTTGCGAGAGTATGTGGATACCTTGAAAACCTGGTGTTTTCGAATGCTAATCCCGCTTAGACAACAAGTACGGTATGGGTACCGCTGCCAACCGCTCCTCCGCCATCACCGACTACTACAAGCGCGGCCAGTACATTCCGGGTCTCAAGATCAACGGCATGGACGTCCTCGCCGTCAAGGCCGCTACCAAGTTCGGCAAGGAATGGTGTGCCGCCGGAAAGGGACCCCTCGTCTACGAGTTTGTCACCTACCGGTACGGAGGTCATTCCATGTCCGACCCGGGAACCACCTACCGCGTAAGACCCCTTGATCCTGATGAGATATTCCGTGGCTAACCGTCCATCAGACCCGTGAAGAAATCCAGCGCATGCGCAGCACCAACGACCCCATCGCGGGACTCAAGCAGAAGCTCCTTGATTGGAGCGTTGTTACCGAGGAGGAGCTCAAGACAATCGACAAGGAGGCACGCGCCAACGTCGACGCTGAGGTCGCCGAAGCCGAGAAGATGGCAGTCCCAGACGCCATCCCCAAGGTCCTGTTCGAGGATATCTACGTCCGTGGCTCTGAGCCTGAGTTCTTGCGCGGCAGAATCCCGGAGGAGAACTTCTACTACTCTGAGACGGATATGGGCAAAGAGAAGGAGGCTACTGCCCGGACTTAGAGTGCTTGAGGGTCTGAAGGCGAGCTGCGTGTGGCGGAGACTTAGGGAGCTTGTAATATATCACCTTGTGCGGGGCCAAGCACTTGGGAATTGTGGATATTAGCAGCTGACGTGAGGCTGATTCTTAGTCGTATTAACCATGTTTTGGGATAGCGGAATAGAGTCTTTTCTGGATTGGTGTCGACTCTGCGATCGCTGTGCTGTGCTACTGATCTTCATGTTCTACGTGGTAATAAAACCCGTCCTTTGCCGTCTAAATGTAGCAGTTGCGTCCTCGAACCCGCCGGGAATCATGCTCGTACGTGGGGAACCATGTTGAGTCCTACCAGCGCCCAACGAATTACTTGGATCGTAAGAAAAGCCACAATCAAGACTTCTCTTTTAGTTAACCTCACACCGGTTGGTTGGCTGCATATGACACTAAAGTACTGTCAGCACTCTGCCTACCCACTTACACATGTAGACGAGCCCCAGACCTCACGTCAGGAACGCACATTATACGTAGCCCTCGCCGCTTTTAACTTATCGCCTTACTATTTACTATCTATAAGAAGATTGAACGCTGATGGGATGGGATGGAGGACCATAGCGGAGAAGGGGTGACAATGCCCTACCGTTGGAATCAGTAGACGCAGAGAGAGTAGTATTAGAGGGTGTGTATTATGGTAGTTTTGCTATATCTGTAAGCATCCCAGCCGAGGGGGGATAGGGAAGTGAGATATTCTGCTGTAGAACACGCTCGGTGCATGGTAGTAAAGTCGATCTCGATTGGCGATCTTAGACTAAAGCTTGAGGACTCGCTTCCCGGTCGGTCGGAAGAAGACCTGGCCGGCGGGGATCCGGTTCATCAACCAGGGCGCGTCTTACACCACACATCCAGCATCCGGGATACAACTGACCGATGTGCCTCCCTGTACCAAGCAACCCACCACCAGCCAAAACTCACAAGCACGCAACACACACACACACACACACACTTGAAGTATCTGTATATTCTATCTCCTCAACTCTCGACTCCCAACCCAATCCTCCCACTCCGTACCCTTTATGTCTGTCCAACACCATTGCCCCACCCCACCTATCCCAATCGATTGCCGACTCTTCGCGCGTTTTTGCAAGCCATGTAAATAAATCCCAGCATTTGCGCCAAACGCATATCCATGCAGTAGCCAACGCCCCAGAAATGCCTAGGTACAGTCTTGAAGAAGAAAAGAGCAAAAAAAAAAAAGGTAGGAATATCGTTGTCGTGTATGTCGTGAGCTGCCTGCCACCCGCACGCGAGACGGGACGGGACGGGCAAAGTACAACAAGACAGGGAGGGTATCAGCGCTCGCCTGAGATAGATCCATCCATAGTAATACCGCACCATTCTGGAGTCAGATATGAGCCGCCTCTCACATCACCTTTGTGGATAGGACATTCTGGCGCAATGCCGAACGTGCCCCGGAATCAGTGGCGTGCTCCCCTGAGCTGCGTCAAAGCCTTTTGACCAGTCGTGTAGTGATACTCGTCGTCGTGACTCGGAGTATCCGCAATCGTTCATACTGCTGCGGCTGGAAGCAGCGCCCGGGTCAAGTCGCCCGACGAGGTGGTCAACCGCGCACCGACGTGCTGAAAGCGCGCGAGCGTGAGGACGTCGTCTATGAGAAGGGGGCTTTGCGCACGCTATGCGGGCATTCCGACGTCGGGCATAGGGGTATCGTTATCGGACGTAGGGTTCGCGTTAGAGACCTGTTGTAGAGCGGGTGCGGAAGCTGCGGAAGGAAGGGCTGAGACAGGCCGTGTGGGAGGGTGTGAGTAGAGGTCGTCGGAGCTGTGGTCGGGCATGCTCATTGGGGAAGAGGAGCGAAAGTCTTCAAAGTCATCTTCTGGGGGCGCGAAGGACCATACCTGGTTTATGTGTCAGCAATCCTGCTTGGGACGTAGTGTACGAGACGAATGTAAAGGAAAAGGGGGGGAAAGGGTGCAGTCGTACCTCCATGATTGTCCTCCCGCCCCTCGCTGCCATGATGACAGCCTTCTCTTCCTCAAACACAACTCGCCACACCGCTTCCGCAGGCGTGCTAAGTTCACGGACAAGCGTCCCCTTCTTGAGATCCCAGACCTTGACACGGCCGTCGGACCCACCGCTAACGATGCGTGTGTTGTCGAACTGCAGACTCGTGACGCTATTGTCGTGCGCCGCGAGCCGATGAATGGGCTGGTAGTCGGCAAGGCTCCATACCCTAACAGAGCCGTCCGAGCCTCCCGTGACGAGTATATCCTCCCGCATCTGCAGCTGCCCTACGAGCGACGTGTGTCCCTGTAGCACGGCCAAGCATTTGCTGCATCACGAGCACAGATTAGCGAATGGCAAAACACAAGCATAGCAGTGACAGTTGATCACGGCGGGTCACAAATAAACTCACCCGTCGGTCGGATCCCATATTCTCACACTCGTGTCCAAGCTGCCCGTCGCAATCTTTTTCCCGTCGAAGGCAATAGCATAGATCTGGCTGAAGTGACCGGTGAGCGTACGCAGGCACTTGCCCTCGCTGATGCTCCAGATCTTGGCAGTCGTGTCGTAAGACCCAGACACAACAATATCGCCGTGTATCTCAAGGCAGCGGACGCTCGCCTGGTGACCAATTAGGACATGCTTGCAGAGACCCTTTTTGAGGTCCCATATCCGGAGGGTCGTATCTCGGGAACCTGAGATGGCCGTATGTGCGTCGGACATTTTCAGGCAGCGCACGGTAGAAGTGTGCCCTCGAAGAGTGAATTGCGGGTAACTATGTGGAACGTTAGAGCCCTGCGTGGAATGTGAGAGGACTACTGACCCCGTCGCGAGATTCCAGACCCGCACATCGCGGTCACAACCTCCACTGACCAGTAAGTCACCCCAGGGCACCATCGCCCAGACACCCATGACGTGCCCTTGCAGTGTCTTCTGATGATAGCCCTCAGTGTCGAAGACGTGGATCTTGGCGTTGTCCAGGGCCACGACGATGTACTTCTTGGTGAGGTGCAGGCTAGTGACGACGCCCTGCTCAGGTGTTATCTGACGCGCATCGCAGTGGCCGCCCTGCCGCCATGCCGTCTCGACCTGGTACCGCTGCTTGAAATGGGACCGGTACGTGGTAGCTTTTGATCTCTGGAACAGTTCTTTCCGCTTCGACGTGCGATCCAGACTCTGTGTCCGTAGTCCTTCTCCTGCCGCACCTAAACCGGCGCCGTCCAGTTGCTCCTTAGCAGCCGTGTCTTCGGAGCGCGAGGGACGGCTAGGCTGTAGCCACTGCGACCTGGAAGACTCCTCCTCTTCGTCGCCGGGATCGTCCTCCTCGCTCCTCTCTTCTCTTGACAAGCCCCTATACGAGAACTTTTGGCACAACAAGCGCCACGCGGTGTCGTCGTTGACGAGCTCACGCCACTTCTTGGAGACCTGCGAAGCGCGGGCGAGGGTTGTGGGGTCGTCGACGCATTCTAGTATCTGGAGAAGTGTCAGAGTGTGGACCGCCAGTCACTGGGGATATACCAACCCGGAAGCACAGTTCGGTGGGTAGCACCATGAAGGGGTCCTTCTTCAGGCGCGGGCTGACAAACTCGGCGACAAAGCTCAACTCATGGCTATCGCACAGGTTGAGCAGCTCCCCAAGCAAGCGCAGCCGCTCGGGGCGGTTCATGTCGCTGAACAGGGCGCGCGTGTTTTTGATTTGCGAGTCCTCATGTTCGGCAGCGGTGCTCCAGTCCGGGACTCGCTGCGTGGGGGTCGGACTGGGCGCGGGCGTCGGCGGAGAGGCGGGTGCCGAGGGCAGGGTATTGTGCGGGATGGTCGAGGACAGCGGGCTTGTGGGTGTTATTATGGGCCGCGGTGCGGAGGAGCGAGACATGCGGCCCTGCTTGCGCGAGTGAGCCGTGGGCGATGCGAAAATGTTGCCGGGGCGCATGGCGGCCGACGACGCCGAGGCCGAGGCGGATGCGCCCATGTCTGTGTCGGAGTCGTTGGAGGCTTCGTTCATGTTCTGGTCGTCTGGCCGGCGAGCCAGCGGCTGGAAGTAGTCTTGCTGGTCCATGGCGATGGCGGAGGCAGCGGAGGCCGTGCGGAGAGCGAGTTGCGGCGACGAGGCTCTGCGCGTGGTCTGCGGGTGGTCTGCGGGCGAGCGCAACGGCGCAGTGGGTATAGTACAAGAGACTGGCTGCCCTCGGAGGATGTTGCAGGAGGGCTTCTGGCGCGGCCGGGCTGCTAGTGTTTCGAGATGTTAGGGTGGGCGGCGGGCGGTGAGGTAAGCCGCCGGGCTGCGGTGCGGTACGGTGCGGGTGCGGTGTGGTGTGTTGGGGTGCGTTGGGGCTGTTTGCTGCCGGGAAATGCAAATGCAAATGCAGATGCAGACAAAACACGGCGACTGTTCCACGGGCGCTGCGATCGTCGCGTGCGAACCCACATACACTGCCGACGACTGGGCTGACGACGGGAGCACGCTGAGATCACGGCTTCCTTGGTCACCTCGTCGCCAAGCCCCAGGTGAACGCCTGCATGCGCCCTCGACCCCCTCGACCCCCTTGACCCCCTCCACAGGACCTCGCCTGTCCCCTGCATATCCCATGTCCCGTAGTGACATAATTGCCCCATCCAGCCCTCAGCACTTGCTGGCCGTGATGCGCGCTTTCCAGTCTCCAGGTAGGCTCTCCTACACCCATGAGTTGCCATTTATAGATGCACAACCTCAAACGCCCGCCCCCGTAAAAGCTCCGCCAGGGGGGCATGTTGGTGCACTTCTCAGCCTCGCGATGACCAAATCTTTGCCTCTTGCTCCCTCCTCCCACCAATATGTGCTTGCCGCAGCGTCCCGTGGTAAACCAGGTACGCGAAACTGTGTCAACGCGCCATCGTGCAATCGGCCCTTCTGCAACCCCTACTTGCCTGGGTTTATCAGGTTACTATCTGCCGATTTCCAATTGTCCGATCGTCGAGACTACTGCAAAAAACCATCCATCTCGAATTGTATACCAAACCCTAAAACTTTGCGCAGGATGACCCATTCGTTGGTTCCACTATCACTCTGAAAAGTATTGGTATGACAACCCCACGTGCTCGCAAACCTGGTTTACTCCGTAGTGTGCCGCGAATCTCGAGTATGCGTTGCACGGTTAAGCAATGTTACTCTGTGTTGAATCCCGTATCGTTTTGTGACTGCAGAGACTTTCCCGTCACGCCGTCACCTCTTTGTGATGGCTGCCACGTTCTGTGCATCGCTCTGTGCTGGCCTCGACCTGTTTGTGTGCAGCATGCGAGCACAGCCCGCAAATCATCAATCACGTCTACATATACAGTCAGTAGTTTCGCGGGCAAAAATAGTTGTGGATTAAACGTGTTTGATCTGGCGGAACAATAACATCAAGTCCCCCCGACAGACTGCTCTGAATCGAACACTTACCGTCGGATGTAGTGATCAATCACTCTGGGCGTACTGTGCTTTTGATTCAAAGTGATGATTACATGGTGAAATTTTCTCACAGGTCGCAGCCTGCAGTACATTATGAATAATTTCATTGTGGTTGATATAATCTATATACAGCGAAACAAACTCCCCAGCATCTAGCACTGGCTCACAGCCGGTCCAGGAACAGTGTAGCTGTTGAAGTTGGAGTAGATGTTGGCAGTGTATCCCGAGTCAGTAACCTTGACGTGTCCCGGGATAGAGACACCGTTGAACGACTTGCTGCCGCCACCAGTGACCTTGATCTGAGCGCAGGAGATGTAGAATTGTGGGATGCCGCCGGGGTACGGGTTGTGGATAGCGAGCTGCTCAATGCGGAGGAGGTATTCGCCGGCGGGGATGCACGACGGGATCGTCACGCTGTACGACTGCTCGAGGTCCCAGGTGGAGGAGCTTCCGGAGAAGGTGGGTCCGATCTCCTTGATCTTGAACCAGGGAGTCGAACCGTCAGCGGAGGCGGCGGTGGAGGCGGCCTTCGTCAGGTAGAAGGAGACGGGTCCCTGGTGGTAGACGGCGATGTCAGCCGTGAATGTGACCGTTGAGCCGGCAGCGACGGAGACGGTCGATGTCGAGGCTCCCGAGCCACCTCCCACGTTGCATCTTAGGTCGTTTGAGGCGAGGTCGGTGACTGGCGAGTTGTTGTTGGTGTTCGGGCGGATGTTCTGGTAGACACCACCTTGTACGCCATTCGCGGTGAGCTTCTGGAAGATGTCTGACACAATGTTAACGGAAGATCGCAGGGGGGTAGATTCGGCAAAACATACAGTGGCCGTTGACAGCCTCGAGGAACAGAGCTCCAGCAACAGCGGCGGTAGAGAAGAACTTCATCTTGAACTTGTAGAAAAGCTTGTATGGATGGTCGATATGCTTCGTCTGCTGATTCTCAACGGTGCGCTGGCTCGCCCTTCTTATACTGCTGCCTCGAGTCCGTTATCATCTTGGAACTGCATCCAGATATTATCCACAGGTAGAATTCTTCCACGAAAGGTTACGCCCCTTGCCTTGTTCGTCTCCCAACTCACGAAGCCGTCGCACGACCACCCACGCGTTTCCCTATCAAGTTGGGTGCATGTAGTCGTAACCAGGTCGAGGCGAGCAGAACCCCAGGTATGTGCCGGATGACCATATTGCAGTGGCATAGAACGGGGGTGCGCGTACAACAAACATCCTACCGTAGGATCAAAACGTGATTTTGCTCCAATGATATTTGTTGTTTCACCCCAGGCTGGCCATAAGACAAGCTTTTTTAATATCCATGCTGGCTTTGAAGTCTGGGATGCCCGACGCAAGGCGCACGGTAAAATAGGGAATGGATCCGATGGGATTCTGGGGTACAGGTGGCGTACGCGAATACGGATTATACATGCGAAACTCGACCGGTTCGACCCGCAGTTCATGGGCCGTACAAGTGGATTGATTGTATGGTTATTACAATTCTAGACTGGGCTGGCGTTGTTTCCAGCATAACATGACATAGGTACTTACAGAGTGTGGCAAAAGCAACATCACTGCAATTACCTCCTCAAATCTTGCTGTTCTCCGTCAATATGCATCTTGTACCACGTGTGGTCCGAAAAAGTGGGGTGTTTTGCTATGCGAGAGCGCACGTTGGATAATGTAAAGTAGAGTGTTTGGGCTGCAGATTTATATTGCCTGATTTCGAAAGCCCAGTTCTACCACGGGTATGTGCCGAACAACGCATTCATCGACTCAGGCCTCGGCGTTTCATTCTTCAGAGAATCTTGAGGAACAACGAAAAAGCCTTCTTCCCGGGAGAGGATTTGTCATGAAAGTTTCGGCAAGCGGAGGTAAAGTGGTGAGCAGCTTTACTACTACTGTCACTTGACGCCATCCGGAAGTCAGACACCATGCCTCACGGATTTGTTTACAGAAATACCGACGCAAGATTGCCTAGAGAACTTTCGATCGTGGCAGCGAGCACGAGTATATCATGCGAAGGCGATGGAGTTGTCGTTGAGAGAAACACTGGGTACCCGCGTTGCTCAGCCCACCTTCCTGAATACCAGAGACCGCCGGGCGACTGAAGTTTCCAGCTTTTACTTTTAGCAAAGGGCAGCAGAAACAGTTTCCAGCTCAGAGGATGCGCCGGGAACGCGATCTGGGGCGCGAACAACCGTCGCAGAGTATTCGAAGCAAAGAGACAGGGACGCAGATTGCCGTGCCCCAATGTCGCCGTGCTTCAACGCGCTTGCGAGAGTGCAGCTGAATAGCTGTCGCGAGCGTAGTCATGACACTTGGAAGTTAACACTGCTAGTGGGCAAGTCAGCGATGTAGGTTTGGTGAGGCGTTGTTTCCACGTGTTTCCGAATCTCGGAATGGCCACCAGCAATCACGTGAAAAGTCGCCATTTTGCAGAACTCCGATTGGCCAATACTTTCTACATTCCCATCGTTCTGGGGGAGGCGCGACATCTTTATAATCGCAAAATAGCGTCATCATGCCGTCTACGGCTCTCTCGTCCATCCTTGCGATTTTGCTAGGGAACGTTTCCTCGCACCAGCAACATCCGTCATGAGCCTCCCGCGCAGGCTTGTAGCTGTTGCGCGTCCTGCCCTTCGACAAGCGGGTTCTGCTCCGCAAAGAACTTGTCGACAGAGTGCCTTCCTCTCCCCTCACTTCCGATCGGTTCAATTGCAAAGAACGCTTCACAGCCAAGCTTCCCGGAGCGCGCAGCTAGCTGTCTCCGAAGCAGACGCAGAGCCCGTCGCAGAATCTACGAATCCCGCATTGTCCTTCCCATGCCTCGATAAGCAAGAGTCGCGATCGGCCTCCCTCTCCAGTCGTTCATCCGGGCCCGAGCCCTCGTATACCACCGGGAAGCATCTCAACTTCCGCTCGCGCGAGCCCATATTACTTGACTGGGGCGGCATCCTCCCTGAGTTCAATGTTGCCTACGAGACGTGGGGGACCTTGAATAAGGACAGAAGTAATGCGGTGTTGCTGCACACCGGGCTGTCCGCCTCGAGCCACGCACACAGCACCGAAATCAACCCGCAGCCGGGATGGTGGGAGAACTTCATTGGGCCTGGAAAACCGCTGGACACAGACAAATACTTTGTGATATGTACGAACGTGATAGGCGGGTGCTTCGGTTCCACAGGGCCGTCCTCGATTGATCCCGCGAATGGCGAACGATATGCGACAAGATTCCCAATCCTCACAATGGAGGACATGGTGCGCGCCCAATTTCGGCTTCTTGACTCGTTGCACATCGAGAGGTTATACGCGAGTGTTGGCTCCAGCATGGGCGGCATGCTCAGTCTGGCATCGGGTGCGCTCTTCCCGGATCGTGTGGGCAGAATTGTGAGCATTAGTGCCGCTGCGCGGAGTCATCCGTACAGCATTGCTATGAGACATACACAACGCCAAGGTGAGTGGAGGGCTGGACAGAAACTGAACATTACACTGACTTGTTGTAGTGCTAATGATGGACCCGCATTGGAACCGGGGATTCTACTATGATGGCGTGCCACCGCACTCGGGCATGAAGCTTGCGCGAGAGATCGCGACCGTCACGTATCGAAGCGGTCCGGAATGGGAACAGCGCTTTGGCCGCCGACGAGCCGACGCGTCTCGACCACCAGCCTTGTGTCCAGATTTCCTCATCGAGACGTATCTTGACCATGCCGGCGAGAAATGGTGCCTCAGCTACGACCCCAACAGCTTGCTGTATGTTTCCAAAGCTATGGATCTTTTCGATCTGGGACAAGATCACCGCAATCGCATCAACAAAGTCAGACAGGATAATGCCGGCAAACTCCAAGCATATCTGGATGGACGTGCTCCCGCAACGGGCGCCGAGAGTGACCTGTGCAGCTTGACCCTCCCTGAGAAACCATACGAAGAGAAAGAGCAACCGACAGAAGAGAGCGAGGTCAACATTGATGCTGTTGAGGCAGCGCCTGCAGACCTTGTCGCTGGCCTCAAGCCTTTGGCGAACACCCCAGCATTAGTGCTTGGTGTAGCGAGCGATATATTGTTTCCAGCGTGGCAGCAGAAAGAGATTGCGAACACGCTCAAGCGGACAGGGAACAAGAATGTTACGCACATCGAGCTGGGCGAGGAGAAGAGTCTATTTGGACACGACACGTTTCTGCTCGATTTGAAGAATGTTGGAGGGGCCGTCCAGTCATTTTTGGGTTAATTCGCGTAGAGTGGTGTTGGACTACTCTTTCTGTACATTTTGCATTTGTATATTTATAACTCTGCATGGCATGGCGTTGTCGGTGGGGCAATCCTGCAGATCCAGATCCTTCCCGTGCGGCCCCAATTTGGCTGGATCCCTAGAGTTACTTTACGACTACAATGTCTATCCTGGGATTTGGAAGTGTCAGCATTTCTAAATCTTACTCTGGCTCCATTCGTAAGACGTTTTACATGTCCTTTCCTATCGATAACGTCTTCAATCCAGATCTTGGGATTGCACTCGTTTCCTAAGTAAGACGATCCGGCTTGTCCCAAGATATGGCCCCAGCACCCCTTCTTCTCGTAAGCCTGGAGCCGTACTAACTAGCCCTCACTGCCGCTCATCGGCTGTCGAGGTTTCGGGAATACATCTTGACACCATAGTCTCCGCTGGTGTTTGAGCAATTATAGAATGTGAGACCAAAGGACGGGAAATGCCAGCGTAATTTAGGGACTGCCTTGCACCGTTGCTATGGAGGGCGTGTTTCACACGGCTACCATGGGTCTCAGCCTCGCTTGCGGACTTAGGCTATTGGGAGCGCAATACGAAGGTATCCCATCAGTTGCAAGTCTTATCGGAGACCATGTTAACTCTGTGTCAGATCTGAATCGACGACAAGAGGAAAATTACACTAATCAACCATGCGCTCTGCCTTGACACATTGTATTAACACACCGGATAGCCTGGCGGCACGAGGCATACTGAACGCTGCGGCAGGCAAACTCCCCGCATTGCCAATTACGCATTATCAACGCAACTTGATAACCGTCTGCGTCCGGTTTCAGCTATATAATCGGTTATTCCTTCTACTACCTCAGACCTGTGTTAGCTCCAAGCTTTCGATAATGCATCATGTCCAACAACAATGGAATTGTACAAACGCAATGGTCTATCGACAACAGAACATTTGTGGTTGCGAATACTCTACGGGAGGTCGCTAGGGCTGTGCGCCAAGATGAAGCCCAATTCAGCGCTGTCATGGCCTTCTCTGCCCTCGGTTCGAGCATTCTCGTCTCTCCAGAGAGGATCAACGATGGACTGGACGCACTGGACACCAGAGGACGATACTTCGGGCTTGAGCACTTCGCCATCAGGCTTGGGTTACATACTGGGGGTATTGCTACCTTGATACGAAACGAGCTAAAAACATGCGTTCCAGCTTTCCTACTTGCGACTAGCCTCAAGACGATGCTGGATGATAGTGCTATTGGGGCAGTACTCTTCGAAATGTTGGCTTTACAAGGCTTGGCTAAGAACGCAGATCTCCGTTCGTCTCGACGTGATCTCACCGCCATCGTTTCCGCACTGTCTGGGTCCAGCGATACCATAGTCCCTACCCAGGTGGTTAAAACGATAGAACACAGCCTTAGGCGATTCATAACTGACCCGAGAGACCTCAACCTTGCGTTCTTGCAGCCAGATAGTAAACAGATTGCCGAAGTCTACTCGAGGGTATTCGGTTTTCTGCAGGATGAAGACAACATGGATAACATCATCGTTTTGCGCGGGATAACCAGCTGCATCGCAATTGCTTCATTGCTCATATGGCTACGGGAAGATGCTGTTTCGTTGGCGATAGATGATACCACCATCATGACCAGCAATTCTTCGAGGATAGTAGTTGATATACGTATGTCAGAGCAGGGTGGCCACTGGATGATACAAGAATGGCATGATACGAAATCTGTTACGAACGTGGTTGTGAAGAGGGAAGAGAATGGAATGGTACAGAAGCTTCCGACGTTCGTGCCCGTCTCGGCGGCGAGAGCAGTTGTGCGAGCCCAGTATTCTCTCAATGATGCCGAGACAGAATTGGTAGGCAACATGGCTGCAGCGCTCGTTGAGCTCGCGTTGGAAAAATGCCACATCATGTCGGACGCTACCTATCCGGGCATCGCACCACGGTTCGTCAAACTGAGCGATGTCTCACAAAAGCCATACCTTGTGGGATGTAGGAGGTGCATGTAATGTTATGGGTGGGATGCTCGAACACCAGGCGACGATGCGGCAGTCGAGCGATACGCCCGAGACTACTAGACTTGGATGGAGCACGGATGTCCAAACCTGGGCCAACCCCAGGAGGGAGTTGGCCATCCACTTCTTCAAACACCATTGACAGCTGTAACCTGGGTTCTACAACGTGTCAGTGAATGGAGCAGTTCCCGTTCCGGATTGCCGGTTCAACAAATTTCCACAGAGGTCGCCGAAGCTGCATGCTACATGGCTGCTGAGTCTACATACTCCGCGACATGTACAAAATTCGCACAAAATCGGTATTTCAGAACTGGGCAGTTCGAGCACATTGCTGAAAATGCTATGCATATCTTGCACAGCGTCTTCAGCGACGAGCTTGTTGCGGTATTGCGTAGTTCCGACCCGTCGACAAAACCCAAAAACATGATGCATCATATGAACAAGATCACCGTCAGCCAGTTCCGCGCACAAGCAATGGCATCTTTGCTTCCAGGTGCAACGATGGCTGTCGGCTATACAGGCACACACGATTCAGGTATTTCTGGACGCGACCTCATCTATGCAACGAACGGCTATATCGCGATGGCTTCATCGATCGATGCGGCGACAACCCAGCGCTCAGATTGCATGGCCGTAAAGATATTTCCGGGTTATATACGATGGGACTACGACGATATTTCTATGCAGCGTCTCATAGACCCAGAGCCACGCGGGGATGAAGGTGTGGAAACAACGCCAGCAAGCTCTACCCTTCATTCATACAATGCTGCCGGCCAATATATCGGTCTGATGCCCCGTCAAGATCCAGAATCAGTTAGCGTAAAGCATCATCTCTCCGTTGATAAACGCGTCCTCTCGATCTCCACCAGCTTGTTCCACCCTGGGACCAATACCCGCGTCCGTGTAGACTGGATGAGCTCAATGGAGGCAATAATCATGGCACACCACGTGGACACTGGCGCACTACCGGCTTTCATCGAACAGAACATAGCCGAAGACTGGAAGAGCACGGACATCTGGAGAACAATCGGTTGGACTACTGCCAGCGGCAGGATCGTGCACAAGCAAGGCACCCCGATTCGATACGTCAGCCAGACTTACGGCAATGAAGAGCTACGCTTCTTTCTAGCGGGTAGACGGTCGACGCAAAGACTGTTCGTCCGACAGCGCAACACGCCTCTTGTAACATGTATACAGAAAGCACTCGATTACGAGGAATCTTCTGGCGAGAGTTCGAGAACAGCGAGTGAGCCGAGGCCTGCTTGGATTAGGCCTGATATGGAAGAACAGATGAGAGTTCCTGGATGGCTCATAATTTCGTAACTAGTGGTTCTCTGATCCCTTCTTTCTCTTACGACCAAATTTCTTTGTTTCCCCAACTTAATGTAGAGACCCCTATTAGCAGTAAATCAATTACCGGTCACATTTTTAGCTAGATTGCACCAATCAACTTGCAAACAACCCAATGGGAGAAGCAAAGGGAGGTGTGTGGAGCCAATCTCGCAGCACAACTTTGCCCTCCGTTCGTATCGCGTTTTAGTGTTCCTTAAATAGACGACATACTTCGACGAGCTTTTACCCACGGTGCTGAGGGGCAGGGGCATGGCGTTGTTCCCCGGGTTCACGCTTCTGAACCAACTGATGGGCGCGTTGGTCATTGAAAGGAGTCTTGCGAAGGATAATGGGTATGTAGTAGTCTTTGGAAGTCAATGGCCGTTCAGCTTTGTGCCGGTTATCGTCGCGTGCTTTCATCGCTAAAAGTCCGGCGTGGTTCAACGAGCACGAGGAGGCCACACAGGGTCAGGCTACCTTCAGGGAGTGCTTCTCTGCTGCGAATGTCAGAATTTTGGCCTGGGGCTAAAGACTCGAGACTTTAGGTCATATAGAAGCGATAGTGTGTAGCAGGATGCATAGGGCGTATGCCGTGCGTATACATGATACAATGCGATATTGAGAACTCGTACCGCCTTCTACTTGGTCAACCCTCACGTAGGCTGCGTATTCATCTTCGTTCCCTTCCACTCCGGCCCCATGGCCTCGTCAATCCACGCACACCTCGTCAGGTCCACGTTTTCCCTCACATATGCGACTAGCGCGTCAGCACCAGGTGCCCCTTCTAAGATCCCTAGCGCACCCACATGCGGGATGTGAAGAGCCTCTGCAATCGCGGGCTCGCAACCCGGCGGTACGGCGAGCAGACGCGTGGCTTTTTCGGTTTGTGAATCCATATTAGACAGATGGACGAGCGTCGGGATGTGCGCGTGTGGCAAAGAGGCCGGCGGGTGATTGTGGGGAATCAGCACCATGGTTAGAGGCCTTGGCGGACTTGCATCTTGTAATGATGCGTCTGCCTTGGTGCGAGAGAGAGCGGAGGGTGGGGTTGTCTGCGCTGCTAGGGATTCCAGATGGCGGGTCACGCTGTTGAGGCCGATCAGGATGTGGTTTCCAATTTCTGGCGGTGGAGGCCGAGTGTCGGGAACACTGCTGTCGGCATCGTTGTTGCTTTCTTTCTGTGGCTCTCGCTTGCGTTTCTTTCCTTTGGACGGTGGTATGTGTGTCCTGCGGTGGTCTCCTAGTGGTTGTACTAGACTAGACAGTGGTAAGAAAGTTTTTCGTCTACAAGCTGGTGCGGACCCATGGTCCTGACCGGTCTCATGAGGACAGCGTATAGCATCCTATTCAACGCACCTGCAGACCAAAGCCGTTATGTCCCTCTTCTGCACAGCGGTGAGGGTTGGCCTAGAAGATGACTCAGTCTGCCAAGCCCATTTGCGGTAGACTAGGCTCAACGCACCAGTTCGTCTCGGTATACGGGCGTGGGGTTTTGAATATTGGCTTGGTGGCCTTTTTGGCGGTGGTTGCCATGGTGGTGCAGGCGGCGGGCAAACGACGGGGCAAACGACGCAGGTACCGGGCACCTGAACAACAGCACAGGGCGCTACAACAAGCAGGGCGCTGCACTATGTTTGCCCCAAGTGGACGGGTGGATCTGCATCTGAGTCTGGCTCGAAGCGCTCCCCGGGGCCCCTGCCCGTTCACGCGCCACGCGCCACAAGGGCAAGCGCGCTAGCAGCAGCAAAGGCAAGCGCGAGTGCCAAGCCAACGTCATTGGTTGGGAGGGCCGCCCCACCACAACCAAACTCCAGCTTTGAGCTCTCCATACAATCATTCACGGACGCGTTGTGTCCCAGCGCTGCGCACCATTGCCCGTTAATTGCGCCCACGGACTGCTGCGCATTGTCTCCACCTGCCGCACCCTACGAGGCCGCCCATGGTGCCCCTTCTCCCCGCACCTACGCCCCTCCGCGCGAGGCTGTCGACCATTGTGATCTTTGGGTAGGCTGCTGCTGCCTGTACCTCCCACCCACCGACCTCGCCCCGGCCACGCGCGCCGCTTCCGCAAACACGTCTGGCAGCAATCACTGCGTCATGAGTCAGCCAGGCCATGGATTAATGGAGTCTGCCACCGCAGACACCGCACCCAGTGTCCCCGCGTCGCCGCCGCCGCGCCACTCTATGGAAGACGCAGACCCCTCCCTGACCCGCAAACGACCCAGACTTGACAGCGGCGGTGTAGAAACCCCAGCCATGCACACAGACACAGACGCAGATTCCACGACTGCCCTGCCCGAGCAGCGGGTCGAGATGACGATACGGTCGCAGCCACCCTCGTCGTCGCACACCCGCGACGCCGCCGCCAGCACTGACGATGCACACGCAACCGCAACCTCCGACGAGGCCATCCATGCCCCCGCCGCCATGGATGGCGCCTCGAGCGGGGCGATCGATGCCGCCCGTGCAGAGGACAGCTCCGCCGACAGCCCACCCGTCATCGCCATTGACGACGAAGACGACGCTGATGCCATGGCCGGCTATGCCACGGCTGCTTCCTTCCAAGTCGAGTACGATGCCGATACCCACCTTTCCATGTTCCCTTTCGCCAACGGCGGGGACTACATATACGCTGCGCAGGAGATTGCGCGATACTTCCAGTCCAGTGAGTCGAGCTCGGTCGCTGCGAGCTGCGATGCATGCTAATACACTCGTAGATCCGGCCACGGATGGAGCTATTCTCAATCAACTCTCTGACTGGCTAGATGGTCTTCCAGATCAACCGCTGACATGGCTGAGTTTCTACGTGAACCAAGCGGGTCTTTGGGAGGAGATTTGTGGAGTGGCTGGGAAGTTGTTAAGTCGGAAGTAAGTGATGATGTCTCGCAACGTCACCCAGCCAAACTGACCCGTATAGAATATCCCTCGGTGACACCTTCGCCGATAGGCCCATGTCTGAAGAAGAGATCATTGCAAAGTTCTTCTCGTCGTACCTTCGACTTGTCGTGCGCCTCACACAGGTCGACGCATGCATGCTCGCCCAGTGGACCTCCGAAGAGCACTGCCCCCATCCTATCATATCTCATAAGCACCTACGCCATGTGAACTCGATAGTGCGAAACTTGACCATGAGAGGCTCTCTCCACCTCTACGACATGATGCGGAAAGAGTATCAGGCCGACATCGATGCCATGGAAACTCGGATTTTGTCAGTTTACTTCGAAGCTGAGGGTCCTAAACATCTTTTGAATCTAGCTTGTCAAGCACATGGCAAGCTTCCGCTCTCTTCACAGAACTGGCTGGCCATCAACGTAACGTCAACCGTGGACTCGATGATAATTCTCCTCGCGCCTTCGCACGAACGATTTCCGAACGATGCATTCAAACTGGCACAGTTGTGTCGCGATACCCTTACGTTTTTTCGTAAATACGATGCAGATCTTCAGATCCCTAGTAAGGTCATTGACACAGGAGTAGCGAGAGATCTGATTACCTGGTTTCACTCCCTATTGTTTAACATCTGCCGATCCGATGCTGTCTTGGCTGCTAACCTTGTATCTGAGCTTCTGGATTTTCGAGATCCAGAGTCACCGACGGCGGCTTCACCAGATGAAAAGGTCGGCCATGCTTCGTATCTCGAGGACCCTATCGAGTATCCCAAACTGGTCGCAAATGCGTGGAAGTTCAAACTGCTCCGAAAGTACATGGTGAAAGGACGTATGGAACTACGTGTTATGAGCATCGGCTACATGGATAACTCTCTTGTTGAGTTGTGGAAAGAGTACAACGGTACATTTCTCTCGACTGGCCATCCAGTCATGCAGTACCTTGCCGAATTCATCCTCCATGAACGGGTGGTCGACTACATAATAAGTGTCGATTCGCACCCGCAGCTTATTTCTCGAAGCGGCAACATTGTTGGCTTTCTTGTGGTCACCCATCGCTACTCCAACACGCAAACTGATGCTATCTGGAACACCATCTCTCACAGCTCCGATCCCCGTATGGTGTCCGCAACCATGACGATGGTTAGAGGTATCTACAACCTCATGAGTGAGGCGGCTCAATTATATCTCTGCTCGAAGATGTACGAACTTCCAATCGAAAGCTATACTCTGGACATTCTCCGCTTCCTGAAAGACCTTGCTCCCAAGCTACTGCATAAGGACAAGGACTGGAGCGAAGTCAACTTGGAAGCCCGGCCTTGGAACATCTGTATACGGGTATTGCAAGATACATCGCCCGGAAGAGAGAGCACCAAAACATACACTGCCCTTCATCATGAAGCGGCGGAGCAGCTTCGTTCCATGGTCACTTTCATCCCTAAGGAGGAGCGGCATCAACTTCTCCGCGAGTGCACCATGCACGTCGCAAGCAGGTCCCCGAAAGCAACTGGTAACGTCCGAGTTATTTACATACTCACCTCTATCTTCAACTACGGAGACCCGAGTTTTTTCAAAGACAACCTCGATGTCGTGCGCGATGTCCTCGAGGAGATGTGCGCATTTGTCGAGAATGAGAAGGACATAGCTTTCAACGCTGAGCTCACCGCTCTTCAATATCGTCTTGACCTTCTAGCTCTGATCATATACCAAGCTTGCGAAGCGATACCGACCGATCTCTACCAATCGATCTGGGATCATCTTATCGGCAGCCATGCGCATACAAACCATCGCAGGGACATGGCCTGGTCTAAATTCCTCGATGCCGTTAAAAACAAACCGAACAATGAATTTTGCAAACAACTCGTTACCGCATGCGTACCCAAACTGGATCCGCTCTATTACACATCCGGCATGTTCGACTTTGTCGCAGCGTATCGATTTCCGACAACGCGACGTAGCGTCCCGACACAAGAAGGTACGAAGATGTTGCTGCAGATTCGTGGTGCCGATTTGCTGTGGGCAATGATCCTCTCGGCTCCGCCGGACACTATTGAAGATCGTGCGGGAAGATTACTGGCGTCGCGCTATCTAGAGATTGATCTCAACGAAGGCACCACTCTGGACGAACTCGAAGAGGCCCATGTTGCTCTCGTGGAGCAATGCATGAAAGAGCTTCTGTCAGTATACAAAACACTCCGAGCAGAGACATCTGCGACATCGCCAAGTGATGATCAAATGGACGTTACAATTCCCCACGCGACGAAGCAGCAGAACGAGCAACGCTTCTCCAGAACTGTGATGTTCCTCAAATTGCTTCTGGGTCTGGTTCGAAGCAAACCGGAGCTGAACCGTTCAAAGCGATCAGATTCCAAGGTTGAACCTTTGGATGTGGAACTCCCCCACGGTGAACCAATAGAGATCAAATACCTTTGTCCCGTCAGGCTCACCAAAGAGGTATTGGTCATTGGGTCCGACAACACTCTTCAAGACCTCTACAATCGATTGTGTCAAGCCACTAGGTGTACGAAGTTGAATTTGTTCGCCAAGGGTCAACGAATTATTGTTGTGAACAGAACGGATGCAAAAGTCGCCGACCTTGGTCTAGGTGGCCAGCAACTGTTGGTTCAGAAAGCACCCGGGGCCGAGGTTTCTCAGCCTA
This sequence comes from Karstenula rhodostoma CBS 690.94, assembly GCA_010093485.1. Lineage (NCBI taxonomy): Eukaryota > Fungi > Ascomycota > Dothideomycetes > Pleosporales > Didymosphaeriaceae > Karstenula > Karstenula rhodostoma. Next base: position 632,058 of record MU001495.1, on the reverse strand, counting down.
TGCTTGATCCCAGCGGTAGCTCTTCGATATTCGAGACTACCTTGTTGAGTCACTTCGATGAACTATTTGCATGCATGGATGCGGATGATTACATCAGTTCTGTGGTAAGCTCAACGTCATACTTTGCCAATTGCGCTAAACAGCAACAGGTTTTTGAGTTTCTTTTCATGTTCCCCTTCCACAGCGCCATTATCGATTCTGTAATGGCGGGCACGGCAACCTCAGAGTCCTTGTTCCCGCAAGACAAGCCTTGGCAGGCGAAATATGCTTCTTTTGCCCTCGAAAATCGGCTGAGGGTGCAGGTGAGAAAGGTTTGTTTCCATTAAGTTTGTGTCGACGGACATAACTAAATAATCGATAGAATTCGGTGGACGATATCTTCTTGGCCAACTCCGTGCGCTACTTTGATCAGGCTTTGCTCCGTCCAGGGCTGGTTGAACGGCAACGCTCATCATCGTCTATGCCGTTGCCTGGCGTGTTGGTCAGTACACTCTTAGTCTTCCTCAAAGGTACGTACATCTCCTACCATGAATGAAATTTGGAGTAACAGTGCTGTACAGAGCGACCTGCGCAAGAAATTTCCTCCACTTATTTTTCAAACGAGAAAGGGCTTGTGGAACGTCTTTTCAAACTCATTTCCATCGCTTTGGATAACAAGACAGACATGGGAGTCAGTGCCTACCAGTCGTACTGCACTGTCGTGGAAGCATCCTTGCACTCTCGCGGCATTTGGAACAGTTTCATCAACCATGACAAGGTTGATCTTCTCCATGGCGCCCTGCTCCTACATGATGGGAGAAAGCTTCTACGAGAAGGCGTTGCCAAAGCCATATCGTCTGTGTGTGGCGGAGGTCTTTCTCCCACGTTTGCGATCACCGAAGCCGACACGGCGACGGCTTTTTGGCAGTTCATATCGTCTGTTCTGCCACAAGCCGTTCAGTTTTCCAGCCAATCAGAGGAGTTGTTTGACCTCGCAGATCAGGTCTTCCGAAAGTACGACGAGCACAACAGAGACGAAGCCTCCTTGCGATCTTACTTAGCCACCTGGAGTGCACTTCTCCTCAGCTATGATCACGAAGAAAAAGTGGGTCGCGATGAGATAGATGCTGTCGTTCTTGGCTTCACCAAACTCTTGCTCAGCTGTGTTTCGTCACTGAAGTCGTTCAAGAAACCCTTGAATGCCAGTTCATTGATTGATAGGATCTGGCGCAAGTTCCTGTTTGCTCCCAGGGTCAGCGAGATGGAAGACGAATCACCGAAGTCCCAAACGCCTATACTGGAGAGCAAGACGCGGAAAGAGCTATACGACCTTGTTTTGACGCTGGCCGAGGATCAAAACAGCTGCGGGGTGCTTCTCGATCTAGCCGAGGATCTTGGGATCGACAACCCTAACATCGATTCGAGAGCCCTATGCATTGACAGGAGCAACGAAATTCGGGCTCCAACTGGATACGTGGGCCTGTATAACCCTCGTGCCATCTGTTACATGAATTCCTTGCTTACGCAGCTCTTCATGAATGTCAACTTCCGCAAGTTCATTCTGGAACTGAACGTCACAGATCCGCATGGACAACAATACCTCTTATATCAGACCCAGAAACTCTTCGCTGAAATGCAGAATAGCTACCGCAAATCTGCAGATCCACGAGAGTTCGCGGCGTGTGTCAAAGCACCCGAAGGGACGCCCATAGACATCAACATTCAGATGGACGCAGACGAGTTTTACAATTTGCTCTTTGACCAGTGGGAAGGCCAAATGCTTGCTTCAGGCATCAAAGAGCAGTTCCGCTCCTTTTACGGAGGCCATACGATTAACCAGATCAAATCCAAGGAGTGCGAGCATGTGTCTGAACGGGTCGAAAGCTTTTTCGTTGTCCAATGCGACGTTCAGGGCAAACAGAACCTGATCGAAAGCCTCCAGTCCTTCGTGGAAGGCGACGTCATGGAAGGCGACAACAAGTACAAATGCGAATCGTGCGGAGGGAAACTGGTGGACGCGGTGAAACGAACATGTCTCAAGGACGTCCCGGACAACCTCATCTTCCACCTGAAGCGCTTCGACTTTGATCTCGTTGAATTGCGGAGAGCGAAGATCAACGATCAGTTCGAATTCCCCGGTCTGATCGATGTCAGTCCGTTCAAGATCGACCACCTGAGTGATCCTTCGAAACCCCGTGAAGAGGATATGTTCGAGCTCGTTGGCGTCCTGGTGCATCAAGGAACGTCTGAGAATGGCCATTACTATTCATACATCCGCGAGCGACCGAGCCCCGTAGGAAATGCACAACCATGGGTTGAGTTCAACGATCGAGACGTAGATGCCTTCGATCCTTCTTCGCTTGGCTACCACGCCTATGGTGGCTTCTTCGACGAGTTCCAGCGGCAGCAGAAGCAGTTCAGCGCGTACATGCTGTTTTACCAGCGTCGCTCCGCAATCGTGAAGGATTACGACCAATACATGGCGGCGTCACAATCCGGGACTGCCAAGGTCTCTGTCCCTCCAGCCTTACAGCAGAGTATTCAGATCGAAAATGATCGCTTTGTGCGGGAGTATAGCCTCTATGACCCCAATCATACCAAATTTGTGCGACTCCTGCTCACAAACCTACGCACGGTCAACCACGGCACTTGCTCCGAAGACCACCAACAAGAGTCCCGAGCACTCCATGTCGTCCTCGAACACCTCTCTCAAACGCTTTTCCGTGTTAAGAGTGCGGATAACTTCGATGAGGCCATGATGCAGCTTCGGAAGACTGTCCTATCATGCGCCGCATGCTGCCAAGTTGCCTTGAAATGGCTAGCCACCCATCACTCTGCCTTGGCCAATTTGCTTCTTCATTGCATCCACGGAAAGGTTCGCTCACAGACCCGGTCATTCCTCATCGACAGCCTTCAGTATCTCCGCGAGAAGGACCCTGTGGCATATGGTATCGAGGCTACGGAAACAGAGAGCGAATCAGGCTCGGTGATCCAGACCGATGGTGTGCTTGTGGCAATCTCTAGGAGTCTTCGCAACGTTTGCGACGAATCGTACCAGACCATACGCGGTTGGGACGATCTTTATCTGACCCTATGCCAATTCAGTGACCTTGGTCACTTGGAGACCGCGGTTCTTCTGGACTACGGCTTTCTAGAGTTCGGTTTGCGCATTTTCTGCATGCACGCAATCGAAGCTTGTCGCGATGCCGACTTGTGGCGCGTTGTCGACAAGAAGCGCCGCATCTACAACCGCTTGATCGAGTTTGTCTATAGACTACTATTGAGGGTCGATCTTCACCTCCCAGTCATTCAAAACAACAAAGCTAGCCGACTGGACAATTACGAGCGCAACGCAAACAAATTCCCACTTTCCAGAGAAGAGAAAGCCTTTATCTATTCCTGGCATGAGGACAACCGAGCCATCGCATTCCTGGACAAGATGCTTGAGATGTATGACCACACCAAGACCGAGATCTATTATCCTGGCGAAGTCCTGAAGTTGATGCTTAAATCGGTCGATGCACGACTCCAGCACCAGCTCTTCTTGACAGTTCATGAAGGGGTCGGCTCACTGGAGCCTTCGCAATCCGATCCATATGTTCGGGCCGCCTTGCCTTATTGTGAGGCTTCTCCGGATATAAATCACATCGATCAAATCATCGAAGTTGTTCGCAATCATGTCGTCAAATTTCCCCTGGGAGGCGGCGAGGCCAATGTTCGTTTCATGAAGGGCCTTCTACATCTCAGCAATGAGGCTGTGCCAGAAGGAAGAGGAATCGATTACATTTACATGGCTTCACTCCGATTCGCTAAGTCGGTCGCAGTGCACCTACTCTTCTATGATGACGAAGTTGTTCGCAAACTAAGCGCGGACCATTTCGAAGAACTCTTTGTGCGGCATCAAGACGACGCAAATTCTTCTGAAGGCGTTCTCAGGCTGAAATACAAAATAGTCCGAAGTCTTCTCTTTGAACTCAGCGATAAGGTCGTATTTGAGTACCAGAGGACGACTGCACGATCGGATGTACAGCAGGTGGCTCAGGTGTGTGAGGTGCTTGCGGCGCTGATCACCAATCTGTACGAGTCAGACGACCCATCTTTGGAGCTTTGCAGACACGCACAAGATGGACCCATCATAGAGAGGTACCAGTTGGAGGCTTTGCCGAGGCTGCAAAATTGGCCGACAGACGAGAGCACTCCAGTTTCAACAGGCGGTGAGTAGAGCAACCAAGCTTGTAGCGATACCTGGACTAACGTATAACAGAGGCTTACGATCATTCGGACTATGGCAGTGAGTCTGATATGGATCCTGAGCTCATCGACCTTGAAACTTGAGGAGCTGCGCTGACATGATCGCGCTCTAACAGAGCCCGGAAAATCACTGGTTACCCTTGAAGGTCGATGAGACACACACGATGGTATGACTGCGTTGACCGAACTTGGACTTATGGCGTTTTGGGTGTGTTCGAACAATGGCCTTCCCCTCCATTCATTCTTTACTTATCCTTGGGCCTGGAAAGTCCATATTGACGGTTGGCGTACATGGAACACTGATCTAGAGAGCTTTGGCTCGTCTTTCGGCTGCTGGCCTTTCCTTGATTTGGAATGCTTTTGCATTCATATCCTTTGATTTTGACTTCACGGCATAGCGAAGGCGCGCACGGTTCATTTTGGGTCTTGGTCACGCGTTGAGATGATATTATCTATCATTGGCTGGACGACTTGTTATGATTGAAGCCCATCATGCTTCTAGAGTCACAAAGTATGCACATGCGTGCGATGGCGTTCTTAGCAGCAGGTATGAGAACCATGATTGGACGATGGATCATGAATGGAGCAATGCATTGATTGCACGCAACGAGGTGCTTATTATGGAAGTGTGCGGTCGTGTTGATGATCGTTTGGCTGCAGCCCGTCACAAGCTGAGCCTTGCAACCATCACGTGAGACGAAGTACCAGAAACGGTATTGAACGGAACAACATTGATCAATTGAATGCACTCGAATAACAATGACTAAATGTTCCAGGCTCAATGCATGTCGAAGGGCGTATCTACTTCACTCTTACAGCCTGTGTGTCTCAGTACTTTGCTTACCCTCCTCAATTACAGTAACAAGTTCCGTATCCTTCCACTTCCACGCTGGCACACCTCGCCTATAGAGCTCATCGATCTCAATGAAGGTCCTGCCAGTACCCTTTTGAAGAAGGCAAAGAATACGCGATTGTTGCGGAAACTCACCCTTCGCCCGTTTGGAACGCAGAGCTTTATCTCATGGATAACCAGTGTTCCGTACATCTTGGTCTCATCCTACAGGCCGAGATGGAGCAAGACGTTCTCTCCGAAGCTGTGGAGCTTGCGAAAGACGCGGACCTTACCGTAGTTTTTGTGGGCAACACCACACAGTGGGAGACAGAAGGTCAAGACCTCTCGTCCATGGACTTACCTGCAGATGGGTCGCAGGACAACCTCATCTCCTCGGTCGCCGCTGCCAACCCCAATACCATTGTAGTAAACACTACTGGCGTACCGGTCGAGCTGCCCTGGCTCGACAAAGTATCCGCTCTGATCCAGGCATGGTACGCGGGACAAAAAACGGGTAATGCCATTCTCGACGTTCTGCTAGGTGAGACGAGTCCTAGCGGAAAGCTTCCCATTAGCTGGCCTGTCAGATATGAGCACACCGGATGCCACGGCAACTTCGGCCTCGATAGTTACGAGAGTAGGGAAGTGGAGTACGTTGAAGGGGTATATGTCGGATATAGATGGTTCGACAAGCTGTGGGGTAGCGAGAAGGAGGTCCGGTTCCCCTTTGGTCACGTATTGAGCTATACGCAATTCGACGTCAAGAACGCAAAGGTTGTCGACGGTGCCAAGGAAGTCGTCACAGTAACTACGGTCGTAAAGAACGTTGGCGAGTCAGCGGGTGAGGAGACGTTGCAGGTGTACGTCGAACCACCTGCCGATGATGGTGTGATCAAGAAACTCGTTGGCTTCGCCAAAGTAGACCTGCAACCTGGAGAAGAAAGGGACGTCGAAGTCCAGTTCAAGAAGCAAGACGCAGCATACTGGGAGGAGAGCCTGGATCAGTGGAAGGTGAGCAAGGGTATCTATGGTATTCTGATTGCAACAAGCTCGGCGCCAAAGGATGTGAGGGCGAGGCTAGAGGTGGTAGTAGATGGGGACGAGAAGTCAAGGGTGAACACGGCATTTGTATAGAAGACCCTACAATGCGGACCCTTCTCCAGGCTGGCCTTGGATATTGCCTGATACGGTCTCGTCGAGGCCGTTGGAGGAGGCTGGAGCCATGGAGAAAAGCAGTCGGGCCGGAGTCAAGCGGGAAGGCTAGACCTTATCGTGATAGAGGATATCACGCTAGTGCAAATCACGCTAGTGCAACACTAAACGACACCTTCATTGCACGTGCAGACCTACACGCCCTTGACGCCGCACTTCCATATATATCGTTGGGACCGAAAACCTTCTACACGCGATATACGCCCCCAACTTTCGCAATGTCTCTATACAAAGGTGCCGCCCTGCGACGGGCGCTTGCTCCCACATCTGTCCGGGTCCCTTCCTCCTCAAAGCGCGCCTTCTCAGCCAGCATGCCTCACGCAAACGAGCCAACCTTCGACGCCGCTGCCTTCGGCGAGCAGCACATCACCAAGGGCATTGGAAGACTTACCAAGCATGTCTTCGAAGACGGCAAGGGAACTTACATCACCACCGACAAGGGCGTCAAGCTCCTCGACATGACCTCCGGCATTGGCGTCTGCAACTTGGGCCATTGCCATCCCAAGGTCAGCGAGGCTGCCGCAAAACAATGCATGAAGATTACCCACGCCCAAGTCAACATCGGCTTCAGCTCCGCACAAGTGGCCCTTCTCCGCGAACTCATCCCCATCCTCCCACATCCTTCCCTGGACACCGTCTTCCTCTGGAACTCTGGTGCTGAGGCCGTCGAAGCAGCCGTCAAGCTTGCAAGAGCAGCAACCAAGAAGCAGAACATTATTGTCATGCAAGGCTCCTACCATGGACGCACGTGCGCAACCGCCGCCATGACGCGCAGCAAGACCATCTACGGAGAAGGCCATGGGCCATTGATGCCCGGCATCTTCGCCACCGCATTTCCCTACTACGCTCAATTCGGCCTTCCTTCCGACACACCCATTGATGAACTCGTGGAGAAGTCTCTCTTCCAACTCAAACTCACACTCTCGCAGCAAACCGCACCTTCAGACACCGCCGCAATCATCTTGGAGCCCGTCCTTGGTGAGGGCGGCTACGTCCCCGCACCCCCAGCTTTCCTTCATGGCCTCCGCAAAGTCTGTGATGAGCACGGCATCCTTCTCATTTGCGACGAAGTGCAGTCTGGCTTCGGTCGCACAGGCACCATGTTCGCTGTTGAGGAAAGCGGTGTACGGCCCGATGTCCTGGTATTCGCCAAGGGTATCGCGAACGGATTCCCACTCAGCGGTATTGCAAGCACAAACGAGATCATGAACCGCCAGAAGCCCGGCACCATGGGTGGTACTTACGCCGGTAACGCTGTGGCGTGCGCAGCCGCCAAGGCTGTCATCGAAGTTTTCCGCGAGGAGAAGGTTCTGGACAACGTCGCCGCTCGCTCGGAGCAGCTTTTCGGTTTCTTGAACGACCTCAAGAACTCCGGCAGCAAGGCTGGCAACCTGATCCAGGATGTGCGCGGAAGGGGTCTGATGGTGGGTGTGCAATTCCAAGATGCGGACGTCATTGCCCAGTCCCAGAACGAGGCTGCGAGGAAGAAGGGCGGTGCAGGACAGATTGCACCCAAGGTTGTGCAGGAGTGCGTGAAGAGGGATATGTTGCTCCTTAGCACTTCCGTGTTCGATGTTTTGAGATTCATCCCACCGCTCACGATCAGCGAGGCGGAGATGCAGGAAGCGTGCCGCATCTTCGGCGAGTCGTTGGAGGCTGTAGCGAAGGAGTTGTAGATATTTCTTTTCTTTCGTCGTTGGGTTTGGAGTCTGTACAGCGTTTTGTCCCACAGGTATTAGGCCTTATGATCATGTACGAGAGATGTATTAACATCTGAGCCGTGGTATACATCAGGAATATATCACTGCTTTGAGCTGGATCAATGCATTGGGCTGCTATTGGACGCACACGATGATACCTGCTTAGCGTCGTATATGATACAGGAAGGGCAACTAACGAGAAGCTTATATGGGACATCGATGATGTGTAGCAGAAACCTGGATTTAACATATTCCATCTCACGCAACTCAGCGAATGACACACTCATTGGCAGCGTTAAACTCGATGATTTCGCTATACATGATATCCATTACGTTCTCGAGATCTCCCCCAACTTCGAGTAGCCTTCTCGCTAGACCTGGTCTGTTAAACGAATGACATGGTTTCTACATAGCCTAAGTTCCCGTCGTGGTGATGCTAGCTAGACTCCACGTGGAGCCTCAAAGGCTGCCCCTCATTACAGGTAGCCAATAACGATGCCGTACTGAACTTCCATAGGAAGGCGTACAAATCGAGGGAGCAGAGGTTGGAGCCCGTGGAGAAGCCCATCGAGAATAGCCAGTTTCTCCTTATACTCGCTATTTCGAAAGCGGAGCGGCGTTCGGCGATCCTCGTCGGGATACAGGCAAAAATCCATTACCCACCAAACAGTATCTGCGAATTTGAAGTGCAGGCCCGGTCGCTCGTGTAAGTTGCGTACGATTGGAAGGAAGGAGCGAATGCAGAGATTGGGTCGGCTGCCGTGCGTGATTTCGAAGGGTATTGCTTGCCGAACCAGCTCGTCTAGAAGAGACGGCTCTGAGGTGGAGCGGACTTGTAGCAGTTGGGCGAAATTATCGACTCGGAGACTGACGACCGGCAGGGAGAAGACTAGCAGTGGCATGAACTCCGCACGAACTTGCTTGCAGGTACTGGCGAGGTCTAAGGTGTTCGACAGAGCGCAAGGGCCAGCGCACAGGCGGATGAAGTCGCGGTATATCTGATTTCGAATCTCTGGGTAGCGGATATTAGACGGAAACCACATGTGTAGATGGGCAGTACGTACCTCCTGGTAGTTTGAGAAAGCTTGCTTTTACCACAGCGCTCTTGCGTGGTCGAATGGTAGCCACGCTGGCATTGTGGAAGGTCATGGCGTCGTTCTCGCGGGATGGCTTCACGGTATTGGTCTTCTGCGTCATGGCAGCTCTTCTCCGAGCCTGTTTTCCTTTCTTTTTCTGCTTCTTCGGACGCGTCGTTGCAGCGGGAGCGGATGCGGTCGACGTTTTGCACCCGTGGATATCCCACACTCTTACTGGTTAGTCCCTCTTCGTAGATATTTAGTTTTATGCGGAATTACATCTCTTGGGTTTGGATCAAGTCGTTCTGAAGGTCAGTCGCGTGAATTGAGTGGTGTGTGTGGGGCTTTATATCAGGGAGACCCGAAGCCTATACTTCGAGTCATAGGTCGCTGCATGGGGTACGCCAAGCGCGTTTGGATGGGTATGTGCTTTCGTGGGGCGTTATTTCCCGTAGGTGACAGTTGGATATGGCCTAAGATGACTTACAAAGACCACGTCGAGATGTGAGCCACGCTAATACGAAATTCCAGGCATTTTCACGAATGACGTTTCACCCAGCTTTTGATACCGCACATGGAATCAACTCATACAATTCCCATAATAAGTCTGTATAACTGCGGTTCAAAACGCGCTTGTATGCAATACTAACCACATATCCACGGACGGTTCCTCATGATAACCCCTCTTCAACTCTCTTGACCCTAGCTTTTAACTCCAGCGCTCATCGAACCCGCTGGGCTCAAAACGATTCAGCAGTGCATTTGCACAATCCTGGAAGTTTCCTGTAGGTCAGATGAGAGATACCCATGAATGCGGCCGTAACGGGATGCAAACCAAGTCTGCGAACGAGGTCCCGGACCTTAGTCCTGCGTTCAGCATCGTCGTTCCACCATTCAAGCGTAGCTTTGAAGGTGATCTCAAGAAACCAACCTTGACCTAACACAACCGATACTTCACGGGGACTGAAGCAGACGCCTGAGACACCTGGGGACTTGACCTCCAAGCGCTCGATATCGGACAAGACGTCATCAGACCCGGCTGGGCGTTGACGCAGAACTTTGATGATCTGGTTGAGCTTGTTGGACGCTCCTCCACCCCGATAAGTGAGCAGATATGTATCCTTGAACCGCACGTTTATGAGGGGTCGTTCGCGCAATTGCATGACCATGTGAATGATAGAAAGGATACCGACCTTGCGATAGTCATCGATAGCGATCCTGAAGGTCTTGCCTTGCTTCTCCACCTCATCTACGATCAGTGATATGGAGCTCGGGATCGAGCAGATGGCGAGCAGCTCAGTGAACTTGTCAAGTCGGAGCCAGAGCTTCTCCAGCGAAGAGATGAGTAATGGCAGAAACTCGGCACGAACCTGTTTGCAGGTGTTTGCAAGCTCCAGTGCAGCTACCCAAGCGCTGGGATCGACACATTCTTGGACGTACTCGTTGTAGATTTGGTTCCTGACCTCTGCATCGGTATCGTGAGCGACAAGATTGGGGAAGGTGGATTTTTAAGACGTACCTCCTGGGAGCTCGAGGAAACTTCCTCTAATCCTCTTGATCTTGGGCTGGTTCGGGATGGTGGCTATACAAGCATTGTAGAAGGCCAGGCTTTGTCCCCTTGTGTAAAGGTTGAGCTTACGAGCTTGTTGCCTCTTCTTCTTATGCTTCGTCGAAGCCTTCGCGGCAACCAGAGCCGAGGGAGCCAACGGGGCTGACATCACAGCCTTTGCCTGAACGATACACCTTCTTGGTCAGTGTTTCTTTATGATCGCTTGGTATTGTCTAGACTTACTGAATCGAGGTCGAGCTAATCTCAGTCCGCTGTTGTGAGGTCGGTTGCGTGGTGAAAGGATGTGCGTGGAAGGGTTTATATAGCTCGGTATTCGTTCGTAAACAGTCACGCGGCAGGAGCTCGAACACGCTAATCACTTTGGGATGGGCGATTGTGCGCTGCTTCACCTAAATCTAAATTTGCTCTTGCCTTGCCCTGAAAAAATGTCCACGCCCACTTCGGCGTAGAGTTATCCTTGAACAATAAACTCTAATACGTTTATGCAAGGTAATTTTTAGCTTTCTACTCATCTTGGCGCATGAACAGCTCGTGTATCTGACCGTGCCACAAGGGGGTGAATGAAATGTCACGTGACTAGTCCGCCCGTGGCTTCGCGCACAAATGTTAGGCCTATGGTCGGCAACGGATGTTTTACCCGGAAGTAACGTAGATGGAGTTCTGGGAATGTCGTTCACCTATTTATTTTGTGAAATCCACGTCAAATAACCTCTCCCAGTACATGTGCCTAGGTACCTAAGAACTGCTTTCCATGATACGACCCGCAAGACCATACCTACTCCCACCATTTCGAGGGATCGTTTTTCCCATCCCGAGTACCACGCGGGGGGACACAACTACCCACAACCATGACCCGCAGCACGACGATACACATTGAGACCCAAGCAGAAAGGCCATACATCAAACCCCCCAAATCTTCCGCACCTGGCATTCCCGCTCCTCCGCATCGTCCCACCAAGATAAAGTTGCCCCCATGCTGAGGTAGATGTCGACATACCACGTATCCGACTTCTGGCTTAGATATTTCCTTGCGACATGGTAGTTTCCAACTCCGTTCAGCTCCACTGCTTCGATACCTGCTCACTCGAGGCGTTCCCGAGACCACCCAGGGTGAGGTCTAGCGCCACGGAAGAATCGGGTTAGGTCGATAGCTTCCTTCACCTGGAGACCCCCGCTGTCGAAGTGGAGATCCACACCCGGCATATGTCGCAGATTGCAACGGTGGGAGTATGTTGAAGCGGAAGCGACCAGGACCATGCATAGTGATGGCCATCTTGGCCTCGTGCTTGGCCAGCTCAGTCATCACTGACGATTCGTTTCTCTCGTGGGCCAGCGTGACTTCACGAAGCTTGTCTACCTGCGTGCGAAAGGGAAACGCCCGCTTAGCAGTAAGGGAGATAACCTTGGATCGGATCTTGCTACATTTAGCAGCAATTGGAAGGGCATCCTTCCAGTATACTTGGTACCGTCGAGGTAGTAGTTGTAGATTTGTTCCGGATCTCTAGAAGCAGGTGTTAGCAGCGAGAATGTAGATAGACGAGATAGAGAACGCGGACATGTACCACCAAGGAAGTCGAGTAAAGTGCGTTAATCCTTCAAGATCGGAGATGCTGTCATCTCGGCCATCTTGGGGTAGATCGGTTCTTGTATTGATTAGCTTTTTGGTTTGGTGCGGGGGGATGATATGAAGACTCACTCGGAAGGCGTTGATTCAAACCACCTCGGGCGGTTGCTTGGAGGATAACGCATAATAAAAACCTGAAGATAGTGACGCGTATCACAAGAGTTTGTCATTACCCCCCCTACGTGTCTCCCCCAAAAAGGTGAAAAGAAGCCTACTAGAATCCAAAGCAGCGCCACCCCCAACATGAACAAGTTATATAATAAGACCTTAGGAAGAAAGTAAATACTGTCGGTATCAACAGAGCCGTTCTACCTCATCTGATAAGTTTCAATTCGTGTTTCCTTATTCATAGCGGCACAAATCCTTCCCTCGAGATCGTACTGAATCTTCCACATCGAATTGCGCAAGCAGTATGGACGAAAAATAGCTATATCCTAGATCCACACTCTCAAACCCAACGCCTCTTAAACTTCGTCTCTGCTCTTCTCTTCTGTCATTGCAAGTACCTGCAAGAAGACCCGACTCCAGCTCATTACCCTGTGTATACAGCACCACTCACTACCTACATCCGTCCCGACCGGTTCGTGGGGTTGATAGTCGATTATAACACACGCGGGTCGATGATTCTCGACGAGCTGGTCAGAGCTGGTGGGATACTTCGTATGGGCAGCTATGCACACGGACACCTCGGCTTGCTCCCGGTGTTGATGGGGATCACGAGTGCTGGCGAGCCTTCGGATGCGTCTGGCCACATGCATTTCATTCCACGGCTCGATAGATCGCAACCTGAAGCAGTGCGAACAAGCCATGTGTGCAAGTGTAACCCAGTCAGCTTGAGCGATTGGGCATCGCCGAAGTGGACTTCATCGAATGGGACGCCTACAATCCGAACGGTGGGAATCTTGCAGCACGACGTATGAGATCTTGGACGAAGGTTCAATAGCAAGTGGGAAACACAGTCGCAAAACCATCTCTAATGCTATAGATCATATCTATGCTGTTCAAAATCACCTACAGCGCATGAAGACAAGACAAGCCACAATGTTTCAAGTCATAAAAAGAAAAACCATGCTAGCTATGCACATGCACCTACTGCCCGCTGCCGTTATATACAAGCAGATTCTTACTATCCTTCACATCTCCCACAACCCCGTTGACGGCGAGCGCCGAAATGCGCTCCGTGACCGCCTTCGGGGTGCCAAGCCCACCCTCCTTCGCGCGAAGATAGCACACCAAGCCCGACACCAGCGGCGTCGCCATGCTCGTTCCGCTCTCGACCCGGCTGCCCGTGTCGCTGAGGTAGTCGGCGCTTACAATGTCGAAGCCGGGCGCCCAGACATCCAGCTCGGGTCCGTAGTTGCTGCCCATGACGCCCGACGAGCTGTCGACGCGCTGGCGCTGCTGGTTGGTGTAGCCGACGGTGAAGGACTCGGCGAGGCGCGCGGGGGACGTATTGCCGATTTCTTTGTTTTCGTTGCCGGCAGCGACGACGGTGAGGATGCCGTATTCGTAGAGGGCCTTGATGGCGGCGTCGAGGGAGGTAGAGGACGTGCGCGCGCCAAAGGAGATGCTGAATACGGCGGTCTGGAGGTTGCCCTGGACTTGCACGTCTTTGAACGCCCAGTCGAGACCGGCGAGGATCGAGGACATGGTTGCGCTACCTGTGTCGAAGACTTTCACGTCGACGAGCGAGGTCTTCTTGGCGACGCCGTAGGTCTTGCCCCCGAGGGTGCCGGCGACGTGCGTGCCGTGGCCGGTGTTGTCGTTGTTTCCGTCGGCGGCACCGTCGGTCGAGCTGGTGAGGGCGTTGATGCCGAAGCGCACGCGGCCTTGGAATTCTTCGTGGGTGGACCGGATGCCAGTATCAAAGACATAGGCGGTTGTCCCTTCGCCTGCGCTTGCGTCGTAGGCGTATGTGTAGCTAGTTGAGCCTTGGACTCCATCCTTGTGGGAGAGGTCGTCCAGGTTCCAGATGCTGCTGCTTTGCTGCGTGATCAAGGAAGTAGAGTTGTTTGGTGTTGTGCCGTTAGTAGAAGGTTGGCTGGGTGTAGCAGTGGTAGAAGAAAGGGTGGCAGAGGCACCACTGGCAGTGAAGGTGGGATAGGCAGAATCAGTGTCGTTTCCAGTAGGGTATTTGCCAGAAGGCTGGGGGTAGCCTGTAGGGCGCGAAGAGCCAGGGGTATTGATGTGCCCACTCTGGTAGGCAAAGCCACTTGGGTAGGCAGAGCCGCTTGGGTAGGCATGTCCGCTTCCGGGTGTGCCAGAAGACTGGGCATTTCCAGCAGAGTTCGAAGCATATCCTCCAGCGACGGGGTAAGGGTTGTTGCCAGCGACGTGTCCACTCGGGTAGGCAGAGCCACTTGGGTAGGCAGCGCCGCTTGGGTAGGCATGTCCGCTTCCGGGTGTGCCAGAAGACTGGGCATTTCCAGCAGAGCTCGAAGCAGATCCTCCAGCGACGGGGTAAGGGTTGTTGCCAGCGATGGGCCAGCTGCCTGGAAGGTACACGTACTCATCCGGCTCGACGCACAACACATTGGGAAGCTTCTCAATCTCTTTGATAGCCTGATCGTCAAAGTTGCCGACGTAAGCGTGGAAGTTGCCCTGTCCGACAGTGAAAGTACGCTTGACTAAGTTGTCGAGGTCGGCCCCGGGTGTGTAAGCATCGGCAGTAGCAGAAGGAGCAGGCACGTTCCCGTAGACTGTCTCCGTAACCGTGACGACGACTTTGCACTGGGGGTTGCGCTTTTCCAAAGGATTGGCCTGAGCCTGAAGCGCACCATTGTCGCGGCGCGCAAGTCTGCGCACAGCTTCATGATGGGCTGCAATGGCTCCCGCATCGGATCCTGGCTTCAATTGGATAATGTATCGTCCAGGGACATATTTCGGCCTGTCATCTGCGCGCGCAATTGCGGCCAGACCGGTGAGAAAAAGCAAAGAACGAAGCATGGTGTAGAATTTACAGAAGGTAAAATAAGAGAGTGACTGTCCTGGGAGGACTGATTGAAAGAGTGACTGCCCGGGTGGGTGGAATGGGTGAAGAGCTCACTGAGAACGGCGGATGCGGGCGTCTTGAGGTGGTGCTAGCCGTCTCTTTGTGGCGTCCCTCCTATTGGTAATTTGGTACCCACATGCTTACGACGGATGCACGGATCAGGTGGGCTGTGGGCGGATCAGGGTTCTCTCGTGTTTGCAGATCATCATCACAGATGCTTGTGTTGTGAAAAGGCACAAGTACTGTTTATTTTCGACTGTCTCCGCAAGTTTCCGTGTATGGTGTGATGGTGGCTGCTGTTGTCCTCCAGCCTCACATTCGGCAACATGCATCCTACAATCGTCGCCTAGCTAGCTAGCAAGACGCCATTTTCAGCCTGCTACGGGAAAACGGCACGCCGTGTGAGCGTTTGGGCATGATACGAGAGCACGGCGAGTCGGCTTATCTTCGCGACGGCAACTGTTCTCAAAAACTTGCATGACTGCGTGGGGCTACGCGTTTGGTGTTCATCATAGGGTGACGCAGAAGTTGTGCTAGTGTCTACTTGGTGCCGCATGCGGACACGCAGTACAGAACATGTACTCGGTACCGAGTAGCGCCCCTTGCTGGAATTTCGGATCGCTTCAGCGTCTCGAACTGCCGGAATTCCACTTCTGGTACGTACCTGTGTATTCACCATCACCAAGTCCGCCGTTTTAGTGTCTGTCCTGGCTTAGCTCGGACAAGAGCCGAGTGGCTGATGTCCGGATGACCCGCACTGCTCTGTTTCTATAATATCTTACAACACGACGCTTACGGGCCATGCAGTTGCACATGCTCAGCGACATCCTCCCGTAGCCTGCGTTTCCGCCTGTGCCAATCCCGGTTTGGCCCCACGGCGAGCGACTGTCGTCTGCGGCGCCTGCGCTCTGGGACTACGGCCTCGGGAGGTGGTTTGGGTACTGGTGCAGGTGCAGGGTCGCCGTTGCCTTTGCGGCTCAGCTTCAACGACAGTAGAATGAAGACACCGGCGATCAGGATGGCTAGCAGCAACATGACCTTTCTCTTGATGCTCTTCTTCTGGTATCCCGACGCGACCTTGAGCTCCTTGTCTGCTTCCTGCACGTCCACAGTCATTCGTTCCACGTTGTAGTCAATGCGGTCCAGCATGCTTCCTTGGTCGATGACCATTGTCTGCAGCTCTTGGAATATGTTGGCGAGCTCGATGATGCCTTGGGCGATGTCCTCGATCTCACGCTCACGCTGGGCGATGAGGGCTTCGTTGGGGTCGTGACGTATTCGCTGCTGCTTCGCCTGGAGCAGCGTCGATTGCGAGAAGGAGCGATCTGCGTCGGACTCCTGGAGGGCAGGGTCGTTGTAGGGATTCTGGACGGGAGTTGCGGAGCGCATGGGTGAACCGAAGCCACCCATGTCGCGGAGCTCTAGGCACACGTTAGCAATGCTCACATCTGTGTGTTGCAGAGATGGCTACTCTTAAGGTATGCGGCCTGCTTCTTGCGGAACAGTGCGCTCACTTCGCCGACGCGCGTCGCCAGGGAGATGTTGAGATTCTTGGCCATCATTTCCTCGCCGTTGCTGATGCTGCCCTGCTGCTTGGACTCGCGCACCATGTTGTCGATGCGCTTGATGGCCTTCTGGCACTTCTGGAAGCTCCGGGTGATGTCCTGGGTGAGCGACTCGATCTCGCGCTCCTCCCGCTTCTTGACCTCCTCGTCGTCGAAGCCCGGGAGCACGTGCTTCTGGTGCATCTGGTCGAGCCTGCGTGTCTGCTTCGCTATGTCTGCGAGATGCTCGGTGATCTCGTCCTGGACGTCGAGCCAGCGCGGCGGGAGCAGGTCCATCTCGATGACGGCGTCGCCGTCGTCCTCGAAGGCGGCCGAGGACATGAGGCCCTGGCGCTCCTCGTCGCCAAAGCCATTGGCCACGGGGCCGCCATAGCGCGGGGTCTTTTTGGGCGGGTGGTGCGAGTACGACTGGCGGTAGGAGATGAAGCTGTCCGGGCTACGTCAGCGCATGCAACGTATCGAGAGCGAGGGAGAAAGCAAGACGGATGGAAAGAAAGAAAAGAGGACGGCGCACAGGTTGGTTCGGTCCCGCCACATGGTCGGCAGGTGGGCTTGGGGGGGCACTATGTCATGATACGGGAGCTTGGGACGGCGCGACGGGTGGACTGTTGCTGACAGCTATCAGATGCGCGTTGGCGTTGGCGTTGGCGGATGGGAGCCCTGGCGGGTTGGAGGCACACAGTAGGTAAGCAATGCGCAGTGCCCTGGGGTCTCGGTCTCGGCCTTGGCTGTGTGGGTGGCTCGCGGCCTTCGTTGTGGCGGGTGCTGATGCTGGTGCTCACTCCTGGCAGGAAGGGGCACCGGGCTAATCACTTTAGTGCGAGCAAGCATGCCTCAGCCCGCAATCATTTCTCCAGCTCTTCCACCCGCGTCGACACACCTACACCTCACTTCCACTCCCACTCTCACTCCCACACGACACTCCCGCCCCGCACAGCTTGCAGCCCGCGCCCGAGCCCCCTCCACACCAGCAGCCCCCGCGACACACGCCCAGCTACCATGGTGCGTCAACGCCCCGCGAGCCCCTCGTTCGCAGCCTTCGAACATACCCCGCCCCGCCTGCCAAAACACGGCAGCGACAGCCCACACCGCACCGCCCACCGCCCACCGCCCGCCACTCGACCCTCGCTGACTCCACCACGCAGGCTGATTCCCTCACCGAGGAGCAAGTCTCCGAGTTCAAGGAGGCCTTCTCCCTGTTTGTAAGTGCCAACCTCTCGCGCACCACGACGGCTGCCTAGCCCCTGCGCGCCCTCTGGGGGCTGGTTGTGTGCTGACATGCCATTCACAGGACAAAGATGGCGATGGTACGTAGTCCGCCCGTGCAATGTTCCACTGTCGACGCTGCCGACAGGACCACCCCAACCCAGTGTTGTTCTTGCCGTAGGCTGTTCGTGGCCGTGACACACGGCTGAGCTGTCTCGCCGTCCTCGCTCCGCCCCTGCCTCACCCGCCCGCCTCACCAACGACGGCCACTGACATGGCTGCGCTACAGGTCAGATCACCACCAAGGAACTCGGCACCGTCATGCGCTCGCTCGGCCAGAACCCCAGCGAGTCCGAGCTCCAGGACATGATCAACGAGGTCGATGCCGACAACAACGGCACCATCGACTTCCCTGGTACGCCCGCCCGCCCGCGCTGCAGTCTGCTGGCGCGCCATAGCTAAACCGTGCAGAATTCCTCACCATGATGGCCCGCAAGATGAAGGACACGGACTCCGAGGAGGAGATCCGGGAAGCCTTCAAGGTCTTCGATCGCGACAACAACGGCTTCATCTCCGCAGCCGAGCTGCGCCACGTCATGACCTCCATCGGCGAGAAGCTGACCGACGACGAGGTTGATGAGATGATCAGGGAGGCTGACCAGGACGGTGACGGGCGAATTGACTGTGAGCTTCCACAAGCCCTCCCCGCCTCCTCCACTAACGTTTGCCAGACAACGAGTTCGTCCAGCTCATGATGCAGAAGTAGGCTGTCAGAGTACTTTGAATGATTTCGGCATTTGGACACGGTGAAACGAATGAATTCCTGCAATGAGTAAAGGAACGGTCTTCTTGTCGAGGTGCGATCAGTGGTTGCTGAAACCTCTGCAGCTTGTCAATTCATCATATCCATTGGTATATGGCAAGCTTGATATCCTCAATCCATTATTTGTGCCTCTTATCGATTCCCCTGCTTTTCTCACGAGTCGCGTGTTAGCAGCCGTAACTCTGCTTTGTTTGCCAGGGCATGCAGGGACTGGCGGCAGTGCTAAGCTCCAAGTCTAAACAAGTGGCCGTGGCACGTTGGCTTGAGACGACACAGCCTCAAGGACTGTGGCTAGGTGCAGACCCCTTGTACGGCTAAAGCGTGTGGATTCAACGCTAACGTTCTTTATACCTTCTTCTGCTGAACACCAATTTTGATCAAAGAAGCTCCATCCGTCACGCTGTCAGCCCTGTCGTAACCAAGCACCCGCCGCGGCTCGCTGCTCAAAGAAACATGGCGGGGACCACCGCCGTGCCAAACTCTTTGCGGTATGCGCCTTCGCGGCCGACGCTCCTGCTCAAACAATGCCAGCAAGACAAAGAGAGCGTAGTCCACTCCTTGCCGGCGTCGTGACAATTGAGAGACCTCGTCCTGCTCTTCCAACTGTAGCAAGATCTTGTACATTCTCAAACCAGATACCCCTCCCACTCAGACGGCCGTGTAACGAGAACAAAACCACACCATGGCCTGGCACACTCTCTTCGAGCAACTGTACTGGGTCGACGACAGGTTCAACAGAAGATTCCATGCCAAACCTGTATACAACGATGTCCGTCTCCAAATCCTGCTCTACGCCGGCCGCCAAGCCTCGGCCTCTTTCTCTGTCGCTGTCGCCTGCGTTCGCACGACAGCGATGCATAGTCATGGCTATTCTATGGTTGAGGTAGCTGAGCAAGGCATGCTGTACGAGCCTTTTACGTACTGGGATTGGCATGGCTATGATGCTGATGGGAAACCCCTAGAGGGGAGGTATCTTCACGAGGGCGGGCGGAAGAAGAGGCTGCTTTGGGAGAGGGAGAGAGCGTTCAAGGCGAATCAGGAGAAGCAGGGTGACTTGACTCCGAGGGAGCGGTGGGAGGGATTCAAGAAGTTTGTGGAGAGGAAGCAAGAGAACGGGAGCTTTGTAAACAGGATTGCGGTTGCGAATTGGATGACGAAGGGGGACATGGAGTGGTGGGTTGCTCATTGACCCTTAGCAGAAAGGTACTAATCAGTTTCTAGGATCGCAAAGAATCTAACTCGGTTGGAAGCGCTCGATCTCAGCGACGTGCCGTCGTCTTACGGTGCCGGTTCTGTCCAAAATGATAATACCTGGCTTGGGTATCTGAGGGAGAACATTGATCGAGAGCCGGTATATATCGAAAATCTTTACCAAATGTTCCCATCCCTCAAAGGTGTGAGAGATAACTCAGAGTACGAGGAGGGAATTCGATTGGCAGATCTCTATGAGCATCGATATGATTATGCTTATAAGACAGCCGTGCCTCCCTCTTCCTTCCAACATCGCGAACCTGAGAACTTTGAAGAATGGTTCTGGAGGCTCCAAAAGCGAACCGAAGAGAAGTTGACAAGAATGGAGGAGGAAATTGCCGAGACGCACCTCTGGAGACGACTAAAGTGGTTGGGACTTCCAGATTGGCGGTCTAACAACTATGCTGCGAAGACGGTTGGTTCCACCATACCACCCTGGTGTGTTTCTATGAAGACGGTCTCTATTAGAGGCGAATACACGAGAGACCGCAGCTCAAAAGAGTTTGAATCAATCCACCACCACGTCTGCCAACTTATTCTTGGTATCGAGCGGATTGTTCCGGCCTCGGTCACGAAGCTCGAGCTGAGGCTTTCTGTCTCATTCTTGAGATACTTCCTGGAACAACTGGGGAAGACGAAGCCATCCATCAAGCGCGTAGGAATAGATCTAGGCGCTTGGGTGCAAGTCTTCCCGCTTGGAAAACCACCGGAACACCTCAAGGACGAGGATATCCGTGCGACTACGCGCCAGTTAGCACGTAATGTCCCGAATCTCAAGATGTTTCATCAGGAGAAGGGACATCATCGCATAGTCCAAGATGAATATGCCAAGGAGGAGGCTTATGAAGCAGAACAGGAGTACGTCGCAAAACAGCCCAGCTTTTACCGGAACAGGAGCGGTAACTTCGAGCTTCCCCATCCTCTGAGGCAAGCGCCACAGCCCCAACCCCCGGTGGAGTCTACGCCAGCTGAGTACGAATTCTTCAAGGACCTACTCTACGACAGGACGAGACAGGATGATGCTTGCCCATTGGATCACTCAAAACGGCACTCGTCCACAAAGGCTGAGGTCGAGCGCACCCGGGCAAACACTTTGGCGAAGCTCCTCGAGAAACTACACCTCGCGCGTCGCAAGGTCGGCGATGCAAAAAACCTGGCCAACGTGAATTTCCGCCTTGGCAAGCCTCAATTTTGGACCACCCGGGAGGGGGCAGAGCTCTTCGGTCTCCCTGGCGAGGCGCAGACAAGGAGTTTCGATCCTATTGATCCACTCACGCTCACGCAACAGGAAGTTAAAGCTGACATCAATGCTGGAGCCGACTACAAGTTCTTCAATCCCGAGGGCCTGAAGGCTGTGTACCCCTGGCTGGAGGACACGTTCAAGTGGCGCCCAGTCTTCGATTGGGACTGGTTCATGGTCCCGCAGAATATGAGCGTCACCGAGAACCCCAACCTAGTCACCATCAACAGGGGTGGGAAGGGCCATGGTCGTCCAGCCGACTGGCAATTGGAAGGAAAACAAGCCGACGGCCGCGGCACGCCCGGAAAAGAACTCGAAAGAACACTGGGCAACATCAAGAAACAGTTCGGGCTGCTCAACGAAGCGCACACACCTGTCCATCTTCTCATCGGTCGCCGAGACCCAGACGTGTCGAGCTGCTACTGGGGCTGGCCGTACACCAAGAAGGCGTGGAAGGAGTGGAACGAGCAGTTCTTTTCTGCCAACTTGGAGACGATTGCTGAGCACGTTGATACGCTGAGTATCATGTACGATCTAAGGAATCCAATCAATACGGATCGGCTGTCACTTATTGATGTGACGCGTCCGTACCACCCTCCGAACGGGAAATGCCCCACGAGAGTTTGCCTTCTCGAGAAACACAACAACGGCAAGTGTCCTTTCATAGAGAAGTATCCTGGCCAGCGGAATAAGCATCCGCGCCCGCAGGTCAAATTGGCCGGCAAACCACAGAGTAAGAAGCACATGGCACCCGCCTATAATGGACTCGCAGATAATGGCTCTTTCGGCCCTCCCACTGGTGAACGCGCAGACGATGAAGCAAAAGAGGACGATTCCGACGACGAAGAGGTCTTCCCTCTCCGTCTCGCCCGACGATCCGTATATCTCCGCGAAACAGTCGGCTGGATACGCTTCTGGGAAGCCTACGGCACGAGCTTCACGAAGCTGACTGCGCTGCACGTACGGATGCCGCACTGCCACGACAACATCCGCTCGTGGCGGCTGGCGAGGCTGCTCAATCGGCGCAACGGCTGGCACATGATCACGTACACCGACGAGCGCCAGCACATGCAGACCGAGGAAGACCTTCTAACGACGTTTGATGGCGAGAGCCCCACAGCGCCCAGCAAGAAGGTGTGGTGGCACCTCAAGGAGTCCCGCGTGTGGCCTGCGGGCCGCTTCGTGCGGCGCAGCTGGATCTGGGAGCCGCTGCGGCTTGTCGAGCGGTACGAGGTTATCACGGCACAAAAGGAGGGTTATAAAGCCGGAGATAAAGATAAACACGAATATGTAGACGAAGACGAGGAGCCGGAGTATTTGGGGAAGAGGTACCTCGTGTACCATTTCGAGCCACGGAAGAAGATGGGGATGGATTCTCACGATAATAACGTCGAAGTTGGCGAGATTGAGTGTCTGCGCGAGGCACGCCGCGAGGTCGAGCTTGCTGTTGCTAAAGAGGAAGCGAATGGCGATCCTAGGGATGACGACGGGTTGCCTATCAAGCTTGATAGGGAACGTATCCCTCGGCCTGACCGGCTGCCTCACCAGATTACCGGATTCGCAGGCAAGTTTAAGAGCGTATATGGCCACCACATCCGCAATGTGGCGGGTGCTCAGTGGTGCGAGGAGCTGAGAGAGATGATCACTTTTATGGACAGTGAAAGACTCAAGCGGCGTGGTGGTCTCCCTAGGATAGCTACGAAGCACATCAATGAGGTACTGGGAGAGAGCGAAGAGGAGTTTTCGGACAACGAAGAATGGGCCGACGAACGGGCTAGGCTCAAGGAACTACTTGCTAAGGAACCACCTTATGGCCGGATCTTTGAGGTCAAGGATGATAAAATCGCGCTGAGGGACGTGCCTGTGAAGGAATGGCACGAGGACAACGATAATGACAACGCCGGCTCCGACACTGCCCTGCCCACGGCCAACACCCAGACAGAGCCAGATTCAACGGATAATTCCAATTCCGACGCACCCCCTCTCCCCGGCATCGCTCTTCCCGGCGACTCGGAAGCTGACACAGAAGTGGACTCGCTATTCGGCGACAGCGAGCCAGAGGACATCACGCAGCTACCCTCGTCCCTGCCAACCTCCACATCCGCGCAGCGGAAATCTAGCGCAGAGAAGGCGTCCTCAGGACACAACTCCTCGTCTCCCCCGACCGGCCCTAAGAAGCCGCCAGTCATAGGCCCCTTCGACCAATCGTCTTCAGATGATGAAGACGACGGGGATGACGCAAAGAAACCCCAGACGCCACCCTCGATCAGAATCCCTCTCCCGGAGAACCCGCCAGAAGGCGTAGTCCGCACACCCCGCACACCCATCGACGAGAATTACAGCGACAACGACGACTCCAGTGACGGTGGGAAGCCGACTGATACAGAGGTGGTGTGTACGTCTGGTGAGCAGTCGGGGCTTGAGAGTGGGCAGGGGAAAGCAGTTCAGACGAAGCCGAAGAGCAAGGTCGAGAAGATCTTGGAGAGTAGCAAGACCAAGACCAAACCTGCGGCTGGAGCGCAGAAGGAGCAGGACGAAGAGGGCACGGGCGAGGGTATGTCGTTCATGGCCTGGCTTTCCCAGAAGAGCGCGCCTGCTAATACGCGAGCAGCGATTCCTGCTCTGGGAGGCGCCATTCAAGGGACCGCCCCTGGGTCGTCGACGAAGCGGAAGAGACTCGATACCACCCCTGAGACGACCGCCCCGAACAAGAAACCCAAGGTGTCCACGTCCGCATCAGAGAAAAACACTGCCACGAAACGCAAGAGCGACGAAATCACCCCCGATGCGCCCGCATCGAACAAGAAACAAAAGACATCCGAAGCCCGAGACGACACCCATCTCTCGTCGGCGCCTGCCTCTCCGCCCACAGCACACCCGCAAAAGCGCAAACAACCCTCCCCTCCCACGGCGCCACCATCCAAGAAAACGAAGACAACAAAAAGCGGCCGCCTCGTCAAACAAATACAAACCACCCCGCTCTCAGACGACGACGGCGAGACATCCGATGACGCGCAGAAGCACAAGACGAAGAGGTCGCACAGCAAAACCGACTACGTGCCCTCGCCCACCGAGAACCAGGCGTCTGCGGGTGCCGGAGAGTCTGGCGCCCAGGACAAGGCGAAGAAGGCGAAGAGCAAAGTCACCGCCGCCGCGGCTCCCCTGGCTGCTAACGCGGGCGGTATCCAGGTGCCCAGCAAGGCGAGCGGAGAGCCGGACTACGACGGGGTGACGGTGGTGAAGTTGCGGGCGTTGGCCAAGGAGCGGGCGTTGAAGCTGACGGGGGCGTCGCGGAAGGCGGATATTGTGCGGAGGTTTGAGGAGGACGATGCGAGGCGGAGGGGTGGTGGACACAATGGCGGTGGTGCAGGAGGTGGGGGTGGGAATGTAGCTGTGTAGGTAGGGACTGGAACTTCCTAGTTTGATTTCGTTTTGTAGGGTTTATTTCCTAGTTTTATTTCGTTTCCTAGTTTTGATTTCCTAGGTTGATTTTGTTTTGTAAGTTTTCTGTACAAGTTGGGGTGGGGTTTTGAGTTGAAATTCTGGGTTCTGGTCTGCTGTTATCTCGTTCCCATCTTTGGTATTTATATAGAGTTTTCAGTAGTGCGAAATCGTGTGTAGAGCAGCGTGTGGTATATGACTTTGTTTAGAATGACGTGTCGTTCGGAGCGTACGCAGCATGCTCTCCAGACAACATCTACATAGACTGAGCAGTTATTCTTCATTCTCTACGTGACTCCGCCAAGTTCCGCCATCAAGCACGACCCTGCCACCGCTACCGACCGACATCCTGACACACCCATCCACATGAGTCACCATCTAGTTCCCTTGAAGCCACAACATGTCGCACCCTCAAAATATGGTTTCTCAAGTAGAACCAACTCGCGGCACACCAGCAAACAACTTGATGCATGAGACGAACGTGCTTCGTTGCGACAGTAGCCTCACTATCCTCCGGGGGACATCTCTCGTCCACCCCAGCCTAACATGATATCGAACCCGTAAACCCACGCTCCAGAAAATGCATAATGGTCATCCCTGCCATGCAGACCCCGTCAAAACCGAAAGTTACTCCGCCGCAGTGTAGTTTTCTATGATCAATCGAGATGGATGGAGATGGATGCATAAATCAATATATGCCTTGCGTACGGTATTGAAAGGTATCGTAACTACGCCACGAGTCAGTATACGCAAGATGGGGAGAGGTGGTGACGAAAGCACTTACAGTCGGGTATAATAGCTACCCACGCTCTTGGCGATCAGTTCTTCGACAAAAACCTCTGCTTCTTCCTTGCTGAGATGCAACATCATGCGTGCGCGAAGCGAATTCGTAACGCCGGCCGAGCCTGCTGCAAAGCACGGCATCTTGCTCTGCTTGCCCATCATGTCGACCAACATGATCAGCTTCTCGGCCTCTTTCCGTAGAGCCTGGAACGACTTCTTGCATAGCGTCCTGAACTCTTCAAAAGCAGGCGCAGCTAAACCTCCAAGCACGTCTACGTATTCCTGAGTAAGCTTGAACGGGGCGGCTTCAAAACCCATGCTGCCTGGAGAATTGGACAACATGAAACCAAAGTCAATGTGGATAATGTGGCCCATGTTATCGATGAGCAGATTGCCATTGTGACGATCCTTGAGCTGTAGTACATAGGATATCATGCTGTAAGCGGCAAGGGATCGTGCAAAAGCGTCAATGCCTGCCTTGTAGGGATCTGAATCTGGATCCCCGAAAGTCTTCGTGAAGTGGTCTTTGAGCGTAGCAATACGCTTCTTAGGATTGGTGCCGGCAGCGATGCTCGCTAGTGTCAAAGAGCGCTTCAAAGAATGCAGCGAGACACCATTCGTTATCGTCTCGATCAAACCTGAGGACTCCCCAGTGACCAGTATGCGCATTCGCTTGGTCCAGACAGGGACATTCAACTCTTGCCAAATCTTTGTGCACACCTCGATAAGTTGGCAAGCAAAAGCTTCCTGGCGAAGATCTGCCCCTGTCTTTACAATGACGCTGACCAGATCCCAGTTTTGCATGTGACCGTAGGGTGACGATCGGCGGATGCGCTCCTTCTTGGCACTCCATTCTTCGCCAAAGGTGGCTGCGCTGGGATCGTCGCGATCGCCCTGTCTTTTGACACCTCCCGTCTTCAAGTCGTTCTCCATACGCGCTGCGCCTGCTCCCGAATTGGTTGCTACCAAGAGTCCCTCTTCAAGGGTTTCAGGCTCCGCCGTAATCGAACTTGGGTCCGCCTCGGCTAGTATGTTATCGAAAGTGGGACCCGTCTCCTCTGTAAGAAAGTTTTGCTCTTCCAGTGTTTGCATACTTGCAATGATTTTTGCCTTGATGGCTGCCACCTCAGCCCTGGGACGTTTTGATCCACTTTGTTCGAGTTGAGCCAACATCTGGGCTGCTGTTCGCATATGGGTCGCGAGAGCGGAGATGTCCGGTTGATCCGCGCTCGCGGCTCCGCGCGTGACTGGCATAGTCATTCTTCGAGGGACGGGACTACTCGATCTGCTGATTTCCGTGTCCGATGTTCGTGGAGTTGATAGCGATGCGATCGAAGAGAATGTGTTCGCACCACTAGACGATCTAGGCGCCGTCGCCCTTCCGTTCACAGCCGTAATGACAGCGCTTGGAAGTGCTACCTTTGCGGAACCGGAAGTGGCATCACCTGTGTCAGGCTCGTCAATAAGCGAGCTGCTGCTGAGATCGCCATTTGCAGGCTCGAAGACGCTGTCGGAACCGTTCGGCACAGGTCTGTCGTGTACCAGGTGCTCGGCATCGGTGATGTCGAAAAGCCGTCGTTTTGAAGTGGCCTTTTCCAGCAGCAATCTTTCCAAAAGCTGTCGGTTCTGTTCCGAATCAGGGTCGAAATTGAAGTCTTCCTTCAAAACTTCAACCATGAGCAGGTAGGGCACTCGTTCCGCACTATTCAAGCTAGTCGCTTCCGCCGGATTGATCCTTACGATGCGGTGATGCTGGCTCTGTGAAGCGATTCCATCTCTTAAGCTGGCGGGCGCAATGACTGGGATGTCCACTTCGGCTGGGAGATCCTGGTCCATGAGCGCGAGTTCGGCTCTAAGCGCACTCAGACGGGCCTGCTTTGGCACGACCACCAGTCTGTTCGAGATGTCCTCCAAAGCACTCAGAAACTGTGATTCGAGTCGGAAGTAGTTGGATCGAAGCAGCCTGCGCTTTTGGGAGCGAGATAGGGCCGTCGGAGTGAGCGGCCTCGGGATGTGCCTGCTGGAGCGGTGATGGTCAGTTCGGGTACCCAAGCCTGCAGTCGGGGGAGGCGTGGGTAGCGGAGATAATGCACCATTGCGGAAATCGGGGAGCGATGCCGAGCTGAGACGGGCTTCAACGCTCACGGAGAGGAGGCTGGGCCGGTGATGTGCCGAGGCAACGCGATCCGGACGGTGAGGTCTTGCAGCCTTCTTCCGCAGTTCTCTCGGGTCATCCTCGTCTTTCAGGGTTGGTGTGGAGGGTTTGGAGATCCTTCCATCCTCAGGGTCCGAATGGCCGCCCGGTGCTCGCGGCCGTCTGGTGCGGGGCGTCCCGGCAATTGTGTGGCTCCTTCCCATCTTGGCTGTTTGCACGTTGTCAGAGATCATGTCGTCGAGGGGGCGCGGTTTGCGCGCCTGCGCAATGGCAAGTGGCCCGGCATGTCTAGGCAGGAAGGGCGCGGCTATGCTGGCGAGCACCAGACTGGACAGCACGGTGACGGGCAGAATGTTCTCCTTGACCTTCTCGCGGCGCTGGGGCTCGGCGGAGCCAAAGACGATGCGCTGGACCTTGTTGTATATGCGGCGGCACGTCTTGAAGGCGTGCGAGTTGGGGGCGGGGGCGAGGTCGTGGAGGTACGTCTGGAAGAGCCAAAAGGTCTGCGCGGGTTAGCCTGGGGGCGCCTGGACATGGGGGCAGCAGTCGCACCAGCAGGGCGCCGTTGACCGACTCCTCGCACAGGTCTATGATGAATTCCTCCAGGGCCATCGACTCGTTGTCGACGCTAATGAGCAGATGACATAGCCTGTTCCGCATGAGCTGGGTGTGGGTGGGCGGGCGGGGAGGCCATGGCCGAGGGCGTACTGCGGGAGGAAGAACTCGATCTCCTCGTAGGCAAAGTGCCGCAGCTTGTTGCAGAGCACGTAGTGGATGCCGACGTGGTCGGCATATCGCCTGCGCGCCCAGGTCAGCGGGTTGTTGTGGTCGTGTGGCCGTGCGACGCGGGACGCAACGGTGGCTTCGGGGCAGCTCGCAGCACTCACGACAGATAGGCGACGGTCAGCGACGGATCGTGTTTGAAGTGATCCGACTCGAGGAAGCGCTCCAGCAGATTCCAACTCATCGGTTATCGAGGAATGGGGCAGTGCGATTATGATATCATCTGGCGCGTTGGAGCATGTGTGTACGGGAGACGGAGGTGCCAAAACGCCCGCAAAAGGGAGAGCTCGTCCTGGAGACGGGGCGGCTTGCAGACGCTTGGCGCGGACCAGGGCACAGGGCGGGCGCCTATACGCGAAACGTGCCCATGCATTCTGCTGCACGGCCACAGCCTTTGCCAGTCAGGTAGAGAATAGTTGATCCTAGAGTAACTCAGGCTGCTATACAAGTTTATAATCTTGCCCTGGTACTGTATCGCCCGTGTTCACCTCACAGCTTGCGCCGCCGCCGACATGCGAATAACGAATGTGTAGGTCGGTGCAGGAGGCTTTGCCAGTCAGATACATAATAATTGATCCTAGAGTAACTCGGGCTGCTATACAAATCTATAACCTGGCCCTAATACTCTATCGCCGGTGTGAACACCTTCCCGTGAGAGCACACTTTGCGCCGCCGCCGACATGTATAGGTCGGGGCAGGAGGCTTTGCCAGTCAGATACAGAATAGTTGATCCTAGAGTAACTCAGGCTGCTATACTACAGCTCGACTCCTAGCTCTCCGCCTCGTCGTACACATCGTACTTGTACCGACTTCCCACATGATCGCTCCGCAACCCACTCTGGCCCGCCCCATACACCTTCTCCCTCGCCGTCAGCCCATCCCTCTGCGCCTCGCTGTAGATCCCTCTCCTCCTCAGCTCCGGTACCAGCAGTCCAACGACATCTTCGAAACTGCCTGGCGTCGTGACATAGCCAATGTTGAACCCGTCCACGTCCGCTTCTCCGACCCATCTCTCGAGCTCATCCGCGACCTTGGTCGGCGATCCAATAACAACAGGGCCGAGACCCCCTATTGAAGCTTTCTCCGCAACGATGCGAGGTGTCCAGCGCGGCACGTCCGGCGACGTCGCAGTGAACTGGTCGAGGAGGCTGCGCACGCGGTTATCCTCGGTGGCGTCGGCGGCTGTGAGATCGTGATCAGGAGGATATTTGGACAAGTCGATACCGGTCCAGCCGCTGACGAGAACCAGGCCGCCAATGGTCGACACATATTTCTTGAGTTCCTCATACTTCTCCTGAGCTTCCTCGTCCGTGCGCCCTATGATCGGGGTCACCGTGGTGAAGAACTTGATGCTCTGCGGATCACGGCCCTTCTCTTGTGCTAGTTCGCGGATCTTGTCGATTTTGGGGCGCAGAATCTTGGGAGAGTGTGAAGAGACGAAGATGGCTTCTGCGTGGGTGGCTGCGAACTCGGATCCTGCTGACGAAGTGCCGGCCTGGAATAGGAATGGGGTGCGCTGCGGTGACGGATCCACGATGTGCCGAGATTCCAGTTGGAAGTACTTGCCGTCGTGCTTGATGGTGCGGACCTTTGCTGGATCGATGTATTCATCTGCTT
Source organism: Karstenula rhodostoma CBS 690.94 (assembly GCA_010093485.1). Taxonomy (NCBI): domain Eukaryota; kingdom Fungi; phylum Ascomycota; class Dothideomycetes; order Pleosporales; family Didymosphaeriaceae; genus Karstenula; species Karstenula rhodostoma. Next base: position 601,958 of record MU001495.1, on the reverse strand, counting down.
CAACGTTCTCGGTAATGGCGTCAGGAGCCCAAGATCCTTCCCAAAGCCTATGAGCATGTTGTCAGTCCTATGCACAGAGTTGATATGTGGATTTCTTACTTGTACAGGACGCGCAGATATTCATCTGCTTGCGCGTAGCGCTCGTCGTGCTCAATTGGATTATCCAATCCAATTGCCTTGAATGCAGCCTTCTTCCAGCTCGTCACGATGTTCCATCCGAAGCGACCACCTGTCAGATGATCCAACGTACTGAACCGCTTTGCTAGCAGAAAGGGTGGCTCAAAAGACGTTGAAGCAGTGATTGCAAATGTCAAATTCTTCGTCACTGCTGCCATGGCCGAGATAGGCTTCCGATGGTTAGTTGCGGTTTTGAAGGTCAACGGCAGTTACTGACGATCGTAGGGTCTGTCATGGGCCACTGCGCAGCTCTTCTGATGCAGTTATCGAGGCTGCCTTCATACGTATCGTATCCCCCGTAGGTATCCGCGAGGAACAATGCGTTGATACCGCCTCGTTCGAGCAACTTGGCAAGATCAACCCAGTAGTCCAGCTTTCGTTTGGTGGACGAGCGATCTTTCGGATTCTTCCATTGACCAGGTGAAAGATGACCGACTGTCGACATGTCGAAAGCATTAAGAAGAATTTTCTTGCTGTTGGTCGCGGAAACATTGTTGGCAGTGGCCGTGGTACTGTCTGTACCGCTTGGCGTTGTTTCTGTCATGATGGCTCTGGAGAATTCTTAAATCGTGTCTATGCCTGGAATTTATGAGGCAAGCTTTGAAATATCGGAGGGACTTTTACACGCTGAAACAACGTTTTGTTCCGTTTCTGTAGCGTGTATATTTGTGATGCTGCTCTGGCACGCCATAGTTGTTCTCCACCTTCTCCGGTATCGTCGCATCTCAGGTGTATTCCGTCATTGCAAGGGTATCTTGCGCCACCCAACGATAGTAGACACGACCACCAAACCTTTGAGAACCTATACTTGGATGTATCTTCCGTAGCAATAAACCCGGGGATGAATCGGTCATCCGATGACTGCAGTAGCTTGCAGATTGCGTGCTCGCCACGTGGTGATCATTGATGACCCCGCAATAATTAAGCAAAACCATGTCGCCCGAGTTCGACAGAAGTGCGAGTGAGCTGAATTGGCTTGATACAAATGTATTTCCGGGTATCAGCTATTGTGTTTGTAAATATGAGCTCGGAGGGAAATCCAGTAACAATGACAGTAATACTTCAAGTGCTGAAAATTCTACGCAAGCTGTGAATACATGCCCACAATGTATGGTCGGAATGTTAATGAGATTATGTGACCTACTACCGTAAAGATCTTTGCTTTATGCATGCCTTTGCTCACGGAACCAGAGTGATAGTAGGACTACATCCCCTTCCGTGCGTGCGTACCATTATCACGACTCGAGGAATGAGGACGAACGTGAAGGAGGCGGCCAAGACATTGTAGAGCTCAACAAAACTCGCACATGCAGCTTGACTCCAGCATAGAAAAGGACCATGTTTTGGCCACTAGCTGACTCGTGCTATCCACTGTCGATGAGCACCACCCCGTAAAAGAGGGTGGCAAGAACTGCAAGCGTGAGTAAACTCGTGGGGGAGCAGATATCGGCCTGTCGACAGCGACAAGCCGAGATTAGGCGTCAAAACCCGGAGTGTTTCGTTCTGTGCTGGCGCGCATACCGTCAACGGGTGGGGGAAAGGCGTGATCTGTTCTATCAGCGGTTATCGCACGCGCGAGTAAAGCGAGGCGGACAAGAACACGGGTCAACACAGGCTTTGTTCTCTTCTTAAATGCATGACGCTCGGAGGCCCCAGGCACTGCAGGTAGAGTGAAGGTTCCTTCCGTCCCTATCTTCTTCGTGAGCATCTTAGGCAGCAAGCGACCTTCGTGCTAGCCTCATCAAGATGGCACGTGACTCGGTTGTCCCATCCTCCGACAAAACCACCTCAGAGGCTCAAGAATCGACGTCGACGCGACGAGTCGCACAGGTTACTGGGCATCTTGCATCGCCTGAAGAGACGGAGCGGGTGAACTCTCGTCCAGCCTATTCTGTTTCACGACTCCAGCCCGACCTTCAGCACCACATCGATGATGTGCGACCGCTCAGGGTCGCTGTCATCGGCGCTGGCCTGAGTGGAATTAATGCAGGCATTTTGCTTCCTGCCAAAGTACCTGGCATCGACCTCACCATCTACGAAAAGAATCACGATGTCAGTGGAACTTGGCTTGAAAACACATACCCGGGCGTGCGCTGCGACATACCCGCCCACGTCTACCAGTCGACCTTCTCCCCTAACACCCAATGGTCCGAGATTTTTGCTAAGGGCTCTGAAATTCGCGATTACTGGCAGTCACGCGCAAGAAAACACAACGTGTACAACTACCTGAAACTTCGACATCGTGTGGACGACGCGTCTTGGGACGACGAAGAAGGGAAGTGGTCTCTCAAAGTGCATGATCTGAACGCCAATGTCTCCAACCTGGAGAAATTTGACTTCGTCATCACTGCCATTGGCCGCTTTAATGCCTGGAAGTTGCCAGATTATCCCGGCATCGACAGCTACAAAGGTCACCTCCGGCACACATCCAACTGGGACAAGTCCTTTGATCCGCAGGGCAAGAACGTCGCAGTGATCGGCAACGGAGCAAGTGGACTACAAATTGTGCCAAACTTGCAGCGCGTCTCGAAGCATGTCACACATTTTGTGCGAAATCCTACGTGGATAGCGAGCTCGTGGGCGGGCGACGAACGAACCTTCGAGCCTCAGCCGTATACAGAAGAGCAGCTAAAGTCGTTTGAGGACCCTCAAAAATACCTTGCGTACAGGAGAGACATTGAAGAGAGGTATTGGAGAGGATTCCGTGCAATGGTGAGAGGCTCAGAAGAGAACGAGGGTATACGTGATGCCTTCATCGACGTCATGAAGAAGCGGGCGGCGAAGAAGCCGGAATTACTAGACGGATTGATTCCCGAATTTTCTCCGCACTGCAGGCGTTTGACTCCTGCCCCTGGATATCTGGAGTCTCTGACCGAAGAGAACGCCGATCTCGTGAAGACGCCCATCAAGCGCTTCACTGAAACCGGTATCGAGACAGTAGATGGCAAACAACACCAGTTTGACGCGATTCTGTGTGCGACTGGTGCAAACACAGATCTTGTACCGCCATTTTCAATAAAGGCTCGGGGCGTGGATCTGCATGAAGCCTGGAGGCCGGATGGCAAATTCGGTTTCCCTTACACTTACTTTGGGTACTCGACGCCCGGCTTCCCCAATCTCTTTTTTCTCATGGGGCCTCATGCAACAGGCCCTTCCGGCACAGTCCCATTTGCCGCCGAAACTGCGCTCACATATTTCGCCAAAGTTCTCCGCAAGGTGTCCTCACAAGGCTACAAGTCCATAACGCCATCGAAGGAAGCTACTGATGACTTTGTCGACTACTGCGATGCTTTCTTCCCAACGACGGTCCTGACTGACAACTGCTCGTCCTGGAACAATGGTGGCACTCCAGGGCAACGAATCCACGGTTTATGGCCGGGCAGCGCAGCTATGGCAACCATCGCACGACGCGACCCGCGCTGGGAAGATTGGGAGTTTGAACGGTTCAACAAAGTCAATAGATTTGCGTACTTTGGTAACGGCTACACCCGCAGCGAGCTTGACAAACGCTCCGACTTGATATCGTATCTGAAGGCTCCAGGCCAAGAGGCAGATTTGAGGGATGTACATGAGAGTTGGTGGGACGTTCCAGGCGCATTGAACAAGCCATCGCAATAGACGACATCAATTAGCAAATGATTCAGAGTAACAATTTCATCCAATCGCAAGATTAGGAATCGCTCCGTTCGGTTCATAACTTTTTGTCTCGAATTGCCGTCCAGGTTGTTATCGGTCCTTCAGTGATATCGCGAATAAACACGGTGTTCTTCGCAAATCTTAGACGGGATGGCGTGCTACCCACCCACTCCAACCTTGCAGTTTACGCACTGTACCCCCGCGCAATCCTGGTGATCTGCCCCGGTACCGCTTCAAGAAGATCTTGAACCGGGGATTCAGATCTACAGCGGAAAAGTTCGCGGTTATTGCTCCGCACGTGGCGCAGACGCGCAATGTACATAAGATGTGCAGGCCCAGACACATGTACCAACGCTGCGCCAGTACGCAACATCATCCTCGATGGCCGACCCTGAGAACTCTAGCAGCGACGTCGCAACCGGCGTTGAGAAGCGCGATCACCCAAGTACGCAACATAATACTATTTTAAAGGAACATACTGATGCGGCATACAGCGAAATGGTACCGGTCAACCTTCTACAACATGACAATTCTTGGTCTCTGCAACTTGTCAGCGCCTGGAATATGGGGTGCAATGAATTCTCTCGGCGCGGGAGGCGCACAATCACCCGGTCTGGTCAACGCAGCTAATTCCCTCACTTTTTGCTTGATGGTGTTGAGCTGCTACTTCTCAAGTGTGCTTGTGAAATACTTGGGTATCAAGGGAGCACTGATATTCGGGACGTAAGCCTGCTCCTCACCCAGTATATCTATGTATTTGAGCTTCGTGCTGACAGTTACAAGCATTGGATACGCTCCATACGCGGCTGGTCTGTACACGAATAATCGCTTTGGCAACACCTGGTTTGTTCTTCTCGGCGCAGCGCTATGTGGAATTTCCGCTGGTGTGTTCTGGATGGCTGAGGCTGCCATTGCCATTGCCTACCCTGAGCCATGGAATAAAGGCAAGGCTCTTGGTTACTGGCTCACGTATCGCCTCAGCGGGCAAATCCTTGGTGGAGCCATCAACCTCGGTATAAACGCCGATCGCAATGAGGCTGGGAAGGTCTCATACACCGTCTATCTTGTTTTCATTGCCTTGCAAGCTGCTGGACCATTCGTTGCGCTGCTACTGAATCGGCCGAGCAAGGTGCAGAGAAAAGATGGCAAGAAGGTGGAGCTTGCGATTCTGAAAGAGTGAGTGAAGTCACGAACCCGCATGGATAGATGGTAGCTGATTCATCATTCCAGTCCATGGTTTGAAATCAAGGAGACAACACGAGAGTTCTTCACCAAGAACTTCTTGCTCATCGTGCTTTGGATTGGCCAAGCCGTATTTTCGGAGGCTGTCTTCTTCACTTACCTTGCACGTAAGTAAAGCCTTCTGTGGGAAAAGAGTCGTCCGATGACACCTTATCGGCTCCCACTCATTCGATGATATGACTGACCATATGTCCTCCAGTCTGGTTTTCTGTCCGCGCCCGCGCCCTTGGCTCTTTCGTTTCTGGTCTAGTCGCTGTAACCTGTGGGAATCTCTTGGGATGGTATCTCGACAACCCGCGTCTTTCTCTTCGCACGCGCTCCCGCACCGCTTTCACCGTTATCGTTGTATTCCAGGGCGCCTGCTGGATATGGGTTACTGTCCTCGTGACCCGCTTCCGCCACACGCACCCTACCTACGATTGGAGCAGTCCGGGATTCGGGAGCGCCTTCGCTGTCTTCATTCTCCTTACCGCGGCTTTCCAAATCAACTACCTCTTCCTCTACTTCATGGTGACAAATCTAGCGAAGGACGAGCCCCAGGTCATCCGATATGCTGCGCTGTTACGAGGGACGGAGAGCGCCTGGCAGGCGATAAGCTATGGTATCACTAGCGTGACGGTCTTCGCGGAGGTCGGCGCGGTGTACTGGAATTTCGCTCTATGGGGCGTCGCGGTATATCCTGCGTGGCTTGTTCTTAGACGTTTCGGTGGCCCTAAGGAACAGGTTCAGGAAAGGTCCGGAAGTGAAGAGCGCCAAGCTGAGACAATAGCATATGTCGAACGCAATGGCAAAGAGATCTAGGTTTGTATCGAGGGAAAGGTGGACCGAGATATGGTAGAGATTTAGACTAGGTTCGGTGAAACTAGAGAAGAGTTAGTTGTATCACCTGTAGAGACTAGCTGCCTTTTGCGCGAGCCGGATATAACTCCAATTCAATAGCAAACGTTCCTCTCCCTCAAGTCATCCATTCCATGGATGTAGCTCAATGAAAAAGAACAACGTTGAAGGCCGAAGCCCGTGTTGAGTTCAAAAATAAGAAAAGTCGGCTCCAAAGACCCAAAAAACTCAGTCCGGCCACCCGACTTTGCGGCAGACACTTCCGAGGGCGCGATCACGCGCACCGCTCGAGAAGCGCATATTTTGCCAAGGTGCAAGAAAAAGTGGTCGAAGATGAGGCCCTCGGGTGATCGGACAATGGTTTTGCATCTCTGCTGCTCGTTGGCTGGCTGGTGTAGGAGGTATGGCTCTGCACCAACGCGGTCAGTGGAGAATTGCTCTATATCTTGTTGTTTCAAGTGTATACTTGGAGACAGCTGATGCCCCGGGGGCGCGTTGTCAAGTGCCTTGATCGTTTCAGGTGCTTGGGCGTTCCCTTGATTGCTCATGCGCACGCTGATGAGCAAGAGTAGTCACCTATAGACTCGCTCTTAGGTCGTCACCTCGGTATTTTTCGCACCAGTGGCCATCTGCCTTTACGCATTGGAACTGTAGGTAGGTTACATGCTGATCTTTTCACCTCAGCGTCACCCCCTGGCATGGATGTTTGCTTACGTTATAATTAACACAGGACTACCACTCATCAGCTCGGCCCTGAGCCCACACTCCCACAAGTCGTTACCGAGTATCTGCGTAGGTTTGTATTGACGACGTTTCGCGCAGTATCTGGCGCTTCTACACCTCGACCGTGCGAAAGTGCACCTGGCCAGGTTCAACCCACCGCGACACAGCAACAACCGTGTCAGTCGGCACATGCGAAAAGAAGCGCCTTGCCTATAAGCAGCAGAAAGATCGGAATGACGCAGTCCGGCAGCGCAAGAAGTCCCTGGATTCCCAAAAGATATATCTGCAGACTGAGGCTGAGTCCGGAAAGATCGAGTTAGAGCGCGCAAATGCTACGTGGAAGGAGCGTGTTCGGGAGCTTGAGGCTATCAAGGCCTTCTATGAGGAGCGCTTCGGGAGCTATAATGAACTGGTAAAGGCACAGCAAGAGGACGCCGAGGGAATGATCAATATGAACGAGGTGCAAGGTAAGTCAGCCTCGTGCCTTATCGATCCCATTGGGTACTAGTAATGCATATAAGACGAGCTTGGGGTCAGCTTTCAGGTCGCCGCCTCTCCTGGTTCCGACTTCCCGGGCTACGTCGACGATCACGAGTTCGATCAATACAACGAAGGTGTTGAACCTAACGAGCAAGGTAACGACGGCCAAGAGTATGACAGCCTGGATCCGGGCCTCGAAGAGCAGGACTTCGACCAGCAGGACCTCGACGAGGAGGACATCGATCAGTTTGACGACGACGAAGACACAAGTTCGCTACCAGCTGCCAACACTGGAAGGCCGCTATAGAAAAGATCGTCGCATTCCTGGCCGAATGGTATAAGTCCGACATCAATCTAGAATTGTTTGTCACGACGCAGCCTCCCGTCGATTTCCGCCGTTTGGCCGATGAATTCTTGGTGCGTGAGGGCACCAGACAGCCTGTCTGGGAATCGAGAGACCAAAGGCCGTTCACGAGGTTTTTTTGCAGACACGCGAGTTCTGCAAACATGTGAAGACATTGGAACAAGTCCTGGGGAAAGTGGTTGGCCGACTCAAAGTAGTGGACGAAGAAGACCGGGAGCTGAGATCGGCCGTTGAAACGGGAAAAAGTATATGGAGGAGCTCGGTGGGATCCGGTCTGATTGAACTCGGCCGTTCGATAATACATAAAGCCACTAGTTTGCATTGCTCCGGTATACTGTACACTGTCACTGAACCCTACCACTTCTCTTGTGTCCAGGTGCATCTCCAGGTACATGCTGAATAAGACTTAACTTCCCAATTCCACGCTGACGGTCATTTCACGTATTTCAAAGCGTGGAGGTTTCGTAAAGTCAGCAATCGGACAAGGTGAGTGTGTGACTGTGATGAATGTGGGGTATCATATCGAGGGAGAACGGTGCGGAGAACGGTAGTCGATAAGGTCTGCACGGCCTACAGCCAGGGGCTCGAGGCAGGACTTGTACACAAAACTACACGATGAAACCAAACTAGGTAATTCCGCAGTCCCTACACGGCCACACTCCCCGTTCCGGATCAGCTCGAGGGAGGTGCTTTTTGAAGACGCGCAACGCTAACGGTAGGCTCGGCCGCGGCCTCAAAAGAAGAACAAGAAAAATAAGAAATCCGCTGAGCAGATATCTCCGTGAGTTGTGTCTGGAATATCTATGATCATACACGACGGCCGGGAGGAATTACAATTACAACATACCTGGCCCCTTCTTGGTCGCAATCTCCACACAATCTCTTCCCGAATCTCTTTCCTTGTCCTTCTTAACCTTACGGCACCGTGGGACGGCGTTCGTGAGGCATTGGTTTGCGTCTTCGAGGTCACTAACCTGAGCTTTTGCGGCGACTCCGTTCGAAGTATCATTTGGTTCCTGCTTCCTGTTCTTGAGGCGCTCGCGATGGTGGTCTTTTCGATCCATTTTCACTATTGGAGATCGAAAGGTGAATCACAAGATGCGGGTGTGACTTAGGTGAGCTTGGGGGGTGAGCGTTCAAGCTTTGTTTCATGGAGCGGCAGCGTGAGCTCGAGAGCGCATCAGCTGACTTGAAGCTTATCATCAATAATCAGGAATGGTGAATGCGATATAATGGAAGCTCTCATAAATATGTCCATGGATCATCTGGCCGGTAGTCGCATTCGTTTGGCTTGCAAGATCTGGTTTCGACGCAACCATTACTATCAAAAACAAAATCCTCCCTTTTCGTATAAATCGGAGCCTATCACCCAACCACCAAATTTGGTTTTCTGTGGAAGCTGTTATCATGTCTCAGTGATTATAAAAACTCCCATCATCTATGCCTCACTAGCAACCACCCCATCGAACCCATCCGCTCTCCACCCTTCCAACATCCTCTCAAAAGGCACAATCCCCGAGCTCCACGGCGACCCCCTTCCCGCCTTAATCGTCTCCTCTTGACTCTTCTGCTTCAATGCATCGCCCTCCTGCGTTATATACCCCGGGGTGCACACTGCAACCGAGCTAAAGAACGCTGCACCACTGAGACACCTCATCGCCCATGTCTCCTCCGCCTCCGCGCTCGGTTCAATGATGACTTTCTTATCGTGAGGAAGAGATGGCGGGTTAAAGTGCGATATAATGGAAATAATGTGTGTTGTCTGTACCTCCAGCGTGTGATTTACATTAGCAGCAGGCGAAGCCTGTGCGATAGCGAAGAAGAAGAGGTTTGGAAAGTCGTGGGAGAAGACGCCGTGGAGGGTTGTAGCGCCGCGAGATGACCATTTGTCGGACATTTTGAGGCCGTTTTTTCCAACTATGTCGATGCCGTTGCGTGCTGCTGGGTCGCCGCCACCGTACGCGGGGGATCTGTATCCCGTGCTGAGTATAAGAACGTCGACAGGGTATTCTTGCCCATCTGCTACGATGGCGTGCGACCTGAAGCCGTCGATGCCTTTGCCGTCTGTATCTACGAGGTGCACGTTCGGCTTGTTGAAAGCTTGGAGATATGTGTCTGAGAAGGTGGGACGTTTGCACCATGTCGGATACCATGGTGTCAGCTTTTCGGCGGTTAGTTTGTCAGTAACGATGGTAGAAATGCGTTCTCGAGCTTTGGCGTTGTGATCTGCGTCCCAGGCTTGCAACTGACCCAAGTACTCCGGGATCTTGTCTAGGGCGAGGCCAGTAAAACGTTCACTGCCCAAAACAGCACAGTACGCTTTGAGATGCGACCACTCATCGTCTACCATATTGATAGTGTCATCTGAAAGATTTCGAGAAAGATGCTGTGCAAGGTTTTCCATACGACCTTTTTGCCAGCCGGGGCCCGTAGCGATATGCTCACTCCATTCTTTTGGGTCAGTGGGCTTCTGGCCTCGAGGATTGACTTGAGAGGGCGTCCGCTGGAAGATGAACAGCTCTTTCGCGTACTTTGCAACTTCCGGCACAGCCTGAATAGCAGTCGCGCCGGTGCCGACGTACCCGACGCGCTTGCCTTCAAGACCCTTCAGCTCAGAGAAGGTGTCCTCGCTCGATCCACCCGAGACGGCGTAGTCCCAGCGCGCTGTGTGAAACATGTCACCTTCGAACCCAGCCAGCCCTGGGATCCTCGGTACATGTGGATGTGGAAATAGACCACCTGCTAAGATAGAGATATCCGCGTTCACTGAGAGCGTACTCTTTTCCCTACCACCTTCGCCTCTACCCATCGCCATTTCCACTTTCCAGGTCTTCTTATCTCCGTCCCATTGCAGGCTGTTTACCTCCGTGCGGTACAAAATCCTGTCTGCGAGACCAAACCTCTCTACCAGTTTGACAAGGTAATTGCGAATCTCGGCTGCGCTCGTGTACTTGTGGCTCGGCACATACCCTGTTTCTTCGAGCATTGGCAAATAAACGTATGACTCAACATCACAATGGAGCCCTGGGTATCGATTCCAGTACCACGTGCCGCCAACTCCTCCTGCCATCTCGACCAATACAATATCGTCTTGCCTAAAACCAGCCTTTACGAGCTTGGTGGCATTGAGGATTCCGCCCATTCCGGCGCCCATGATGAGGAACTTGGTATGACCTCCCGTCTTGATCGGTAAGGGTATTTTGTCAAGGGCGGAATGATCGGCGAAGATGTCGTCGACGAGATGGCGAAGTCGGGAGGAGTCACTGAAGTATAGTTCTTGGAATTGCTTCGTGCCTTCGGGTCTTTGACGCTTGGCAGCTTCTTGCATGAACTTGAGCTGTTCGGATGGAAGCTGGGGCATTGCTGCTGTTGCGACCATATTGAATGGCAGTGTCTTCCACTGGCGTTGTCGTCAGTAACAGTGTGTCAAAGTGCTATTGAGTTTCGGGCAAGATGTACTCACGCTACCGATTAACTCAAATTTATTGTTCTCTGGATAAATACAAATGCAACGTTCGTGTCGAAGTGCGACGAGGAAGGAGAGGGCTGCTTGGTATTTGACAGCGGCTCTGGTTCTCAAGACACGCGGTGTACCCGTAGCACGCCGCGTCTGTGCCGCAATGTGTTCGCCATGTAGGAACGCACCTTTGATAGATGTCTGTATCCGTATCGGTGGGGCTATAGTAATGGGCGGACCGTATGGAACGTATTCGTGCAGGGGCCTTCCCTATTGGGCCGCATACACGTACAGAGTGCCTTCCTATTGGTGTAGATCTCCAAACCCAAGAGGCACAGCGATATTAATTCCCAGAAACATGATCCTGCAACGCCTGATATACACAGCATTGACTTCGCACTAACCCTCTATGGCATAGATGTGTAGTGCGCGCTTAACGTTAGATCTTAAGAAGCCGGTGCTGACAATCCTCCGTGCTTCCAAGCATCGTAGGTAGGCAAGCTAGACACCAAATAACACACCAAACACCAACCATTACGGATCCACGCATTACAAGCGGGGCAAAATGACACATCTCCCCTCTTTTGACGACCTTCCTGCTGTCGAAGGTATGCCGCAAGGCTGCGCGTGGGGCGTCTTCGACAAGGATGGTAAGAAGGACCTTCGCGGGACGCTGAATATCCTCACGCCTGAAGTCATCGCGGAGGCATGCAAGGAAGCCAGAGATGGCATCTCCATCTCCCTCAAGTCGGGCTTGCCTTCTTCTTTCGAAACAAACCTGGATGGCTAATGTCATAATGTAGCTGGCCGCTCAACGCCAACAGAGTTCCAATGGGGCGCAGTCCTCCAACCCACAAGAAAGTACATCTGAGAGACTCAGGGATATCGACTGGCTCTGGCTGGGACGATGAGGTTACGTTCAACACACAGGTATGTACTTCCCTCGCCTCCTGTCAATAGCCCAATATCAATCGTAGTGCAGGTGAGCAGTCAATGGGACAGCCTAGTTCACTGGCAACACCAAAAGACAGAGTTATCCTACAATGGCATCAAAGCCACTCAGGAGGGCCTCTCGGCAACTACAACAGAGGCAAACCAGATGCCGACGTTAGACCACTGGCACGCTTCCGGCGGCCTAGTCGCACGCGGCGTTTTGATAGACATCAAAGCGTGGTACGAAGCCAAAGCAGCAGCAGAGGGCAAAACCGGGGACGAAGCAGTCTTTCATCCCTTCGAGGAACACCGCATGTAAGTGGGGGTCATCTACCTTCCTTTCATGGAACAAGAATACTGACTCTACCCCCACCACCAGAACGGTCTCCGACATCGAAGCATGCGCAAGTGGTCAAAACGTCTCCTTCCGCGCGGGCGATGTTCTCATAATCCGCACCGGCATGACCGAAGTCCTTTCCTCGCCACAACCCGCCGACTTCGCTAAGATGCAAAACGCCCAACTAGCAGGCGTCCATGGTTGCCTCGAATCCGCCAAGTGGCTCTGGAACCAACACTTCGCTGCTGTAGCTGGGGACTCGGTTGCGTTTGAGGCGCTGATGCCGATTAAGGAGGATGGAAGCGTGGGGACGCCTGTGGATCTTGGTGAGTGCTATCCCTGTTGGATGTAGGAGTTTGGGAAGTCGTGAGTGAGGCGAGGGCTAACAGATAGTAGTTATGCACCCGTGGCTGCTGTCTATGTTTGGAATGAGCATCGGCGAGTTGTGGGATTTGAAAGCGCTCTCGGAGCACTGCAAGAAGACTGGGAGGTACACCTTCTTGCTGACTTCGGCGCCACTGAATATCCCCGGACTTGTAGGGTCACCGCCGAATGCGTTGGCGATCTTCTGAGAAGAGTGTTGGTTGGTCGAAGGTCTTGGAAATACGACATCGGAGTATTTTATCACTCACCGACAGTTCCCAACATGGTGTATCTTGCTACAAATCAGCGCTTGTCCCACGTCCTCCCCTCCACAGTCTCTCATAACTCTTCCAACGTCTGCCCATCCTCCTTATCACACTTCGGAAAGTGATAAATCGTGCGCTCCTCTCCAATACCATGACAAAGGCTGAGAGTACTCGTACCCTCCTCGTCTTTCCGCGCAGAATACATCACCCACAGATGACCCCCTACCAACCCATTACGACGGCCCAATTGCATTGTCAAACATACAATCCCCATCATGCACCAATTTAGTTGCGAGCTCGTACCTCTGCACAAATGTTTTCTGCCCTGTTCAATTTCCCTGTCCAATACCAAAGTGCTTGAACCTAGGCAATCCCCTACGTAGCCGTGGGAAGACAGTATGCCATCAGAGGTCCAGCTCTTTGGTGTATATCCCCCTGCCCTCGCTGATATATATGAGGGTCAGACCAGGGAAGTGCATCGCAATCTGTTCCTCGTCCAGATGCATAACTGTGAAGATAGGGCAGTCATCAAGCAGCAATTGCTCCAGCGTAGCGGGGCGTACGAGCATCCATTCCACCTGCCACTCGTGCACGATAGTCTGGTCTCGCAGCCTCAGGCTTTTCAAGTACGGGAATTGCACGGCGCGGATGTCGCAGTAGGTCCAGAAACCCCAGAGCAACTTTGTCGTGTAGATGCTAAGGTGGGTGAGACGACCCTGCAGCGGGCGGAGCCAGCACGTGCAGAGGTCGTTGTTGAACATTTCGCAACACCCAACCATGTGAATGTTCGTCTGTGGAACGCTGTCATCTGTCTCGGTCGTGATGGAAAGATTTGGTTTCGTTACTTATCGCAGCATTGCGGTGAAATCGGGGGAGTCGTAGACTGCGCCAGAGACGTGGTCCTGCAGCTTCTGGATCGTGAGCGTGTCGAAGTGGTCTAGGGAGCCTTTCTGTAGGGTTCCTCCAGGTCGGACCCAGGGTGGCCGTAGAGCTCATCGTTATCGTATTCGGATTTGCGTGTGTGGAGAATCACGGTCCATACGAGTGGTCGGACCGAGTTGTCTTAAATATTGTTGTATTTTTCTACACTCCCTGCGGTTGCTGCCTCATTCTCATCATTGCTATATGGAAGATCGTTGAGCTGTCCAGGGTGATACTGGTGTACAATTTTGAAAAGTTCGTCTGTTGCCAATAGGCCAAGAGATTTATTGACATTGTCGCTGCAGCTCGACTGGCAGACTGCACCCCATGATTGGGAAAGAATGTTTGGACGATCTTTCTGCCTATGGCGAAATAGGGTGCTGATGGTGGTAGACGTTTACACAAAGTCGAACTGGGTGGTTTGGCTGGATGCGAGCTGACTCGATGAAGCAAAGTGTATAGAATGAGCAAGCCGCGAAGGTCTTCAAGCATTAAAAGCAAATGCACAAACCAACAGTAGTATATTTCATGGTATACCGCACTCCGTCTATACACAAGCGCCCTCCTCGTCTTCCCGCCAGGGTATCAATCTCGCTTGTAAACTCCAGTCAGCCAGGCAGCCCTCAGCACAGCCAAACCCCAGGCCATGCCCAGACTGTCCCAAATGACATTCAGCTTACTCCCGAGCACCTCCTTCCATCCAATGGCCACCTCGACCATAGGTATTTTCCCGCTCTCCGCAAGCATCAGCATCTCGACATCGAAGATCCAGCCTTCACTGTGCATGTACGGGACGATGTAGGGCAGTGCGGGGCGAGAGAAGAGCTTGAAACCGCACTGGGTGTCTGCAATGGCGGCGGTGGCGGGGGGTGTCATGAGGCGGAGGAGCAGGTGAAATGAGTGCATGAGGAAGTTGCGGAGTTTGGAGCGCTGGGTGGCGTTAATTGTGAACAAAAGAGGTGTAGCATGAACATACCTTGACGACAGCCTCGCTTCCCACCAAATGCGCGCGACTTCCAATGGCCACTCCACGGCCTCTGTTGTCCTCGACTTTCTTGCACCCTTCGACCAGCTTGCCCAAGTCGCTGAACCTCGATGCGCCGTCGGCGTCCGCGAAGACAACGTATTGGCCTCTTACATGCCTCAATCCATGCGTAACGGCACCGCCTTTGCCGCGATTTGCTTCCAGTTCCACAATGCGGATGCTACCCTCGGGAATGCGCTGCTCATGCTTCAGGTGATCTTTCCATGGCCCCGACACGGACTTTCTGTGGTTACTGAGCTGGTGCTCGCGCGCAAACTGCAGCGCCTTGTCCACCGTCTTGTCTGTCGACCCGTCGCTCACAAGAATGATCTCCCAGCCTTTGCCGGCGTATTCCTGCTGCAGGTAATCCACAGCTTCCTCCAGCATACCCGTCAACCGCTCCTCCTCGTTGTACGCTGGCACCACCACGCTCATGAACAGCTCCGGCTGCTCAAGCGCAATCTTGGCCAGTGTTTCCCTTCTCTTGCCACCGGTCCGCTTCTTGCTGACTTCCTTCTCTGCGGTCCATTTGTCGATCCAGCACGGCAGCTCCTTGGGGTCGCTGCGGTCCCCGTTGGGCAAGACGGTGATGTACTGCTTCTCCGAGCGGCGTGGTTCGCGGGGTACGGGTGCGAATAAGACCAAGGCCATATAACACTACATTGTCTGGTCAGGATATGGACGGAGGTTGCGAGTGTGGGGGTTGTAGATGTACCCAGAACAGAAGAGCCCCGCCCAAGCCTACGAGCGCTACGACCAGCATCCATGTCGGCGGCATTTGCACTGTCTCCGCAGGCACTTTGGAGGGAAAGCCATAGCCATAGGGCTGTTCGTCGAGCCCCATCTTGCAAGTGGTGTATTATGGCCTTTACGAGGCCGTGCTGAGCGCGTGTTATATGCGGGGAGTGATGGAAATGGACATTGAATCGCGCAGGCAGCGACCAGGGAAATTTGAACACGAACGGAAGCTGTAGAAAAGCTCAGAGAAGGTGAGGAGCAAGGGCTAGAAGAAAAAGAGTGAGCGTGTCGTGCAATAATCCAGTTGCGACGCGACTGTCTCGACAAAGATGCAACGTAGGCTGCTTACGTCGGCCGGCGGCTCAATCGTCGGCCCGTGCCCTGAATCACCATGACATCGAAATGCCGAACCGCAACGCCAACCTCAGTTGACGAAGATGACAAGATTGGTATTTTCTTCTGTGGAATGTCCTTCTACTTATGATACACATGCGAAAGCTCGGGATAAGCTACGAGTTTGTCCAGAATATCGGGACCTCCCGACCATCTACGGTCGGTCCTGCTCATCGGTCCTCGAGCTCGTTGTATCCGAACTCATGAACATTATGCCCCTCCGAGCAGCCATGACCAGTCCACGTAGCAGCGTCGGCGAAGTTGTCATTGGAACGTAATCCCTTATGCTCATGTCGTTTGCAGTACCCGAACAGTCCAGGCACACAAACTCTAAGACAACTCTTGGCGAGACACGTGTGTTCTTTGCACAAGACCCCAGCTGGGGACGCTTCCTGATAGCAGCCGGTTGCGAGACACTCGTGGTCGGTACAATATCTCGAAGAACCTAGCGTTGCGACGGGGTTGAAGCATAGATCTGAACGGCATGTGTCTTGATCGTCTCAGTCAGCACAGTAAAAAGGTTCGTCGCAGGTCATCGTGGCTTACCATATCGACAATACAGACCACCATCTTCGTTCCGTTCTCGTGGACATTCTCGGATTAGACAAGCATGATCGCGACAGAATCTAGAGTCTCGCAGCAAGCTATTACCGCAGCGCTGTTTCGGGGTGACCGCCGCACGTGTGCGGTTCTGTGAGCTTTGAAGAATGCGCATGGTGACAACGACTCCGAGACGGGTCAGTAGAAGAAAATACGGAAAGGATTTCCCAACAATAAGAGATCTTATCGGTCTCCATGGAACCGTAATAGATATAGGAACCATCGAACAGACGTCGTTCCCGACGGCATGGTTGACCTCAGCCTTGTGTCACAATCCGGTAGATGAGGCACAACCACTGAAATACCTGACGAATAACCGTCACGAGAACCCCCCCATGACATGTCGGCTGGTTGGATACATACCCTGTAACCCACACACCCTAGCAGCCACTCCGAGATTTTGAAAATTAATTGGCCCGAATTGGCATGCGCTTCGAATGTTATTTGTCGGGGGAAGCGCACAGCCGCATCGATACGCGTGCTGCTAGCAGGCACCATCCGTTTCAAACATCGTTTTCTGGCAGGCACCAACCGTTAAGCACGGTTAAGATAAGATTGCCGGTGACATTGAATATCACCTGACCGATCACCTCCCCCGGATGCAAGGTGAGCTAGCCTTCCAAGACGCAGTTATTGGCAGACTCGTCGCCGCGTCAGACGAAGATGGTCCGATGATCAAAGAAGTGGATGCTTTGCTTTGTGTTTGCTTGACTACGGATGCTATTGCTGGAAGAGTTACCCGCAAAACCCTACGATTTCGACCAGTGAGAGACTGTTACATAGTTGAAAGGATGAGAAAGCGTTCAACTGACGGTGATCGTAACCTGGACATGCTTATCGATTGGAACGCGGAGCGTCCACACCCGACCATAGAGGGACATGTACATATAGGACAGAAATCACAACACGGAGGGGCTTGTTGATTGGGACGCGGATGGATCGGTCCCGAGCACCGAGCGACTAGTACATAAAAACCACCACACGAAGCTCTCTATCAAGCACATGGAAGGAAGCTTTTCACAATACATGGATGCTTATTAAGGCAAGCAACACTTTCGGCCCCTAGAAACCATATCTTACTGCTCTGCAATCTCACTGCGTTACCACTGCTTTCACGCATAGAATTGATATCCTAGCGTACATACTTCATCCGGCGAAGATCTTTGTAATACGTGGGCACTTACCAATACTTTCAACCTCTTGAAATCATTGCTTACCAGCTTGCCACCTGGCTGCTTTCCATCACTGGCCTTGACGCACAAACTCGATGTCCTAGCGTATTGTGCTCCATTTAGCCAGTTGGCAAGGGAAGCGGGATACGTTTGGCGCAGGGTTGTCTATGCAGAACTTTGTGCAGGTGAGGACCTCACTGGTGCCGAAAAAGATAATCCTGCAGGCTACCCGCGAAGAGGGAGGAATGTATGCGTGATTCTTTGGTCAAGGTTTGAGCGAGCAATGAATCGAGCTGTAAAAATTGGAAAACCCATCATAGGCTATCAAAAGACCACCGCGCTATGCTCTACCGCCTCGGCTATATTTACAACGTCCGCCGACCCCCAGAATATGAAAGACGAGCCACCCGGGCAGCCAAATAAATGCGTTTGAAAGAACCCAAGACATCCAGTAGGAACGCCAATGGAAGACACCTAATGGTACACAATCACACTGTGAACGATTTCAAGGGAAATAGAATGAAAAAGCGCATACTACGCGCTGGTTTCTTGTTCCTGTCCGGGGATGGTGCTTCCACGTCGAGACGGCGAACCATCGGCTTCAAGTTCCAAGTAGACTAGGCGTGTTTTTAGTCACAGAATCAATCAAATAGGCATGGGTGGCTTACTATGCGGTCTGACGAACCAACTCAAGACGAGCGCAGACCCAAACGTGGCCGTAAGGCACACAAACACTGTCTGTCTGAAGCTACCCACCGTTGCGCTATAGATGCCGTTGAAAATGGTGGGCCCCAACACTCTTGCGAATGCATGGAGCAAACCCGTAGCACCCAACAACTGCCCCACTCGATCCGGAGGGACGTGTTTGGTGAGCGCAGATCCGATGGCAGGACTGCCAATGCCACCTAACGCCGCAACAGCACCAGACAGTATGAACACATTGCCGTCTCTTGAAAGTGCATATCCGAGGTACCCAAGCATGTCGAAGAAGACAGCTATGCGGATGATCGACAGATCGAAGACGTCTGACCCGGAGTTGCGCTGGTTCTTTGTGCCATGTTTACCACGTATCAGACGTGTAACGACGGGGAGTGCGACGAGCAGCGCAAAAACCCGCGCACTGTTGACGATGCTGACGAACTTGCCGGATTCCAGTTCTTGCCAGCCGAACTGCCTGCGCGTGTAGACGATTACGACACCCATGGCACCCATAGCTACTCCAAACATTATCGTGTCTGTGGCTGCAAGCAGAATAAGGTTCCGCCGGAGAGCGGGGCTCGTCCCGGGGCCGGTGGGCCACAGAATCTTGAGAGGCTCCAAAATGTTGATGGAGCGTAGCTGGTCGATCCAGTCGGGGTCGAGACCACCGTTTCGTTCCTTTTCCTCGCGATGACGCCGGCGCGCTGCTTGTTGCCTGTCCTTGGAAAGAGATTCCGGGACAGCGAAGGTGAGGAAGAGAATGAAAAAGCCGTGGCAGGCGAGTGCAATGTAGAATATCAAAAGTACTGCTTCCGTTTTCCCAACGTACTTTTCGCGCCAATCGATCACGTAACCGGCGAGAACTGGCCCCACTGCGATACCAGTGAAAAGACAGGCGTGGAAGTACCCGAAAGCTACGTTTCTCTTTTGAGGTGAGGTGCAATCCGTTGCATACGAATGGGCGAGGGCCATGCCGACTATAAACGAGCCTGCTACTCCGTCCAGTGCATATCCAACCAGTATCCAGTTCACGTGCACAGTCTCGGGGTACTTGGCAGCAAGAATGGTGAGGACCTCTGCCAGAAGAGCACCGAACGTGGTACAAACCAACAACCTTTTACGCCCGTAGCGGTCAGAGAGAGCGCCGAGCTTGGGGCTGGTAATAGCTGCCAGGATTCCAGAGCACAGATTGCCGTAGAGCAAGAACAGGGACGAGCGAGACGAGACTGCGTCCGTTTGGCATCGGTCGGGCCGCTGTCCTGGGTCCATGGGCCCACTAATCGGATCCGGGGACGAGGCGTAGTATTGGTCGCATACGAGGTCCATTATCAAGTTGAGCTTTGGTACGATGATAGCGCCGAATGCCATGGTGAAGAGCAGGAAAGGAGGCAGAAGCCAGTAGATCTGTCCGTTATTAGGCCCGTCGCATCTCTGAACTTGAGAATGGCGCATACCGATGGTCGCCTCCACCAGGGAAGCCCTCTCAGCTCCGCATATCCAAACCACTCTGGTTCACTGTCATCGCTCTCGCTGTCTGCGCTTCCAGTAGCGCCATTGCGGCCCAGCAACGGTGTGTCTTCGCTACCCTCCTCTGTGCCTAAGTTCCTATCGACCTTGTTTGGATGTTCGCGCACACGTTGTACTTTGTTGGCCTTCGCAGCCTCTTGTCGCGCACGCAACCGTGCTCGGAACTCTCGAGCTATCTCTTCCTCTTCCAAAAATGCTGCGTCATTCGACGAGGACATCTCGAAGCTCTTTGGCGTAACTAGCGCGTAATCGTAGCTGTACGGATAAGGTCGCGTGACGGTTGTGGGCGTGGTATCGTTATGACCGCGGTTTCATTGCCGATGCGTTCGCCTAGGAAAGGTCAACTCTCAGGCGTCGCAAATTGCCCTTGAAGCAGCTCGCGTTGCTTACACTAATACGGCCAACAGCGGGTCGACGCGTCCCACCCAGTGAGATGCCCAGATCCAGAACCAAACAAAAGATGGCGCAGACTATGCACAGGAAGGATACGTTATCCGCGGCATCTGGTCCGCTATCGTCCACGTTATGTGTCGTGGGGCGTTCGAGGGGTTCGGGTCGAATATTCAGTGACGTTGCGATGTTTCGTCCATAACTGGAGCGGTGCCGGACAAGGATAGATGCCGATAAAGCTAAACCCTATTCGGCTGCTCTCCCCCACCATCCACCCCACGATGCCGCAGACAACCGCATCGTATCTTGCACTCTTCGACCATAGTCACTGCCGGTTAACTTCAGTTAGTAATACATGTAGTAGAAGCATACTATTACACCATACTCGACTTTGACATTGCGCAAGATATAGCAAGCTTGCGCGAGTATCCGGACATCTTCATTATCTTGGTCATCAACTCCATCTTTGTGTACATTGATCATGTCTGTGATTGCTTTGGCTTTCTTATTATTCCTGGCATCTTCTTCCGAGTCTAGGAGCCCTCGAACAGCTCCTGCATCGATGTCACATTTGGATCAGGTGATGCCACAGAGCTCGACGTCCATAGAACGTATCTGTGGCGGTTCCAAACCGCATGCGCGTGACATGCCCAAACGTCCAAACGAGTCCCTAGAATTCTTCTCATTGCCTATAGAACCCACGGCTAGTTATGTTGAATTACTGCTGCAGAATTATTGGCCCTAAACAGCTGTTCTGTTTGGGTATGTATTAACTTATGTCGTTGTTAATTTATTGAAAGGGTCGTCCTTTACGACTACTCCCTCGAGACTGCTTTCGCCCTTCGTGCAGCGAATCATTGTGCAATGGGGATAGCTCGCCGCTTACCTCCCTCATGCCACAGCTATAATCGTTTGCTTTTCCGTCTCTAGCTAGAGATTCTCCCACGTCGACGCACCTGTTTTTTTCTTCCCTCTTTTCGAGGTTCTTGTCGATTGCTAAATCTCGACGTGCTTAGCAGTGCTCCAAATTCTTTCCCACTTTAAAAGGGAAGACACTTTGGTGACGGCATGCGGTCGCTGCACCATCCCAGTTGATACAGCAAGTTCAAGATTCAACGAGCATCTTAAAATCAAGACGAGTTGGAAGGTTTGGTCACGGAGAATGCCTGGGTCTGTTCATCGTAGGAGATCCAGCGATCAAACTGAAGAAAGGGTTAGATACGCAGCACGCGGAACACATGAAACTCACGGTAGCCAATTCGTAGCCCAGATGCAGAACCCTTTCCGTCCGGAGCTTGACAGTGCTCGGAAGCTCCAACGACCTGTCCTCTTCATCGTGTTCTCTCCCAAACCATCCTTCAGGGAAATACCATTGGCTCCAAATTTGACCTCGAATTAAATAGTCTTCCGGGAGAGGAAGGTTATCGGCTTGGTCCGCAGGAAATACAGGACCGGGAAGTATCTTCTCCGGTCGTTGTTCTGATTTGAGTAAAGTATTTAGAAAGGAAACAAGCTCGGTCCAAGGAGCGTGGTCATTGAAGTGGGCAACGTATTTGATGGAAGCGAATGTCGAGAGGAACGAGAGAAGGACGTGTACGTGAGGAAGAACGTTCTTGTCACCAATGCGTCGAAGCACCAGTGTGAATGTGGTCATCGTGAGCAGGTAGGCGCGTGAGAACGTAAAATCGGACGAGAGTATCTCAATCTGGGCCGGAGCCTCTGAAGCCGAAATGGTCTGTGACGACTTATCATCCTCAGTGGGCGAGGAAGAGCGGCTGTCTTCGTCGGACTGCGATGATGAACTCGCAACCCGGGTTAACTCCCGGTCGTGTAAGATGAGAATCTGGCGCAATATAGAGTCGTCACTTCCGTAACTGAAGAGACCTGCCAGGTTGGTGACAGCAATATATACTCCTTGCTCTTTCCATTTAGCAGTCACTCGTCCGATGTGATTATCGAGCTGGCTTTGGAATGCGAAACGAGCATCTTCAAAAAGGTCCGCCGAGTGTTTCCCGAAAAGTATACCGTGCGCTTGAATGAAACTTGTGTCAATGGGCAGGTCGTGGGAGTACGACTCCGCAGGACGACCGAGAATAGGATCCAGGAGGGTCAAGATAGATTCCCTCGCACTAGGAAACGGCTTGACGCATGTCAACGATCGAGAATAATAGTATAGCTGGCGAAGAGCATTGGGACGCGCCAGAATCGCCAAGTGGTGATAGAGCCGACCAACAGAGGGATTCTTGTCAGCAGCTTTGCTATACCATGATCGTGCAACGCCGGCCCACGTCTCGCGATCCCGGGGATTCTCATCTTCAATTGCCATACGATATCGACCTAAATCACCCAAACATTCAATCCAAGTATCTTCAAATGCCGGTACAGTTTCGTACAGCAGTGCCATCATCTGGTACGCAAGATAAATGAAAGCGAGCATATAATCGATGCTCTCAGGAAGGCGACGACGCAGTAACTCAAGGAAAGAGTGAATACCGTGCTTCCACATTCTCGCCGGCATTGAATACTTAGCCGCTAGTCGCCGAAGCGCGGGAGAGGCAGAAGGATGCTGAGATGCGAGGAAAAAGTCGTGGTGCTCATGCAGTAAGGTCCTGTGAAGAGCAATAAGTGCCTGCCAATGGTCGCTTGCGAGTCTTGACGTTGGATCTGAGCCATCTTGCAAAGCTGCGGCCTGTGCCCGGTCAACATGGATGCACTTGGTCTCCACCATGGTAAGGCCAGCATAGATCGACTTTACTTCCGAAGCAAGCTGTTCCTGAGAGATCGGTCGTGAGTCTGGCTGAAGGAGGAGGCCGGGGTATCGGGGGTCATTTCGCTGAATCTCGATCAAGCCAGGTTGTGAACGGTGGAAAGTGGACGAGGCAGCTGGCCGGGGTGTGTGATGTTGTGTTGTAGGAGAACGAGTGGCGGACTGTGGTGTTCGAGACTGAAATTGGCTACGATTGGCGTCCAGGGACCATTCACTGGCAACCTCGGGTGTTCGATACGGAGATTTAGCGCCTTTTGGTTGTTGTTGTTGTTGTTTTGGGTCATACAACCGAGGATTGTTGGGTTTTGGGCGCGTCCTCTCGGGGGCAGTACGTCGAAGGTCTCTCGCATACTCTTCTTCATCGTAGATCTCCGGATGTACTGGTGCTTTACCTCGGCGGGCGTGGAGATCAGAATCGGCGGGCCTCTTCTTTCCAGATGGAGATAGCCGGCCTCTGGCCTCCAGTGACAAGGCAGTGATATCGGGCGTGGATCCTCCTCCAGCGGTGGCGTCGGAAGACTGGTCCGTTAGGCCCTTCCTAAATGCGGCAGTCAGAATCAAGACCTGGCAAGGAATGGCAGCGTCATCAGATGATGTAATCCACGTGAACTTACATGCGCAGAGCTGCGTCTCGCACCTGAGCACGGGCCGTTTCCGGATCCATGGTGTCGAGGATAGATGCATGTTCCACTTTGGCGTGGCTGAAAAGCTGGTCAACAGTCTGGAATATCCTTCCAGAGTGCTCGCAATAAGGACATGAAAGAGCATCTGGAGGCGGGGCATCAGCCGTCTTTGCCTGCGTCCGCAATGCGGTCACCCATCTGGAGTGAATATCGGCATTGCTGGTCATGGTGAGAGCCGCACACTTGGCGGCGGGAACAACCTTGGAAGTTGAGACAACGTATACGGCTATAGTTGCGGGCCCCTCTGGGGAACGGCTTGCAAATCATGTGACAATCTGGAGCTCGCAATGAGTGAACAGGTGGCCCCCAAAGCGGCTTAACGCCAGCTTCTGCAGTGGACTTGCTAGCAGCTATTGGGTCGTTGGCTGCATGGATCGATCGGGAGCGCACAAATCGGGGGCGGCAGGTGAAGGTCTGCGTGTGGGCGGGCGTGAAGGCGGACGAGGGTCGCTTTCACCGTCTGCGCGCAGTGGCCAGCTCGCTGTGACGACAGGGATGGCGAGGGAGCAAGCGAGAGGCTAAAGTGATGCGCAGAGTGCGTGGGAGGCTGAAGAAGCGTTGCGGTGTGCCTCGAGGACGACGTCGGGGGTTATTATGGAACTGAATTGCTGTTCGGGCGCGGCTCTTGGTGGTTCGCAATCCGTGCGATCGATCAGGCAACAGGCAAACAAATGGGGGCCCGTGCGCGAGGAGGCCGCCTGCACCTGCTTCACATCCTGGACAGTGGAATGCATTGCGTCTGCACAGTGCAGCGCCACGGTTCCCTTGTCCGCCGCCACCAGGCATCGACGGGTGCGCACCACAAGAAGCTGAGACACGCCTTGTTCTTACTTGTTCTTACTGTGTATTCCGTGGTCCACGATCCACAAAGAGCCCGCATGTCGTTAGCACTTCGTCGCCTCTCGCGTGCCAACACGACCCAAACTTCACTCGAGCAGCTGTGCTGTTATGTATGGCGCCACCAAGGGCACCATCTGCTTTTGCAGCTTGCCAATGCCTTGTTTTGCCGTCTGCGTGGGACGCAGCCGTGCGGCAATCTTCACAGGGTCCACGGTCCTCCCTTGGGTTTCGCTTTCACCGGTGCCAACAAGCAAAGACGGGTGTGCTTTTTGCCATTGCCCCATCTCGGAAGCGTCCGTGAGCCGCACTGGCTCGCAGATCTGGGGCTGATATATCATCAGCCTTACGATTAAAACGCTCCGCGTCCGCTCCAGCTCGAGCTTCTCCCTCGCTCTGAGACGTTTACGCCTCTGTCGCCGCAATGAAATTGCTCTTCGCCGCCTTCTTTGTATCCACGCGCCCGTCCCTGAGGATGGGTCCCAGTAGGCCCCAGTACATAGGCCCCAGTTGGCAGGCTGCGCTTGTTTGTCGGGAAAGCGCACAGCCGCAGCGATACGCGTGCTGCTAGCAGGCACCACCCGTTTCAGACATCGTCTTTCCGCAAGCACAGCTGCATCAAGTTCGTCGCTGATATTGGATGCTGAATCCAGACAGACACTAAAGAGAGAGGCCGCACTTTCGACTCACCCGTTGCCCCGCTATACGCGCCTATCCACTACCACTTATGGCGGGGCGTCCTACCTGCTTCGATCCACTCGTCTCGAGGCAGTGTCGTTATTCAGCGACAGTACCTTCCATAGCTTCCCAGCCATTGACAGCCTAACGTGTCACAAGGCAGGCCGTGCGACATCTTCGATTCCGGACTTCACGGAAGTGAATATCGCGGTTACGCAGCAGCAAATAGCCACCCGACCCCTTGGGCCTTTGCGAATTGAACTCCACATGCCAACGCATTGTCGTCGGGGTGCAGGATCTGTCGTGGCATGATCCTATACATTATGAGGGCATCGTACACGACCTCCTTGCTGCCGGAGAAACGTGGCACACGAGCGGCACGATATTGGCGCACGTAACGGACGCAAGCACTTTGAGAATTGATCACTGCATGTTGGGGGCCAATATCGACCTGATGAATATGCGGGCTGGAATCCATTTACCGTCAATATGCTTGAAAGGAACAGAGCACTGGTCGCCGTCGCTCGATCGAACAGGCAAAACTCCCAGCTTTGCGGATCACCTCAGCCTTGCGCCGCAATCCGGTCAATGAGGCACAACCACGGAGCTACTTGACATCAAGAACTGCTCCGTGAAATTGTAATGTCCGACTTCAGGCGTCAATGGCTTTCTGCGCGTTTGCCTAATATAAAGTAAGATGCCGGCCATCAGCATCATCATGCCTTCAATCTGTCACCAACGACTACGAACCAATCTTTGATCGCACATTGTCTCCCTTGGTAAATTTTGCGAAACCGAGAGGATGGAAAAGGCGGATAGCCTGGAGGTACGTCAGCGAGTATATCTTTACGTTCAATCATAATTGGTCGACGGCGGATAGCCTATGTGATATGTCAAACCTTCGATCTAGATCAGTCTAACCGCCCAATCCAATGCATAGTTCGTGATATCTATGTATCGTCTCGGTAAGCTCAACCATGTGGGGTACGTGGGTAAGCGTCTCTTCTGCAGCACTTCCTTCCACTAATCGGATTACCCACAGGGCACAGAATCGCGGTCTCACTCGTCGCCTAAGTCAATGGCGAGTCCCAATCAATGGAAATTGCAGTCTTTCGTGTTGCACATCGGAACCCGAATCATGAAAGCCGAACCTTCTAGATCTCAACGATCTTTCCCATCCTGAACGGTGAATGTAAAGCACGCAAGCCGGTTTCCCGCCTACTCACATGAGAAGGCCTTTTATTGATTGATCGGGATGCTTGATGATGCTCCCGTCTCTGGTCCATACGAACCAACAATCTTCCGAGAATCCTTCAGTCTGGCGCACGCTGGTTGGTACTGTTGTTGCAGCCGTAAGTAATGCCGGTGGTGACTTCTTAGTCTGACAGCAAAACCTCTATAGGAGAGTTTTTTTTAACAGTAAAAAGGACTTAAGCCCCTACCTTTTAGAGTTCTACATGGTCCATTAGTACGTATTTACAATCTTTTCCCATCCCTGCCCCGGAGGACCCACTGGGACAGTACGTGTGCAACAGGCTACATGGTTATTGGGACGAAACTCTCCGGCGAACGAGCGGCCTCCGCATGTTCCACTGTGCAGTCCCGTGGAAGCGGGCGGCCCGTCGTCCTCCGTGCAACTCCATTTGCCTGATTCGCATCTTACACTTCACTGTAAGCCTCACGGTTCTGTCCGGCTCAACCATTGCCCCATATTACAGGGTGTTTGGGGGCCTAAACTGCGGAGAGCAGTTCATTCCGGGATCACGGGGCTGGAAAGTGTGGGGTCTACAAACGAAGTAAGGCAAGCATTTCGTTTCACAGATTAGTGTGCAGCATCCCACGCTACACGATACTCGAACGGTTTAATCCTGCATGTCCTTCTCGAAATTAGCGTGCCTCAACCCAATTCTGAGGCCACAAGTAGAATCATGTCGCTTAAGGTGGTTGTTGCCTGTTTGCCTTCGCCAAACAACTACGCCCCACCATGTCGGGACCGTCGTGCAGAGATGGATCCACGCATTGAGTCAGTTTACGATTCATCATGCTATTCAAGTGTTCATATGACCGATGAGCAGGCGTAACGCGCGACTGGACCAAGGCCGGGTCGGAAAGCGGGGTTGCAAGACCTCGTAGCCACTGAGCAAGACCATATATATCAATCACGACGAGATTGGAATGGCCCGGCTGCAAAGGCCACCGCAGCGAATCGCAGTAGGGACCAATATTAACCAAACGGTCAATGTGACCACCAGACACACTCCGTCAAACCGATCACGATAGCACATCCAGGGCGCAAACGACACGGCTATGCGAACGCGGAGCAAGGGCCCTCGAAGACAATTCGACGGGCCCCCAACGCGGCATAGCACGCGGCACAACAGCAGTCCGTGGTGGAGATCGATCGCGAGGCAGCAGCTTCGTGAGCGGGTGCACAGGGCTGAGCCTGGACGATCTGATTATCTACCAGCAACACTAGCGCAGCAACAGTCCAGTAAGAACCGAGGCCCCGTAACCTCAGCAAATGCTGCGAAACAGGTAACATCCTTTACGGATTCAAAGGGATGTCTGTCGGTCGAAAAGCGGCCACCCGCGAGCCTTCAGCCCTGCAGCCTGGCGCGAACATTGCACTGATTGCATCGCGGGACGGCAACGGCCGGGCCATGGCACCAAGAGGGCAGGTATCAAGTAGACGAATCGCCCATCCAGGCATGTACTCGTAACGGTGTGGCTGTGACAGCGGCCGGTCATGCAGCGGTGGAATGTCCGTCATGAGATCATGATGGTTGCTTGTGCGGAATGAGCGCGATGGCCGCAGGGCGGCAGCTGAGTGAGCGCATCTCGTTCGAACCTCGGACGCACACCGCTCGCGAAACGGAAAGAACAAAAAAAAAAGGCAAACAGAACCACTGCGTGTGGGCATCGAAATGGAAAAACGGAAGTCGGATGCTGATCGCTTCGGTTGGGTGCCAGCCTCCTATCGTGCCGCTGGTGACCTAGGCACCGAAGACTTCTCGCTTTTTCGCCTCCACCACAGCCGCGCTGGGTCGTCGGCGTGTTTACGAAGCACCAGTAATAGCTTCCAAGCGCGTTGCCTCCGTGATCGGTGTTGGCCGGTGGAGTGCGGTGAGCGAAGGGATGAGACTGGTCTGTGGGAGCTGAGGTGTTGAGTTGGCGGGTGTGTTCACCGTCGGGAAAGTGGGTATGCCTTGCTGATGGCTGCGGGTGCAAACGAGAATGCTAATGGCATGTTGAGTCAGGAGAGAAAGAAGGGTATCGTTGCGAGATGTCTTGACTTAGATGCTTTAGAGGCTTTTGTTCACCGGAAATCGTGGACCAATGGGAGTAGAGCTGGCTGCAGGGGTGATGACCTAAGTGAAGCGACCTCAACTTGAATAAACGTTCTCAGCATCAACATCGTTGGGGCAAGTAAATGGTGCTGTCCGGGGTGGACACGTCAATTGCCTCGATTCAGGATGGATCCAGTTCCTTGTCTTACTCTTCGTCCGATATGAATGCGATCAAGCCAACTCAATGACTGGTAGGTCGGTAGAAAGCCTCAAATATATTGCCGGACATTACACTCCTCTCCCAGAAGCTTCGAACGTATCTCAAATGAAAACGGATGGCTAGATGCACTTCAATCCAGCACATTTCAATCAATTGCCCACTTGTGCCAGACCGGCTGGTACTGTAGCGACTGCGGCGACGGCCCAGATCCACGATACAGCTTCTCCAAGCGTGGGTATTAGAAAAAAACAGGGTTGAATATCTATCTTGATTTTCTTCAGCCGTCCCAAGCAGATAGACGTCCATTATAGACCTCCGGGGCAAGCGACTATACATCCCGTTAGACGAAAGCTGGACGAGGGCACGCAGTCTTCTCCAACAGAACAATTCAACGCGTCTAGGAAAGGCCTACTCAAAAAGCCTACTTTTCTTAGCAGTACAGCGTAGTTGAAGACCTCCACAATTCAAAAACTGAACAAAGAACTTTACATGAAGGGAAGGACGTGAAGAAATCTTCCAGACGCACGCAGCCATTCGCAAATCCACATGACACTAGCGGCAAGGCCATCTATCCGCGATGCTTCATAACACAGAGATGAGCGTAAAGATATCAGTTCAGAGCGGTGCTAATAACAGACGGATAAAATGCTTTACCCTGCTCGCTATGTCACAGCGCCCATTGCACTGCGTCCCAAATGGTTGCTTGTACGAGCTGGATCTGTTGTGTTTCTGAATAGCTATGAGTTAGATAGCTGATAGATCCGTTCCTGTATTCTGTTGGGAATGTGAGCTGCGTTTTCCACCCCCAGACTTTATTTTATGTTCCCCACCATATTTCTGCTGGTTGATGTTCGATTGGCCGACATATTCACTGTATCTGATGAGTTCCTCTGTGCGATTGTGGTATCATGGCCTACGCCGCTAATTATCATTGTAAGGCCTCTTTCGTAGGGGCGACTGAACCTGTCTTGCCGTCGCTGTGCTCGATGCACCTGTAGAGGGGTGTTTTGAGTCGCTGTCACAGAGCATAGATCCATTGCTGTATCTTACGAAGCCCGCTAATTCTGTACACCTAAGCCATCACCTGCTACACCTTGCCAGCCGTGTCGCGAAACCATCAATCATCTACCAAACGCAAGTCCATGCATTCGTGCACGCGGCGTGGTGATACATGGGGACTAAACCCATATTCGATTGCATTCATCTTCTACGGCCCTGTCGAATGCTCTCAGACCTTGCTATGCAAACCCTCTACCCCTACTTCCTCCCCTTACCCTTCTTTTTCCCTCCCTTCGCTGCACCACCGCCCTGCTGCTGCACAACCGTCTTCTCTTCAACAACCCCACCCTGCGTGAAGCCCTCCGCCTTCTTCTTTCCCTTCCTGCCCTTCGGCCGGTAGTAACTCCGATCGCGCATCGGCAGCCACCGCTCCGCGTCCATCTTATTCGGGTCAAATTCCTTGGGCATGCGGGCCTTTCGTATCCTCTTCGCTTTGGACGGGACGGATTTCGGTGCTGCTCGCTTGCGGGACTCGGATGGCTGAGAGGGCAGTGCCAGCGTTGGGACGCCGGCTTCTTCGAGAGCCGCGGCGTCGATGTCCGAGACGAGGCGCGAGGCTTCGGGAAGTATAGATCGAAGGTCCTCTGGGATGCTGGAGGAGTCGGTGACACTGTATGCGGCTACCAGACCCGCAATGGCCGCTCGATCCTCGTTGTCTTGCTCGTACAGCCCGTTGAATATCTCGCCTGCAGTCTTGGCGTTGTCCTGGTTGTGTGTGTCTAGGAGTGCTGTCGCTGCTGCCACCAGGAGCGCCTTGCTTGGTGCCTCGGTCTTCGACTTGTGCGGTTTCCGCCAGTATTCTGCTGCCTTTGATAGTTCTGTTCTTGCGGCCCCGGGGCGGCCCTGCTGTGCGTACAGTGAAACGAGGGTAGCGACTAGACCAGGGGCGAAGCGCACATCGAGGTCTGAGGCGGAGCCAGACTGGGAAAGGCGCGCAAAGAAAGATTCTAAGAGGTGCGTGGCGGCGGCATGGTTGCCAGTGAGAACGTAGAGGTGGGTGATGGTAAGTATAAGGCCGACGTCGGTAGGGCGCTTTTCGAGGAGTGGGAGTATCTGTTTCAGGGCAGCCTTTTCGGTTTCCGCCGTGTGGGAGTGCGCTGCTGCGTTCAAGACTGCGGCCATGTTGACAGCCGGCGAGAGCGATGGTGCTGCGGCTGCGGATATGACCTTTTCTGTGGACGATGCTACCCCTGAAGCTTTTTTGGAGAGGAGAGAGATGACATATTCATCTTGGCGAAGGAGGTTTGTCTGAAAGGAGAAGTATTGATCTGTCTTCGGTGGTTTAGGAGAAGAGTGAAATAGTCGATGCGAGAGGTATGGATTCGAGTTCTCCTTTGATGCAGCGATGTTGTTGACCTGCGCGATATGCCGGGTTGAGAGCTCCTTGATCCTGCCTCCTATTAGCGTGTGCCATTGAATTAAACTTGCAGTCTCACTCGGTGAACGGAATCGTCTTTGCCACCTGCCCGGCCTCGTCGATCTTTCCCATCTGAGTGAGTATGTAGACCTGTTGCACCTTCATAGGCAGTATTTCAGCCTTCTTCTCATCATCGTTCATATCTTCCACCTCATTGCAACGATCTATCGCCCGCTTCAGACATATATCTCCTTGCGCGAATTCACCGCGTGCTATGCTTGCGCAAGCCGCATTGTATGCCGTCTCGAAAACGTCTAGATCCTCTCGCGCCGGCTTCTTCTTTTGTGCAAGCTCTCCCTGGCCTGACCATTCCAGCTGCGCGTCCGTAGCTCCAGAATTGATGCGAATGTCGTATTCTTCGTCCTCCGTTCCTTGGCTCGCCAGCTCTCGGTACACACGCGAGGCCTGCGCGAAATTCTCTGAGCGGTATGCCTGCCTCCGTTAGCGTCACCCTCACGTCCAACTCAGCCAAACCCCCAACTCACAGCCTGCGCAAGCACGTGTTTCATGCCGCGACCCACGTCGTCATTCCCTGCACCAGCGACCTCAACTGCCTTTGCCGCGTGCCCCGTCTTGTAGAGTGTGTACGCATACTCGAAGCGTGACTTCCCCTGCAGCTCCTTCACATCGTCAAACACCTTGAGCGCGTCCTCAAACCGATCCAGATGGAGAAGCGCGATTGCCCTCACATGGTGCGCTTGCGTGTCCGTCTTCGACTTTTTGATGGCAGCATTGGCGGCTTGTAGGGTTTCTTCGTGATCGTTGATGGTCGTCTGCGCGAGGAGGGCGGAGAGGGATTTTGTTGCGGCGGCCATTGTGTGTTCCCTAGACTATCTGGTATCCATCGGAGGGTTGTGGGAGAGCTTGCAGGTGTTGCGGCCACGAGGCGGGGAGGATGCCGAGCTCGCCTGGCGTTGGCGGGGATGGAGTGGGTTGTCGCTTAGAAGTCTGGTGGTCTGTGCACAGGGCGGGATGTTAACATATGTACATCAACATATATACATGCACAAGAGGAAATACGCATGAATAGTCTCCATTTGGTAACATTTGGCGTAAAAAGACCTCGCAGCCATCAAGTCTTCTCCTATGGACGCTCATTGACAAGTTACTTTTCCGTTTCCGTATCAGTCTCAGATCCCGTCAAGATAGCAATCCTTTGTAACCCAAGGTATAAAACGCCGACGCCATCGCTATGCAAAATCAGTTGACATCCTCGAACTCGTCCTCGTCGCTCTCGTCCCCGCCATCACCCGTAGAAATGGCTGGTGTGGCCGCACTCGTGGGCGTAGGAGCGGCCGAAGATTCCACCTTCACACGCTTTGACTCTGGAGCGGTCTCTATCATAGCATCCTCGAACTCATCATCTTCTTCCTCGTCGTCATCGTCATCCTCTGCCTCCTGCTTCGCGCGTTCGGCAGCAAGCTGAGCGAAGACATCGTCTAGGTTGCCGGCTGGGTCGAGCTTGACGTTCACCGTCTCCGCCTTGATTGTCGGCGTATCTGTACCATTCGTGGCGGTAGTAGGGGTCGCAGCGCTGCTATCTTGGCTCTTCTCGACAGTAGACTTGACGTGCCAGGAAGGAAGCTGGTTTTGCGCGGCAATTTTCTCCTGGCGCGCCTTCTCGGCGGCGCGTGCGGCTTCGTTGTACTCTAAACTGGAGGCAATTTGCACCTCGATCTTCTCCACGACCGTGTTGGTGCCCTTAACAGCTGTTGGTCGTATCGTCGTTTCCTGGACAACCTCGTGCTTCGCACCGGGATTGATTTCCTTGTCACGGGGAAGCTCGATGGCTGCTTCGACGGCATCCTTTCCTTCGATGTGTGGAATAGTTACGGTGTCGATCTGTTGCATGAGGTCAAGGATGGGCTTGAACTGCTTGTTGAACTTGGCCGGCGTGTCATCGTTTTCGGGTTCCGGTCCTTCATCGTCGCCCAGGTAGATGAGCGGCCGGAGACATTTTTTGCACAGAAAGCCGCTTTCACGGCCCATCGGGTCGATACTGTCCAGCACTTCGATCTGGGTGTACTGAGACTCGCAGCCTACGTTCTTGCAGACATATTCGAATTTCTCGGTTGTGGGTTTCGCGTCCAACTTTATTCGCGAATCGACCTTGTGGATCCTGAACTTGACAGCGTCGATGGCTCGACGGTAGTCAATGTAGTAGTAGTCGCGGGTGATGGACTTGAGGGCACCTTCGCGTGTCTCTTGTCGCGAAAAGCTGCAGATGTAAGCTTACTACCGCGGGCAACGTTTCGAGGCACACATACCCCGAGATGAGCCCAGCTTCCCTCAGCTTTCCGACGTACTTGGACACCTGCTTTGTGCTTTTGCCCATATCCAGCACGAGCACCAGATCGGGCATATTAAGCCTGGACTCGTTAGCTCGGTGCCATGATCGCTGGGGGTTCGCAGTTGCCAACGTACGCGCCATGGAAGACCAGTGCGTCAACGACGACAATGTGCTCTGTCTCGTAGAACATGCGCACCACCGTCTTCACAAAGAGCTTGCCGAGCTCAAGCGGGTCCATGGCGGCGGCGGGCGTCTAGCCTCAACAACACAGATGGCGGGTCTCCGGCAGTGCGACTCGATGGTGGGATTGCGACGGCGAGGTTGGTTGAAGAAAGCAGAAGCGGCTGCGCTCCAGGCACCGGAGCGGACGCAGCTATGTGGGAGATAATGGCAAGGCGGTGGCGCGGGCGGTGAGGCATCTGCAGTGCAGTGCCAAGACCTACCGCTAGCTCTCAAAATTTAGTTAGGTGCGGAGCTCCCCACGCCTGCGGCCCTACGCATCTCCGCTGCTCGTAATTCTACCCATGCCCACTTGCCTGCCAACATGGAGCAAGCTTCTGAGAAGCCCGACGCGCCAATGGCGTCCCAAGACAATCGCCGCGACGATTCGGGGGATGGCGACAGAAAGCGCAAGCGCGACGACCGCGACGGCGGGCGTGGACGCGGGCGCGGCGGCAGGCCCCTACAACACGGTAGCCATCAACATAAGAAAAGAAATATGGGCCGTAAGGAGCATTTGTGAGTGATCCGCGGGGCTGGTATGCGCTTCTCTAACTAAACAGCCGTGAGCAACTAGACAGGCGCGGACGCAACGCAGAACACCAAGAGAAGAAAAAGCAGCAAGCGGGAACCGGTGAAACTGAGGCTTCTGCACTGCCTTCGGCATTTCCTGCAGACGAGGTCGACGCTGAAGAACGCCGTCCCAAGCGAAAGGTCGCTGTCATGATCGGGTACTCTGGCACTGGCTACAAGGGCATGCAGATCGACAACAAACAGAAGACCATCGAGGGCGACTTGTTCAATGCTTTCGTCAAGGCTGGTGCGATATCCAAGGCGAACGCGGACGACCCCAAGAAGTCTTCGCTAGTGCGATGCGCGCGAACCGACAAGGGTGTGCATGCTGCCGGAAACGTCATCTCACTAAAGTTGATCATCGAGGACGACGACATCGTGGAGAAAATCAACAGCAACCTGTCTGAACAGATCAGGGTGTGGGGGATACAGAGAACCACTGGATCCTTTAGCTGCTACCAAGCTTGCGACTCGCGGTGGTACGAGTACTTGATTCCCACGCACACCTTCTTGCCTCCCCACCCATCTAGTCATCTTGGAAAGAAATTGGAAGAGCTTGCTGAGAAGGAGGGCGATCTGGAAGAATACCGGAAGCGCCAGGCTGAGGTCGCGCATTTCTGGCCTGAGGTGGAAGAGAAGCACATCAAACCAATTCTGGAGACACTGGACGACTCGATACGGCCGCTTGTAGAAGAGGCCTTGTACAGCGTAGATGCGGTTGACGCTCCAGGAGGCGACGATCCCGCCATCGACGCAGCCATTGAGACCGAGAAGACGACTAAAGCCACAGCGGACGCAGAGATGACAGGCACAACAGACATACCAGCCGAGGGACCTGCATCCAACGAGCCATCAAGTCAAGAGGTCAAGGAAACACTCGACACTATCCAGAAACAACAGCCCGACCTCAACCTCAACTCCGAGACCGACGGTGCGATTCCCCTCCCCGAAAACGACGTGAACAAGCACGCCCTCGAAGCCGCCGTCAAAGTCCTCAAGAAGGCCTACCTCGACGCAAAGAAAGCATACCGCATTTCCCCCGAGCGCCAAAAGCGCGTTCAAGACGCACTGAACCAATACGTCGGCACGCACAAATTCCATAACTACACCATCCAGAAGAAATTCAACGACCGCTCCGCGCAGCGCTACATCAAGTCGTTCAAAGTCGAAGACAAGCCCATCATCATCAACGACACCGAGTGGCTCTCGCTCAAGGTGCACGGACAGAGCTTCATGATGCATCAGATCCGCAAGATGGTCGGCATGGTCGCGCTGACCGTCCGCTGCGGGACCCACCCTAACATCTTCCCGCTGTCGTTCGAGAACAACATCGTGCGCATCCCGAAGGCGCCAGGCCTGGGCCTCCTGCTCGAACGCCCTGTCTTCGACTCGTACAACGACAAGCAGGCTAAATCGGCGGGCAGAGAGAATATCGACTTCTCCAGGTACGACAAGCAGATCGAGGATTTCAAAGAGCGCGAGATCTACCAGCGCATCTTCAGGGAGGAGGCGCAAGGGAACCAGTAAGTGATGTTTTTATCCAAGAGCGACGCAGACGAGGCAGCTGACCGAGTCACAGGTTCAATTCTTTCTTCACGCACCTGGACAACTACCGCGATCCGATATTCCTATACCTGACCTCGGGCGGTTTGGCAGCAACGAAGAAACTGGCCAACAAGTCCACGCTGCAAAGCCAATTCGAGGAGTCGGACGATGAGAATGCATCAGGGGGTGAGGGCTGAGTCTTGGAAGAAATCTAAATAGACGTGCATATGAATGCAGACTATATACCCCTCGAACACCTCCACTATGGAATTCATGCTTTTGATCACGCTGATGAAAAGACGTGTACACTGTGCAATCGTGTTCTCGCTGCAAAACATTGCCCGTGACGACGGACCCCCAATTATAAGCTACAAGGCCTGTATTCTCGCTCCCAACTCCTCGTGCAGCGAAGCGCTCCGCTCCGCTTCCTCACTACATACATGCACATGATGTTGATGTAATTGTACAAAAAGAAAAGGCACATGGGTATGTACAGGGTGCCGCCCAAACACCGAAACGGTCTCGCCTGCCTACTCGCCCCCAGCGTTCAAGTCGACGATGATGTTGATACCGGCGACAAGGACTTCAGCGAAGACGAGGATGATGACGATCCACTCGAGGAGCTCGCCCTGCTTTCTGTTAGTATTTGTGTCACATACAAAAAAGGTGAAGAACTCACGTGCGTGACCGTCAGCTGGTCTTTCAACACTGTTAGCAGGTCGCCGATGACGTTCAGCCT
Source organism: Karstenula rhodostoma CBS 690.94 (assembly GCA_010093485.1). Lineage (NCBI taxonomy): Eukaryota > Fungi > Ascomycota > Dothideomycetes > Pleosporales > Didymosphaeriaceae > Karstenula > Karstenula rhodostoma. The sequence goes on along the minus strand of MU001495.1, from coordinate 565,365 downwards.
CTCCGTCAACAAGCTCACTCGCTGGTCCATCTCCAGATAGCTTCTCACGGCCTGGTACACGGGGTCCAGCTGCGGCTCCGCCCACATGAGCTCCGGCGCGTCTAGCACGCTGCCCTGCAGATGGATGCTTATCCTGAGGATGAACAGCTGGCCGATCTGCATGTTGATCTGCTTCTTATTCAGATTGATTTTGCCCGAGCTCGCAATCTGCGCGGGGATGTCCTTCGTGTCGTCGATGGTGTTGTCGACAAGGTCCTCGAACAGCGACGTCTTTACAGACTGTGACAGGCCGTGGCTGATAGCGAGCTTGATCATGTAGTTCTTCTTATCTCGGAGCGAGATGAAGTCGTTGTAGATGCGAGCCTGGTACTCGCGTGTGTAGTAGAAGTTGAACTCCTCGGTTTCGACTTCGTCTTTCCCGAGCTTATCGACTTCGAATTTGGCAATCTCCTTGAGGAAGCGCTTCTCTTCTTGAGTCGACATGCCCCATGTTACTATCGTGCCGTATTCGAATAGGAACACTTCGGGGGTGTGCACTAGTGTGTCGAAGTCTTGCGTATCCATAGATGGGTCGGAGTCTGCATGTATGGGCGCGGGTCGTTGTTGCTGCTCGGAACCCTCGCCATGGCCTATTGATGGTGCGTCGTTGTTGTCTTGCAGGTCTATCAGGACTTCTCTCCTTCGCTCGTTCTCGGCATCAACCTGTACATGGTTAGCTTGCAGTTCGCGCATATTTGACGATGTGCCGCAATTGACGTGATCTCAGAGGGCGGTCCACAGTATGTGAAAGTGCCGAGCTTGAGTCCATGCCACTTACTTCAATGGCGCTATCGGAGTATCTCCGCTGGCGCTCCGGCGGTTGCTCCTCGACGCTTGTGCTCGAGATCTGTTCCGGGCCTTTGGTCCCGTAGTTATACGGTGAATATATACACTCGTCGAAGCGCTTCGGCTGAGCGCCTCGCAAACGTGCCTTTCCTTTGAGGAAGCGCATCAGCTCGTCCATCTTGTAGGAAGCGGCGGTGCAGTAGGCCGTCACTCTGGGCAATCGCGCGCGGTCTGCCTTTCCCAGGCGGGCAGCATCTCTTCTCGCCGTGGGGTCCTTTATGCGTGTGTACTGCACGTAAACATCGCGGCCGCTCTCTTCGTCTGCGTCCTCTTCGGCATGCTCTGGGTCCGGCAGGAGCTTCAACTTCTGGGCCGTCCTTGTTGTCCTTTGCGGCCCAATCTTGGGGGCGGGGTTGTTCGGGAGCATGGCAGCGCCAGAACTGTTCCTTCTCCTCAGTCTGTTGTTGAGGGAGGCCATCATGGGCTTCCCACCCTGGCCGGATGCATGCGCTGCGGGTTGAGAGGTGGACGGGGGCGCTGCGCGTGGCTGCTGCTTGGGGCTGCTCGACTGGATGGTGGGATTGAAGGTGACGGTCCTCTGCGGCTTGGGAGTGACAGGACGGGGCCCAGCCGAGCCATGGGCCAGGGAGGAGATGAGCGGCGTGGTTTCGGTCGAGCTCGACGCCATGCTGGAGACTTTTCACGCGGGTGACGCAATGTCGGGGCGTTCGCGCGGGCAGAGGGGGCGGTTATAAGAATAGCATAACCGGGGGAGCAGGCACGGGCAGCCCAGTCGCCATGTGTGAACTGCAAGTGTGTCGGGTGCGGAAGAAACGTCGCCCAGAGCTGGCACTGTTCAGTGCTGGGAATGCAGGCATGACGTTTCCAAGCTATTTCCTAGCGGGCGGTGCACAGACCATGCGATCCACGTGGAGCCTGACGGCTGACGGCCGCCTCGCATATGCATCAGACATCTCAGCCCTCGTTCGCTGGCATTGCGCCTTGACATGACTTCACAACGTTGTCTCCATTCGCAAGAGTGTACACTCGGACCAGCACATCGTCTTCCCGCTTTCAGGCTAACATGACAGTGTCGATGAAACCCGCGCATCAGTCAACAGCTCCAGTCAAGCTCTATGGAAAGCAACTTGCGTCGGATCCTTCTCGTGTACTTCAAAACGTATTGTTCTCCTGTTCTGAGATCCTGGGTGGGTTCCCCGATGCCATGTATTGCGGGCCGACCGATCCCAAAATCTCAAGTGGAACGATTACTCTTTATCATGTCCTCGGCTCAATGCCGCGCCAATATTGTTGTCGACTCGTTGAAAGCACCAGATGCCTTTTCGGCGGGCTCAGAGTCATGGGTTCTAACGGGTGCGGCTGTTGTTCAGGCAGCACATGTATGATGCCTAGTTTGAAATCTAGGCACTCTCGCGCGAAGCGGCTCGCCAACCACCCTACATATCTCCAGCTTCGCTACTTAAACAATTCACCGCCAAAATCCTTTTTAAATCCACACTGCCAACATCTTTTGGCGTTCCGAGATAAAGAATACGTCAATTGTCCATCTTCGTACACCCACTCTCGACAGCGCCAGGACAAAAGTCTGAGTACAGTTTTACTTAGATTCATGACCCAATTGTAACCAGAGTCTGGTCTGAGTACTGCACCATTCAGTTCACCATGTGCAACCCATCCATCTCTAACCCGCACATGTCGTCAAAGGCCAAAGTCGACTCCGCCACGCGCCAACTCAGTTTGTGAGCCTGATCATTCATCCACACCTAAGCCACAGCCTAACATTCTCAAGTGTAAACTGGAAAATGGAAACTATGAAGAACGCCATCCAAAGGCTCGAGCGCGAGATGACTGACCTTCGCCTCAAGATTCACAAACAAGAAGTCGACTTGAAGGTTATATGGGCTGGCCGCCAGGGCAAGAGCTTGAAGTTGTACAGCAAAGTACACCTACAGTACTGGTCTGGAGCTCTCTATGATACCTTGCCCCGTGAGCTCCGCGACACGATCTACTCGCTCTGTCTCGACCATGACTGGACTGACCAGGCGTTTATCGAGAGTCTGTCAGTCTTGTACGGCTTCAGTCGCCCGCAGTCGTGGGATCACAACCAACTGCGCAAATACGTGCTGCTGGACCCGTCGTTCGTGCGGAAAGAAGTAGCCGTCGAAGTCGCGGAGATGATGTATGCCCGCGCCCGAGTCCCCTCCTTTGGGATGAACCGGTGCGAAGGTAAACCTCGTGTTCTGCACATGAGCCAATTCCTCAAACGTGATTTCTTCGGCCTAGGTACGTATTTCCCCCAGACCCCCCACTTTGCTACATTGGGCCAAAAGTCTCAGCAGTGCATTGCTCCTCGTGGGGCAGCACAATGTACTCAAACTTTAGCCCAGGCATTTTACCATACCACCGTTGCTGACGAAAGCCCAAAAAAAGGCGTACCCCCCGCGTCCCACATCCGCCGCCTCGAGCTCAAACTCCTAAAAAACAGGCTCTCGACCCGCAACCAAGACGCCCTCCGTGACAACTTCAAGTCCCTCCTCCTCTGCCGCCACAACCGCAGTCTCCGCATCGACGTCGTCTTCCCACAGGGCAACTCCGCCTTCGACGTCCTCTTCTTCCTGCACCTCCTCTACTCAACATACACGGCTCTCGTCTCCCGAAAAATCACCTTCGACTTCATCTACCAACGCAGACTCCACGAATCCAACCCCCCGGACGCCGACAAGGACGAGACGCAGCCCCTGAATCTCACGCACATGTTTGAGCTGCCGCAGGGCATGTGGAAAAACCATTTGAAGGCGCTGTGTGAGTGCGTGGGAAAACTTTCGGCTCGCGAGCAGCGGTGGCGCGGGTATCGGACGCTGGAGAAGGAGGACAGGGACGTGTGGGCGGATATGGAGGGGGAGACGTTGGCGATTTTGGATCAGCGTGGGAGGGATGCATGGGCGCTGGATCCGCATGCAAGTGATGTGTGGCCCGGGGAGACGGGGTGCAAGCCATGCTGGGGCGAATGCTGGAATTGGGAGCATTGGAATGGGGGTAACTGCGAGGGGCTGCATGAGGAAGTTGAGAAGTGAAGCTTTGAGATTTCGCATCTACCGCAGAATGGAAGGTTGTTCTCTGGGAATGATTCTGAAGAAGCTGCAGATTTGCTTTCACTCCGATTACCAAGAATAGCTAGCATATCTTGACACCGAACATCGAGTGCTGCCTCGCCTTCGTAACTATGGTTCGTGCAGAGCAGCCTCGAGTACCAAAACAAAAAGATAAGAGAAGGATCGGCTTACGTATTGCCTACCCTGGGGTAATAAAGTGTAACTGACTTCTGTCCCGGCGGTGGACTCAGTCACTTGACGGTTCACTGACGGTAGACAAAACAGCAAGAACTACATCCAAAGCGGGCAGCATTCCAAGATGCCGTTTATTGACCCTCGAATATTTCCTCGATCCAGCCCATGCTATCGTCCAGCTGTATCAGCAGTCTGTCCATCGGCCTCTGGAGGAACGATGCTGTTCCTGATGACCAACTCTGGGGCTTGTCAAGTTATTTTAATTCATATTAAGGAGCACGCGGCCGTTCTTCCAGGCGCTGAAGGTGCGCGCGTGACCGTTGGTCGGATCGGAATTGAAGCCTCGGGGTGGACTTAACAAGTCGATCATGTATCGCAGAAAAGGGTATGAGAGTTAAAGGCTGTCAGGGGAAAGGGTGTGGTGCTCGTCTCGAATATGATACTTCGCGAGCTTGGGCAAGCCGCGGCAAAACTCGATAAAGGAACTCGGTGGGGTGCCAGGAGTGGCGCTCGTCTGTGCAGGTGAATTGGAACTGTTATTTTTGAACCCTGTATGGAAAAATGTGTGAGAGCTTATGTAATTCTGATTTATTCGGATGCTGAAGCAAATTCGGGACCTGATGCGTATCGAGGAGTTGCACAGTCGCGCCTACTTCTATTTGACGCTCTAAACTGGAAATTGTCTTAGTCCCGAGTTTTGGTTAGTGTGGTGCGTAAGTAGGATGTCTTCATAACTACTGGGAGTTTAAGGTCCCCTGAGTTGTCTTAGGTGTTATGAGGGAGCTGATTTGGACTTGTAATAGGTATTGTCAATTGCAAAGAGGGCGTTATGCGACAGCTCCCATCACATCGTTGAGGTTGTGCTCGCTACCGAGCTACAGCAGCCTCGGTTGCCTTTAAACTGCCAACAACAGCGAAGCATATGAGCGGTGTAATGGCGTAGCTAATCTGCAGAGAGAGTTAGCGTGTGCTACAAGTACAGTGAAGTTGTCAAGGAGTGAGGATCCTACCGTCAAGAATTTAGCAATGACCATCTTCTCCTCTTCCGGACTTCCTGTCACGTCAGTCAGGGCCACCAGTATCATCGCGGAAGGTCCAGACGACATGAGCATCATGGCGAACCACAGCATAGGATCAGTGCTCAGCAAGGTCGTTCTTGTTGCAAGGGCGTAGATCAAGGGGATGGTGACTGCCGGCCAAAAGAAGAAGCGCATCAAGAACACAAAGGCCATGCTTTTCTTTGAAATGGTGCCGCTGTCCTCGCCCGCTTTCATCTTGCGCAGGCTTTGGCTCAGCTTCACGCCCACAACGATAATTTGCGTCGTTGCAAAGAGCTCGCCGACATTTTTAAAGGCAGTAGTGAGCCAAGCGTTGAAATAACCACCGTCGTTGCTGTCGCTGAAAAAAAGGCGATGCAGGGGCGGCGTAAGGCCAATGATGGCGCCTACTAGGGTTCCGAGCAGGGGAGCATTGGCGAATTGGTACATAAAGTCGAGCAGTTGTTGTGTCCACGGTGGCAGGCTCTGGAGCCATTGTGTGGTGCGCCTGTAGCCTCGACGTTCTAGGCGATTGATGGGACGAACCAAACGCTGTGGGAGCAGGGAGGTCTCCTCGTGGACTATGCCGTCTGGCCCTCGCTCCATGGCGTCTTCTTCACCATCACTTTCGTCGTCCTCTCTATTGTCATCGTCGGGCGTATCCTCGTCGCTTGGCCGCAACAGGCGGGGGCCTAGGGCAAAAGTCAAGCTGTTGCTGACCATGGCATTGATCAGAAAGTACGACTCAGCGCGGTCAAGCGCCTTGGACGCGTCGTCGCCGGGCGGAATGATGACATCGAGAACGCCAGTCGTGGACAGCGACTGGATGAGCAGCAGCGGCAGACTCGTCGTGTTGTTGAAAGCAACGGCCAGCTTGACCCAATTGGGCAGTTTGAAGACGCGACACGCGACGACGCCGATGCCCAGCGAGATGAGGGTGTAGGAAACCGACCAGATCAGGATGGGCACGTAGAGGACGCCCGTGTCTTTATTGAGGTTGCTGCCAAGCTTGTAGATGAGCAACGCGGGCAGGAACATGCGCACGCATGTCCGCGACACCTCCTTCGCTGCACCCACCGAGAGGAGGTTGAACTGGGCGGTCAGGACGCCGAAGAAGATGGTGATCAGGACGGAGACGGAGGCCTGGAGGGCGCCCACGAATGGCACCACGAGCTCGGACGTGTCCATGCCCATGGTCGAACAACAGGGGAGCGAATTGGGACGAAAAGCAAGGAATGGGATGGTGTGGTAAGGCACGTTGCAGGGACTCCGGCAAGGACATTCCGTTCTTATGAGGAATCCTCTTCGCTAGGCAAAGCCACGACAATTGCATGGCGTCGAGCGGCCGTCGCGCTGATGTCATTGCGATAAGACTCCAAGACGCGCACAACCAAACCCAAGGCCCAGGAACAGGGAATTGCTCGCGTGCCCAGCTTTTCATCTTGACAAAGTCCGCATGCCAAGATTGCCATCTTGTTCGTGCCAATTGCAGACGCGCTGAGTCTTTACAGTTTCTGTGGTGCGTCGCGTGACTCCGCACTCCACACTCCACCCGCCAAGCCAACACCAGCCATGAATCACCGAATCCCTCTCGTCTGAACGTGGCCGCCAGCAATACACTATCGTGTCATGGTCTACACACTAATAACAGTAGCTCTACTATCCAGCATCCTCTCCTGCCTTGGTCAGGCGACCCCAACCCAAGGTGCGAGTCCTTTTACATGTTTCTTCCACATGTCCAGAAACGCGCCGCGGTCGCTTTTGCTCTGGAACTTGATCTCAAGCTCTGAATAGCCGAAGCGATTCAGATTGGCCGCCGCTCCCTTTTTCTGCCCACTACTGAAGAGGGACGATCTCGCCGATGAGATACTGGCGGCCGATGACGACGCCATGGAACTTCTCGTGCCTACGCGTCCCAAGCCTGGTCTCTCGCTGTCGCCGTCTCCTTCAGACGACTTGGACGACTTCCGCCGCGGGAATACTTTATCTCGAGTCCACTTGCCCGGCTCTTTGGAGAACACGAGCTGCAGCTTGTCCGAGCGCTTGTTGTACACCGAATCGTCGAGCCATTGGAAAACGTAGTGTGGCTCTTCCACCCAGTGCGCCTTCTCTTCTGGAAGCGCGCTGGTGTAAAACAGCACGACGAGCACCTCTGCTGACTCTGGGCCATTGGGTCCAACAAGCATCTCAGTCTTCCTCCACAGCCTCAAGTTCTTACCTCGACATTCTGGCTTGTTGAGGTTGGACGATATGCTCAGTACTGGGCGGTCGTATAACAGCTCCGCTTCATCCTTGCCGTTGTTCGTATATAGCAACGTCTGCAGCTTGTCATTCGAAGCGGCGTCGGACATCAAATACTTGACGTCTATGCACCGTTTCTCGAGTCGCCCATGTGAGTGTCTAGGGAAATCTATGGCTACGTCTCCATCAGGAAACGACGTTGTCAAGGGAATGCTGGGCCCAGTTGCGGGGAAATGCTGCGTGATCCAGACCTTGACCTCCTTACTGGTCCCGGAACGATAAACGGAGCGGATTGAGATCCCCGCATCCTCCCGGTAACGCCAATGCAAATCACACTCTCTGCTTTCGGACCCTTGCACAGTCACTCGTTCGACTACAGCTTTGCGGCACAGTTTGTTCCATTGTAAAGCTCCTGGACCCAATGCAATGCTTAACAGTGAAGCTGCCGAGAGCTTTCGTCGCAAAGGTTGCGCTGCGTCTTCGGGTGTGGTACCCGCTGTGCTGATGCCTAGACCAGGGACTGATAGGCGAGAGTCTAGCGACTGGCTAAAGCTGGACCGAGTCGTCGACATCGATGAAGTACGTGCTCCCGGAGACGACGGAGCCTCAGAAACAGATCTCCAGTCGACAGTGTCGAAGTATGACTGCGGGATCTGAGGGCTGCTTGTTGGAGAAGTGCCCGGGGACGGCGTGCTGAGGCCAGGCCGCAAGGTCTGCGTGGAGTCACTCATGGAGTTACGGGCTTCAAGTCCTGTCAAGCTTTCCGTGAAATCAGAGTTGAGTGTCTGTATGGTGCCGGTCCTCTGGGGGATGTGTGGCAAGTTCCTCATTTCCTGGCGGATGGCGTCACTAGGCGCAAGATTGGTCCTCATTTCTACCGCCATTCTCTTCGCACGGTTTTCTTCGATCATGATCGCATCCTCAAGCTCTCTTCTCAGATGGTAAAGCACTGCTGCTGTTTGCTCATCCCCGTTATGTGCTGCGGCAGGGGTTGCCCCCCAGGACGATGGCAGCGCCGAGCTTCCATTTTCGATCGCAAAACGCTCGTCCTCGTTCTTCAACCACCGACTGAAGATTACCCAGTCTTTATACAATTGATCGGCTTCCGACGGGGCAGGCAGTGCATTGGGCGCGGTGCGCGAGGAGCTACCGATAGCGTTCGTTGTGTATGCGTGGCCACCGAAACTAACGCTGCGAAACGGGGCGAGATCCAATAGTCTTTGGGTTTGTTTGGTCGCTTCCAAGTGTAAGCGCCTTTACACAATCAGCATACAGCATCAACATGCAGGCTCAGGGCGTCGGTATGGTCACAGGGATCATCCCAGACCCTAGGTTACAACCCCGAAGTACAGCTTGGGCCAAAGTCTCGGTACAGTGTGTGACGTCAGGATAGGCCGACTGCACTCAGAGTTTTCCCCTGGCACTGTACCTCTCAAGAGAGGGACTCACAGTTGCAGGAACGCAGTACACATCTGCAGCGCCTGGTAATGGCCCATTATCACGGTTCTCAAGTTTGAGATTTCCTTCTCTTTGCCAATGTAACGGATGGTATACACGAACTTCTTCATGCTCATCTTTCTGTCGACGAGATGGTTCGCGTACGGCTCTATCGTCTCCTCGCATCGCTGCAGAGTCTCCTGGAAGTCAAGATAGGGAAAGGGCAGCGGTTTGCCGTACTCCTTCATCAGCTCACTGAGCTCGAGCAGGCAGTGATGGAAGGACGTGAACTCGCGCACGAGCCCTGACACCTGCGTCTCGGAATTATCGTTCGCATCTAGGCACTGTGAGTCAACGGCCCCACAAGCAAAGTCGAGCGATTCAAGTCCGGCTCACCTTTGAATGCGAGATAAACACGTGTGGATACCTGGACGAGCTTCACAACGTCAGAGGGACTGAAGCCGAACGACATCACTACTGGCTCTGCGGGCCGCGCTCGAGCGCAGTTCTACCCGGGGGTAGCTTGCTCTCATGCGATGTCAACGTGGGCGCAACAGACGGGCTGTCGCATGAGCAGGCTACCAAGCTGGTCGAGGGATGTTGTAGTTGCTGGCTCGGGGGGCCGTGCTGCCACCCTCATCCCTACCCACCCGCGTGGGACGTCCAGACCACTGGACGAGGCGCAGCGACATTGCCTGCTGCCTCCGCCTGCAGGACGCCTCGTTCCCAGTCTATCATGTCTTGAAGCCTTCCAGAAGGCGTTCCGTCTCGTGTCGAGGTGTGGCGCTTGGATGGTGCCTGTCTGGCGAATCAGACGAGCACGTGGGGGCCTGCTCCAACGTGAATTGATGTCCTGCCATCCTCGCCTCGCTCCCATCACGAGTACTCCGAGCGCTGTTCTCCATTCGAGACACTGTCCGAAGCAGCTACCCGCATCCTTTGTGTCTGCTAATTCAGCGCGTACCTGCAGACCCTCGTACCTCGCGTGGAACCATTCATTTGCGGCGTATAACTTTCGACCACCGCCCACGAACGACCATCTTTCACGTCATCCGTCGCGAATACGAGGCACTATTGCTGCTCCACCTCGCAGAATGAGGCTTCGAGTCGGGTCTGGTTGTACCAAGGCTGCCAACACTTTTGACAGCAATACGAGAACCCGCTTTATCCTACATGGCTCGCCGGTCTGCTGGATTGGGCCTTGGGCCATGCCCTCCTTTCCGTCGCGCCTCTCGAGTGGTGGCTGAGGTCGAGTCTCGCCCATCATATGAAGGATGACCTCGCAGACGAAGCCGCCCACCACACGCACCGCACGCACCACACGCATCACATTGCAAGTGCGCCATCAAATTTTTATTCTAACAATTACCTGGCCTCACATCTCCCATCTCATACCCTCCCTCCTTGCATCACGTGGTCCTGCATAGAATGGGTCTTCGCAATTGGCTTGGCCGGCCGATGAGAGGCCACCACCTTGGTGTTGAAGATCTAACCAGAGGAGATGAAGGTGTTCCTGTACGTACACTCTCCTTCCTATTAATTTCCTCTCTTTTATGCTTGCCAAGGTCCGTCCAGAGTACTGATTCGTGCAGGCTACAAAGCGTCGCAGATGGGCACTCCAGACAATCGATTCGGCCCCATTCCAGGCATGGGTCGTCGTCGTAGCAGGTATTGGATTCTTGACAGACTCCTTCGCTCTCTTCTGTCTGAATGTTGTCACTCCAATGATTGGCTATGTCTACTGGCCGCACAACGTTGACAACGATGGCACGCCGCAACTTCCAGCTTCGGTGAAGACTGCGTTGATGTGTTCGACCCTGGCTGGAACTATGATTGGACAGGTCGCCTTTGGTGTTGCTGCTGATCAACTCGGCCGGAGAAAGATGTATGGGCTTGAGCTTGTCATTGTCATCGCGGGAACGTTCTTGATGATCATGAGTTCAAACGGCGAGAAGAACAGCATGGCCGTAGGGGGGTGGCTTATCGCATGGCGGACGATAATGGGCTTGGGTATTGGAGCCGATTACCCTCTTTCCGCTGTTATTACGGCTGAATTTGCTCCAAGAAAGTACCGCGCGAGGATGCTTAGCTGGGTATTCTTTGCGCAACCCATTGGTCAGCTCTTAGCCAACGTACTTTCTCTGGCGGCCGTCGAGGGATTCAGATCTCAGATTACCACGGTAAATCCGGCATGTCCTGCGGGTGATGAAGGCTTGCAGTGTTTCAAGGCCATCGACCGGTTATGGAGGATCGTGGTGGGAATTGGTACGAGTAACCCGCACACAGTACTGGATCAAAAGTCTTATCGCTGCATTGCTCCCTCGGGGGAAAACACAGCGTACTTGAACATTTGTACAGGTATTGCAAGAAGGTTACGGCTCGGCTAACTTCGTACAGGTATGATCCCCGCAATGATCGCTCTAGTTTTCCGCTTCACCATCCCTGAGTCGCCTCGGTACAAGCTCGATGTCTTGCGGAATGTCCACACGGTCTTTGAAGATACGAAGGACTATTTTGGTGGGCCCGAAGTAGACACAGAAGGGGGCGAACTAGAAACGTTACCCACCAGCCCAGATGTGGGCAGACATGGCCTCTCGAGGGTCTCAACGTCGTCCGAGATCGCACCAGATGAGGTAGCTGGTAGCGACAATGAATCTGAGCGCAGGCCTAGTTCTGAGAACCAACGTCCAACCTCATATCAACACGTTCAACTACCACCAGATGACCCGAATTATAGTGAGTGAACAGCATACGTTTTGATTCTGTTACTGATTCCGCGTTCAGTTCCCCCGCTTGCTTCTTGGGCGGATGCGAAACTCTTCTTTATCGTTGAGGGAAATTGGCAATATCTGCTCGGTACCTCACTCTCCTGGCTGTTCTTGGACTTCGCCTTCTACGGTTTGGGCCTTTCTTCTCCCGAAATTGTCCGTCATATCTGGCAAAATCCCGGATCCGACAACTCGACATCCTCGGTCTTCGATGCTCTTCGCGATAACAGTCTGCACACCCTCATCATGGTTTCGATAGGTGCGATGATTGGTGGCGCTGCTATGATAAAAGTCATTCGCTATGCCAGTCCAAAGGTAATCCAATTCTGGGGATTCCTAGTTCTATTCCTGCTCTTCATCGTCACGGGTAGCGCGTGGACCAAACTCCTCGACAGCAGTCGCTCCGGATTAATCGTTCTCTACGTTCTATCGCAGATAGCATTCAACCTTGGACCAAATGTCACGACATTCATAGTAAGTCAAATAATTCCCATCCGAGACATTCCACTAAATCACACCTCAGATTCCTGCTGAGATCTTTCCGACTCGCTACCGCTGCACTGCGCATGGCATCGCAGCAGCATCCGGCAAGCTTGGCTCTTGGCTTGTCCAGGTCTTCCTCGCCTATGCTTTCAAATCGAATTCGCAGGAAGAACGGTACGACTGGGAACGCCGGAACTTCGGACACGTGCTGCAAGTCATGTCAGCCTTCATGGTCGCGGGAGCGGTTGTCACGCATTTCCTCGTCCCGGAGACCAGAGATCATGATGGGAAAAGTCGAACGTTGGAGGTTTTGGCAGGTGGCAAAAAAGTATTGGATGAATTGAACAAGCAAAGAGCGCAGGAGGAGGATTAATCACTTTCAGCGGACGTCTTTCACCAGGGCAACGCGGTAGCGAGTGTTGACCATCAGGTCCTAGCGTAGTCCTTTACCCAATACTCGTTGGTTTCACGTTTTCCTCGTCATTTTCACCTTTTTTCGTACATACCCTATCATCGGAGCATTTACGAGTGTTCGCTATACCTAAATGCGAAGTAAATTTGGCGAATGTTTACGGTGGGGGTCTCGCTTCATGGTGCTTACATCAGGGCATATTTTCCATCAAAAGATCGATGGAGCCGCAGTCCAAGTGTTACACGACATATGTGACATCGCGCGACAATTTGATAGGGTACCGGATAGATACCGCGAGGAACTGCGTAACTACCGAGACTGTTTGTGCGAGCACTGCAGGAATTCAGCCTTCAAATGCCATGGCCACTCCCACACTGGTTTCGCGTGACGTTAGCAGGGACCTCGGATCCTTCCGTTCATCGCCAATTGAACATGTACAGGTGAGCTGTCAATCTTATCGCTTAATATACTAGAGAGTAGTCCTAAAAAGGTAGAAAATGGGTCGGGACGGTCTTTTCAAAAACACCGATAACTTTGATCCCGGGATAACCATGATCCTGGTCCATCCAACTCTACGTCCAACAGCAAGCAAGACGACGCTGGAAATCGCCCCCACAATAGCTTTTACTGCATGTAGAGATGGGCGCAATGGGGGTAAGCACGACTGTTGTGGCAGGATTCTGTGTTAACTCCATCTCTCTAGCGGCCAAACGGTACCGCTAGGTGACCTATTGTTACCCTAAAGTGGGAAGTCCAGGTGGGGCCCACAATTGACTTCTGCGAGGTACATTAGCGCCAAGCTCACGCATACCAAAGTTATGCACCCGTCCCTTGTCCAACAGTTGAAGGCAATTCTGACCTTCGATCATTTGGCATCAAACAGGAAGAAGCAAGCGGTGTGGATCAAGCTAAGTCGCGTCAGCTTCCACACGTCGTTAGATACCCGCGGGGACAGTAGGTATAAAGATGGCCTTCCTTTCACGCAGTTGAGACCAGCTCATCTGAATCGCCTGCCTCACATACCGCGACCACGGCCTTTATAACTTTCCATCACATACGAATTTCTTAGCTGAGAGCTACTTGTCACAATGAGCGGAGAAGAAGCACCTTTCGTTCCCTTCAAGGAGCAGCCTGATCTGCACACTCCGGCTCCCTACCGTGCTGCCCAATTTACATACCCTGCCAACCTACGACTGGCTTTCAAGGATGCTCAGGCAGACAAGGGCAAGACACTGCTTGGTGTTGCGCAGGGTATTCCCAGTGTCTTCGTGACCAAGATCCTTGCCTCGACTAAGCCCGACTTCATCTGGATGGACGTGCAGCACGGCATCTTCGACCGTTTGACGCTGTACGAGTAAGTCTACCAAACCCATCCTAGATTCCTCCACACGAGAATACGCACCTGGACCGTACCACCTTGAAGCGCGAACCCACCTAACACCCCCCAGCGCCATCCATGCCGCCCAAGCCCACTCCGAAGGCAAAGCCGCCGTCATCGTCCGCGTCCCCAAGCACGACGAAGTCTCCCTCGTCACCGCCCTCGACGCCGGTGCCTCGGGCATCATCATCCCCGACGTCGAATCCGCCCAGGACGTCAAGGACTTCATCCAGAAAATATACTACGCCCCCATCGGCAAGCGCTCCTTCTCCCCCTGGATCTTCACCCCCGGCGTCTCAGACGCCTCCCTCTACCCCAACGACCAGTTCAACATCGCCACCGCGAACCGCCACATCTGCGTCATCCCACAGGTCGAGACCGTCAGGGGTATCGAGAATGTCGACGAAATTGCGGCCGTCCCGGGCATCCACGGGTTGATGTTTGGACCGGGTGACTACATGATTAGCGCGGGGTTGCCGCTGAAGTTGGGGGGTGAGCCGCATCCGACGTTTATAGCTGCGATGACGAAGCTGGTGACTGCGGCGAAGACAAATGGGTTGGCGCTGTTCGGGTATGTATGCCCCCATGCTGTTGAGGTACCAGAGCTAACGATTGCACAGTGCTGCGCAGACACTGGATTTGGTCCCTGTGATGATTCAGCAGGGTTACGCGGGTATTGCTGTGGCGTTCGACTACTGGAGTTTGGCGGGCTTGGTCAAGGATGCGCTGAACAAGGGTGCAGAGTACGTGAAGCAGGCTGTTGAGGCGGGGTCAGCGTGAGGGAGGGAGTAAGATTCTTAAGGATACAATACCCACACATAATGCAACGAATTGCGTAAAGTAAGAAGGGAGCGTCTTTATGTAGCCCTGCCTGGCTGTAGTGGAATGGCTGGGTTGGAGGTAATTGACTGGTAATTTCTTGATCACAACATATATGCCGGGTCTCGAGGCAAGTGGAAAGATCTTGGGTACGGCCAGGATTCCAGAAGATCCGCGTTGTATATTACCAGGTGCTCGTTGAGTTCGCCTATATCCACAAGCTCACACACGCTCTGCATAAGTTTCTAGAGTCTCACCACAAGGAATCGGAATCCCAGAGCACACAGGCGTGAGAACTCCAAGTAGTCCTCGAAGTATCTCATGTAGACCTAGAGGGGTGGCGATATCTGTTTATAAGCCTATAGCGTAAGCCAAACTAACGATCATGCCCCAAAGCACCTAAACTAAACGCGAACTATCCAAGGCAGAAGCCAAGTATATCAAGGGGCTTTATAACACGGTAATGTCTCAAGTAGCCATCCACCCTGCTTGCACTAGAGCTTACTCAAGTACGATCCTGTACTTTCAGAAGAGCTGTTTCCTCTCTGCGCCGTATAGAGTTTGACAGTATTCCGCAGGCCTCGATACGATGGCTGCGTAGATAATGGCGAATAATAGTGTTTCGCTGGAGGTATCGATGTGCAACCCGCTAGAAGCATCGAAGATGAGGCGAGCGACATTGGGCTTGAATATTACCTTGAACATTGTATCTACGTGCTGCGTATAGTCATCCCAGAACCTCGGAATTAGATCCAGATGTGGGTAGAAAGCCCGAAGACTTCTGGCAGTGGTAAAAAGGAAATTAGCATCCAGATGGGCGCATCGATTCGTCGATACTAGGTCTTGTTCGACTAATATTGGTATTGGTGCTATGAAAAAGTTTCTCCTCACCTTTCTATGGTACTGGATACAGAATATGTCCAGAATATCTCCCACTTTTATTATAAGGAGCTAGCTATTGGCTAAATTCCGTTGAATGATGACTTGTGGGTGGTAGAGGCTGAAATAGGGTTAGATTAGCTTACCAAATAAGGAAACACCAATAGCTAGCTCCTTATAATAAAAGTGGGAGATATTCTGGACATATTCTGTATCCAGTACCATGTGGTTTTCTGAATGTTGACTCGAACTATGGTTTTCTGATTGTTGACTCAAACTACAAAGTAGTGTCCCGTAAAGCGATAGACAAACATGGACTGCCGTCCAAAAGTGATACAAAAGGAAGCGTGTGAGTGGATAAACAAGGTTAGGAAGGCTTGGCGGCTCGCCATAAAACCTCGATCCAGTACCATAGAAAGGTGGGGAGAAACTTTTACAAGCGATAATAAGTGTGGGACTGAGGAGTGATGTTGCTCAAGACATGTGGCACCAGGTACGATCAAGTAGACCTTAAAAGCCCCTACCAAGCCAGTCAAAACTACCACATGCATGAGAGTTATTAGCTGGAGCGTACCTATTGGATTACAGTGCTCACACTGATCTTACCGGCGAGCCGCATGCGGCACTGCCGAAAGAGCCGATTGCCGACGCTTGCCACGTCCGGCAAGGTCTGTGCGCAATCTGATAAGATTTTCGTCTGCCATCTCCGAGCCCACGCGCCTACACCAATACCCGGCATTCTCCATGCGCAGCATCGCTTTCGTGCTGCTCCTTTCCGCGAGACCTATAGCCGCTCATGTAGCGCTGCGATCCGGGAAGTGGTGCTTTGGAGGCTGTGAGACCGCCGTCAACTATGCCACTTTCAACGATACTGGCCCAGGGTCCAAAAAGACACGATCATGTGAAGGCGTCCTAAGGGCCACGTCGCTGTACCTCTGTATCGACGAGTACTGCGAGGCATCCGGACGCACGGCATGGTTTCAAGATGCAAATGAGACCTGCATACAGCGAATCAATGCAACTCTGCCACCATACGAAATCATCGATCAATTCGGCCCAGAGGAGCGATCTGGCTTCAAGCGGTTGTCCGCCGACGAAGCCTTCAAGTGGCCTACGCTGAACGAGGTTGTAGTCCCAGATGACGATTTCTTCGAAAGAGCGTTTACGACATTGGTACGATACCTGATTATCCTCTTACGTGACGTGTCTAAGACTCTGACCAGGATGCGGCGTACTTCGAATATGACATCCATCGTGTATATGGGTAAGAATCCCAACTGTCGGTGAAGTACCTATGAAATGGGACTGATCATCATAGATACGTGTTATTCTATTTCTGGGCAGTCGTAATTTCCATTGGGGTTGGGAGTCGACTCCTGTCCCTCATTCACGGTTTGAGGCGACAAGAGTGGCAGCGTGTCTCCACAAGTCCCGATGGCTTCAACCATTTTCAAACAAAGCCTGGGATATCGAGCTGGTCCCAGGCGCTATTGAAACGCTACGTCACCATACCCGCTGCTTTCAACAATCGTTGTTCACAGCCGTTCGGCTGGTGCAGTGTTCCAACGCGAATCCAAAGTCTTACAATTCTCGCGTTTGTGGTTTTGAACATTGTACTATGTTCAATAAACTACCGTCTAACTGATGGAAACCTCTACTGGCCTACGCACACCGCGCAGCTTTTGCGGTTTGTGTCTGATCGGACCGGCATCATCTCATTGATCAACTTTCCACTCATTTGGCTTTTCGGCATGAGGAATAATACATTGATGTGGATGACTGGGTGGGGCTTCGGCACATACAACAACTTCCACAGGTGGGTGGCCAGAGTCAGTACGGCACAGGCAGTCGTTCACTCCGTCGGCTACACCATCATGATCTGGGAAGGTAAGACTCACATTGTGCTTAATCTGCAGACATATCATTGACCAACTCAGGTGACGGCCTGGCTAGCCTCATGAAATATCTCCACAAACACTACTTCTGGAACGGAGAACTAGCGACGATCCTCATGTGCGCTCTTCTTGCTTTCTCGGTATACGGACTGCGCCGCAGCCATTACGAGATCTTTCTCACATTGCACATCATCTGTTCTGTGTTTGTTCTCGTGACTATGTACTAGTACGTTGAACTCTCCCTCATGTGACTTCTGTTGACCCCCGTAGCCACGTGTTGATCTTCGGATACTGGGAGTGGAATAGTTTTGTGTATCCATGTGTTGCAGTTTGGATCTTGGATCGGCTCCTCCGCGGTGGTCGCATACTGGCTTTCAACTACCGTTTCTGGAACACGAAGGCCACTGCCACCTACGACCCGGATTCTCACATAGTAAGCCTGCGTGTACCTTGCAACAAATCGTGGCTCAACCCACAGCCGGGGACTTACTACTACATCTATGTGGTTGACGATCTTCTCTATGCGCACCAGAATCACCCTTTCACCCTCGCCTACGTCAGCACCGACATTGAGCGCCCAGACCTCCAGCTCCCCTTGAGTCCTATCTCAGAGCGCCCATCTGCGGACCGTGCCGGATCGAGCGATTCATCCGAGTCAGATGCCCTACTCCAGCCGACGGCTTGTCCCTCGAAAACAGCTTCCCTAGTGTTCCTCGTCAGACCATACGATGGTTTCACCGCGCGTCTAG
This sequence comes from Karstenula rhodostoma CBS 690.94, assembly GCA_010093485.1. NCBI lineage: Eukaryota > Fungi > Ascomycota > Dothideomycetes > Pleosporales > Didymosphaeriaceae > Karstenula > Karstenula rhodostoma. The sequence goes on along the minus strand of MU001495.1, from coordinate 547,134 downwards.
CAAAGCGAGCAGCAACGCACCAGGCTTCCATCCGCGTGCTTGTCGAAGGTCCCTACGGCCATACTGTTCCTCTCCACTCCTTCACGAACATCCTGTTCATGGTCGGCGGCACTGGCATTGCCGTCCCGCTCTCGCATATATCTCACCTCCTGTCCGAAACGTCCAGTGTCGTTAGCCTGCGCATCGTCTGGGCAGTCCGCGAGCACGCGTTCCTTGCATCGATTCTACGCGAGTTTCACACCCTGCTTGAAGATGAGCGCGTCGAACTGGAGGTACATGTAACGCAGGATGAGAAGAACACTGACGATGTGCCGGCAGATGAGATGAAGAGGGTAAAGCTGATGCCGGGTAGGCCAGCTGTTCATGATGTAGTGGAGGAGATGGCCAGGGAGTCTGGGTACGATAGACTCGCGGTGGTGGCGTGTGGGCCTGCCAGGATGGCTGATGAGACGAGGAAGGCGTGCGTTGCGATGTTGGGGAGGGGATTCAGGGGAGTGGAGTACTTCGAGGAAAGTTTCAAGTGGTGAGAGGGCAAGTCTCTCAATAAGGGACTCGCGAGCGTTTTGCATTTTCATTTTTTGTTGCCTTATGCCATGACTGGAAAGTGAATGAGCGCTCCCTCCTTTCTCTCTCTTTCTCACTTGGCCTGTGCGTTGACAGTAAACAAGCCTCGCCTGGCGCTCTCAATTCTCTCTATACCCCCAAACCACACACAAAGTCAAGTACAAACTTCTAACAATGTCTGGCAATACGTCATCGAGAGTTTCCAGCCGACCGCAAGATGAAGAGAATGGCCGCAGCAACGAGGGCCGCAGCGGACAAGGCCGTGGTGGACGAGGCGGAAACCATGGGTGTAAGACACAGCAGCTCGATCAAGGCTCTACTAACATGAACTAGCTTGGAATGTACGAAGGCGCCGTGTAAACAACGATCCCCTAATCGACCTTTGTGGTCACAGGCCGCAGTGGTCGGCCTATCATGGACGCAGAGAAAGCCGAGATCTAAGCCCGAGCCAGAACAAAGATTTGGATGTTGTCCACAACCGACTGCTCATGGCCGAGACTCGTAAGCTGGCCGAAAAATACACCCAGGCCGACAACGAGCGTTACGCCTTGGCTGAGGAGAACAAGGCGTTGTCCGCGAAGGTCGTGGAACTTGAAAAGGTAAGTCTAATGGATTTGGATTCAGAGGATGTTTGTTCGAAGCATATGCTTATCATGTAAAGATGCTCGCCGCCCAGGGCCGACAGGACGAGAAAACGGCCTGTGTGGACGGGGCCAATGCCTACAAGACTGACTTCGAGGCCGATTTCGCTGATGCCATAGCCGCTGTTAAGGCCACCTTCGCTGCGGGCATGGCCGCTATGCGTGCGTACGAAGCTAAAGAGGCAAAGGACGCTCTTGAAGAGGCGGAGGAAGAGTGATCCGCAACAGTGGCCGGGTAGAGGATACTCAAGACGATATCATCGTACTTAGGCCAAGGCCGCCCATCAGCAGAAGCAGGAGGCCGCGCATGCCGAAAGTGAAGGAAGCAATTTGACTCCGGATGATATTCCACCATCGCTGGCCTCAGCGATGGAAAGCTGTCATATCTGGCAGGGGCAGGGATGTACGTTGGTACACAGCAGACCGCTATTCCACGATGTCTTGAAGTATCTAGAACACCTCAAGTAGAGAGCAAATTCACGGCCGTCAAGATTCGAAGCACATTTACGGATCAATGAATGTGATCACTGATGACTTTGATTTGTGGTTGTAATGTGGAGCATGGACAGTGCCTATAATGGTGTAGGCAAATTGACATTCTGCAATTGAATCCAGTTGCCACGCTAACTATGCTCATCACAGATCCTCTACCCATTGCATGTCGTACATGTCTAGGTTGACACGAACAACGTTTGATGCAAGTCGTTAGTCATGGGAAATGCACATAATGCTGTTCACTTTAAGGAAGTGCCTCCACGGCTCTACATAGATGAGCACTGGTGAAACTCGAACTTGGGAAAAGAGTAACTCTTTAGGCTCGTTTGGTGGCAAGTGAGCAAATTAGCCTCATTGCGATTTCATCTTATAAAAGAAGAAACCCCGTTGGGCCACGTCAAATGCTTATAGTCCAAGCCCAAGAAGTGAGATCATGGCAAGTTATTGGATGGTTGGAAAGCGTGTCATGACATGGTTGCTCGTACGTCCGCCAGATAGACTGCCACCTACGATCCAATAGACGCGAAGTGATAGCATGTGCTAATTATTCACGTATGGGTGCTGAGGTGGCGATGATACTAGAGTTCGCATACTCAAAGCTTAGCTAGGTATGACGTGATCCTTCGCATTGACACCGGCTTTCCATCTATAGGTGGAAGCAACGTGGTCATCCAGTGGACCGCTTTGCCCTTCCTTCTGGTAGAAGTTCTCGCGGTACGTGCCACCAGGAACCGCATATTCATCCCAGAACAAATCTCGTGCCCTCAGTTCCGGTAACAGTAGCTCAATAACATCCTTGAAAGATTGAGGGAACAGAGCGTACGCCTGTTTCTGTATCAGCTGCAGTCTTTTAAAAGGCCCTCTAAGCACTTACGATGTTGAACCCGTCGACTCCGGCCTCATCGTGCCATATCTGGAAGCTGTCTGCGACCTGTGCTGGAGTTCCAACAAAGATGGGTCCGTTTCCTCCGATACTGACATGTTCCGCAACGGTGTGCTTCGTCCACTTCGACGTTCCAGGCGAGAATCGCGCATAGCCTTCCACTGTCGACCGAACTGCATTTGACTCTACCTGCCTCAGTTCTTCTTCGTCGCCATATTTCCCGAGGTCGATACCGGTCCAGCCGCAGAACAGAGCAAGCGCACCATCAAGCGAGGCGTATTTTCTATACTCTGCAAGTTTTGCTTGTGCCTCTTCTTCAGTGCGGCCAATTATCGGCGTGACGAGGGCAAGTACTTTGATGTTGCTGCCATCTCGCCCGAACTCTGTCTTCGCAAGCTCTCTTATCTCGGCGATGTTTTTCGCGCAGACCTCCGGGGCATGTGCAGACACAAAGATAGCCTCTGCGTTCTGAGCTGCAAATTTTTTCCCTGCTTTCGAAGCACCCGCCTGCAGTATCAAAGGCGTCCGTTGCGGGCTGGGTTGGCAAATATGTGGGCCGGGAACCGTGAAGTACTTGCCTTGGTGGTTGATCTCGCGAACTCGATCCGGCACTGTATACACGCCCTTGCTGCGATCCAACACTACAGCATCGTCCCTCCAAGAGGATTCGAATAGCTTGTACATTACTTTCACATACTCTTCAGCCTGAGCATATCGCTCGTCGTGCTGTACGATATCAGCAACACAATTGCACAATCTCAGATAGATTAACGCACCGCGAGCTGCTCCTTGAAGCCCATGTTTCTTGCGGCAGAGTCGAGGTAGCTCGTAACGATCTGTAAATTGTTACTGACGGCCTTACACACGAGAATATTCCATTCTTACATTCCAGCCTAACCTGCTTGATGTTAGCATCGAATGTGCATCCCAAAGCGAATGAAATACCTTCCATTGGAGAGATGATCTACTGTCGACAGCCTACGAGCCAGGTGATACGGTTGCTCGTACGTTGTAGAGCAAGTCACCCCGAAACCGATGCTCTTTGTCGCAGCCGCCATTGCGCTTACGACAGCCAGCGGCTCATTTACAGGCCACTGCGCGCCAGATACTATTGCAGCCTCGAGGTTCCCATTATACACGTCGTAGCCGCCCAGAACGTCGGCGATGAAGATTCCATGGAATTTTGCTTCTTCGAGCAGCTTGGCTAGTTCAACCCAGTGCTGGACATTGCCGAACTCGTGCGAGTGGTCTTCCGGATGCCGCCATAGTCCTGGAGACTGATGGCCACTACCTGGGAATCGCGATCAGTCAGTTCAAGGTGTTACATTCCAGGATAAGCTGGATGTTGGGTAATCGGGGTCACGTGAACTCACACATCTCCACGAAGGCGTTTAGGATGAACTGCTTAGGCGCCATGATGTCGTTTGAGACTCAGAAAATGTCGTGCTTTCTTCTTTGAGCCTTTTATGCGTTTATAATCGCAACACAATCCGATGTCGCTATCTGTGTCGGCTAACGTACTTGTCGAGATGATTAGCGTGATGATGTGCTTACAGCGTCTTCGAACGCAATTGACCCCTCCCCCACGTCGCGAACGAGTCGCAACACACAACGATGGAGTTTCTTGAGTATTTTGACACGGTATCGGGCGTTTACTCGGTAGCTAATTAAATATCCACTATGGCGCGATGAGCCAGCTGCGGTCTTACCCCTTCTGCATCAGTTGTCCAAAAGATACCCTGTATCTGGGCATGCATGCACCTGCGGATATGCGAGCCTTCGTCAACGTTAGCAGATGACGTGCGAGCCTTTCGGTTTACTAGAACCGCTATCTCCGGAGATGAGCGAGTGTCGGACAACCTGAACCATCCTTGAGTTGCACAAGACATCACTCAAGAATCACTTCTTCCGCTTATCAAACCCCTTGCACGTGCGATACTACTGCTCCCGCAACAATGGTTCAATGGCCGGCAAAATGGAGGAGACGCAGTGTAGCTATCACTCCAGCAGAGGCAGCTCCTGCAGCGACCGCTGACTATCAGCGACGGAGCGAAGAATTGAGCGTTCCAGACAGCCAGTCTGCTCTTTTGTTACATGCGATCCGAACACCGTACGAAATAAAGTCTGGTCACACTATACCGAGTATACAACACGATCATGAGCTCCTCATACGGGTCAACTCCGTTGGCTTGAATCCCATAGATTGGAAGGCACCGCAAGTACAAACCCTCTGCATTACTCAGCCGAAGTTAACAACCCTCCAGCGACTTCAACTTTGGCATCCCCGAACTCCCCTACATTTCTGGTCGCGAGCTAGTGGGCACTATCGTCAAGGCACCAACAGCGCCAAATTCCCGTCTCCGCAATGGCGACGTTGTCGTCGTCCCTTCCACAGACTACCGTGATCTGCGCAAAGCCGCCTTCCAAGAGTACACCATAGCATCCTCGTTCAACTCGATCCGCCTCCCCCATTCCATCTCCCCAGAGCAAGGCTCGATACTAGGCGTAGCCTTCGTATCCGCCATCCTCGCCCTCGGCATCAACATGGGCGTCGACTTCTCCGCCATCGAAGACGGGCCCGACCTCCTCACCATAGTCCGCAGCATTGATCCCTCCCGCCTCCCCGACGACATCCGCAAAGAGTGTTTAGAAGGCATCGCCCCCGAAGAGCGCGCGAAGAAAGGCGATTTCCTCGTCGTCTGGGGCGGCAGCTCGACCTGCGCCCACACGCTGAAGCAGCTGGCGCGCCTCGTGGGACTGCGCATCGTCTCCGTCGTCGACACGGCGAAGCACGGCCTGCGCCTGTCGTCCACCGAGCCCGTCCGCCCGGACCTCCTCGTCGACGCGCACGACCCCGAGCGCGCCATCGCCGTCATCCGCTCCGCCACCAAGAACGCCGCCCGCTTCGGCTTCGACACACAGGGCAAGGACTCCGCCGCGCACCTCCTCCGCGCGCTGGCGTCCAAGACCGCACTCCCGGATGACGCATCCACCTTCGACGTCGCGAAAACCGTGCGTCTCCCCACGCCGCCGTCGACGCCGCATGAGACGTCTGCGACACCGCGCTCGCACCTCGTTGGTCTTACTGGTGTGCCCAAGACGAATATCCCCGAGGATGTGGCGCTGCACAACGTGCCGATTAAGCTATTCCACGAGATTCCAGAGGTAGGCGAGGCGCTGTCGGCGTGGTGCGAGAGGTTGCTACTCAAGGGGCTGTTGGTGCCGCCGGATGTGGTTGGGACGGTGGAGGGGCTGGAGGGGATCAACGAGGGGTTGGATCGGCTGAGGAGGAGGGAAGTTAGTGGGGGGAGGCTTGTGGCGGTGTTGCGGTAGACCATCGAGAATACGGGATATAGGGTGTTTTCTCATGTGCAGGAGTTTTGAACGCATCATTTAACATACAAATGCAACGCAATGTGACGAAGTGATTGTACCAGACAAATTTGTGCTATTGACAGGTCCATATACAATATGTGAGCAAACAACACAATCGTGGTTGACAGTTGTACGGTCCCAATATGAAGTAGACCCTGGAGTGCCCGAGGCTAAGCTTGTCCGCAGAGCATTTCTGGCGAACAACCCAACAGCCGTCTACGAGCCCGAAACAGTGATGGAAGCAGATCCACTGCTCTGGTAGCCCTCGGTCGCCAGGATCTGGTAGTCGTGGCTGCCTAGCTTCAGACCGTACTGGGTCCAAGCATTGAAGTGAGCTCCGACGTTGATGGTACCACCGACTCGCTTCTGCTGCCTAACGCTCCAGAATTGGGCGAACGTGCTCGTGCCCTCAATCGACGGTTGGTTGACACGAGTAGTTTGGAGAATGTCGTAGGTACCGCCATCAGTGGTGATGGTGCCCTTCTTCTGTGCTGCAGAGGCGGGGTTGTAGCTGCCGTACGCCTCAACGATGTAGTACTCGACGAGGGGGTTCTTGGTCCAGCCGTAGAGCGAAATGTAGCTGTTGACGTTCGCGGCATTCCAGGTACCGGAGTAGGTGACGGTGCGGGCTGCTCCGGGCTTCCAGCCCTTTCCGGCGACGAAGTTATTCACGTTACTCCAGGAGACTGAGTACTTGCCACCAGCCTACATATTTTAGCCCTGGCATGATTGGAGAGTTACGACATGAGATCTTACCTCGTTGTTGTATGTCACGGAACCCCTGCCATCGGTCCAGAAAGAATAGAAAAAGCCATCGTGGGTGCCAGTTCCTGGGGAAGTCTGAACAGCACGCTCGAGCAGATTGAGGGGAGAGGTCAAGTTGACCGGGTTGGCGAGTACCGAGGCAGCGGTGCCAAGGGCGAGAAAGATGGACGAGAAAGCGACCATGTTGGGGATTGTTGACTCGATGCTCCGTGGTGGTCTTCTACACGCTGCCTCCCAGAGTCCTTATATCTTGTCGCCAAGCGTGCGACATCCATCGGCCCAGAGGAGGCTCTTCGATTGGGAGGGGAGCGGGAGCGGTTGCTGGCATGCAGTGGCGTCAAATTGCCGGTCTATATTGTGGGGTGCATAGGTTGGCAGGCGTACCCAGGGTGCAGATTAATTACCCCAGAATTGTTTAGGTCTCAAACCACCGGCTATTTCGAATCCAAGTCCTATGAATGCGCCACGAAAAAGGTAGAGGCCATTCTCTTCCGTACAGAACCCGGTCCGTGGTAGTCAAACAGTCCGAATTGCGGTTAGCGATGGTACCCCAGGCCGTGCAAAATGTATGGCCTGGTAGGTGTTTGATTCCCATGCAACGCAAAACAAAGACAAACCAAAAGCACTGCGTTCGGGTTCATGTCTCTTCGGATGAAGGTGTTTTAGCGCCGAGTCAATGTCCGCGATGACACACTTGGTTGATAGGCCACAGCGGCTTCGACTTGCTATCCCGACCTTGGCGTTACTATGTAAGCTCTGTGCAAGGCCTCGGTCAAGACAAAAGGGTGCAAAAAAGCATTGTGACCAAGACGTGGAGGCATTTAGCCGGACTGCACGATTCTGCGAGCCCTATACTGCGGCGCCTGACCGCCGTAGTCTGTTATGACTTGATTAACGCCAAGGACGGAGAGCTTGGCCGACTATCACGTTGGGATGGCACCAGGTGTGACGACGATACGACTGAAACGATGAGACCGAAATGATGCAGACTGAAGCCCAACCGGGTCGATGGTTACTATTATTGGGGTATCTCTAAAATTGCGGTAAAGACGAGGTCGGGGTGGAAGATGGTGCAATAGCATACAGGCGTGGGCCATGGTCGACCAAATGTACACGATTGCATCGGAAGGTTGAAGACGCTGCATCATCTTCGGTGGAGGTTCTGTTCGTTCCACAACCGGTCGACGACTTGGAATACAGCTGTCACGAGTTTCATGGTCTCAGTGTCGAGGTGCTGGCCAAAGCGCTGCTGCATCTTGTCGGGATGCCAGCGAACACGCTCCATTTTCAGCGAGGCCAGCGCGTCTTCTCTCCAACTGGGTGAGCATCTCAGGAACTGCTCGATCAATTTGCCCTCAACCTGGCCGGCACGGCCAGAGGCGACCGGCCAAGGAATGATGTCTCGCGGGTTATGGAGCCCAGGCTCTTGCAAGGACTTGAGATGGTCCCATTTGGTGGTGTATCTTGCCCATGCTGCGCCCGCCTCTTTAGTCCTCTTCCGCTCCGCGCCACGCTTCAAACTGTCTTCCATTTGCCGTCGGATGTTCTCCCTTTCCGCCTCGTCCTTGGCAGTTTCCTCCTCTAAGTCGCGATTCCGCTCTTTTCGTCTCTGGCGTGCCCTCTCACGCGCCGCGCGTTCTTCGAGAATGTGTTGGTGGCTCTTCTCCCACATCTTAGTGCGCACGAAGTCAGCGTACTCCTCGTCAGTCATACGTTCCAGTGTTCCGTCCGGGCCTGGCTTCGTGTTGGGATATATGTGAATCGGCTGGCCGTACACGCCTTCCCAATAATCTGCGCCCTCGTCGTCGGCCATGGCATCGAAGATGGACTCGCGGAATATGGCGTCCGAGTTGACGTCAGGCGATCCGCTGTTTAAGGGATCATGGAGAGACTCGCGGTGGCGGTGATCGGGGTCATCGTAGTCCCCGGTTCGTGTGAATGTGCGGTCGTAGCTGCGGTGCTTGTGCCTGCGCTTCGAGTGCCGGTGGCGCCGCCTCAAGTCGCTCTCTTCGTCCGAGTGACCTTGCGTAGAGCTAGAACGCTTCCTCTCATCATCTTCGTCATCCAACTCGCGGTGTTTGCGCTTCGAGCGTCGCCCCGATGACGTCTTGAACTGAAATTTTGAAGCTTTCGCGCTGCCGTAGACGTCCTTCTCTCCGGCTCTGTCGTTAGCCGGCTCCTCCATGGTGGGGACCGTGGTGTATCAACTTCCAGTCGTGCATAGAGAGGAAGTCGAAGGATATGTGCGGCAGGTCCCGCGTTTGGCAGCAGCGGGGAGGGTGCGGAAGGCGCGATGATCTCATTGGCTGGCGCGCGGAGTGGCTTGGCATTGGAGCTTGTGGAACAGCAACCACGGCTTCACTCCATGCGCTTTACCTTGCACACCAACCTCGCCGACGATCGCCATGGCCTTTAAATTTGGCTTGAAGAACAAGCTCTCGAATGGCCCCAACAAACCCTCGCTGGGCAAACCGTCACTGGGAAAGAAAAAGCCGCTGTTCGACGAGGACGATGAGCCGAAGCCGAAACCGAAGCCGAAGGCCGCAGACGGCGCCGAGGAAATCGCAGAGTTCAACTTTGAAGATACGCTGGCCGCCCCGTCGAAAGCCGAAAAACCAGCGCCAAAACCCAAATCGAAGCCCAAAACACTGGAGCCCCCAAAACGAAAGGCGCTGGCAAAAGAGGACGACCCGACCAGAGTTGCAAATCTCGCCAGCGCCAAAGAGTCTGAACGACGCGCCAAAGAGGCCCAGGAGCTGGACGCGTCCATCTACGACTACGACGCTGCATATGAAGCTATCCACGCCAGGCAGCTGGCAAAGAAGGCAGCCGAGCGCGAAGAGGCTGCGGACCAGACGCCAAAGTACATGGAGGCCCTCTTCGAGTCGGCAGAGCAGCGCAAAAAGGATCAGCTGCGTGCGCGGGATAAAATTCTGCAACGCGAAAGGGAGACTGAGGGCGACGAGTTCGCGGACAAGGAAAAGTTCGTGACAGGCGCCTACAAACTCCAGCAGGAGGAAGCGCGCAAGGCCGAAGAGGAGGAGAATAAGAGGCAGGAGGAAGAGGAAGAGCAGAAGCGTAAATATGGCATGCAGAATTTCCACAAGCTGAGGCTTATGGAGGAGGAGAAGCGACACCAAGAAGCCATGGAGGCTGCGGCTGAGCTTGCCAAATCGGGTGTAAAGCTAGAGGAACAGCCCAAGGAGAAGACAGATGCAGAGATAGCTGTCGAAGCACGAGCACAGGGCAAAGACATCACCGTGAACGACGAAGGCCAGGTCACGGATAAGCGACAGCTCCTCTCCGCAGGTCTCAACATCATTGCGAAACCCAAGAAGCCGACGACTACAGGCCCCACTGCAGCCAAGCCCGCAGCGCCGAACACTGGCTTTCAGGGCCGCAATGCCGCGCGGAACGACATTCGGGCCAGGCATACCCAAATGGTGGCTCAGCAGATCGAACAAGCTGCGAAGCGCAAAGCAGACGAGGAGGCTGAAGAGGCAGGAAAGCTGCAACATGCCAGCAAGAGTCAGAAGACGGCAACCGACATCAGCAGCGCGAAAGAACGTTATCTGCAGCGAAAGCGAGAAGCTGCGGCAGCAAAAGCGGCAGCTGAGGGCAAATGAGGGACTAATTCGCTACTTCGTATTGAAGTTGCCTGGCGTCGGAGGAGATTGTGTGGTTCGATGCATAAAGTATGCTATACGAACAACACTACAAGATATACCGCTAAACATGATCAGAGCTTCACATCTGTGCCCTCAAACTGCTTGACGTTCTCTAGTGGGCCCACCCATTTGACCCTCTCATTGGCGAATATCTCTCTGTCCGGTGGATATCGGCCCAGCTCTTGTGCCAACGTCCCGGCTTGTACGATGATGTATCCTTTGAATTCATCCGCGTCGCTCTCTTTCCACAGCGTACTCGAGCAGGTGCCGCAAAATGATATGATAAAAATGGGTCCCTGGCCCGAGTTGAGAAGGAATTGCTGCGGCGAGCCAACGAAGCGGAGAGAGCTGGATCGTACGCTAATGTTGGTAGAGTACGAGGTACCGGTCATTCGTTTGCAGTTGATGCAGTGGCATAGCATCTGAGATCGTCAGCCTGTGTCTGGCCTTGCAAGAGCTTGTGGGAATTACACTCACCGTCTTGACAGGTTCGCCCACGAACTCGTACACGACTTTTCCACACAAACAGCCTCCCTTCGTCACCTTGACTCCCTTTGCTCGAAGAATCGGGCAAGCCAGCGTCTTGGACGAATCGAGGAATTCGGTCAAAGACAACATTTGGAGAGTAGATTTCACTGGGGGCCTGACAGCTAGAAGGGATCTGGATATTGCCTTTTCAATAACAGCGCGAACGCTTATGTGCCGACGATGGGCAAGCTCCACGCGTGTCTCCATGGCCTCGAATGGAATGAACCCTTTCGCATATGTACCTCCAAGTCTGTCGCCTTCACACAAATCGCATAAAGAATCGCTGTGAGACAAGGCTTTCAACCACCCAAGACCTACGTCTCCTTCTCCGTGGGTCCTCCCGCCTCGCCTCCTTGAACGCCTTCGCCAACGGTCTGGCCCTGCACGTTCTCGACTTTTTCTACGCTCGTGCGACCCTGTTTCCGATCACGTATCCACGTGGAAACGTCGATCGTGATGCTTTGTGTGATCTACCATGATTGCGTGTTGGTACTGAGACACTTTCGAGTAGTCTCCTGTTCTCGACGCGCTCCACGCACACCTGAAAACGGCGGTCGAACAAGGGCATACACGCCCATCGCGTATGACAATAAGAGATCGAAACCGCATCGACGATCGTTGATCGATGTGTTGAGGGTTCTGAGGTAAGGCGCGGTTTGCAGGGCGAGTGGTAGGGCAGCAGATCATGGAAAGATCAGGCATGCAATTGCGGACAGCGAGTGCGGTGCGGTTTGAGATGCAACTGAAGATCATGGACCTTCGAGGATAGCTTCGATGAGCTTGACGTTCAATGCGCTATGGAAGCCCAAAAACACGTCTCGCCCACAGAAATTGAATCTTGTCATTGAATGGTAATCGTAGATCAAAAGCATCTGCTCCAGCGCCTTTCGCGATCCTTATTTGAAACAGCTGTGAGCCGGATTAACTTACACGCCCGATTGGCGTGGACTCCATCCGAACCGCCCCCCGCTTCTACATCGACACTACCACAATGACAGACCTCTCTACGCTATATCTGCATATTGTTGCGGCTTCTGCACCAGCGTCCTAGCCAACCACGTCGAGATCGACAAGGGGTTCCTACCGTGCGATGCCGACGGCGCAATTGCGCATACCCGCTGCACGGCGGCTGCCGCAAGACTCTCGCGCGGTCGCTGGGCAGGACTCCTACTCGCGCTACGCCATCTCTTCTCCAACATCAGTAATAGGTTTCATCAGCTATGCCCGAGGCTCACCCAAGTTTTTGAGTGTACTCACGCAGCGTTTGCTGCGGTGATTTCCATCCTGGTGTTGTACCTCAACCCCACCGCCTTTGTTGCGGGATAGTGCATAATATCCTATATAGAATGAATTCCGCAGCACTACGACGTAATCAAGCGGAATCTATAGCTGATTCCGGCGCGGTGCCCTTCTAGAGAAGAGTAAGATAAGTGTGAGAAGCCAGGTTGTGTAGGGTTGATATATTTCCTGTGCATTGCAATAGTTCGACTCGGTGGCAAGAACCGTCAACGTTCATAATCCTTGCTAGCAGGAAGTATTAGCTAGCAAGAACTCCCATTTTCCATCAGGTATTCGCCTTGAACAAGCCTACTTCAGCAATAACTCACTGGCAACAACTCTCGCCGTCAACAACCTCGAAATGTAAGAATTTGACTGGATTGTGAGACCTTCTGGACGCAAATACTCGAATTGGCAAACAAGATGTTGCGGTGAAGTAGCAGGTATAAGGCTATCTCATAACCGCCGCACGAAAACTTACCAATCCGCGTCGCACGATACCTCTCCGTCTACTTCATAGCCAGCCCCCATGCGACAACGCCCGCCCAAATGGGTATAAAGTACTGCACCAACAGCCCCGGCGCACCCGCGTACCTCCCCTTTCCGTTCTGGTTCCAGTTGGTGTACCCAACGCTGTACAGTATCCTGCCCACGCTCCAGACGGCGCCCAGCGCAGCCGCCAACTTGGGCTGCGACAGTCCGCAGATCAGCAGGCAGCCCACGGTAGTGAGGTGAACCTCGCCAAAGTTCTGGTGGCCGCGCTGCGCGGCGTTGAAGGCGAGGAGCTGCGCTTTGCGCTCCGCGGGCGCGCTCTGCACTTGCTCCCAGGATGCGTATTCGAAGGGGTAGGGCACTTTCGCGGCTTTGCGGAAGCCGCCGACCCGGATGCCGAGGTAGGTGCTCGTGAGGAAGGTAGAGACTACCGAGAGGAGGACGAAGCTGCGGGATGTTAGCTGGCGAGAGATACAATTGGGCAATCGACGTACCCGTAGTCGGCGGGAACCTGGATAGCCGGCATGATGAGTGATCGGGTTGTATTGGTGGTGGATTGGGGCTCGTCTGTCGAAGTGTTGCGCGATTGGTTTCTTAGATGTTGAAATCACACACTTTGAGCGTCGAAGAAAAGGAGACCGGCGCAGAAAATTGTGGATTGGCCGTCGATATGGAGCTCTGGATGCCGCGCAGTTCCCCGGTCGAGTTTCAGCGGCCAAAGGCGGAAGAACATCTTGCCGACGGGTCGATTGCGCCGACTATAAGTGTGCGAGAGCTACACAGCATTTCTTAAGAACCACGGGTGTCTTGCGATGGTGGTGAGCATGTGCAGGTGTGATATAGATGTATGTTTACACAAAGTCGAGGATGACAGAGTTGGATGGCATTGATTGGCTGTCGGCCGATGACGACAGCGCTAGGGCTAATGAGCTGTGTACACTACACAGTATGCAAGCGAAGAGGTGGCACAGCATGCCAACTCGCATTGCGATGTACACTAGTAAATGTGATGTCTTCAGTTCCATACATCTCTATGAACTGGGAGCAGTCTTCAGACCCTTGTTCGGTAGAGCCCCGATCCCCAGCTGACAGCTCCAAGCGTGACGCAGTACGACTTCGTACTCGTGCAGTGAGAGAACAGCAAAGAGAGCAGCAAAGAGAGCCTGCTCTGCGCTGAGTTGAGTTGAAGACAGCGAGCGTACCAAATCCGTGTGAGGTACTTTGCACCGGCTTTGGATGCACGACTTTGTTGCTCAAGGTCTCCAGAGCATCGGCGCTTCCCTCATGACCTGCCAAAACGTCGAATACAGCCCTGGTTTTTGGCGGAGCATCCCGGAAAGCCGTTGCTCGCACCTTTCGCTCGTCGCAGAGTCATTCCAGCTTCGCCCCATGTATTGTAGTTCAAATGTCCACTCACAATCCTCTTTCATGCCACTTCATCCTGCACTCCATTCTGTCCGCCATCTGGCACCTTCCAAGCCTCAGGCAACTTGCCCACGAGCCCCTCCACGAGCCCCGCAACCTCCAGCGCCTTCTGCCTCTCCACCTCCGCATCCTTTTTGTCTGCTAGCGTTTCCAGCCCACCAAACAACCATAGCTCCTGGAGATCGCGTATGAACATCGACATGTTCTGTGTCGTTGTGACCTGCCACTTGTCAGCCGATCCCAAGCAATACTCTCGCCGGCCGACGCGCAGAGAGACAGCGGGGAGACCATACAATAGCCATGGCGCCTTCTTTGATCGCCAGTTCTTTTTGTGCGGATTGGCTATAGTCGGGGTTCTCGTCTTCGCGGGCGACGGCCAGGATGGCACGGTAGTGGTTCAAGAGCTCGTTCATCAGGTCGTTGACGCGATCTGCAGGCTCGTTAGCTGGGTGTCGCGCGGAAAAGAAGAAAGGATTTGCGTACTGCGCAGTGCGTGGGCGTTACGCTGCTTGGGGTCCATGATGTGTTGATGTCGAGCTTGAGTGCGAGCAGTTGGAGCATCAATGTTTGGTGGAGCTTGATGTCTTGTCGATAAGAGTCTGGCCCGTGCACTATTCAAGCGAACCGAGGCTTGGGATGTACCTTCGTACCCAGATCAATTGTAACAAACTTTTCCAAATGCTCACCATCAACTTTTACATGCTTGAGCAAATTTCCTATTCACTACGAACCCGTTCTCTCTGTATTCATGGCGCAACACTGGTCGATCCCAATCACATTCATCAGTCCGCCATCCTACATGCTCACGAGAATCTCGGGCTTCCTCTGTGCATGAATACTCCCTTGACGCAAGTCAGACAACATGTTATCGTCGCCGACCGTCGGTAGGCAAAACACAGACCCTGCTTCCGACCCGATCCGTTCCCAACATCCCCACTCTATAATTAGATATCCCCACATAGCACACGCAGTCCTCCCGACGCGCTATCCTGCACCGACAAGTGGGTTCTCGAATACAGGATGGGCTGAGAATCCTCTCGTCGTATCCAACCTGCATGGACTCAGCACTACGGGACCTTGCAGCGCCACAATCCCTATCCCCTAGCGTCAGAGGTCCGCACCAACACTCAGTCTCTCAGCTCTGGAGAACAGCGCCGTCCATGAGCCAGTAGCGCTAGCTATAGCACACCGGCATAATGCGCAGCGGCCTCCACTGCAAGACCTCGTATGTTGGGAATACCCTGGGGCCCTGGGCTGAGGCTCCACGTTTAAGCTGGTGAGACCAGGATGTTAAGAATTTGGTGTAAAGGTCTTGCCTCTTCCAGTGGATCAATGACCTGGGTAGGATTTGAGTCTGGGGGTGGACGCCACGACTTTGAAGAAAGCGAACTATCCTTTGCCGTGCGAGCGCCGTATTGACTGTGGTCTCTGGCGTGCTAAGGTGGACTGGAAAGCTGCTGATGGACTTGTAGCTCACATGTGGTCTGCTGACACGACAGTTGAACAGTTCATGAAGGAACAACGCGTTTCATGTGCTCAAGTCGCGCGAAAATCTGTTCGTAACTCATTGTGGCCGTTATTTGTGTACTTGAAGTAAAAGTGAAGCTCGATAATCGGTGCAAATGTATGGACACGAAAAGCAAAAGCATTGTGTACTGGGAACAGAAACAAAAGTCATGGCTGGATGCCTCGTGGCTGGTATCTTAGAAAATGGCAAGAAAATGTGGCTCAAAACCAAGAGGAAGGAGAGCCTCTGAAGCGAGGTATCACTGCCGTGAATGCCAAACCGAATCGTAAAAAGAGAGTGCATATATCTTGCCTTGAAAATCAGAAACCGGTAGTAGATACGTTCTTCCGTCGGAATATGGTACCAAAGGAAGTCTTTCGTGAGTGGCCCCAGGACTGATTACGCGTATGCGCCGCCGACATCGTCGTGACAGGGGTCGGCAGCTGATTGTCTGTACTGAGGTCTTCATATCGCCAAGTAGGGATCAAACTTTTCGCCGTCTTAACCTCCTCCACATAATTGTCGACATTGCAGCTGTATGGCAGCGATATCTCCAACACTGGCTTCTCTTTCTTCGCAGTCTTCGTCGGCTTGGAGAAGTTCGGGATCTTTGCGGGCGTTTGCTTGGTCTCGGTGTGTTCGATGAAGACCGAAGATGCAGACGTGGCTGCTTGCGTTAGCTGGGATGGATGGTGGCCCCAAGGAATACATACCAGAAGAAGCATCGGAATTGGCAGTGCTCGCAGAGTTCCGGGTGGAATCCCGAGAGCTACTCGAGAAGTATTCCTCCTCTGAGAAAGTCAGTCTGACGTGCTGCAACGGTCATGGAGTGTCAGACGTACCTGGCTGTATCGGAACAACCGGCAGCGGGCTGCTCGGCTTTGTCTTTGTCAACCGGCGACTACGACTGCGAGGCGGCGGTAACGGCTGCGTCTTGATTGGCGGTGGCAAAGGAACCGCGCGTGGATTTGAGTAGGCGTGAAACTCTTCAGAGTGCCTGTGATATAGTGTATGCTGGCTCTCTCTACGGGCAGGCTCTGCCCTATGCACGACCAATGGAGGCGGTAATAGTTTGGCGTCGTAGATAGGCATGTCCTGAATGATAGCTTCAATAGAGGTAGGCTCTCGGGTTCGATGCGTCTGCCAGCCGGAACCAGGAAGACTGTACTCGCTGACTGTGCGAGAATGAGTATGAGACTGGGTATAGGACAAAGCTGCGGAGCGACGTATGATGTCGCTCTGTCTTTTACGGTTCGCTGCGATTCTTGCTCGCGCTTCTTCCGCAGTCATAACAGCTGGGCTCTCAGTATGCGCCGGCTTAGTCGGATCGATTGGGGGAATTGGAGCAGGCCTGGCCGGTGGAGGTGGTGGCAATCCAGCAGGTTCGACAACAATCTTAGGCTCCTCGACTGCTTTGCTGGCTCTCTTGGTCCTTGAAAAGACGGTCATGATGGCGGGGGACCAGCAGCAGCGTGCGACAGTGAATGTGGCCGTAATGGATGCTTGCGTGCCAGCAATATGAGAGCCCGGAGAATTTCAGATTGTTGCTACCGATACACCTAGTAATTGAGGTGCATTAGCCCAGTGGGAGCCCACTGAACTATAGTAGGTCCGGCAATAAGTTGGACTATGGCGACGTTGGTGATGTTAGTGATCGACGAATAGGTTCGCTAGTTCCCGTCTGGAGTCGGGCTCAACCATCAAGATCCATAGCATCGGAGATCCTAAGCTCATGAAGCCAGAAGGTCAGCTAGAAAACTGACACTGTCACGACCGGCGAAGAAAGCTGACTGTGCGAACACTTAACCACCCGGAGCTGAACCACCATCGCGTTGCGTTTGCACTGATTCGTCGTGCATAAGAGGACACGTCTTAAGACTCCGAAGGCAACCTTCCCTACTGGGGGAAGGGGTAGCGATGTAGATCCTAGGACGAGCGAATACCAGCCACGACCGTATCGACCATCCGGAAGCTGACGAAAATGCCGAAGCTGTAAGAAGCCACTAAGCAAGGAAGGCTGCTCTGAACCCTGCGAGGCGTCCTGTGACTACCCCGACCCCATCTATCTGTCGCACGTGAGGGAGAAAATGTGGCCACCAGTTACGCGCATGATAGTGAAAAACATGAGATGTTACTATAGATTACGACGTAGCGACTGTTGCAAGAAGCCGTCGGTCCGGCTGTTGGTTCCACAAAATTAAAGAAGTTAACGGGTCCCGAAATGCACGACGAGAGCGACCGCCGGTCGGCCTGCGCTAGTGAGCGCAATCCTGGGTTTCGGTGTGCGGGATAACAAGGGCTGGAGAAGGTCTGTGTCGTAGAAGGATGCGAGGCTGTGGTGTGGCTTCAGGCCTTCTCGTATCGATAACGAACCTGTGCATCGGTACCAAATATCGTCGACCCCAACGCCAACGTCTTGACGCCGCCGTCGCTGAAAACCGAGTTTCTCGCAACTTCGCGCCAGAGTCTCTAAATTCGCCTTTGCCCAAAGGGAGAATTACGCACCCTTGTTCATGGGGGCTAGAGTAAGCTCGAGTCCGTTCATTCACGCTCTCCGTCAGCAGCCACGACTTAGCCCCAGTGATACAGAAGTCGAGACCTTCGAGATAGGTAGTGGTCCCACTCAGAAACTGGCGATCTCAGATTCAAGACAGCTGGCGCATAGACTCGATCTCAATGACGGTAGGGTCGTCACGTGATTTTCTGATCCCGTGACTCATTTTGCACCCGGGCAGTGGACTGAGGTTCCCACCGGGGCGGCTTAAACTTTCCAGCTGAAGTCCGGGTACCACATTTTGCAATGGGTGGCCTCACACGCGGTCAGTGCGTCGAGAATGTCGATGTTCACACGAAGGGATCAGGCAATACTTCGAACATTAGGAATGGGGACTTTCAAACCTGAGCACTATGTAAAGTCTCGTGACGCCATTCGATGGCGAACTCTGGACTTCGCGGGGACCTACCAACTTATAGCACCACGAATTCGCAGCCAATCGATCACATCCTTTCAACATCCAAGGCCGGTAATATCTAGTTGAGGTGTTGGGTGCACTTCCACGAAAGGCGCGTGTAGAAACTTCGTCCACTACATGCTCGATTTGAGTGACAACTGCTTCTTATGTGAGGTACACCTGCTCACTTTTCTTGGGGAACTGGTACCAATTTCCGAGCGGATCAGTCATGGCGGACAGTGCTGTTCTGAAACACGAACCCCTGTGCGGCATGGCGGGGTAACGAATCCGCCAGCTCCACTGCCTCTCACGGGAAGGTGAACACTGACGATATAGTATCAGGATATAAAAACCGCCACAATCTTCAAGGATGGCGTTACATCATTCGGGGAACTGTTTGCTAATACTTCAAGAAGGTACTCGCACAGTCCCTAATAGCCAAGATAATTTGCTAAGAAGATAGGAAGGTGCAGCTGTTATGTGTCAGAAAGCGAAGAGTTGTTTGAACCCAAGCAGTTGCCCTTCCAACCTGCAACGAAAATTGGTCCTGTTGATATGGGAATACACCCTGACGAGGCAGGTTGGGTTGCGATTCGTGAACACGTCGCCCGGAAACGGTGCGGGAAACGCGTGGACAACCAAGACCTCTCCGCTAATCTCACCTACTCTTCACTCGCCCTCGATGAGATTCGGGTCTTGGAACTCAAATGTGGATGTTACGAAGCTCCTCTCGATGGCTCTCTGCACGTCGCCAACATCGACTTCGCATACCCTGTTGTCAATGGATTCATGCGGAGAACAAACCACGCGATATCTCTCACCGAGGGTGGACCCGTCTGGTATACGGCATTGAGTTATACGTGGGGTGCTCCGATCTTCGACGTGCAATTCCATTTCGCAGATGACACCTCAATACAAATTACCCGCAGCCTAGCCTCGGCCCTGAAACACCTAAGAAGCCAGACGGACAGCATATATTTGTGGATCGATCAAATCTGTATTAACCAAGCAGACATACAGGAGAAGCAAAAGCAGATACCGTTGATGGGTTTGATCTACAGCCATGCAACCAACACCGTAATCTGGCTAGGCGACGAGGGAGACGACAATCCCCAGCTAGCTTTTCACGTTCTTCAAACAGTACATGAAAGGTTGATATGGTATGACGGTGAGATCAAGGCCAACGACTTCGAGCGATTGAGATCCCCTGCCCTTGCAGCTCCCGAGTGGGCCGAAGTAAACAGGATATTTTCCAGACCATGGTTCGAACGGCTCTGGGTAGTCCAAGAAGCAGTCCTATCAAGGAACTTGTACGTGAAATGTGGCAAGGCAGTCGTGGCTTGGGAAGACTTTGCGTTGTGGTCTACAACAGTGGAGTCTTGTGGCATCGGAGCTTTGTTAACAGGCTACGCACCAGTAACGAAGATCCAATCTGGTCTTAGAACTATGTACGAACTATCTACGTTCCGTACTTACGTTCAGACCCAGGAAACGCCATTGTCTCTGCTTGAGGCACTGGTCATGACTCGATACGCAAATGCATCAGTCGCTAAAGATAAAGTATACGGAGTCCTTGGTATTGCGTCTGCCATGAGTTCAGGAACGGGCTCCTTTGAGGGTGTCTCAGCCCCGATCCAGCCGCGATATGCTGAAGATGTGTCCGTTCGAGACGTGTTCCTGGAGGCTGGCACTGCAGAGCTTCCCATGTAATTGTTTCGGCTTCTTTCCTGTGTAGACCATGACAGTCCAGCGAGTCCATCCTGGATACCCGATTGGACTATGCCTAGAGAAACAGAATCTCTAGGTTATTCGACCAGATCTTGGTCATTCTATTCTGCCTGCGAGCCCCTGTATGATCCAGAAACTGGAAAAGCGTATGGAACCGACTACGCACTTGAGGACAATAACAAGTCCTTGGTCCTCCCGGCCATAGTTGTTGACATTATAGCAACACTAGGCGAGCCGCTGGACGAGGAACCCTTCGTGTTTATCAACGACGGTTGCGTACGCGGGTGCCCTTGTTGGTTCTCGTACCCGACTGGTGAAACCGTGTGGGACGCATTCTGGAAAACATTGGCCGCAGGAAAGGATGGCTCATCCAATGGAGATGTGCCAAAAGAGTACAGTGAAGTTCTCAGTCTCATTGTCGACGAATGCATGGATGAAGAACAACACATACCTGGTCAGCCATACACTCTTCGCCGACAGAAAGGCTTCTTCACACTCAAGAGTCTCACTTCACGCAAACCGAAACAAACTTTGGACGATATGAGGAAAGCGTTCCGCTCTGCGATGCACTGTCGAGCATTTGCTATCACTAAGAACGGACACTTCTGCCTAGTTCCGAGAGGCACCAGGGTGAACGATGCCATTGTTGTTCTCCAGGGAGGACATATACCGTTCGTCATAAGGAGCCAAGACGATGCCGCCAAAAAGGGCTTTGAACTGATCGGCGAGACATATGTACACGGAATAATGAAGGGCGAGGCTTTCAACAACAATAGTGCGCAGCTTAAGAAAATCAGGTTGATATAGAATTGCCCCACCAAGAGAAGGATAATTATCTCGTCCTCCATACCGTTAAATAACTAAGTCCTTCGCGCGCTTGAAAACTTCAACCTACCGGCTTTTATGCTGCTTCAGTGCGCGAAATGCAGCATCCAAGATTCTGAGCCTGTCAAGAACTCTTGTTGCATACGTCATGAGGCTCATTCTGGATGCACGCCATGTACAGCTACATACACATCTTATGAGCTGCATTCAGCAGGTTCGAGACCCGTACTGCTCACGTAACAGCACTGGAGTGGTAACTCATACCTTCATCACAGCTTCGCAGCCTAGGATGTGGAGGCTCATACCTTTTAGCACCACGTTCTCCACGCGACTGCACTATATGAGCTCCGCAATTTCTGGGTCCCCCTTGTCCACGATTTTCTACTGGAGCTGATATATGAGGCATGTCAATCAGCAGCCTTTAGCCGAAGCGCTCTGCACCGCTGTCGATATTGCGCGCAACCGAATCTTATTGCCGGGACCACATGGTATACAGAGGCCAATCTAAATTCTGCAGTCTACCTCTCCTGGGTATATAAAAGGTCTCAAGTACATGCGTGTGGGGCCTTTGTGGGAGGCTTGTCCCGTGACCAGTGTAACCATGATTTATGTATAGGTCGCCTTCCCTGCAAAGTCTTGCATCTACGAACGGCAGGACTTCTATCCAAACACTCACTCTGTGTGTATACCGCGCTAAGATGATCTTCTCGACTTTGCTTTTCGCGGCGACCGCTGCGGCGCTGCCGAAGGCCCTGGAGCACAGGCAGGGAGGTCAGAACACGATGCTTCGATTTGGTTGCTCGCAGGTTATCATAGATCGCATTGATCCGCTCGTCAATCCAGGTCTTGCTCCATCGCCGCATATGCATCAGGTACGCATGCGAACTATTTCCACAACATAAGTGTGGTGCTAAATTTCTCCCAGGTCGTCGGGGGCAACTCCTTCAACACCACCATGCAATCCACAGACATTGCCAAGATCTCAACCTGCACTACTTGTGGATACTCGGAAGATGTACGTGCTTGGTGAGGGCGATCTGGCCAACGTACTGATTCGGCAATAGTTCTCCAACTACTGGACTGCCAATCTGTACTTCAAAGCGAAAAACGGAACTTACAAGCGTGTGCCCCAAATACCGAACCGAGACCTTTTCAACGACAAGTACACAGGGAAGACGAATGGTGGTTTCGTCGTCTACTATGTTTCTCCAGGAAAGGGCAAAGTAACTGCGTTCAAGCCAGGTTTCCGTATGCTTGTCGGTGACGCAAACAACCGCGTGAGCAAGAACCTCAAGTCACAGACCTGTTTTCGCTGCTACACTGGGCCGAACTTTGGAGGCGACAACGCGGCGCCTTGCCAAGATGCAAAGTACTATTCTCACTGGCCGGTGTTGCCGTCACTGACATAACCAGGCTCGATACCGAGGCCCTGCCGAAAGCGGCCTGCCCCGGTGGCATTCGATCGAATATCCTTTACCCCACGTGCTGGGATGGAAAGAACCTCGATTCGCCAGACCACAAGGTATGTTTGGGATATTAAATGTACAATCGGAGTCGAGCTAACTCAAGGATGTAACAGTCGCACGTAGCGTATCCAAAGGCCGGACCCGCATTATTCACCGGCTCAAGCGTCGGCGGTGATTGCCCATCGACTCACCCAGTGAAGATCCCACAAATCATGCTTGAGGTAAGCGTTTCTTGCATGAGTGGTCGAGAGTATTGTTAACAAATAGTTGCAGATTGTCTGGGACACTAGGCAGTTCAACAACAAAGCAGACTGGCCCACCGACGGTTCGCAGCCCTTCGTCCTCAGCACTGGCGACGCTACTGGCTACGGTCAGCACGGTGACTACGTCTTCGGCTGGAAGGACGACTCTCTGCAGAAGGCTATGGATGATGCTAAGGGCTGCATGGGTGCCAACTGCGGTAGCCTCAAGACTCAGCAGCCCGACGCCGGCAATACGTGCAAGGTGCCCAGGCGGGTCAACGAGGACGCCGATGGCTGGCTGAGTGAGCTTCCCGGTATGGAGATGCCTATGGTCATGTAGGTGGTATTGCTAGGAGTGTGCCATGATGTAAATTCTGGAAACTTGCTGCGTAGCTATATAGAAAGGAGTCCATAGGTCGTCAAATCATGATTAGCTATTGCAACATACGACTACGTTCACATGAGAGCATGCTAAATCATTGCGACAAAGCCCGCAATCAAACCTACAACGCCCGTAAGTGGTTTTGCAACACCTGCAGCAGCACCTGGCGAGCTAGAAGAGGGACTGCTTTCGCTTGTAGGTGAGGACTCAGACTCGGTCTCGGAGACCGATGACCCAGTCGCAGTACCGGTAGACGCAGCGCTGTCGCCGCTGTCGGTGTTGCTCGAATGCTTGGTAGAACTCGAAGTTCCAGTGGGTGAAGGACCAGTGGATACAAGTTTGCCAGTCAAGGTGTGTATCACGATGGACACACAGTAGATTTAGACTTTTTACAGCAGGCACTCCCGAAAGAGTGTAAGTTTCCCATGTATAATTGCGATTGAATGCCAGTGTACTTACCACCGTAGCTTTGTATCAGGGTAAACGGTTCCTTGCCCAGATCCGTTGCCCAGCAGCCCAGGTATGACTGTGGATTTCGCACCCGCGGTTTCCAAGATGACGAAGCTGAAATCCACCGCAGGTCGGAGGCTCCCTAGGCGGTCTTTGCACGGCGCTCGCGCTCAAACCCTCCCCGCAGCAATTGCTTGGGGAGGTCCTGCCTGGTTGGACCAGCACGTGACTACGCGACTGCCCCACAATAATTTTGGGGTGCCTTCCGTAACTGCCTCCGACTCTCTCACTTTTTCTTCTCGCTCTCTCGCTCTCTCGCTCTCTCACTCTCTCACTCCATACCACAACCTCAATCCGCGTAACCAACCACTTCATAAACTCTTACTAAACTTCACTTGCCATTCCAAATGGCACGTACCGAACAAGGTATTGTCCCATGATGTGCTGTAGTCGGATGCATAGTAACCGTAACAGACATGACGACCGAGCTCGAGGATGCACGGCGATGGCATCGGGCGGCCGTTCGACGAGGGCGCTCCGATTTGGTACTCTTTGCCGAGAGCCGAATCGCCGAGTTGGAGGCCGAGTTGCAACGCTTCGCGGAAGACCGCGATATGCTTGCCGCCGAACAGGCCATGCTTGCCGCCGAGGCCGAAAAGGACGCACAGGCGAAAGCCCGTGAGCAGGCCAAGAAGCAGGCCCAGCAAGAGGCCGCCACCAAGGCCGCTCGTCAAGAGGCCGCTCGTCAAGAGGCCGCTCGTCAAGAGGCCGCTCGTCAAGAGGCCGCTCGTCAAGAGGCCGCTCACCAAGAGACCGTTCGTGAGGCCTCCTACGCCGGGACAGCCAAGAAGGCGCAGGCCGTGCGCGAGCGCGCATCCCACGAGGCCGAGATGTCGGCGCAGGAACAGCGTCGCCGGGAAGCTTTCGAGGCCAAGGCGAGGACTCAGGCCGAGGCCGTGAAGAACAAGTCTGCCTTGCGGCTGAGAGCCCAGTAAGTATCTCTCCGGTTACCTGTTTGTCCTAATGGGTTACGCGCTCTGTAAGATTGGGTACTGACATCGATATAGACGGCCGACCGAAGAAGAGGTCAAGCAACTTTCGGCCGAACAGGTGCGAGGACGGTTCGCCCAATGTAAGCTTGATCGTATCATACTTGCAGCATTGACTGACTGTATTCTAAGGGTTCGTCGAGGAATGTGTGGCCTACGCCCATCGCGTTCGACAAGAGGAGGGCCGTTTAGATGCACAAGGCTCGAGGCCGCTCTTTGCAGGCGCCTACCGACCGTTTTCCTTGACCGGGACCAACGTCATCTACGTCAAGGGTCGATCTACCCCCAGGCCGATCATCGATTGCGGGACGAGCTGGTCGCCGACATACAAGCGGCATACAGGGCCGGCACGTTGCCCGGATTACTGAATGGGCCGCCGCCTACCTTCCAGGACTGGCGATGGTCGTTCCATCGAGGTATGTTACACCGCTTGGTGTAGTGTCAGCATATGCTAACTGTGTAGGCGTGGACACGGCCGGCCTGGAGCTCAAGGACCAGGATGGCCAAGTCGATCCGGCCGATATGGGCTTTACACAGGGGTCGTGGGGGTACAACCTGTGCTACCGGGACGCTCTGCACGGCCATGGATGTCCTCTACCGGCCGATCAATGCTTCCGCCGCCACACTGACCTGAGGTGGCATGAGGCCGTTCATATCGCCAAGACGGCGAAGGGCCGAGATTTTCTGATCAATTATGCCCAATCCTGGACTAGGCGGTGGCCGAGCAAGAAGTTCGACAGCGACCGTGAAGGCCGTGGCCTTCCTATCGCCTGGCCGTTCCCACCTGCGAACATGCAGCAGGCCGAGGACCTCAAGCACTACCAGCAGTGGCAGTGGTCCATCCTCCCGAAGGGCCGCCAATTGCGAGAGCTCTCGCATCTTCCTGTGGCCGCTGACCGTGGTGGAGATGCTGGCCGTGGTGGACATGGTAGTCGCCAGGTTCGGCTAGGGGGGGTGGAGTTGGGTGATGATCCGCTCGATGAGTGGTAAATCATCGCAGGTATCTGCGCTGATCACTGTTCTTCGTTCGCCGAGGTTATCGCAATGCGCATGCGATAACACTCTCCCAGCGTGGCCGTCGACTACACGCGAGGGGGATTCAGCGATGCCCATCCGTGTATAACGTCTATGTATCAATACAAGATTCCTTTTGCAATGTTCTAATGTGCACTTACTGCATTGTCTATGTGCATGACGACCGCCAGCAAGTACTTATGGGATTCGAGTTGGGCGTGGCGTTGGGAAGGATGAGTTTTTAGCCCAACAAGCGAGAGATCCTCCCTTACGTAAGTGCTTACTGACATCTACACTCCAAAGGTAACATCGGCGATGTCGGGAAGTTTGATGATCATGGTTTTCTGATTGTTGACTCGAACTACAAAGTAGTGACCCGTAAAGTGATAGACAAATATGGACATGGACATGGACTGCTGTCCAAAAGTGATACAAAGGAAGCGTTGTGAGTGGATGAGTTTGATGATCATGGATAATGACGTTTGTCTATCACTTTACGGGACACTACTTTTGTAGTTTGAGTCAACAATCAGAAAACCACATGGACAATGACAGGGATTGGAAGACGGACAGGAGCCTCGGTTTCCTGCCCATGTATCACGTCCATCGTTGTTGCAGTACCCCGCTGCCCGCTTCCCAAAGAGGAAGGTCTCGACACTCCTCAGCACCATGATCAGCGCCGAAACCAACCGTTGACTGTCCCCTCGTCGGGTTTTCCGGTATTGTCTTTTCGCTAAAATCCCGTATGAAAGTGTAAGGTGTTGCGTCTCGACTGGTTAAAATGCTAAGCCTTCGGACATGCCATATTCCAGCAATCTTATTCACACTCTCACACTGATGATAGATGCATGATCCCAGCTACAGGAATAAAGCTAAACAATGCTACCTCACAAAGCAACACGACGATCAATCTTCAAGGACGACTCGGGCCCATGCCCTATTTGTGGACGAATTAATCAATGCGGCATATTTCGGGCAAACGCTCTCCAATGCGGGGGCATCTCGCTGTATATAGCGTGTACGACATCGAGAATGTACTCCAAACTTTGGCCCTTGTAAGGAACTATACTCGCGCTTGTGGTGCTACGTCAATCACTGGCGTCCGAATTCATCGTATACGAAGAATAGAAGATCAAGAATATTAACGCGAGTTACGGCGCGATGTTGCCACTTGGGGGTGCAGTGATGTGGCTAGCTTGCACAGTCGCAGCCGAGATTGCACCTGCTTCATACCTAAGGACGCCATCAGCCCGGCAACTTGCGTGGCATCAGCTTGAATATTACGCATTCATACACTTTGGGCCTAACACCTTTACCAACGAAGAGTGGGGACGCAGTCAGAGCACTCCAGATGTATTCAACCCAACTGCATTGGACACAGACCAATGGGCGAAAGGGTTCGCAGACGCGGGCATGTCAGGCATGATTCTGACAGCAAAGCATCACGATGGCATGGCGCTGTGGGCCACCAATACGACAAACTACAAAATTGGAAACGGAAAGTGGGCAAAAGATCGTATCGCGGATGGACTCAGTGCAGATGTTGTCCGAATGGCCGCCGCATCGGCGCAGAAATACGGCATCAAATTTGGCATATATCTTTCGCCATGGGATATTCATCGCGACCCAGCTATGCCAAAGCCCAACCTCACTGGAACGATCTACGATGAGCCACAGATCTTTGGCGACAATACTACAGGCGATTACAACGATCTGTATGCACGTCAACTAACGGAACTCGTGACGTTGAAATACGACAACGGCTCGCAAGGTCCTCTGTTCGAACTCTGGCTCGATGGCGCAAGTAGCTCGGACACTGTGCAGACGTTTGACTGGGCAAGATTCCGCGACATCATCCGCGAGAACCAGCCCGACGCGGTCATGTGGGGACACCAGGGAGTGGATGCAAGATGGGTTGGCAACGAGGATGGCTACACATTGCCGACGAACTGGCACACGATCAGCAGAACGCAAGACCAGACACACTACGAGGGCGAAGAACTGCAAACCGGGGTCCGCGACGGGCTGTATTGGACGCCTGCGGAAGCTGATGCGCGGATCCGTGATGGCTGGTTCTGGCATGCCAACGAAAAACCCAAATCGGCAGATGCACTGATGAAGATGTATATGGAGTGTGTGGGACAGAGTGTTAGCCTGCTGCTCGACGTGCCACCCGATACAACCGGGCAAATTGCCAAAGAAGATCTGGAGGTCCTACAGCAGTTCAAGGAGCAACGCGATGCTTTCTTGAAGCGTCCGCTGCTTACTCCCAATCTCAACGTCAGTGCAAGCAGTGTACGTGGAGGTGATAACACGCAGTTTGGTCCGGCCAACGTGCTTGACGCCAGCGCTGGAACTTACTGGGCGATGAACGACAATGAAACTACGGGCGTATTGGAGATCCATCTTGACAACGTGTACATCATCGATGCTATAATACTGCAAGAACACATCGCTCTTGGTCAGCGAATTGGTGGGTATGCGGTTGATGCAGGCGTGGATGGGGCATACAGCAGGATTGTCAATGGCACATCGCTAGGCTACAAGCGAATCTGGAATCTCACGACAAGTGTGGAGGCGAACGAAATCCGACTGCAAATATTTCAGGCAAACGCAACGCCCTTAATCAACAGCGTGCAGGCGCTTGGGTTCAAGAAGTGATGGAGGAGGGAAACCGAGAATGTTGAAGGACAAAGTGGAGAACAGCGCGTCGTCAAAAGTTATGAGCGCACTGCGTTACCCTAGTAGAACTCATGTAGTACCCACACTGTGACCAGGTACTGTATATACAACAAGCATGACTGCTTCCTAAAGTAGCATTACTCTCAAGCTAGATACATTGATGCGCCCTGCAGTATGGTTTCTTCTAAGAGTATTTTCACATACTCTGTTCAATCTAAAACCCTTTTCTTACGTCCTTCACATAATCAAAAGCAACGCAAGACCTTTGCGTCATACACACTCATCATAACAATGACCCAACCCAACAGAGTCACCGAAATAATAATATTGATTGTCCTCAAGACAGGTAAAGAAATCGCTAACAATGAACTCCTCTTGCGCCGTAGCTTCTGTATTGGTGGTAGAGGAGACATCAGGCTCCATGTCAGAACTGGCTACTTCCTTCGTGACCAGCAGTGTGTCGCGGCCGCTCGGTGTAGCGGGCGGAGTCGGAAGCTGGTACGCAAAGTCCAGGACCTTGCTGTCATCGGCCACGAAGTCAGACGTAGCATTCGACAACGACTTTTGGTCATGTTGATGAAAAGAATACTCTTCGTTAACAGACGGCCATACGGTAGCCATTGATAGCTGCTCAGCAGCCCATTGGGCATCGTCGTACGTCGGATCGACTATTGGATAGGTCATCGGAAGTGAGGAGTTCGGTAAGCCGTGGAAAGCATAGCAGCCCACTGTTGTGTCTCCGTCGACTTTGGCATTGCCGTAGAAGTTGTAGCATTCCATATTTGTCTCTCCATCGATCTTTCCGATGCCGAGGATAGGCTCGACGAAGGTTGTAGCTTCAGCTGCGTGCTGATTGTCGGCAAACTCGAAGATGGGAGTAGGAGGTCAAGTGGCTGATAGATTAAAGTCCAAATCGAGGTCTTGGAGAGAATTGCTGGTCACTTTATCGGGAGTTGACTTGCAGCCACTGGGCATATCGGGATCAGCAATACCCGCGATGATGCGTCGTAACGCTAGTGGGAAGTCCGAGATTATATCCAATTTAATTTCAATCGGCACCTTTGCTTCGACGCTGAGACGATCGAAAACCCAGTTCTGGATCCTCGCTGCGAAGACGTCGAGTAGATCATGGCCAATCCCTCCGTCCCGGGTGATAAACTCAGTATTGTTAAAAGGCGCCGCTGAACACTTCTCGCTAATATTATTATGGTCAATCCCAAATGGGGCCTGAATTTCGTGTCTGAGCGGAGACGGAATCTCGTCTTTCGGCACCTCTGGGAATAGAATAATAAACGCGAGCTTCCACTTCTCCTCGAGCGTCTTCAGACTGCGAAACCGGCCGCTTTTAAAGTTGAGTTTATCGAGGATATCCTTGGAGAGGTTGTGGACGTCTTTTAAGTGATCTCTATATATGTTTAGCTTGTTCTACAATCTGTATTCATCGTGGCGGTTACAGACCTTATCTTCGCTACCTCGCTAAACCCCGTCATCCGGCACGAGTGCGCCTTGCACGGCTCGTGAGGACTTTTAATAAAAAAAGGACATAGTACTCTAATAACATCTCCATTTGTACTAATCTTGGTTCTAACTCTACGTTGCGAATGATCTGAGCCAGCTGCTCCGGAGTCCTTTCGCTTTCTATTTGCGTTGCGCTCGCATGGCGAGGCAGAGCTAGTTGCAAGGTGCGACATCGCGATTGATCGATTGTACGATGGGGTGCGAGTGCGCTTTTATTATTATTCTCGTGTAGAGGGTATATTGGTTGTATTCTACGGGCTGCGAGGCTTCTCGAGCGACACAGGCAGAGATACAGTTAGTCGCTTTTACGAGTCGGTGACGACTGCGAGGACAGACGATCAACGCTCTTGCGACTTCTTACTATATATCCAAGTCAGTCTGACTTACTGACTGACATGCGATAGACGACGTGAAAGGGAGAACTATTCTGTTGAATAGTTTGTTGGATAAAATTCAAATATTGGCTATGAGGGTGAAAGAACAAAGGAGCAGACGAGACATGGCGCGCTTTAAATACTCCGGCCAGCAGGGGTTTCGGAAAGCGAGAAGTCGCTCTTTTAATGATCAAAATAGCTAAAACTACCGTATAAACCGGCACAGGCGCTTTGGTGCTAACCGTTTTGAGCGGGCAAATACAGGTGTCCAATTGGGTGTAGAGCTCTAGCTTCTTCTTCGACCTGATTCTAGCCAATAAAACACGTTCTGCTGGCTCTTACCGCCCACCTAAAATGGGAAGTGCTGGTTTATACGGTATAGTGGACGTAATAGGTTAGAGGGCGGAGTAAAACACCAATGAGGTACACACTAGTGCAGTCGCACATGTGATGGCAGAGACTGGCGCGTACAGACGTTATTTGATAGCTTTGGACCCCAATTTATCGTCTCATGGCGCTTTTATGATTTAATTTATTATTTGGTGGAATTTTCAAAATTCAATTTAGTTCTTGTTGGGAGTGTGTCTGGGCAATTTGGAACTTTGGAAACAACCGACTGTAGAAATTGTTATCTAAAAGCCATGCCACGCGGTAGCGAAGTACAACTTGCTGAGCATGCGACGATCTTCATTGTTGCTAATCTACTTTTCTTTCTTCCAGGAGGATATAATTGGCTTCAGCTTTAGGTCAGTACGTCTCTTGTAGGACGATTTTTACGGTGCTCTAGTTGCTCATCCATACGTTGGTCGAAAGCCATCAAGATATGGCCTTCTATGTTGCTGCCTGTAAGCATCTACGATACAATCTGCAGCAAGGAGTCGCCCATCGCCCCCCTCATCCAGTGACAGGATATCTGAAACGTCTTGATTATATAGTCTCTCGCCTCGTGGAAGTGGGATCCACCTTCTCTACACAGCACCACAGAGCACCTTCTACAGGGCGTCACACAGCACGTTTAGCATGGGAACAACGCCCTTGAACACTCATGATGTTTGCAGGCATCGTTGGGCGTAGAAATAGGGCGGTCAACTGAATGGACTGATAGATTGCTAGAGGAGCGGGAAGAGCAGGAGAAGGAGGCGCGGGAACAGGTGCAGGATGTCCCCATTACGAGAAATCTCTCGTTGGGTACGCAAAGAACGGGCGTCCGCTATCGATTGAATACTGAGCGATCTGAATTGGCCGCCTAAACCCTCCATGGCCCATGCGTCTGTAGGCAAGTCGTCGAAGTACTCCAGCAGCAGACAGAACTCTCAAGGTTGCGCAAGCCGAATTTTGAGTGTTTCTCTGAATACAATATTTTAATTTATAGTTTTGCATTGCCCCCTCCTAGCGGTAGAATCTTCACGCGTTCAAACGGCACGCCCAAATGCCAGAATACCTGATCCCACCGATCATTCCCAAACCAGCTCCTCGCCTCCCCACTCTTATTAGTGCCCACAATCCACGGCGCGCCAAATGCTCCCGATCCGCTCGTGATATCAATAACCCGTTTCTTATTCTCGGGTGTGAGCGCCTTCTTCATGATCTCACGGATCTCTTGAGCAGGAAAGATGCCATCGAGTGCTTTGAGCACACCTTCAGGCTTCGAGATGTTGATCCCTTTGCTCCAATAACCCGAAGCAAAGGCTTCGAACGTTGCATCGAAATTTTCGGCAGGGTAATTAAATTTTACGAAAGTCGCGATGCGCACCGGCTTTATCGTTCAAAATTACATTCCAGCTCATAAATGTGATTTGGGGGTAAAAATTGACTTACGAACAAGGACGATATGGGAAAAACTTCTGGCGTGACAACTTTTAGGCCGAGCAAATTTCCTGTGAGGTCGGTGTCTTGGGCCGAGAAAGCGGCTTTCCATTGAGGCGTTGGAGTCCATGGGTTGCCTGCGCCATCGCGTGCGGCTCCGAGGAAGAATGGCAGGATCTCGACTTCTACACCGTGGGCGTTGAGGAGAGGTCTGTAGTTTACAATGTTGGTGAAGGCGAACCACGAGTACGGTGATACTGAGGGACGTTGAGTGAGAAAAGTCTGGGTAGAGAAGATGATCGTCGAGACTTACCACAATCGATATAAATGGT
The DNA here is from genome assembly GCA_010093485.1 of Karstenula rhodostoma CBS 690.94. NCBI lineage: Eukaryota > Fungi > Ascomycota > Dothideomycetes > Pleosporales > Didymosphaeriaceae > Karstenula > Karstenula rhodostoma. The sequence continues at coordinate 514,694 of MU001495.1, read as the reverse complement.
GATTTTTCCATTGTTAGACATGTCGCCTGTCAGCAGTCAAGCTGTAGATGTCGAAGGTTTCGTGTGGTCCAGGTTCTCTATAAGCGCGGCGTGGACATGCGTGGAGGAAAGGGCGGAGGAAAGTGTGGGGTGCAGTGTGGGCCCGGGGGTCTTTCCAAGCCGCGGCTGCTCGGCCACGACTAATCACACCTGGTCACCGCTGTTGTGTCCCTGCGACGCACGTAGCCACCATCGTCTACTTAAACATGCTAATGATGGAGCTTACGTTTATCACGAGCCGGATCTCTTACAGGAAGGTGAACATCAGCGATACAGTATTAGGGGAAGATTCTAAACTTGTATAGTAGCCTAAGTTACTCTAGGGTTCACTATTCTATAATTGACTAGCAAAGTCCTTAGCTTATATCCGGTCTATATGTTCCTATGAGAGCCGGATTCTACAGCATCGCCATACATTCTAGCTATCCCTATCTGACAATGCCGATCGAGTCATCCTATCCCCCTATTACCATCCCAGCCGTTGATGCATGGACATTCTTTCTCGAACAGCCGGATCGCGATTACCCGAATGATCATGGTCTGTCTCCGCATACGTGCTTCGAATGGCGCCTAACATGATCGCAGTGCTATTTGTTGATGTTGCCACCAACCGAAAGCTCACATATGACCAACTTCGTTCCAGCGCTGAAAAATTTGGAAGGGGCCTCCAGGAGCAGTGGCGCTCGCGCAAGGGCGATGTTCTGGCTATGATGACGCCAAACACGATTGATATCGCGCCTGCTACTTTCGGAGCGTTACTTGTAGGAGGCGTGGTGTGTCCTCTGAATTTCATGTACACGGTCGATGAGCTGGCGTCTCAGTTAACATCTTCGAAAGCCAAGGGACTGCTGACGAACGTGGCATGTCTTGAAGTGGCTTGCAAAGCAGCATCTAAAGTCGGCCTTCCTCTGGATCGTATACTTCTGGTTGGAGATGGCAAGCCGACGAAACCCGTGCGGCACTTTTCTACCCTAAAGAGTGCGTCGAAGAGTGCGGCGCAAGTTAACATCAACTCCAAGGAAGACCTGGCATATCTGTTGTACTCGTCGGGAACCACTGGCGGGGTGCCATGTTGACGCACGAAAATATTGTCGCAACCACCATTCAACTCGCTGTAGCCGAGGGCAATGACAGGGATTAGAAGACGGACAGGAGCCTCAGTCTCCTACCATGTATCACATATACGGTAGGTATAATGTTTTCACTGTCAAACGTTCACTAATGTACACAGGCATCGCCGCCCTCTTGCTGGTACCCGTCTTCTACGGTGTGACTACCCACGTTATGCAAGGTTTTGACCTCGAGCGATTCTGCCAAGACGGCGGAAAGCGAGGAAATCACAATGGCATACATTGTTCCACCTGTTGCACTCGCATTAGCGAAGGCCCCCATGGTCGACCAGTACAACCTCAAGTCCCTCCAGGACCTACACCCCTCCGCTGCTCCAGTACCTGTAGGGATAATCAAAACCATGCACGAGCGCCTAGGCGCTTCAATTCGCCGGACTTACGGTCTTTCCGAAGCCGCGCCAGCCGTGTGTTCGCAGCGTCTGGAGGAATTAAACAACTCAGTGGGTGCATCCGGATGTTTGTTACCCAGCATATCAGCAAGGCTCGTGAGCGATGGCAATGAAGTAGATGTAGGCGGAGAAGGCGATGTGTGTCTCAAAGTCCCAAATATCATCAAGGGTTACTATAACAATCCTCAAGCTACGGCTGAGGCTTTCGACGCAGAAGGATGGTATCACACCGGCGATGTCGGAAGATTTGATGAGCATGGGAATCTATACGTCACTGACCGTCTCAAAGAACTTAGCAAGAGACCTTCAAGTTGCGCAGGCGCGACCTGAAAGCCGTTATACTTAATAAGTCACCTAGCGGTCGCCGATGTAGCCGTTATTGGCGTGTGGACTGAGCCAAGAGTAACGGAGTTACCGAGAGCGTATGTTGTTGTCGCTGCAGGATGCAAGGGTGGCAAGGAACTGGAGGAAGAGCTACATAAATGGTTCGCCGCATAAGAAGCTCAGGGGCGGGATCCGGTTCGTGAAAGCGGTGCCTAAAAACAATGCGGGCAAGATACCAAGGAGGGTACTCGTCGAGCAAGCAAAGTTGGAGGAAGTAGAAAAGACTGTCAAATCTCGCTTGTAGGCCTCGGACAGTTTGCACGGAAGTTAGGGTTTATATCTCAACCAGTCTACCAAGATACGTGCAGCGTGTTCCAAGGTCAACTCAACTTCTGTGGGAGGTTCAATGAAGCGTTTGGAATAAGCATGATATGCATCACTGATTGATCTGCATGTTCAAGACTACGTCCGACTCGATTCATCGTTGATCTACAGCTTCGTAAAGAGCGTCTCCTTCATTGCCCTGACATCCAATTCTTGCGTCCATGTGCTCTTTGGCTGCGTATGCAGAAACCAGTACGTATGAGCGAGATCCCTCGGTTGAACAAGATAACTTTCCACATCCGCCGCCTTTTCCGTTTGGCCCGCCCGCTCCCACTGTCTCCTGGAAAAGCCTCCAATCAGCTTCCCATCAACCGGCCCATCCACGATAATATTCACAGCATGGATCCCCTTAGCCTGGTATTCGCGCGTAATGATCTGGCACAACGAGCGCAGCCCGAACTTGCCGGGAGAAAAGGACGCCAAGCCCGGCATTCCGCGCAGCGCGCCCGTCGCGCTGGTGAAGAGAATGGTGCCCTTGCCGGCTGCAAGCATGTCCGGGATGACAAGCTTGCTGGACCAGAATGCGCCAAAGAGGTTGATCTTGGTGAAGTTTTTGAATTCCTCGGTCGTCGTGTCAATGAGCGAGCGCCCATTTACACGACGCGCGCCGGCGTTGTACACGAGCACATTGACGGGGCCGAGCTCTGCGCGGATGGCTTTGAAAGCCGATGTTATGGTGTCTTCGATCCGCAGATCCGTGATGTAGTAGTGTGCTGTGCCGGCGCCGACGTCGCTGTTGATGTTCTGGGCCATGGTTTGCAGTGCTTCCTCTGTTCGCGCGAGGAGGGCAACGACGAAGCCCTCGGCTGCGAAGCGGTGGGCAACTGCTTCACCAATTCCTGATCCTGCGCCGACGACGGCGATAACGGGTTTGTTGGCAGTATTTTTAGACATTATAGTTGAAGTTCAAGTCGTAGCTGTCTCGTGCTTTTGGGTGCAATGTCGAATCATTTGCTCTTATGGTTTGTCGTGGAAATTGATTTACTGGCGAAAGGCTATTGTTGGTGACTTCCTACTGAGTTCTTGTACTGCGTTTTGCCGCGGCTTGCAAAAGCGCGCAAAGTATCACATTTGGTAAAGCTAGCATTTCGTGATGAGCTTCCATGCGGGGGTGATGTGATCCTCGGGATAGTTTAGTAATCGTTCGATCGATCCCACAATAGGTATAGGCTTTACCTTTTGTATTACAAGTAGCACTTCTGACAGAAGAAAGCACTTGCAATAGAAGAGCATTTAAATCAGTCATTGAGCAGATTCATAAAGGGATTAATCGCTTGCACATCATGCCATTGCATGCCGACGCCAGTTGCTCAAATTTCTTACAGCAAAAAGTATTGTGCTGTTCGACAAGTCATCGCCAGAAGGCAGAGAGGACTTGCAGTGTCACAGGCACTCTTCCCGTTCAGCTGTTACGATGCGCAATCGAGCACTAGGCAACGACAGACTTCGCCAGTCTCATGAAATTGATCTTGTAATATCTAACGTCATATTATATCGTCGGTGGGTGTTCACGTTCAAACGAGAGGGAGAAGAAGTAACAAAATAAAATTGGCAATGTCCCGAATCTAGAGCTCCTTGCAAACCTCACTACAGAACATCTGCAATCGCCCAATCAGACCAGATCTCCTTCTCTCTTGGTCTCGACGCCAGGTTGCGATCATGGATGTGTTCTTCGAGCGGCAAATCTTGGTGCTGGCTTCGCTCTCCCATATCAACGCCGCGTTTTTGAATTGTCCGCGCGTAACCCATTGTCTGTTTCCTCCACTCTTTGCAATCGATGTCACCTCGAAGAAAATCTGCCAGGATCATGGCATCGAACGCAGCTTGGCTGGTGCTTGCTACCGTGTGTGGCCTGAACCCCGCGAGTGCGTCCCCCAGCAAGATGACCCTGCCATTGAAAAACTCGTTCGTGGGCGATATGACGTCTGTCACCGCCTGTACAAATGGCTTTTTTGTCAATCTTACGATCTCAGCGAACTGCGGTGGCAGCCTTTCGCTTGCAATCACACGTTGCTTCTCCCAGGCCTTGGGGTCAGTTTTACCGGGTGGCATCGTAATTCTGTGTCTCACACCCTCGACATCCGTCATCAGCTCTGCCAGGTCTTGCGAAGGCTCATCGAGTGATTCCGAAGGGAAGTTCGTGTAGTACACAAAATTAATGAGGCGCTGGCCGGGCTCCAGTGTGCCGTTTTCACCGGGAATGAGGTATGCGAGTATCTGTATTCCCTTCGCGTGAAAGAAAGTGAAGCGATCTTTGAAGGCTTCAAGAGTCTTAGGTGACACTTCGTCCTCACGGACAGTCCCACGAAGGGCAACGTAGCCGGCATAAGTGCGCTGAACATCCGGCTGCAAAAGCGATCGGACGGTCGAACTCGGACCATCTGCGCCAATAACCAAGTCAGCTTTCATTTCCCCTTCCTTGCCATCTTTGGTCGTGTACATGACACACAACTTTTCATGATTCTCCTCAAGGGCAGTGACTTTGTGCCCGTGCAAATGCTGTACTTCTGCCTCGTCAGGTTGTCGCGGGGGGACTTGACAGTACGCGCTCTCGACATAGTCGACATTTGCGCGCAACATGTAGTAGACAAGATCCCAACTTGTCATGTTCTGCACCATGTCCTCCTTATGGACAATGTTCCCGTCCTTATTGAGGTATTGGCGTCGCTGTGAGGAGACAGCGAGTGGCCGGTCGCAGCGGTCATAGCGCTTGAAGAAGTTGAGGGTATCTCCTCCTGCAACGATGCCTGCGCCTTGGTTGTGGAGGAGTGGGGTTGGGTTTCGTTCGAGGATCGTGATGCGATGACGCTGCGGGAGGGATTTGAGCGCGAGTGCCGTGCAAAGACCACCTAGGGAGCCTCCGACCTGCGGTGGGCGTCAGCTTCGTCCAATATATGCCTGGGGCCGGGTGCAATACAATGACGATGTCCAGTGGTTGGTGTATACGGCTGGGGTCTTTCAACGGTTCGTATTCAGTGGTAGCGCGCGAGGCCATGGTGGATGGCGTCAGCCAGGTTCGAGCGCAGGAAAGTGCGCAGAATCATATGCGCACATTCTCAATAATAAGTACTCGGCAGGACTGTATAGAGCAGCACACTTTACCCCGCTGTGGAGGGCGGAAACGCGGGATATAGGGATGACGCGCAAGAGCCGAGTTGACCCTGCCGAACAAATTAGGCTAGCGATTCTCATCAAAACACCACATTTCATCCACAATGCAGCGCTTAGGTAAAGCTTACCTTCATGGGCGATGTTTGAGAATTCGCCTGTCTTGTTCTTGTACTTATACATGCATCTGCGCTCCATCAACAGCAGCGTGTTCACACGGCGCTTCATGGGCTGAGTTACCCGAAGACATACTGTTAGGCCACATCATCTACCAACTCCCAACCAGCGGGCACCTTATCAAAACATGGCGAAGGAGAACCGGGGCCTTGTTGCGGTATGTATCGCATCCTAATTTCACGTCTTGATCCCTCTGCCGACCCAGGATACGAACAAAGGTTCTTCGCATATTGTGAGGCAAGAAAGACCACTGAACGATGTCAGATCACAGGTGCGAACGGAACAATCGGATATGCCTGTACAGTGTATGCATTGCGCCTCGGATATCGTGTTCGCTGTGTCGTCCGAAGTGAAGACGCGATCCAAACCCTCAAGCATGGACCATCCCTGCAACAGTTCGCAAGCCAGATCGACTACCATACAGTACCTGACAATACCGTTCCGGACTCATATGATTCTGCGCTTGCCGACGTGGAGTATGTGATCCATGTTGCTGGTGTTTGGCCTACGCCGGCAAGTGTTCTCTTAATCTAGGTGCGCTGTCAATATTTCATGTGCTGACGTGACCCTCTGGCCATGTAGGACAAGCATCCTGACCACGACATCTACATTCCATTCGTCAAATCGATGCAAAATATCCTCTCGGCAGCCGAAAAACTATACACCGTAAAGCGTATTGTATTTACGCAAGCCGGAGCAGCCATGGTGCATCCTGATGACGGAGATACACTCGGGACGGCCATGGACATCGCTTTGAACGAGTACACGCCTGTACATCCTGGGTTGCTAAACCTTACGCCGCCATTGGCTTCACCTCATCACGCCTACTGTGCAGCAAAAGCCCAGTGTATGACCACCCTCAAAAATCTTCGCGCATCAGGGAAAGTCCCATTCTCTATCGTTCAGATAATACCCGGGACTGTCATGGGGCTTTCTGAACTGGTGTCCGCGAAGACAGACGGGAGAAAGCATATGGACCGCATGTCGCGCGCGCTCCTCTTCAACGAGCCGAAGCCGCGGTACGCCTTTGGCTTTGTGAATGTGGGAGACTGCGCCAAAATTCACGTGGAAGCTTTGGACGAAGTCAAGGTTCCTTACGACGAAGTGCCTGATTGGTTCATCGCGGCAGGATCGAGTGACCCCTCGAAGGGTGGTGAGGCGACTTGGAAAGAGGCTGGCGATCTCATCGAGAGTACTTTCCAAGACAAAGTTGCCAGCGGTCTGTTCACGGTTGGGAGACATAACGTACCCATAAACATGCCATACTACGTGGACTCTGCTTTGACGGAGACAAAACTACTGCGCCATGAAAAGTTTAAGGGTCTAAATGAGTGCGTAAACGAGGTTGCGGAATGGTATAGAGGCCTGGAATAAGATATAGTCCTTTTCAATTCATGATTTCTACATTCAACGCCTGTACACCTACCGTAATATATCGCTGCCTAACTGCAAAGTCTCCGCGTCTCCGCAACACGTAGGGCAAGCCTCTATATATGTAAGCTGTATTGCCTTGCACTTTTCGGAATATCAAGCACTCCGGCACTTATTGTCATGAAGACTACATGAAGAAATTGGGAACTTCGGAAATTCCTACCACCGGATTGGAGACGAGAGATATTTGGTCGCTCAACGATTCAGAAGAGCCACAAGATCTCCTGCAGTCTTCAAGCATGTACCCAGTTTAGTAACAACTTCTAGAAGCGTTCGCAGCTATTGGAACCATCCTAACGCGCACGTAAAGATCACGTGATATTAGCCTTGCCCAAGTGCACGGCCATGGAGTCCTTTATACGGCACACATATACTCTATAAAGCTACACTATCAATATCCACTAGTAATTCATTTATGTAGGCCTTGTTACGCAATACTACATAAGTATCGTACAACGTGAGTATCGATATAGTCGCGAGTCCCGTGATCAAGCGGCCGCGCGGCCGACACTGCCGCACATCTGTCAAGCACATTTTACAAACAATCTTACCCTGCCGTAGCCTGATTGAACTTAAGCTTTGTTTTCGTATTTACCAAAGCATTTCAAGAGTACGATAGTCAGTATTGTATTATATCGTACACGCTTTGGATGATGCACTGCATGTGCCCAGGTGTGCCACAATACGCGTGCTCTTCGATGACACTCGATTATTTTATCATTTTCTGATGGTTGACAAGAACCACAAAGTGGAGTCCTATAAAGCAGTAGACAAATATGGACTTTCGCCTAAAAGTAACATAAAAGAATCGTTATAAGTGGGTAGACAAAGTTAGAGCAAGCAAGGCTTAGCGGCCCGCCATAAAACCTGACAATGACACTGGATGATTTGGATGACACTTGATGGTTTGGTTTAAGTACAACCCATTCTTCCATGGCCTGCAATCCGTATTCCAAACTATTGCTCCTAGGGCTCGACGAGCTCGACTGTTATGGATTTCTTGCACGCGTGAGTATTATGTAATGTATCCAGGATCGAATACGTATGTAGGAAGGAGCTCGTTTTTAATGTGTCAGCATTTTCATCTATCACTTTACGGTACATCACTTCGTTGTCAACAATCAGAAAATCATAGTGTATCCGCGCTAGTTTCAAGGTAGGCAATGGCGACACACTATAAACGAGCTCCTTCGCAATACTAAGCGACCGGACGTAACCGCTGCGGCCGCGCACCCGCCCAATCTCTTGCACACCTCTTGTGTTTTGAAATTGTAGCCCACACTTGGTGGTACAAAAGAAGAGAGAAGTCCTGCTAACTATTCGCACAACACGATCCATATTCTTCCACATATCCCAACCTTACCACAACCTGCTTTTCTCGGACCACCATGAAAGCCATCAAGATCGAGGATAAGAAGGCTGTGTTCGTCACAGACGCAGTCCTCGACAGTAACCCACGCCCCGACGAGCTCCTCGTCAAGGTTGTAGCTGTGGCTCTCAACCCTACCGACTGGAAGCACGTTGAGTTGGGAATCACTACGCGTCCAACGGTTGGCTGTGACTACGCTGGCGTAGTTCAAGAGGTTGGCCCGGAAGTGGTGCGCTTCAAGAAAGGTGACCGGGTTTTGGGAATAGTGCATGGCTCCAACCAAGTCAGGCCCGATAATGCGGCGTTCCAGGAGTTCGTGTACGCGAAAGAAGGCCTAACGGCGCATGTCCCCGACCAGATGAGCTTCGAGGCTGCGACCCTCGGCGTCGGCATCATAACGGTTGGACAGGGCATGTATCAGGAGATGCCGATCCCGTGGCCTGATAGACCGTTGAAGGAGAAGGTACCGATTCTGATCTATGGGGGGAGTTCGGCAACGGGCGCGCTTGGCATCCAGTTCGCGAAGCTGTGAGTATCCCAGGCGTACAGTGGCAGCTTTGCTGATTGCAATATCAAGGTCCGGTTATGAGGTTATAACCACGGCAGGGAAATCCAACTTCGATTACGTCAAGTCGTTGGGCGCAGACGCTGTTTTTGATTCGCGCTCACCCACGGTGGGCGAGGACATCCGAGCGTACACCAACGACAAGCTATACTACGCTTGGGACACCATCGGTGAACATGGCAGCCCAGAAACTTCTGCGAAAGCGCTCGCCTCAAACGCACCTGAAGGCCAGAAGCTTTACTACGGCACCATTCTCTTGAAGGATATTGCGCACTTTATCGAACGCGATGGCAAGTTTGAAGCTCGCCCAGACGATGTCGTCCTTTCCATGTCGCTCGGATACACAGCAGGTGGCGAAGCGTTCAAATATGGAGATCTCGAGTTTCCGGTGCGCCCCGAGGACTACGCATTTGCGAAGAAGTGGACGCCTTTTGCAAGCGACTTGATCGCGCAGGGAAAGATCAAACCGCATCGTGCGGAAGTGAGGGAGGGCGGTTTCAAATCCATAGCGAGCGGATTGGAAGATGTGAAGAATGGGAAAATCAGCGGTGTGAAAGTGGTGTACCGTGTCGCGGAACCCTGAGGAGCCTCTTGGGAGCCATGTTGAGACCGTCTTCGCATGTCGCATCCAAGACTCTCGTGTGCTATTAGCAAGACATTTTGAATAGTTCCGACCAGCATATCATGTCTTTGAAATCGACTGTGGAAAAAGTTAGCGTAGAGCGGAATGCAAGGGCGGGTCGCACAATACAGCATAGTTGCTCCAATTGATCGCGCGATATGATAGCCATTGTACCTGCGTGTGAGGGAACTCGTAGAGCTACATGTAGCATCTCTCAAGCAAACGTTCCTGCTGCGGAAGACCTTTAATAGACGACCCGTGCCTTCAACTCACCACTTTGCGAACCAAACAAGACCTGTCCTGCCCGACTCCCGCGCCCAGCTTCCTAGTACAGGGCTTGTCGAGGCCATCCTCATCGCTCACTGGCGCATCGTCGGAAGGATTGCAAAAAACGCATTTAGTCTACCACGCGGCTGCAGCGAACCTTCCTTCAGTCTTCGCCGATGCTGACAGGCTGAAGATCATGATGTCCCCGCTTACCGTGGGGATGGAAGAGCTGCAAGTAGCAGCTGGAGAAAGTCCCCGGGAAGCTCGGGGCTGGGTCTAATGCCTTCCGCCGGATGTGTTCCGAGCTGGGGGAAACAAGTGTGACGTGGGCGGAAGGATTCGGGTGGGCGGGTTAAATACTGGTTCGAGCTAGCCGTAGTGTTCCGCGCCAATAATTACGAACATAAGGTTTTGCAGTGAGAAACGACAAGCATGAGGGCTACTTATTTTTTGCCTTGCCATGGATAACAGAAGGCAGAATGTTCGCATGTGGCAAGTTAGTGGATGAGGCTGCATTCACATCGGCGATATCGGTGCCGTGACCGCCATTCTGCAAACAGTGCAAGGCTGAAAAGCAGTGACATCGCATAATCTCTAATCTTGTAGAACCATGTCGATTTGAAACCTATCAGGCATCTAGACGCAGTCCGCTCATTATTTGCGCACACTTAATACGGTGTAGGCACCTACAGCTTCTCATTTGAGCTGAATGCACGCTCTCACTGTAGAAACTGCGCTCCCACAGCTTCGCCGTGGCGGGCGACTCGCTTCCTACAAATGTGCACGCAGCTAATAACTCCCTTGGTTCGGGGTGTCTGTTGATAGAGCGGTACCTGTACAGCCTCCACTACGACATTGTCGCTGCTCGCAGTTGTGCTGAACAAAACCGCATCAACGACAGCACATAAAGGTACACTGGGTATACTTGGGATATCGTATAGCCTTGAAGCCTAAGTATGAAATCCCTCTGCAGTCTATTAAATACGTATTATCATTATCGCATTTTATCGGCATCGTCGAGTAAACATTACTTCTATCTCTTTAGCCTCCCTCATTTATTCTCTCTACCTAATATACCCTTCTTTGAAACCTTTAGTAAATACGAAGCTTACTACCTCTACCTTCCTACTTCCGTCCTTATGGCCACGTCTGCAGTTATTCCTTCTCTAGACACCGTCTACCAGATCAGTCTTTCCAGCAGCAACAGCGTCATCGACAACGCCATCATAACTGTCAAAAACAATTCCTTGGCCAACACATCCCCAAGCATCCTAGGGTTCTTTTCGACAACCCCTACACTTTCAAGTCCAACAACTCTACCCCCAGTGAAGTTCTATACGAGCTCCAAGGTACAGTCCGCCAGAAGCACCTCGTCTCACTGATAATCAAGTTGCGCTGGGCCTATATGATATCCTGCAGTCGAATAGCTGATTGCGGTAGACATGTAATTCGTTTGAGACAACAAGGGGAGACGACATTCCGAGTCGCAGCGAGGTACAAGGGAAATGATAGCAACTTGATGGATGTTTAATCGTGGCGCGCGTGCAAAGGCGAGTTTACATACTATATTGGTATGATGGTGAGTACATGCTTTCTCAGAAACGACTCCATGTATCCCGAGCTTTCAAAGCAGCCACTGCTGCCGATTAGGTCTCAAACGCCTCGAAGACTATGTGAAGGGCTGCGAGGGCGGTATCACTCTGTACGTCGAAAGGCTAAAACAGCATCCACAATGAGCGGTTTTCTCACGGGAGTCAGGGCTCCTTCCGTGGCCAGCGGGTTGCTGTCTGCACCGCGGGTCTTACGAGATATATTACTGGTATTCCAGTGCCAAATCTAACTGCCACTGATGGTGCGGAGCCGAATTCGTTGCCTTAAGAAGGCTCCATGACGACAGTGGCCGCTGGTGCCTTGCTTGGACTGGTTGGACCCGCATTGGCTATGGTTTTGTAGGAGCGACTTGTTGTAGGGTTATCGAGTGTATTTGATTACAATTTCGATTGAAGGATCGTTTAGCAAGCTCGAGTTCATTCTAGTCAGTTAATAAAGTTCGTAGTTTTCGTCAGACTATGATGCACTGTGCCCACCTTCGATCGCTTAAAGGTAGCGAGCAGTTCCCCTTCCCCTCCGCCCGTTCCCATACGTGACAAATGCGAACATCGTGGACCCTTTGTCTATCACCTCACATGTGGCTTTAACTAGCAGGTCAAACGCACAGTCTTCATTCGCCTGAGTATACTGCTGGATGCCGGGTATGCCGATCCCAATTACAACCCTTCACAAGATCGTACCTGCACCATAGACAAGGATACCTGTCACTTACACGCATCTGCGCTACCTATCTTGGGCTCCTCAGTGGGCCATGCAGGTATCAGCGTCTGTGATGAAAGTGGTGCCGGTCTGAGGCTGTCTTGACGAGAATTCGTATCGAGGCTCGAGGCTTAGGTCCGGACTTTCTGACTGCATTCATTCCTAATATCCTTTCGAGCAGGGACTCATCGACTGGTTTGTTACAGGGGTTATCACAACCAACTTGTATCCTTTCTCTCTCTCAACGGTCCGGCGGTGTAATTTCAAGGGCGAGGACTCTGGTTCGGGATACGGGATCCAACGATCGGCCTAACTTATAGATGACAGGGTCAAGCCTCGGTATAGAACATAGGTGTGAATCAACGTGCTGAAAAGGTACCGTTGTACGGAACCATTATGCCTCTCGGTTGGTGATTATCCGGCTTGCTTCTCCACACGTACCGTTCCTCCTCTCACAATCTCCCCCTCACACTTGGCGCACGTCTACACTTGCGCGAAGATCTGGGCTTCGGGGGAAACGATGGCGGCGCTGTGGGGAGCGAGCCGAGGTTGGGGAAGCGGGTTAGTGTTGCACCCCCACCACCCTCTCTCATTGGTGCGAATATGTAACCTCATCCACTAGTTCCGAGCGACGACGGACGGGTCCTGCGAGCGGCGAAGCTCTAATTTACGCGACTAGACGTTGGATGCCGGAGGGAGCAGATGCACGATCGCGCTCTACCGAGGGTGCGGCTAAATGAACTGCACGTAGTGTGCAGGTTACTGGGAAGGGGATGCTGGGAAACGGGGCCTCGTGGTACATAAAGTCTGCCTGCGCTGACTGACATGTCCAGAGCCATTGATCAATCAATTGATCTCTCGCGTGAATATGGTCGTTCTCAGACACGCGCTCGCGGCGGCGGCTTGCGCTGCTCAGGCATTGGCTGTTGATATCATCGTCAAGTCGTCGGGCGGCAATGAGACGGGCAAATTTGGACACCCGTTTGGGTACGGGTTCCTCCACGAGGTGAGATTCTGTGCACACATGCGACTGTGGTGCATGTTGTTAAGACGCTGCAATAGGACATCAACAACTCGGGCGACGGCGGCATCTACGCCGAACTGATCCAGAACCGCGCCTTCCAATACTCCCGCAGCTTTCCTGTCTCCACAGCGCACTACTTCCCGATCAATGGGGCCAGTCTCAGCATCCAGAACCTCTCGGAGCCGCTGTCCAAAGCTCTTCCTGCGTCTTTGCGAGTAGGAGGTAGGAGTTCTGGATACAGCACTGGCAAGATTGGCTTCGAGAACGAAGGGTACTGGGGCATCGGAGTCAGCCAGCAAAAGTACACTGGTTCTTTCTGGGTCAAGGGTGCCTACGAGGGCTCGTTCACTGCATCTCTCCAGTCTAACCTCACCGATGACGTATTCGGGTCTGTCGAGATCAAATCGAAGGCCGTTGATGGCGAGTGGGTGGAGCATGAGTTCGAGCTCGTGCCGGAGAAGGATGCGCCCAACTCCAACAACACGTTTGCAGTCACGTTTGATGCGGCAGGCACCAAGAAGGGCTATTTGGACTTCAACCTCATTAGCTTGTTCCCGCCGACGTACAAGAACAGGAAGAATGGATTGCGCGTGGATCTTGCCGAGGCGCTCGCTGAGATGAACGCGCATTTTCTCCGCTTCCCTGGTGGCAACATGCTTGAGGGTTTGACTAATGATACGTACTGGGACTGGAAGGACACGCTGGGCCCGTTGAAGGAAAGGCCTGGATTCCAAGGTGTTTGGGGATACCAGCAGACCCATGGACTGGGCATCATGGAATACCTTGAGTGGGCCGAGGATATGGATCTGCAGATTGGTGAGTCTCCTGGTACGCATGAGTAACTGTCCTCTAACTTGGTCAAGTACTCGCAGTCTGGGGTGGTCTTGCTCTGAACGGTGATGTGACACCCAAGGAAGCTCTCCAGCCGTTCATTGACGATGCACTCAACGAGATCGAGTTCGTTGCTGGACCTGCTGATTCCACCTGGGGTGCAAAGCGCGCGGCGCTAGGCCACCCCGAGCCCTTTGAGCTGAACTACGTCGAGGTTGGCAACGAGGACTGGCTCGCGGGATACCCTGGCGGATGGGATTCGTACCGCGAATACAGATTCCAGATGTTCCATGACGCTATCAAAGCAGCACACCCCGATATTCAGGTCATCGCCTCATCCGCCACGAGTGATGGAGGCGGGCCAGACAAGGCTCTCGACTTCTCGAAGACGGCTGATGCCATTGGTGACTACCACCCCTATCGCCGGCCGGACGAGCTCGTGGAAGAGTTTGACCGCTTCGACAACGACATCGGCCATATTGTTGGTGAAGTTGCAGCAACGCACGTGAATGGCGGTCAAGAGCCTCGTTGGGATGGTCCTCTGTACAGCTATCCTTGGGTGCGTATCTTCCCGGTGCGATGTGAACATGTCTTGGACATGTATACCGTACCCCTCTTCATCCTTACGTACCAACTGACGCGCAATAGTGGCAAGGAGCAGTCGGAGAGGCCATCAGCCTCCTCGGGTACGAGCGCAACTCGGACCGCATCCCCGGCACATTCTACGCGCCCGTCATGAAGAACGAGAACAGGTTCCAGTGGCCCATCACTCTGCTCCAGTATGCAGCCGACCCGAAGATGACGACCAGGGCAGTGACGTGGTACTGCTGGAGCTTGTTTGCCCACAGCCCCATCAGCCACACGCTGCCGACGACAAGCAACTCCAGCTACGGCCCGCTTTACTGGGTGAGCGGCCGAGACGACGCCAGGAACGGGGCGCTGGTATGGAAGGGTGCTGTTTACAACACCACGAACAGCAGCACGGTGCCGGTCTCGGTCCACTTCCAGGGCGTGACGCCAGGCACGAAGGCGAGTCTTACCGTGCTCACGAACAACGCTAGGAACACCACTCTGGGAGACTATTCGTACAACGACCCGTACACTGGCGTCAACATTGTAAACACGGAGACGAGCGAAGTTCGGGCGGGGGCGAGCGGCGCTTTCAAGTTTGTGCTGCCGGAGTTGAGTGTCGCGGTGCTGGATACAGGCAAAGCCGGGAACTCGACGGGTTACAGGAGGAAGTGGTAGGCGTCTTCAATGTTCATGGAAGAAGGAACCATATGAAATGGCAATTTCCGCGTCGCGAAAGATGGTGCGCAGACGTGTGTTAACTGACAGGTGTTGCATGTGGTAGACTAATCTACTTGGATGCGGGCCATCACTGCTGCTGTGAACGGGGCGGTCGGACCCCGCAACTCGGCTCCGTAGGCGCTTGGGATGGGCGATAGATATAGATACCAGTACCTGCACCTGTTGACACCATGTTTGATTACAACCATCGTGCTTACATCTGAGCGGATGATTGTGAGCATCGTTTCCACCTGCTATTGTTTCCCATCCCATCTCACCTGACCCGCGCATCGCTCGCTCCTGCCAAAGCGCGACAGCTGCTCTCGCCTCTTTCGTCTCCGGCCCTCCCCCATCCCCCATCGCTGCGCCGGCGCCATTCATTCATCGTGTCTGCATCCTCGCAATGCCGCTCCCGCCCATGGTCTCGGCCTGTGTGCTCTCGCTCACAATCGGCTGCGCGTCCAACATCATCGCGCAGAGACTGAAGGCGTACATGGAAGACGTGCCGTTCGTCTTCGACTACGCGCTCTTCTACCAGCTCACCGCAATGGGCTTGATCACAACGCCCATCAACTACTACTGGCAAAAGTGGCTGGAGCACATGTTCCCTGGCGAGAAGCTGGTGAAGCGGACGCGTGCTCCGACGAGCGACGACGCGGAAAAGGGCGCCTTCATCAGGGACGACGATGAGAACAAGCGGGCACTGGACGAAGACGTCTTCGTGCGCAGCTGGGGCAACGTCGTCAAGAAGACCATCGCTGACTCCATGACGGGCGGCGCATTGCTCAACACAACCATGTTCCTGGTGCTGCTTGGGCTCATGCAGGGCAAGACGGCAGCGCAGATCGTCAACGACATCCGCGACGAGGAGCTGACCATCATATGGGACTCGTACAAGATCTGGCCGCTTGCAAATCTGTTCAGCTTCGCCTACGTGCCCGTCGAGCGTCGGATCGTCTTCCTCAGCTTCTTCGGCCTGCTCTGGAGCATCTACATGACACTGGTCGCCTCGCGACTTTCGGCATGAGCTACTCTGCTCGCCCGCCCTCCTCCCACGCTTTCTGCACAGCGCCCCAGTACCGCCCCTCGTCCTCTCGGATATGCCCTGCGTGCGGGCTCCTCTCGAACCGCGTCCTCGTCACTTTCCAGCCCTGAGCTTCGGCCTGGTCTGCATGCTCCTCCACCTCGTCGTGTCCCACCATCTCGTCGGCCTTGCTATACAAGTACACCCTTGGGGCCCGCTTGTTGAAGAGAATAGGGGCGTTCAACTGACGGCGTAGGACGTCCATCATGGGCTCCCTGCTACCCAGCTTGCCAATCACAAACAAGACGGCAAGGAAGAGATGGATCGTTGCAGAACCCAGCAGCCTCCACAGCCAAACGCGCGGCAATGAAGTCGCCATGGCTTTGTGACTCCTTAGCCAACCACCGTTTCCGGGGCCCGAGTCCATCATCTGTGCGCGCATAGGCAACGGTGAGCCCTCGCGCTTCGTCCAGGCTTTGGCAAACTCGGCCAACTGGTTACCACCACCATTAGAGAAGCTGTGTACGAGAATTTGACCACCTGCATCAACATGCTCTTTGACTACATCGATTGCCGGGGTCAAGAGCCTGGCGTAGGTCGCTTCGCTGCGGAAGAAATCTGCGAGCTCGTTGCGTACCAGGACTATCCGTGCCGTGGGGAATAGCTTGCGGTACACGATTGTGTACTTGGCGATGTGTTTCGGTGCTGCACCCATCCAGGAGAATAGAAGTATGAGAGGCTCTCTTGGAGTGTAGGCGTCTGGGGTGATGAGGTAGACATGGTCGCCGATGGTTTGGAAGTCGGATAGCGGCTTCACCGCTTCGGTTGGGTTCGACATCCTCGTCACTGGTGTTCGGGAGCGTTCTAAGGTGCTTCAACTTGTCTTTTTCTTTACACAGCACGACAAAGCGTCCTGGCCTCCTCGACTGATTTTTGGTTTCTGAAGGTAACAGCGAAACGATCCGTCAGCAGGTCGCTTGGCATACAACAACCGAGGTACGCCACTGATTGGATGTGGTCCTCCATCCTCCATCCTTCGTGAAGCCGTACGAATTGAGACCGAATTCAGAGCAACTCTATCGGTGTTCTTGCTAGGCCTCACTAAGCAATCATATCCGTTGTATTCTTATCGGCTTTGCTTTACCGTTGGCGTTCCCAGGTATCCATGCAGCTACATGGTTTCTGCACTTGGCATTCATCAAGACCCCGCGACTCTCCAATCACCAAGCAACCCTCACAGTACATGCATGCCAGCAATGAGCTCGTTATGAGACTGCAATTTGGAAGAGTTGAGATATGGCTTGTTGTTCTATTTTCAACCACGATGTTCCGAGAGGGTATAGGGACGGTACACCCACGGATGTATCGAATGGTGAGCTCGCAAGTTGTTCCCCTTTGACCAAGCCAGGCTTGAGCAGTTCCAATCCGATGCGATTCCTGAATGCCGCCGCCGTTATGTCGAGCTTCTGCAACCCAGGTACATCAACGCCAAAGCGTCATGTTAGAAGTTTGCATACACATTGCCCACAATAGGGTAAGAAAAGTATACAGTACTTTTGACGAGGCACTTTGTCTTACCTCCACTCATTTTGGGCTGACATAACACCAGTCTTTTCCCAAAGCTGGGTAGCAAGCAGATACTATGACGCCGCGTCTGGTATAACGTACTCTTCCGTTACCATGCCGAACGGTGTGAGCTACCGAATTGCACTTCCTATTGAATCGCCTACCGCGGATGGCATCGTACAGATCGTTGCGCCCAGCAGGTATGGCTGGTGCGGGTTTGCATGGGGAGGCCGCATGACAGGAAATCCGCTCACTGTTGCGTGGCCGTCAAAAGCTGCAACTGGAGAGTCAATTACTGTCAGCAATCGCTGGGCTACGTAAGGCTCCCTCTTTTGCCCTTCCAACCTCTCACAATGCAACTGACTACTCCACAGAGGATATTCCTCCGTCCCCGCCGCCTACATCGGAGCATCACACACATACCTCCCGATCAGTCCCTCCACCACCAACACCACTCACTGGACCGTTACAGCGAGGTGCCAGGGGTGTACGAGGTGGGGCACCACGAACATCGAGGCGGCGACGAGTGTGACGTTTGCGTACGCGTGCTCAACGGCAACCCCGAGCATTCCGGCCAGCAATACGAGCAGCTTCGGCGTACATGAGAGCCCGGGAAGATGGACACACGATCTGGGAATCGCGAAGAACGGGAGTTTTGGAACGTGGGTTGGGTGATGGTGGAGGTGGAGAGTCCTCTAGGTATGCGCGATCGAGTATAGACGGGCTCGGCTGTCTGCCTTGCTCTGCGTTCGAATACACGAGTAGTCTTATTGTCTCTAGTAACCGTCTCATTAACCTCTGCTTTCACTTCCGAGGTAATTATAATTTTGGCTGATTACAAAACACAGGTCCAACAACACTTGCATGTAGAAGCCATCCCCGAAAGCATCGTGACCCTTCTGGGCTTCGCGGAGCCTCGAAGATGTGCACTCTCGCATAATTGAGGGTAACCTACTCGAGGTACCTGTTTTAGCTGATATCCTAGTGAACGCGCCGTCGAAATCATAACATGCCATCTGAGCCCTTGGCTTAGAGGCATCTGGAGGATTTCTTATCGTCAGATCTTCGTGCAGTAAAATGCTAGGTCAACGTGGGCTACTCTACAACATCGTATCTGCTGAAGATGCTGGAGTTGAGCGACAAGTTGCAAAGCCTTGATTCGAGTGACGCATGAGGCTGGCATGGAATTTATAAATACGCCGCCAAGAGAAGGCTGAAGACCCAGACACAACGCTACTGGTAAGCAGGATAGCACTAATACGGTTGCGACTAAGCTGCAGAGCGCCGTGTTTGAGATCACGAGGGAACGTACTAAAACGCCGACGAAAGTGTTCTGCGCAAGAACGTACGATTACCCATCAATGGAACCTAGCAGAATCTATGGAGGCAGGATTATGCGTTGTACAACTGAGGATGACCTTGGTTTTACAATGTATACTTCCGCGCTAAAGTTCGCAGATGGGCACTGACTCGTGGGGGCGAGAATGTAGTGGCGGCACGCGAGATGATGCGGAACGATGAGCCAACCGCAAGCCCAGCCAACTATGTATTTTGTACCGGATGTCAGGCCCCCAGGGCATAGTCTCAGCCTCAGTGGCACCCACTTCACACAAGTATTTGTCCAGAGCGACTCTCCTTTACCAAAAACCGTCTGACCACAAGCGTCACTCTTCGAGTCGTTCCATTCTTTCTACACGCTAGAAACGCGAGCGTAACCTTGTGCGCAGGACGTCTACCATGCGGCCAACTTCGACAGTAATTCAGGGACTGGTGCTGGGACTTTGGGTCGGGTCGGTCAGCGCCGACTGCTATGCGCATGATGGTAGGCTTCTCTGTAGCGCTGGTCATCAACGTATTGCTCACTGACTGTGTGTAGGCGTCTTAGCGAAGAACTCGGCAGCCTATAATGAGGACTTTGAGATGGTCTCGTGTGGCAATGGGACGAACAACTGCTGCTTCCAGGGCGACAAATGCGGCTCCAACCTGCTCTGTTACGACAACAATGGAAACACAGCTCGACAATACTGCGCCACCCAAAACTGGGACGGATGCTCATCGCTTTGTGCTGGTACGTTCTCCATACCCCATACTCGTTGCGCACGCTGACTTTGCCTGCGCAGATTTCGCGCCCCGCACCGGCACCCTGCTCGTCGACTGCGGGAAAAACATGTACTGCTGCGGCGCCGTCGATGAGACCTGCTGCGACGACGACTCTGAGCACTTCTTCGTCGACCCCCTCAACGGCGACGTCAAGCACCCCTCCAAAGCCACCGGCTCGTCGGCCACGGCGTCGCCAACGTGGTGGACTGTCGACAGCAAGGCCCTCCTCGCCGCGACAAGCACCTCGTCCGCGTCCTCGGCGTCCTCCGCTACGTCTACATCTGAGTCCAACACCGAGTCCTCCGCATCGACCACTGCATCGACCACCGCATCATCCACCGCATCATCCACGTCCACCCCTCCCCCCGAGGAAGACTCAAAAGGCATTTCCGCGGGCGCAGGAGCAGGCATCGGCATCGGGGCCGCGGCGGGCATAGCCCTCGTCGCGGGTCTCGCGTGGTTCCTCATCAAGCGGCGCAGGGGGAAGAATGTGTACGAGGCGCCGGTGGGGCAGCAGCATGCGGGCGGCGCGTATGGCGCTGCGGCTTACCCGGGGGAGGCCAAACCTGTTGGCTACTATGCGCATGATGCGGGGCAGAGTGGGCAGGCGCACGGGTTGCCGCCGCAGGAGCTGGACGGGGGGGCGGGGAGGGCCGAGGTGCATGGGGAGTCGACGAGGGTTTAGGGGGGAGAAGGAAGGGGAAGGGAGGTTCTTTTCTTGTGGATACCCCGTTCTAATCTGGAGGGTTAGGTTTAGTAGATTGTAAATTAGATAGCGCGGCTTGTAAAATCGCGAAGAGTCAGCAATCGAGTGGTTTGGATAGAAACATGTATGATTGATGGAGCTGGTGCGTAGGAATTGTGGTCTTGTGTGAGGTTGTTGGGGCTGCCCGGGGAACAGGTAAATGCTATCTATGGTAGTATTGATGCATGGAGACGAGCTCGCGACGACATTTGGGGTCCCCAGAGCTGAGGAAGACTAGAGAGGCATCAGTGGGTGCCCATGGGCTGCCTGAGGACGGGAATCAAATGTTGATGATCGACCATTGACTGATCGCCAGGGGTGAAATAGCTGGGTGTAGAGCAGTGGTCGCGTTTTTCTCATTCGACTCGCTATCTTGACGACTGGTGCTCAGTGCAGTATAGCTGGGGGGCGAAAAAGCCGATGAAGATGGAGAACAGCTTGTCACCGTGTTTTGGTCAGGTGGGGCGGACAGGCCCCCGCGCGCTAGCGGTGACATGGGAGCATTCTTCGCTCAATATCCCACACTCATTGTGCCTCTGCCGACAGATTGGAAGCATTTGATCGCCAGGCCAAGAGTTTATTAATTTCCCCGCAGGTGTTTCCCCGCCAGATCTCGAGTACCAGGAGTGTATCATTGCAACGCATACAGTCAGGAGCAGGGCGATCTACCGCACAATTACATGCCGAGAGTCGAGAACACACAGTACAACATACGTAGATTGGAACCATGACAAACCTATTGGATCTCTCAACAGAAATCCGGCTCCAGATAGTCGGCTACGTTTTCGACACCGAGGCTCGAGATGTATTCACTACAACTTCCCGCGCGGGCACCGAACTGCAACCACCACCCATGCACTGGTGGCGATTATGTGCCTGTGCTAACGTGATCCGACCACTACATAAGACCGATCTCAAAGTGGACCCCTCCTGTGGCTGTTCAGATCCCCCGAACGACGTTCACGATAACAGTCAGGACAATGCACCACGCATGAGCCTTTTCTCCGTCAGCAAGCAAATCCACAACGAAGCGAAAGACGCCTTCCAAAACTCCATCATTGCGTTCCGCCACAGTGCGGATCTCGGTAGCATGCTACTGGCCGAGTTACCTGGACAAGCACCGAGAAAGGATCTCACGACGCTGGAGCTTACAATCTGCCCTCGTAGTCCCGAAACTCATATCTGGAACCTGGCGTTGAGACAGTTGTATCTGCCCCATGGGACTATGGTTGCTCCCCACCCGCATTTTCTAATGCTTAAAGCAGTACGAATACTCGTTCGCGGCAAGGTTTCACCATCTCGGATTATTGGTCGGGGCTCTGAGGGCTGGGACGCTTTGCTCTGGATCTTTGCATTTCGATATCTGGCTCTTGAGGGGGTGCTATATGTTGAGGTAGATGCTATTGGCTACGCAGAGGTCAGTCTGGTAGAAGAAGAGGGAATAGCAAACGAAACAATCGGACCTACACCGCAAATTCTGAGTGGTTATGAACGCAAAGTACGGGAATTTTTGCTCGAGGAGTTTGAGCCGGGAGAACAAGACGACGTTGAGCTCAGTTGGTATAGCTACTCACACAAGTTGGGTGAATTTGGGATGGTCGAGGATTTAGACGATTAGTGATGGTGGGCGAGGAATGATGGATGGCTCAGGAAACCATACATGGTGTTGGCATTATATACAATTGAACAAAGCACCGCCTGATCTACGCTTTTGACAGAAACAACAATACGCACGCGAATTTGATCAGCACTTTCGCCATTGCAACCCCCACGTCGCCTGCTTGATGTCGTATGTGCCAGCATTGCCCTGCACGACGGGTCGCGCGTTGACGTTCAAGATGCCTGGGTTTCCATCGGCCCCCGTGCACTTGGACCACTTTAGATCCGTCGTGCTTGACCTCACGGTAACATAGTCCTTGATGTCTGGGCCCGCTGCAGCAATTGATCCCCTGAGAACGCTCTGCTTTGTCGTCAGTGACCGTCTCTAACAAAAGCCGGCATCTTGCAGGGTACTCACGGTATCAGCCGCATGCTCGCTCCAGTATGCCTGGGTAATCGTGTCCAGCTGGCTTCCACTCGACAACTGCACGTTCCCCTGATACGCGACCTCCTTCACAGCGACCTGCCATCCCTGTGATCCCCCGGTGGATTGGATGTGCAGCTCGCAGTTGCCCGTGTCGGCGCCGCGGAGCTGGCTGAATGTAAACGAGGGGGTGTCGCCGAGCTCGCCGTAGACAGCCTTCACGGAGCCGCTGTCATTGGGGCAGCCCGTGCCAGAGAACTTGAGCGATGTGATTCTGGGCGCGTGTTCGGGGGCGGCAAGGACGAATGCCGGTGCAGCAGCCGCGAGGAGCAGAGCAGCGCGCATACTGAGGCGATTGTACTTCGGAATACAAACAAGGGTTGGGGACGTTTGGTAGCGAGGTCTGCGTATAGTAATCCCAGCAGCGCGTACTCTGTAGCAATAATGTCGTGCTAATCCCACGGTCCGCCCGTCCTTTATACACTTCTCCTTCCTCAACCCCGTGCACCATCCCAGGATCGCCGCCACGAAGGCATTGTTGCCACCGTATGCTACTCAGACGTCGCTATACTATTTATTAACGCGAAGTCGCGAAGTTTGGTCGAGAGCGTTTGCGGGTGCCATTTAACCATATTAGCGTGCTAGCGACCCGGTTTGTGCGCTGCCTGGGAGCGGCGTCGCTGGACGATCGTCGCTATTCTTAGCGATGGGATAATATGTGATATAGCGGTGTCGGTGCGTGCAAAGTCGAGATCGTAGGAGTGCGGCTACGGGGTGTTGGCAGGGGGTGGAGAGGTGGGACTGGGAATATGAAGCTCGTGTTCATAATCTCGTGCGGGCTGGCCGAGAAACTCAAATGTTCTGAGGGAGGTTCCAGGCGCAGGAGGACTGAGCGTGTTCATTGTTGGGCACGGTGAGCATGCG
This sequence comes from Karstenula rhodostoma CBS 690.94, assembly GCA_010093485.1. NCBI lineage: Eukaryota > Fungi > Ascomycota > Dothideomycetes > Pleosporales > Didymosphaeriaceae > Karstenula > Karstenula rhodostoma. The sequence goes on along the minus strand of MU001495.1, from coordinate 491,052 downwards.
GTTGATTGCGGATTGGGCGATAGGAAGTTCAATCTGCGTTACACAAATCATCAAGACTTTGGATCGGCCGTGAAGATAGGATGCAGATACGGACAGTGGAGCACACCGTGACAGTTCAACAAATTGTGTGGCAAGATGCTTTTCGTCGCGATAGTGGCAGCTAGAAATCTATAGAATGCCTGGTCAAGAGTCCGAGTACACTATGTTACCCCAGGAGGAGCAATGCAGCATCCCTCGTGGCGGTATTCTTTTCGGTCTGAACACTGCGTGGAATTATGACCACAACAGCAGGTCTATGTTATCTGCTGTTTTGACGCCGATGGTTGGTCGTGGGACCTTGGTGTGAGGAGTCCGTTGTCCTCGGAGAGAAAGAAGGATGCACAACTCTGGGAGGCTTGGCTTTCCCGCGGCGTTCACACGTCATCTCGTCGTCGCCGCACCGCACCCCAACCTTGACGGGCGTCACGCCATGACTGTTTAACACATCAACCTTAGAAGCCCTGTGCTTTTCCGCCTGTGGGTGTCTGTATTATATGCAGCACCGTAGGAAAGATTTCGAAAACCTGGACACGGGTTGCACAGCACAATAACCGCCCCAACACGCCAAGGTCTCGTCAACACCGCGCAATGTGTCGCCCAGGCTTCCGAACATTCGAGTCTGCTTTCCGATCAGCAAGGCACTCTGCGCCGTTCCGACCGACCAAGCAAGCGCCGTTCCGCGCATACCGACAAGTCCGCTTCGGCGACAAGAGCCCGCAACACGGCCGCACCGCCTTCGCATCCAACCTGTTCAGGAGATGGGCCGCACGCCCGACGTTCTATCGCGATGTAGGACTGATAAGTCTGGGCACTGGAGGCGCATACGTGTATAACCTGGAGGAGGTGCCTGTATGTTCAATCTGGCAGTCGATCTCCATTACGTGTTGTGCTGACCTTTCGACAGATTTCCGGTCGCCGCCGCTTCAACATCATCAGCCCGCGGATCGAAGCCCAGATAGGCGCAGCAACGGTCGGCGAAGTACAACAACAATACCAAGGACAGATGCTGCCGGAGTGGGATCAGCGCGTGCGGAGCGTGAAGAAGGTGCTTGAGCGGTTGATACCGTTTGCAGAGCAAGCGGGTTTGCATGACGTGGAGTGGGAAATTCATGTTATTGATAGCCCGGAACAAAACGCCTTCGTTGCACCGGGGTACGAACGATTCCGTCAAGTTCTCACGAAGGTGCTGACGGGGTGACAGTGGAAAAGTCTTCGTCTTCACGGGTATCCTCCCGCTCTGTCAGGATGAGAACGGAATCGCTGCGGTCCTGGGTCACGAGATTGCACACGTGGTCGCACACCATACTGCGTAAGTGGTCCCACACGAGTGCTTCCTGGTAGCTAACCACGTGCAGTGAGAAGTTAAGCCAAGCACCCTTCGTCCTCCTCGGCGTGCTCGCCTTGATGACCTTCGACCTGTCATTCCAACTCAGCAGCGCCGTCCTCAACCTCTTCCTCTCGATGCCCGCTGGCCGAAAGCAGGAGGCCGAAGCAGATCAGATCGGCCTCATGATCATGGCAGAAGCGTGCTTCCGCCCCGAAGCCGCCATGGAGTTCTGGCATCGCATGGAGACGGCTGGCGGATCGGGCCCGCCGGAGCTCCTCTCCACCCACCCGTCGCACCACAACCGCGAGGAAAAAATACGCGAGTGGCTGCCCAAGGCTCACGAGCAGGCTGAATTGTCGGAATGCCATGCTACTTCTCTCTATGGTGAGTGCGCGATGCGCGCAGAGCGAGATCTTCAGCTAATTAAGTACTAGCGCAGCAGTTCAACAACTTCCGGGGACGATAGGGAGGTAGAGTTCTGGCATACGATGAGTTGTACGATAACCAAATTGTAGTTTTAGCGGGGATGATTCAGCATACGAATGTACGGATAACGCCTCTACAGTCCAAGGGTGTCAGCTCGCACTCTTTTTTCTACAGAATACCGTGCTGAATGGGTACTCCTGTTCTGAGCTGAAGATGGAGAAAATCAACGCCAGCTTGGGCATGCGCTTGGGCAAGCCGCGGCAAAACTCGATAAAGGAGCTCGGTGGGGTGCCAAAATTGGGCAAATGACTAACTACCAGAAACTATAAAGAAGCTGCGATACGCGGATAAAACATGACAGAATCCTCAGGAGTAGACCGACTCACGCTGCGTCAAGATGGCTATTTCTTCCTCCCCTTCTTCCTCGGCGGTTTCTCCTCGTTGTCGTCGTTGTCAACAGAGAGGCGTTTCTTGCGTGTACGGGGTGTCCTCCGCAATTGCTTCGGTTCCTGCTCGACACCCTCGTCTCTGGCTTCATCTTCGACATCCGGAACAGGGGTGTCCTGTGGGTTTGCCTTGTTGTTCTGATCGCCGTCGTCGTCAATGGCGGGAGTGGGCGTGTGCTTCTTCTTTCCTTTTCTTTTTCCTTTGCCTTTCGCTCCACCTCCTCCTGTTTTCCTGCCTCCCCTGTTGCTTCCTCCACCTCTTCCTCCTCTGCCGCCTCCCGCGCCTCCCCCATCGCCATCTCCATCATCGCCATCTGCCTCATCGCCTCCGTTACCACCCCCATCATCCCCCCCTCCATCACCAACAACACGACCAACCCTAGGCCTCTTACCTTCCGTCCCCCCCTTCTTCACCTTATACAACACCGCCGAGTCCTCAAACCCATCCTCATCAAAATCATCCTCGTCATCCGCGCTCTCCTCATCGCCCTCCCCCTCCCCCGGCGGATCAACCCTATACACGTGCGCAAAGCTCTCCGCGAAAGCCCTCGCAACAACGTCCTGTCTCCCGACATCTTCAAACCCGCCGAACCACGACGCGAACCACCACCTCGTCACCTCATTGAGGAACAGCACCTGCTTGGGCCCGACGCCGATGTCCAGCCGCGCGCCTACGTTGAGCGATTCAAACTGCGTGGGGAACCGCTTGTGGAGGCGGAGGTATTGCGCGAGGGCGAAGCGCTTGATGGCGGGGATCGTCACCTAAGGTGCGGATATAAGGTTAGTATGGGTCAGAACAGGGTGGTGTGTGTCTCGGATAAGCAAGAAAGATATATGCGCTTTGTACTGGGTGGTTTGCTTACGCGGGGGTACTCGGTGAAGCCTTGGGTGCTGGCGAGGTTTAGGCGCGTGACGTTCATGTTGTGGGAGGAGTATTTGCAGCGTATGAGGGGGATTTCGTCGGGCTGGGTGGCGGGGCCAGCATCTGCATCTCCTCCTCCGCCGCCGACAAGAGTGGCGCCGTCTAGCTCGTGCTCATCGTCGCCGTCCGGTTCAGGCGCGCCAAACTCGGACGCCTCGGACGCAGATTCAGGTTCTTGCGCTCTCTGGGCGTCGTGCGCGACAAGTCGGTTTTGCAAGTCCTTCTTCAAGCCGTTAACGGGCAGGCCGCGTGCCCTGCAGTATCCCTGGAGAATAGGTTTTGTCTGACTCTTGCGGCGGTAGTCCTTCCCGTATCCCTTCGCCGACTCAGGATCGTTATCCTGTCGGATAGCCTCATCGACCTTATCCGCATCCGGCTCAGTGTTGAAGTGCGTCAGGATGATATCGACGACCTCCGGCTTTCCGTTCGTGCCATCAGCATCATACCGCATCGCGACGAAGACCCTCAGCTCGCCCCATTTCTGGAGCGACTCGACATACTCCTGATGCACGTAGTTGAAGAAATGCGAGTTGTGGAGTGCGTAGTTCTCCATCCTCTTGGGGAGCACACCGGGACGTTGTCTTTCGACTCTTTCCTCAACCGCCTTCAGTCTCCCAGTGGTGGCAGGCGCCTTAACATTCTCAACATCCTCCTCTTTCAAATCCTTGTTGAAGTCGTGCAACGCCCCGTAGCACGCCGGCTCAGTGTACGGTAGGCGCCATTCCACGGTTAAGAGATGTCTGGTGCAGCTGCTATGGCTCCGCTTCAGGATCTGCGTCTTCCCGTCGTACACATCTCGCAGCCCGCGTGCTTCGAAGTCGCAGGGGGTCCGGCCTGAGAGATCGCAGCGGTGCCAGTGGGGACGCCACTGGTCGTATTTTTTGGCGACGACGTCGAAGGCGCGGAGATCCGGGACTTTGGCACTGTCCAGCGCCACTTCCTCGCGCGAGGGGTACAGCAGGACGCTCTCGTCTATGTGCGCGTCGTAGGCGCGGCTGTCCATGTGGATTCTAGAGCCCACGGCGCGGTACGTGAGAAGCATGACTTTTTGCTCCGGGGGATCTCGCGCAGTCCACAGGCCTTCGGAAAGAGTATCCGAGCCCGCTGTTCTGGGGGTTTGGAGTGTCCTAGGGTCCTTGTACGGGAGCGGAGTCGTGGGGTCTAGACGGTTCTTCAGTCTTCTGGCGTGGCGCAGTGCGGATTGGAGGTTGCGCGCGTATATGGTTCTGAAGTTCTTCTCTCTCAGCATATCCATGAAAACAGGCATCTGGTGGAGAAACTTCTGGGGTTCTTCGTCGCGCGCCCCCTTCTTCTGGGGCTTGCCCTGTCCAATCGCCGCATAAGTGTCAGATTCCTCGTCCCAGTGTGTAGTCCGCGTAGGATGACGGGGCGTGAAGTATATTGAGCGCAATCTCGTCTGTACTCTCTGGAAGTGGGGATCGCGAAAGTAACCAGGCAACTCCTCGTCGGTGAAAGAGCGCTTATCGTTGGGAGCCAAGGGAGGCTCCCGGTGCATGTCGGTATGCGGCTTGGTACTGAGAGAATTATCGGCCATTCCGACCTGGGTTATTGACATGTTGTGTGGGTCATCGTAGTCGACGGGAAAGAAGATGATGGTGTGAAGCTGTATCTTTCCCGGCTCAGCAGTCGAAGATTTGCGTCGTCCATTTACATTGAACGGCGGCGCTGGCTCCCTCGGATCTTCACGATTTTCATGTCTTGTCCATGTCATCGTTGTCATGTTTACCTATGATGCTCCAAGGGTAGACGTTGTAGTCAGTCAACAGGTACAAGGAAGTCCTGGCCGTCTCAACTTTGTACAGATAGCAGGCGGTAGTGTCAGCAAGGCACGCGTCTTTGTTCGACAGCCTCCAAAGCTGTGGAGCCATCGTTTTCGATGAACGCAGAATAGCCGACAACGTGATCTGAGATGGAACAAAGATGAATATAAAGAACCCAGCGCAACGGGGATGCGTGACTTCTTAAGCGTTGTTCAGTTCAGCCATCGGCTTGGGACACGGAGGCTCTGGTGGTATGAACGATTGGCGGCGTTTTGTCACCAATGCCAAAACGTCCTACTGGTAGAGTCGCGACGCCTCCGAAAGTCTTTGTCTAGAAGCTTGATACATCTTCCACAAAGAATGCACGGGTCGTTGCTGGGTATCAGCAGGAACACGAGAACACCCTGAAGATCGTCAAAGCCATGAGGAACTCTCGGTGACAACCACAGTGGGTGCAGGGAAAACTGGGACGGTTCTGGGTAACAACTGCATTCATGTTCCTGATCGTCCCACCATGTATATGGGACAGATCATAGGCATCATGCGTATGTTGCAACGACATGCTACTGCCACCGCCGCGGCTTCCAGAAGCTCGCGAAGTATCATATTTGATGCTACTGCCACCTCATCGCCTTGTGTGCGTCAACGACAAGTTGGGATCTCTCACTAGTCGCTGCCGACAAAAGCAAACAGCAAGACATCCCTTGCTCATGCACGTAATGTCCGTACACGTGCTATCCGTCAAGCAAGCCATGCTCGAAGTGCCGTTTTACTGTGCCTCGGTTGCGGCGTTGCCTCTGTTGGATCATGGAAAGAAGCGACTCCCCCTCCAACACACCGTCATGTAACTTAGTTTCCTTTCGGCCACGACCTCGGCGCAGACCACAAGTGACAGCCGTCATGTAGCTTACTTTCCTTTCGGCCACGACCTTGGCGCAGACCACAAGTGACAGAAGCGATCCCGACCATGACCCAATCCTCCCATACAGCCCAGTCCCCACAAACCCACCTCGCGAACAGGCAGCGTGTGTCAAAGCTGCCAAACTCAAACCCGTGCCTCCCCCGCGCATGGTGCGACAGAAAATCCACTTGGGCGGGCACCCGCGACTGGGTGCTTTTGATAAAACGGGGGCGTTCTTGCAGCCCATGGCCGTCACATCTCAGCTGCAGCGAACCCTGCACCGTCACAGTTATTGATTGTCACCAGGCGTGGCGCACCGCGGGAGAGGGGCCAACGTTCCGACGGCGAGCATCGGGGGGACGGAGGATTTCGCACGCGACGCGGGAGAAGGACGGGAGGCATGCTCGTTTGGGGGAAGGGAAGGGAAGAGGAACGCGAAGGCGAGGCGATGGTCGCGGTGGAAGTCGTTTTTCGAGAGAGGTGCGAGCCTTCCTTGGGCCCAATCGCTCGCTCTTCACATGTTGTGCTCTTGTTGCAGATGCACGATGCACGGCGGGGGACTGTCGACCAGACGCGAACTGCACGCGGTCGTGTTTATGAGGCTGCTGCGGTGGGGTCTCGACAGGGCGGCAGCTGCACACACGGGACGTGGCGGCACAACTGCCTGCAACGGGCGAGCTGCATCGTTTGACGTCTTGCTTTTGCCGGTCCCCTGTCCTCGCGCAACCTGAGGCGAGAGCGTCGGCTCCTTCTGTATCGTTTGCTACACCGGTATAGCAGCGCGCGCCGTGTGGCTGGTGAGATGACGGATTGATGGACCCCCAGACGTTCCTTTGAGCACGCACGAGGCTTCGCGACCCAAGGCTAGCAGGTTTGGGGGCGCTGCCACCAACGTGCGGGTCAATCCTTGGATGCTCTGCCGCTTCGAGACGTTTCGATAGTGACGGCTTGATACCGCCTGAGATGTCATAGCCGAGGGCGCTATTGCGAAGGGGAGGACGCGTAGCGTTTTCAGGACATGAGTGAGCATCGAGGCCGTCTGTCTCTGCGCACGAAGGTTGCTGTGTCGACCGAGGCTGCTACCGAGCAAACGCACGCTGACGGGCGGTACGGCGCGCACTGGGGCCTGCTGTGCGGTGGTGATGGGGCGAAGCCTGTCTTGGGTCATGTATGGTCATGTATGGTCATGTATGGTCATGTATGGTCATGTATGGTCATGTATGGCTGACACTGTGCTCTGTCCATCCAGCGCCGTGTACAAAGGTAGTCCTCCAGATACACGCGACGCTCCAGGGACCTACCTATCTGGAGGCACCACCCATGACGCCGAGGTCCGCACCCACACCCACACCCACACCCACACCCACACCCACACCCACGAGCCGCGCTGGACTCCGGATGCGCAACCACATGGCCCCCCAGCCCCCCAGCACCGCCATGTTCCGAAAACTGCCCAAAATGCACCGGCTCGCGCCCTGAAATAGCAAGGAAATCACCGGTCCACTCGTGCCCACACACCACACTTGAGTCGGCCCGCATAGATTGCAAGGCTCAGGTCCGCACATGGATTGCGCTGCAGCAGAGAACTGCATCTACCGCCACCTTCTTGGTTCAATCCATGGCTTGTCTGCCTCAACATCTGCAACCGCCAAATCCCAACCACGCAGCGGGTCTCGTGGGTCGGCTAGGGTGCGTCCGGGACCTGGGCTCTTGCCATCTAGGGTGCTATGTACGGGCTGCAAGCACAGGCTGGGGTGCGTGGGGCCAAGCTATGCGCAGCCCATGAGCCTATCTCGAGCATTACGTCCATCGACGCTTGCCCACCAACCATGGGACCGGGAGCCTGCAGATCGATTCGTACACCTACCATTGAGTGTGCCATGGTGGCGCGTCGTGGCAGCTCCGACGGACTTCGAGGGCGGCCGTGACAGCGTCGACATGGCCCGTGCGACATCATCTGCACCCTCACCATCGCCATACCATCCTTGGACGGTGCCTAGAATGGATCAAGCAAACGTGGCACGGTGATTGGCAATGGACTTTCGGGTGTCAAGGAAATTCATTGAGTGCTGTCTAGAGCGACGCTGAGAACAAACAGGTGGTATCATCCAAAGAGAAAACTACTCAATACTTCTTTTTTTCCGTCCCGACGAGTGTCGCAAACAAGAATAACAGGCGGCATATCGCTGGTGGTATCATTCGTGAACAAAGGAAAACAGGTCAAGGATGCATCCAGGCCCCAACATCGGTCCCCAGGACTCGGAATGCCGCAATACAGCCATAATCAAAGGGCTCCGTAATAAGTGATCGCCGAATCGCCGTAATCAAACGTCATCAAAGGTAGGTCCGAGCATAAAGGACTTCCAGGAAGTGAAGGCTGGCTAGCTGCCAAAACAATATCTTACAGTAAAAATGCGTAGGCGGTGCGGGAATTGAAGAGTCGAACCGACTTAGTTTTCCTCCATGAGCGGCTGGTCGTCGGCCTCGCGCCATTCTCGTGCGCGCTCAGCGAGGCGTTTGACGCCCAATATGCGGTCCGCCCACAGGCCCTCGGATGGGGTCCGGAATGTGTATGCACGCTGGGATGAGATGACGCCAATCGCCTGCAGCACAGCCTTGCGCGAGTCCCGGCCGAAAACTGCAGGGTGGTTGATCCACTCCAAGCTCGACTCCAACTCAGCGTCGAGTGCATGCATAGTAGTCACATCGATACCAGCGGCCGGGGTAAATGGGTTCTCCGCGTGTGGCGACGGTGTCCTCGGGCGGTCGCTCCCGTCCACTGGTGACGACTGACCTGTGCTACCGGGTGCGCTTGACTGGTCATTTCGCCGGTGACCGGGCGGAGGAAGCGGAGGGAGGCCACCCTTTCCAAGACCCTTCAGTATGCTCCTCGTCTCTTTCAACAAATGGTGCGCCCGCTCATGTTGGCCCCGTGAGACCAGAGTAAGCGCACGAGTCAACATGTCTGAGGTGAGCAGTTCCATTCGCCGCTGCACAACATGAGGATGCGGCGGAATAGGTGGCGTTGGTGGTCGGCCGCTCGAGTTCTTCTTCGATGATGAAGGTAGGATGGTAATGGCCAGCAGGGATGGGCGCGGTAGGTGTGCGAGTGAGCCGTCCCGAAGAATATCGCCATAAGTAAGGTCCGCCTGGATCAAGGGCACTTCTTCGACACTGAGGGTACGGGAGTCATCCTGGTCGAGGGGCCCACCTAGAGCTTCCAGTCCTGAAACGATGGTTTCCCAAGGATCTTGCGGCAGTTGCTCCGGAGACGCGGCGTCTGGAGAAATGGCCAGTTGTACCAGGATATCTAGAGACTATGTTAGCGCTGGGTCATCTAGTGCGTGCTGCACCCCTAACGTACCTCTCTTGTCCCCGAAGCGCAGGTCGCCCAACGATGCCTCGGCGTCGCGGCCAGTAGCGCGTTTGGTGATGTGTAGAGCGCCGCTAATCTTGACAAACTTGGCCGGAGACCCTTCAGGTAGGCGTAGCTTAAGCTTTACGTTTTGGTGAGAGGTGGTCTGCAGGGAACCGAGGCAACCCGCCACACATTCCCGCAGCATCATCCAGTCTTTCACGTAGGTATACGACGCTTTCGTACGCGTAGACAGCTCAATCATGGTGTCGGGCTTGTGTGTCAATCCGAGACCAAAAGAATGGATGGCAACCCTGTCCAACGTTAGTGTTCCGAAACGGGAAGGTGCGCTTTGTGAAACTTACTTTGCGGCCTCGGCTCGCGATACCACGAAGTCGACGCTCTCAACATCCGATGTCGACGAGTCGCTGATTAGGAGAATGCTGGAGAGAGGGTTGGTCGACTTGCGCTGCATGAGCAGGTCCATGGCCACGTTCGCACCTTCGACCACATCCGCGCGGAGGCTCTTCTGGCCCACGGGGCGGATGGAGTCAAGCACCTTTGACCAGTCTCTCCAGTTCTTGCTCGTCATGCCCACAATAGGCACGCCGCCACCGCTGGAGCCGAAGGTGACCAGGCCCATGCGGTCGCGCTCGCCTAGGTTCTGCACCAAGAAGCGGAGCGTGTCGCGCAGCAGATTGATCTTCAAGCCTTGCATGGATGACGACACGGGAATAACGACGACTATGTCCAGGGGCACGTGCAGACCACCGGAGGGGCGTGACTCCGGCCCGCCAGCGCGCGAGCTGGTGTACTCTGTGGGCGCAGTGACGGTGGACCGGGCGGCGCCGTACGAGGAGGCGATGGACGAAATTCGCTTTGGTCGTCTGTAGTCCTCGTCCTCGGTACCCGAGTTGTCCTGGTCGTAGTCTGGCATGCGCTGCGGCGTGGGGAAGTCCATCCGAATGTCCATGAGCGCGCGGCGCCATAGCTCCAGTTGGCTGCGGTTGTGGAACTGCAGGTGAAACGAGGGCAGCTCAGCTACCGAGAGGCTCAGCGTCAGGATGGCCTCGTCGGGCGAGTGCTCGACCTGGTTGAGGTGCTTCTTGATGAGGATGGAGCCCTTGAGCGTGCACTTGGGCTTCTTGGGCGCGCTCGGGTCGCTGTCCCACTTGTCGGGCTGGCTGGTCTTCTTCTCCTTGACGCAGATGAGCATCTCGGAGAAGAGGTAGCATTCGAGCTCCTGCCACGACTGGCGGTCTTTGCCCACGCGCACGTGGCCGTGCAGCCGCAGCTTCCCAAAACGCGAAAAGTCCAGGCCGTGCCAGTTGTCGACGCGCGAGTGCAGGTCCTCGGTGATCTCCCCCAGCGCCTGCTCCGACTCATACTGCGTGTCGAACTGCCGGTTGTTCCGCACCGGGGATTTCGGGCGCCCAAACTGCTCCGTGGCGCTCACTATCGACGGCATCGGCGGCACGCCGCGCACGTCTTCGGGATCAGGCCGCCACTTGCCCTCGACCACCTCCACCGTCACCAGACACGTCAAGCTCTGCTGGTGGCGCGACTTGCTCAGCGTCGGGAACTCGCTGCGCACCGTCACCGTGGGCGCTGGGATCGGGCTCTTCAGGAGGCCGCGCGGGCTGCTGAGGCTCGACTCCATGGACTGCACGTCGTAATCATGTCGCCTCCCGTCGTGCGTGGCCGCATAGTCTCCCGAAGAGGCAACCCCCGTGGCGCCGCTGTCACTCCGCAGGTGCTGCCGCGACATGGACCGCATGTTGGTCTCCGACCGCTCTCGCGAATGAGACGAGTCTCGCTGCACGTCTCGCGGGCGCGACAGTTGTGATTGCTGGTACCGGCTGCTGACATCGCTGTCATTTCGCGGCCTGCCCGTCGGCTGCTGAGGCGTTGACTCGCTCCGCACTGTCTGGTTGTCCCAGGGTGTGGGCGTGTTTTGCTGGCTGCGGTGGCTACCATTGTTAGTGTCATTCTGTCCGGATCGGACTATGGTGCTCAGTTTCTCTGCGCATCAGTCAGTACCCCCTCGGGGTGTATTTCAGCTGCCGACACTCACCCAGATCCAGCACATTGCCACCTCGGCTGGTGTCAAGTCCAAGCGTCGCGTTGCATGTCGGGCAGTGCTGCGAATCGAACTCGCGGATGTATTCGTAGAAACAGGCCTCGTGCGAGACATGGCCGCAAGACAGCTGGAGGATGCGCTCGCCACGGAGAGTGTGCTCCAAGGGCTCCTCACAGACAGCACACTCGCTGCCAATGAAGGTGCGCTCGCGGCGGGTGCGAGACCGTTCGATGTCGAGCACGCCGGCCATGCCTCTGCTGGACCTCGGAGGGGGTTGGGAATCGAGCGTTGTGTTGCTCCTAAAGAAGGGCTGCGCGTTGTGGTTCGTCTTGTCAAACTTGGAATGGGAGCGCGAGCTGGGTCGATAGCCTCCTAGAAAAGACATGAGTGGACCGAGCGCAGAGACACGGCTTCTGTGGTTAAATACTCTGAGCCGTGGTCAAGCCAAACTCGACAGTCTTGGGCTTCCCCCTGGGGTGGCTGCTCTTCTTGCGGGTCCGATGTCCTATAAGCCCAAGTTCGAAGAGGTTCTGTTCGATTTCCGACGACGATTCCTTCCTGCCCAAGGGTTGACTGGGTAGGTTCCAACGAGACGAAGAAGATTCGATGGTCGACATGGAACTTCAGGAGATGGCTGGTCCTCGCTTCACCCTCGTTTCAGCATGGAGACTGCGTGCGGAAGATCGTCTAGGATGAAGCCACGGGCTCTGCAGATGGCGGGACCTTGCTTGCAGGGGTGGTTCGGACCGGAGACGAAGGCTTGAGACGACAGGGGCGGGGGCAGTACCGATATAGCGCGAGCAATTGCAACGGCGCGCAAGGTGATTGAGGAGAGGGAAATGAAGATGGAGGGTGCAAGAGTCAGAAAGGAGTTGTGTCGGGGACCTTCGGCGCAGCAGTCGTCAATTCGCGTGCAACCACAGCAGCATGCACCGGCAAGCCTGGCAGAAGCTGCAGGCCTGTCTCGCGCAACCCCTGCAATAGAGGCAACGCCCGGCCGATGAGGATGAGTTGGTGCACGGGGACGGCAATCCATTAGGGGGTGTTGGCCGGTGCACGAGCCTGCGCCACAGCTTACGTTATGTACTAGCGGATACTTTACACTTTTGCTGAATCAGGTGTCGACCGTGATGGTGGGATTCACGTCCCTCGTCCGCTCCCGCTGCATCGTTGGTCTGGTCTGGCCCATATCGTCGACACGGCCTGGAAGATTGGAACGCCAGCCCGCTGCTTTGGCCTTTGGGAGGATTCCTAGGCAGATTCAAACTTGTCTTTTCGAAGCGCAATCCCGTTTGCCAGCCCAGCCTCCGCCTGTCTGTCGCGTGCTACCTTCTACCTCCCAAGTGGAGACCCGACGGCAACGGCAACCGGCAGCAGCTACGCGAGCACGCTTCCAGCACTTGCAGCGTGCAGTCACATTTTGCCTGAAGGACGAGACGAGACGAGACGAGACGAGACGAGACCTCGAGTCAAAGTCGGCACAGTCGTTCACAGTGCATGCCCCGAGGGCCCGTATTGCCAGCGCTCTTGGACTGCCTGCACCGCGGATTGGCAGCCGAGCACCTTAGCCAGCGAGTCAAGAGTATTTCGGCACCAACAGCACTTCCCCGGAACCAAGGGTAACGCTGCCAGTCACTCTTGAGCGACCAAAGGAGCTGGCTTGCTCTGGCAGCGATGTGCAAACGGCGCGTTGGTGTGCCTGAGAGCAAAAGCAGATCGCGGTCTTTTTCCTGAAAGGGATGCCTCTAGGAAGTAGTCTGCCCCACAGGTACGGTCCACTCACACTTGGGAGACTTTTGTTTCGTGCAGGTGAACGCTGCACGTCACATCACACTGGTGGATGCGAGCTTGCACGACGTTCACGCATCGCTCAGGCACTCGTTCTGTAGCACGTGTGAGCCGAGCGCCATCATCGTCTGAAAACTGCCGTTGTTGCTTCCAAGCCGAAACCATCATAGCGCCGTTGTCGCGTACATACATAGTCGCACTACCTTCTACGGCGGGCTCCATTGTTGGCACGTGGCTACTACAAGGCGAAATTGCAAATGACGAATATCTCTGCCAGGCAAATACTGGTAGGCCTGGACGCAATCCTCTCCCACTCTCCAACGCATTTCACATTCTCTGAGCAACCAATATCAGTTTGTCAAAGACAGATCCCCCGCAGACGATTTTCGAAGGCTAACTAGACTAATCTGCTTCCGAATTTTTCCCGCCCCGGATGGAGGCCGGTGAACGACTATTCTCATATTTGTGATCGCCAGACCTGGAGTCGACACGGGCACAACCGAACTGTAAACCAATGTCATCTCTTCGAGACCTGAAATGGCTTGTTAGCCCCGGAAACCTATTTTGGAAATCTTCTGGAAGGCCTCTCTGTATTAGATCCGCCTGTCACAACATTCATCGCATTGTATTGTGGCGTTTTATAGTTTGTGACGGATGGTGGGAGATGATCATGCATGGCCACGTGTGCTCCCAGTATGCGGTACTCGGTACGATTGCAACTCGCTGTCCAGAATGCCCACAAAGTCAACAACATCCGTCTAGGATGATATTGGGTCGACTTTGCAACGCTTTGTGCTCGCAGTTCTATACATATAGCTGCCACGCTATCAAGATACGACGGATTGCGATTTTCCGAATTGCCCAAGACCTGGGACCTTCGCGGATGTCTTCTCGCCCCTAGCATCTCAGCCTCACGGAATCTTCCACGCGGGCTAGCGATCATTCCGCAGCCGGTGCAACATCTAGAAGGTACCATAGTGCGCTGAATTTGCCACGCTAGCATTGGTCTAGAAAGATCGATCTCCATTCGATGGCATTCTTTTCCGAACAATGGCCTACGACATGCAACTTCGGGAGTCTTCGAGGTTCTCAGAAGATGGAGAAGTGTTGACGAAACAGAGGGACCACATGTGGCTTGGACCCCGCCTCTGATCTATGTTTTGTCTAAGATTCTACGGGACACTACTTCGTGGTTCGTGTCAACAATCAGGAAATCATCAGTTGTCCCTCTTGTCTCTACAACCATTTCCTCCTGTTCTTTCACCCATTACTGCGCTCCGCCATTGTTCCTGTCGTCGACTCCGTTCAAATGTCACCACGACCAATTACTCTTGTTGATCTTCTTTTTCCTTTTCAACCACTCTTCGAGCGTCGGTGCCTTCGCGGTGTTACTCGTTAGGCGCTATGCCCTGGATTAAGTTCGAACGATGTCTCTAGCAGCTGCTAGCGTCTCTCTAGCGACGGTTGGCTGAAACCGATACGAGAGGCACACGTGGCTATTATTTATACCATCCACGGATATGTCACATTTCGGAGAGCAACTGAGAGACTTTCTATTGTGGTACGTCCGAGCTTCCGACTGATCTGGGCGGGCAAGTACATATGGAGATGAGCGCTCAACTCGTTCAGGTGGTGTCTGCTTCTAGAGCTATGTTTCTAGAGATACCAAGCTTGCATCATACGAGGTAACGGACGTACGGCTGAGCTTATATTTGCTGCTCTCTTCGCTCTGGGTTGCTCACCTTGCTCCTCCGGTCTGTGTTTATCACAGCTGCGGTTGCCGCAATGCGAAAACACTACAATGCAGTGTGAACCAGGGGCAACACCCGCTCCGAGCCGTTGACCAATCCCCACGCGGCATACACGAAGCGTGAGGCGAACAATTAGTAGTTCCCGCGACTTCCACCGGCGCGCTACACGTCCATCAGACTCAGGGCAGAAAGAGGGAGTGCTCAGCGGCAGGGTGGAGGCTCCGCTTGTGCACCATGAGCGCGGTGGCACTGGAGCCGCAGCCACAGACGTCAGACGTGCATGAAGACATCACCTCTACCCGAAGATGGCCCACTGGCGGCCATGAAGCGGGAACACAAAACACGGTGGGCGGCTACGGCAATCTTCCACGGGAACGGCAGTAGATCTTGTTCACTGTGTGCCGGGTACTAGCCGAGGGTCTCATATCCACTTTTACCCGTTAGGGCATCTGAAGATTACGAAAGTTGGTTCTCGGTGAGCTCTTGTAGTAGTACGCGGATGGTAAGGGTCCTTGTATAGCCGTTAAGGTCTTATATGGATTGTAGTCCATCAGGTCTACATATGGTCGCAGTTAAGAGCATTCCGAATGACTATAGACATCCCCATGACAGCAATCAGGTAGCGTATATATAGAGCTTCGAGGGGAGCTGACGACCCCTCTATCCAGCTTCACCGCATCATCACTTTCTACCATTTTGAAGCCAACATCGACAGCCGCGAGATATTCTTCTCTACGAGGAACAGCGCCCGATAGAAGTCCGAATCAGCTTCAATACTACCATGTCTTCCAATTCGGCAAAGTTAAAATTCCCCCAAATATCTCGCGACAAGCTTATAGTAGCCACCGAGCTTGCTAAATAAGGGGGTATTCCATTTTTCTCGACAATTGAAAACACAATGTGAAAGTTGCAGGTCAGGTACTTTTTTTGCGGTATATATGGTCATTTTATTTGTACATGAACAATGAATTATCGCAATGCGCGATGTTGTGTTCACAAATCCAGTGAAATACTATGGCGGGCGATCAGACTCGACCTTGGAGGGAGGTCAGATGGCCTTCTTTTTGTACAGTCCTTGAAGTGAATTTCCTACAAACGAGTTCCTGACCTTTCGTATAAAGACGTATCGCCTTATGCTTCCCTACAACCCACTACCACCCACGGAGTGTCTTGCAGCACTGTCAACCCTCGCAAGATGGCACAACCACAGCCTGAATCCGGCTCCTCGCGGAAAAATACGCTGCAATCCATCTCCCTAGATAATCGCCAGTTGATCTCTCTTGTTCACGAATTTCTCCTCGCGCGTGGCGGCGTTGCGTCAACGGACTTGATACTCGACAACTTCCGCGAGTCTTTTCGGGCCGTTCCGTACTTCATTGATGAGTTCTCGACTGCTCTGAACACGATTGCGATCATTCAGATGGACAAAGCGAATGATACCGAAGAGTGGAAGTTGAAGCCTGAGTGGAGTCTACCAGCGCCTGTCCTCTCCCCGGAGGATATCCCAATGATTGACCGCCAAACTCTGTTCCGTATACTCTTACCCCTCGATGCATCTCGTGGCAACGGCTCTGGGAGCAAGCATCTAAAGCGGAAGGGGGTTCCGCCCGAGATCAGCTCGAGCAACCCTTCCGCAGCAAAGTTGCATCCTAGAATCAGGCATAGCACTCTTCTGGAAGTGACCGCGTTGCTCTCTCGTCACAGTACAAACTGCCAATGGTATCAAGATACAAAGACACTATTGGCCGATCCTCGTACCAGCGAAGCAGTCGACCCAGCCCAGGTTCCTAGAGTTGATCAGTCCCAGATTCTTCGAGTGATGGAAATGGTGGCACAACGATCGCGGCTTAACGCTGCAGTTAAGTTTTTGCCTATGCCCGACGAGCTGACCAACAGCATTCATCCAGTGCTGGCTCGACCACGATGGCCAGACTTGAATGACCAGCATTGGCATATCCTGCAGCCCGCTTTGCGTCTTGCGTCGATGTTTCTGACGGTTCCGACTTGCTGGGAGTGGTTTGAGCACGTATCGACTGGGGTTGTCAAACAAGACCACAAGGGGCGTAGATTCATCGACCCTCCATCCCAACCACTTACAAAGGAACAACGGCAGGAGGTTGTGGAGGGCATCCTTTCGAAGATTGCGAAATCCACCTTGTTCTTTTGCGCGGACACCAAGAAACCCAATGCCACTGCAGGTACTGTTCGCAAGGGCTACGCCAGCATGGACATCGACTTATACAATCCTAAAGCGACTCGCATTGTAATCAGTCACGACTATATCCTATCTCAATATGGATCTAGCGTTTCCACAAGGGTTCCGTACCTGATCAAAATCTTCTTCATGGCGAAGACGCTGTTGCACGAGATTGCGCACGTCTTCTACAACACCTCCCATCGCTTCGTGAGTAGAAACGGTGGGGAACCTAGCTTTGCACGGCATGGGCCACTCAGCCGCGTTCGTGAAATGGGGTACTCATATGAGCAAGATACGTTTGGTCATTGTTTAAATGGCCTTTGGTCACCGACGGGCTCACCCCTCGGGCTATTCGAGCAGTCTCTTGCAAACCTGAGTGATTTCTATCCAGGTCAGGTGGATGTAGGATCTACGGAGATTGATGACCTCGTCCAGCATCTTATGCCAATCACCTGGGTGCAGAAGTGGTATTTGCGAAGTACCTGGGACAAGGTCGCTCAAGAAGGGTTAGGGTTCATGCGGGACGAAGCCAGTTCTTATGCGATCCGACACAAGAAGAACTACCCAATTCCAGGGTGGTGCATCACTTACAATACTTCGTCTCATGAGGAGGACGTCTTTGCCGTGGCGTGGCCGTACGCCAGTGTTTATACCCAGAAGGGCGTACTCGGAATCCACATCAATGTTGCGCACTCGGAGATGGAGAATGAGCACGGCTACACTATCCAAGAGAAGGAGTTCGCCCTCGCTTGGGAGACCACGTATAGCCGGATCAACGTGAAAGCGCTGCTCACAGATAGGGTAGTGTGCAGCAAGCACGAGAAGCGGAAGTGGGAGGAGGACACTGCATTTCCGTACAATATTACAGGCAAGAAGCACAAGCTGAAAGAGCCTGAGGATCGCTTCATAAGTAACTACGCGCTACTAGAGAATCATACCGTCGGGGCCTTTCATAAAGCTTCCGTGGGGGCTTTTGGTCAGTTGGATGCTGAGGTTCTTGCAGCAGAGTTTGCGGACTTTTGCGAGGAAGAGGCCCGTAGGAACGCGCTCCTGAAGGTTTTCGACAAGCTGAGCGTGGAACAGCTCATTCCTGACGTTGCAACGACCATGCAATCTGGTGACGTCCATGAGCACAAGCCGTTCTCTATATGCGACGTCATGTTGGATGTCGACGAGAAGCGGCTGCTTAAGCGAGGACATTTGAAGGGTGATATTAATGGGTTGATTTCACCAGCGGATGAAGGTTATCTGATCATGTAAAAACGGGGATTACGGCTATTTGCGAGGCGTTGCTGGCATTCCCATCAGATCTAGATGTTCTGTTCGATCCAGGATGTACGTACAAGTTCAGAAGCTCGATAGAGCATTTCATGACACGGGGGCGTTCTCGAACTCAGACTAGCAATGAAGACCTTTAATTCAATATTAGAAAACCACTACTTCGTAAAATGATGGAGATCCATCTATGTGCTCTATCCATGTTTTCCTATAATAGATAGTCTGGTGACCGCCTTGTATAGATCGGCTTGCGAAAGACATATATGGGCCGAACGTTCCTAACACAGACACGTAAAGGAAACCTTTTATCGATTGTAATCTAGATACTTCATCTATCCGTCCATTTCTCATAATCCCCAGGAGTTTGTCAGATGGTTACACCGCCTAATCAAACGACATGAAACAATTCCTAAGAACCAAACCGAGCCCCTTCATGATAGATCAGAGGAGACAGCATCCCGCCAACCGCTCGTACGTCCCAAACAGCCGCAGTCGCATTACCGAACACTGGATCCCAACCACTCTCCTTGTGGAAAGCAGCGTTGATCGTGTTCGCGTCAACATTGGTAAGGCAACGGAACTTGCGGTAACCCTTCGCCGATACGCCATCGCTGGGCCACTGGCAGTCCCAATTGTAGTCTCCCCACGCAAAGCACTCATCGATGCCGTACAGATACCATCGCCATGAGCCATCGGGAGCCGTGTAGCCACGTTTCTTGTAGATAGTGTAGTGGTAGAGAGAGTCGTTGGTGAAGTGCATCTCGATGAGATTGACGTCGGGCCACGGTGCCTGAAAAGAGACTTGACATTGACGTCGAGTTCCTGCTACTGAAGACGTACATGGTCGTAGCCGCATTTCTTCTCTGGTTCGCAGTGGATGTCCTTTCGGCCGTGGCTCAGATCCTTCCTCCTCGCCCAGACTGCGAATCGATCGACTTGGTCACAGGTGGGGTTGTCGTTTTGGATTTGTCAACCGTTGATGTCCACACCGGGGGCAGGTCCTGAGGCCTTGTGGCCGTGGGCATGGTATAGGTCAAAGTTTGCTGAAGTGAACTGTATCAAGGCGACTAAAATTACCAGAACGTATGCGAACTTCGCCGACATGGCGAGTTGTATAGCTTGAAGTGTAGCCGTAGAAATGAGGTCTGAGTAGCAGTTGGAGAGAAGGGGACCTGTAAGAAGAGTGAAAAGTTGAGTGCTAGTAGTTACCCAGACGTTTTTTTTTTTTTTTTTGAAAAAAATGCACATGAGGCTTCTCATTAAATGGGATGGCCCTAAGCGAGATTCGAAAGGTGAAGGTAGAGGCACGTGCGGTGCTTCGCAAGGCACGGTCCTTGCAAACGCAGTGCTACTTAGGGCGCGAGTCAAAGCAGGTATCTTCATCCTCGGTATGAACCAACACATAGTCATTGCGCCTAAAGCACATTACTTCGGAGTAAGTGATCTGTGTACTTAAGGTTCACTATGACCTTAATGTCGTAGAGCAAAGGTGTCGAACAATTTCTCCGTCCACGAGTAATCACAGCTTATTGGGAACCAACATGAACTTCACTTTAGCTTTAAGAAAACAAGTATTCGAAGCTTGTTCTTGGCGGACGCCTGTCGCAGTTAAATCCCCCTTTTTCCAGTTTTAGCTTCCGACGCCTAAGCCTTCATGATAAATGAAGGCATTCGGGTGATTGACAACTTAACCCCGCCAAATCTTCATGATAAACGAAGGAGTTCAGGTGATGAACAGCTTAACCCGTCCCAGCAACCGCGGTTGCATTGCCGACCGCCCTCTTGCCATGGTGCTCATGAAGAATGTTTTCTCCGCCTTCACTCATATAAGCCTCGTTGATGTACTTGGCAGTGATAGAGTGCTCTCGCGGACTGCATCGGAACTTGCGGGAGACACGAATGTACGTCTTTATATCGGGATACTCGCAATCCAAGTCGAAATTGTCATATGTGAAGCACTCTCCGTAATTCAGGTTGTCGACGCCCCACATCCACCACTTCCATCCGCCGTCCCGCTCGTATCCATCATCGTTGTAGATAGTCGCGTGGTAGATAGGGAAATTCGTGAAGTGGAATTCGACGAGCTTAACATGGCCCCAAGGTCGCTAAAGAAGGTTAGCATTCGAGTAGAGAGGGTAGATTGAGTTGCAAGACTTACATCATAGATGCTGCACTTGCCTACGCAGCGCACACCCAGTCGGCCGTGGCTCAGGTCCTTCGATGTAGGGTACAAGGGAGCGTGGAGGAGTCGTTCACACGTAGGTTCGGCGTCCCAGTCGAAGAGTTGCCAGCCAAGGTCGATCGGTACAAATGGCGGGAGTGGCCCAGTTATATCCGACGATCTGACGCGGTGACCTTTCCAGGGGGTACTGCCGGCTACACGATAAAGATCGAAGTCTGCCGACACTAACATGAACTGGATGAGAGCGACCAAAATGGTCATGAGGTACGCGAACGTCGCCGCCATGGTGAGCAAGCAATGGCGAGGGTGGTGAGAGAGCTTGTGCGACGTGCTTTTCCAGGTGGGCGGGCCTTCTAATAGCTGCTTGTCGACAGAGAGGGCCGCTAGTGAGCCGCTAGTGAGGTGAAGGCAGAGGCACGTGCAGGCCAAATGTGTTCCTTCCGTTTCCAGAATACCTCAACTTGATAAGTAGGAATCCGTACGAAGTCAGTCAGAGCCCCAACGTCGTACTGTGTAGATTTCGTGCTCAAGACCCAGCTTCTTCTTTCGGTTGATTTTTTTGGCATGTTCATGGTTCGCACTCATACGTGAGGAGTCGATAGCTACGCAGTTGAACGACCTTTCGAGAACCCGTGCATGGAGAAAAGTCTTTCCAATGCCATTCCGGCTATTCATATGGCCGTGAACCAATATTTCCGTTCACTGCCGCTCGGGTCTGCTCCAAGATTTAGTTAGCTGACCTACGCGTTGAAGCTGTTTTGTTACTTCTTCTGCAACACTCCACTAAGACCTTTTTATTTTGATAGCAGTATCTAGACACCAAAGACTGTGCAAACGAACGCGGCCATGACCATAGGCCACGGGGCCAGGCTGGAAACGCTGTGGTTTTACCCCAGGTGTTGTGTCTGCTGTCCACTGTTTTATGAAATTTTTGTTGTTAGTTGAGCGGCTGGAAAACCTTGGAACTTGGTCCTTGGTCGGGGAAATCGATCGAAGATCCACACTTCTTGCTCTCATAGGGTCGACGCGATGTGGGCATTAGTCGTCATTGTACTGGTGCGGCCCTAAGCTCATTTTTCTGAGAATATGCTCGATCATCCCCACCGTCCGTCTTGCAATTAACATTGTATATAGATAAAGATTGTAAGCGATGTGGAGCCTGCCCAGGTTAAAACTTCACCTATTCAGGTCTTTCTTCGCAGGAGCAGGTGTGGTAATGGTCAGGTGTACTCACACGTGATGAGACTTCGAAGTGGTTCACTGGATGTCGCGCCTCCCCGTACCTCCACCCATCCATATGTAATCTTCCCAGTGTCACTATCAGTACCATTTCCACCTCACCCACGCAACGCTGAGTTGATCGCGAGCCGCTTCCGCATACAACCACAGCACCTATCCCATTGCCCCCCAACTGCTCTTTAGGCCGAATCTCCCTTCCATCCCAAAACACCACCATTCTACTCCAACATGGCATTCCAGCCACAACTCCGGGTTGTCTC
Organism: Karstenula rhodostoma CBS 690.94; assembly: GCA_010093485.1. Taxonomy (NCBI): domain Eukaryota; kingdom Fungi; phylum Ascomycota; class Dothideomycetes; order Pleosporales; family Didymosphaeriaceae; genus Karstenula; species Karstenula rhodostoma. The sequence continues at coordinate 469,080 of MU001495.1, read as the reverse complement.
AACCTCAACCGCAGCCCAAAACTGCACCACGACCCCTTGCCACGCCGCCCAAATCCACCACCGCATCCTCAGTCAGGTCAAGTCCATCCTCTTCAACGGCCCCACATCGCCCGGCGAAGCCTGGATTTACGAGTACGCCAAGTGCATCCGCGGGGACTTGGACGCTCGGAATATGAAGTTCCAAGTCTCCATTCTGCAGAAGGGCTTCGAAGCGTCCAGCCTCGTTTTCCCCCCTGCTCCCGGCTTCCTGCACGACGTATGCCAGCTCATTGCCATGCTGCCGTTGAAGGTGGGCACGGTGATTGAGCGCAAGCTGGTGATTGACCTGCTGCTTGAGGCTGCGCGCCAGTGCAATATGGCGTGGTGGGACTCTACGCGGGAGGTGTCGGCGGTTGTGTTTGGGGTGGTGCATGCGTGTATGATTTATCGGCACCTGGAGGCTGAGAAGCAGGGTGATGCCGAGTTGGGCATGATCATGGGGAAGATGGATCTTGAGGCTGACCATATTGAGACGGTGATGCAGTTGGCGGAGAGCTTGGAGGAGGGTCTGAAGCTTTGATGCATTATGGTGTATGGAAGCCTACGATCTCATATGGGCAGACGCTGTTACGGACATGGAACGTCGTGTCACGAGTCTTCAACATGGCCGGGGCCCTGGGGTAGGATAATCTTGTTGGACGAAGTCATGCATTGGAAGACCAGGCAGTACGGACGAATCAAGTGAGTAGTTCAATGAATCAGGATCAACGCTGAATACGGGTTGACATTGCAATCGAACAGCGATGGTGGTGGCTGATGATGGATAGTGACGAGGTGCCGTCCAGAGTGGTGAAGTCATGGATCCGTGCGTTGCGGAAGGCGCGCGACTTCGCGTCTAACTTTTTGGCAGGGGCGACAGCACCATCTACACCACACCACCCAGCCATGGCCACGAAATACACATGCAGAGCCTGCTCGAGGGCCCTTTCGAGGCAATCTTCCTCTTTACTACAGGTACGCCCACTGCGGGTGACTACGGACATGCACTGATAGTTGCAGGCTAGTTCACCTCGTAAAGCGTCAAATCTCCTTCGGACAGAGGCCGCGCGAAACCTCTCCACGACCGCACCAAGCTCATACCATGCGACGACCTCCATTTCAGCGGCCCAGCCGGCGTCGCAGCCCATCTCGCAGCCCGCAAAGCCTTCAGGACAGCGCTCCACATCTATCCCGATAGAGGTGGGTCCCAATACCGGGAGCGCGCTGCGTGGAATAGCCGCGAAACTGCGCGAGAAGGCGCCGCTGATGACGGAAACCTACGTCGCATATGCCGCGACGCAGCAATTGATGAAGGAATGCACACGACATGCCGATTACACGATACCGCAAGCGTTGGAGAAGAACGAAGAGATCCCTCGCGATGAGACAGGAGCGCATCTTGGTGTGAGCGAGAGCTGGTGGTTCAAGGGTAGGAATCCCATGAAGCTAACGCATGCATCATATACTGACGGATGCAGAGCTCGGCCTTGCTCCGACGTTCATTAATTGGGCGCAGGTCACCTTTATACACATGTACCTGATGCAGGTTCGCTTCCGCATGTTCCCCACGACGCATGCGCCCGTCTGGATTCAGCATCTCACCAATCACGCCTTCTACGCGGCTGAGGACCGCCTTGTAGTCTGGCATAAGATCCACGCAAACTCACTGCGCCAAAAATATCTGAAAGATATCTTCTCGCAGTGGCGCGCCGTGCTGCTATCTTACGACGAAGGCATCATGAAGGGAGACGCGGTGCTGGCGACAGCAATCTGGAGGAATCTGTTTGCGGGCCGAGAAGACGTCGACTTCGAGAAGCTGGCGCAGATTGTGGGCTACATGAGGCGGGAGTTGCGGAGACTCGACCTGGCGAGCGACGACGAGGTGGCGGACGGAAGATGGACGTTTTCTGGTGGCCCCGAGCAGGAGCAAAATGTGGTCAGGTTGCAGAGCAGGTCCACGGCCACAGATGCTTCCCGACTTTGAGATTGGGTCGAGCGTTAGCCGCGGTGAGCTTTGTATGATATTGTGAAATGCCTGTATATAATGACGCTCTGTCGAAAATAGAGGATGTCTCGAATGCGAACAAGCTTGATTTAATACTATTATTCGTCAAACGTCACCCATTTTATATCAAACATCTGAAGCCTCGAGATCTGTCAATCGGCAAGCTGCACGTGTGTTGTTCCTGCATGAACCCCAGATCTTGGCGCATTCTCCACCAGGAGCTTGGCTCTTTGTCGCGTCACAGGCAGCCAGCACTTTGCAAAACCCACCACCCAGCTCCCAACTGCTCCTACGCGCATCGCCTAGCAACCGCGACCAGTCCAGTTCGAGGTTGCCGCACCATGGCAGCCCACGCATCGTCCGCGCCGCCCTCGATCCCCGGCTTTCAGCTTTCCAACGAGGATTCCGGACCGCTGAAGCACGCCGTCGCTGAACTCATCCACCGCGAGGGAAACACACGCTTCCCAGGCGCGCAGCCCGTGTCTTTCGCGCGCCAGCATGTAGCCGAGCTCCAGCAGCGCGAGTACTTCATGTGCGAAAAGACTGACGGCTTGCGCTGCTTATTATTCTTTCACTTTGTCGACTCAGAACGAGGCTTTGAGCCAGTCACATTCCTCATCGACCGCAAGAACAACTACTACGAGGTCAAGCCGCCAATCCGGGTACCCTACCACGGCGCTCTGTTCCAAAAAGAAGCTTTCCTGTATGCGACTATCCTGGACGGCGAGCTGGTGAACGATCTATATCCAGATGGGACCACCAAGCTCATATTCTACGCGTTTGACTGCCTGGCTGCCGACGGCGAAAACTACACCGACAAGCCGCTTTCGAAGCGCCTGTGGGCCCTGAAAGAGCGCGTGATCAAGCCATGGCATACATACCTGACGCAGACAAAGTCGCTCATGCCGCTGGTGCCGTTCCAAGTCAAGGAGAAGGAACAGCAGTTGGCGTACCACATCTCATATGTTTTCGACCAGGTGATGCCGAAGCTGAAGCACGGGAACGATGGATTGATTTTCACGTGCAAGGATACGAAGTAGGTCTACATGCATCTCAGGACAGCGCAGGGAAGTTAAAGGCAGTACTGACAATCACAGGTACGAGTTTGGCACAGACAACCACATCCTTAAGTGGAAACCTCCCCACGAGAACACCATCGACTTCAAACTGCGCCTCGGCGAGTTCCCCATGATTGAGGCCTCCCCAGACGACGAAGACCCGTCCCCCTACCCAGACTACGATGCCATGCCGACGAAATTTGAACTCCTCGTTAACCACGGGAACAACAGATATCGGCCATTCGCGCACCGTCTGTCCGTCACGCCGCAAGACTGGGAGATGCTCAAGGGTCTGAAGCAGCGGCTTGACGGCAGGATCATAGAGTGTTACCGCGACACGGACGGGCGGTGGAAGTTCAAGAAGGACGACGATGGCACGCCGCGCTGGCGAGACGACAAGGCGGATGCGAATCACGTCTCTACCGTGGAGAGCGTGCTTGGGAGCATCGAGGACCCCGTCACGGAGCAAGACCTGCGCACCTCCGAGAGCGCCATCAAGAAAGCCGTCAAGCAGATGCAGGCGGGCGGGCAGTTCCAGGAGTCGGAGAACCCCAACAAGAGACGTCGCGTGGACGATGTAAACGGCCACTAGAAGTGCACATGCGACCCTTGTCGGTGCAAGCAGGTTTGAACGGTGCGCAAGCGGGCTTGAGCCATTCTCGTGTCGTCGAAAGCGCGCACGAAGCCTGCGAGTGCGGCACGGCGTATCACTACCCGGGATTTCGATCGCATCTCGACGCTGCAGAGCACACGTCTTCGGACATCAGTCCCGAATATGCGGAGCAGGATCGTTTGAAAAACGGTATTCAACAACATGCCGAAGAAAAGTATTTTGAGTACAAAATCCTGGAAGATGCGCGACGGATAGAGGTACCTGAAATTGGCCATATTGGACGTGTACGTGTGTCCACTGTCACTGCATCCCACTCCCAGGCACTGCAAAAGGTGAGCATGCATGCGCCGCTGCGCGAGGTGTTTCTGCAGAGGGGTATCCACCAGACCGTTGGGTTGTTTGCCGGGTTGGAAAAGGCGTTCGTGGTACAGGAGTTTTTGAGTTTTGCGCTGCGAGCTGGCATGATACCCTGGGTTTAGGTCTGGCTGCTATTTTCGTTTTCGCTGCTACGCGCGTTCATTATTTGGTAATCTGTCTATCAAATCATTGCTAGGTCATACGAATGAAGATGCCCCATGAAAGACCGCAGAGAACCCACATGGACGACATGCAGAGATAGACCAAGACATCACAGCACTCGCCCTCTCCGCACAAGCCCATCCCAAATATACGTTTCCCCAGCCCTGCCGGGTTCAGAGAGCGCCTGAATTGTCATCTATCTGCAAACAAACTACCAGCGCCCCCACCCGAGAAAGACAAGCATGTACCGTATCGCACCCACAAACAAAGAGCACCAAACCCCTTAGATCCTAATGTCCTTTCCAACTTTTTCCTTGTTTCCTTCCTCCCTCATCGCCAGTCATGACCGCCACCTCTCCACACATTGCTAGGAAGAATTGGGTTGAGATACACCACCCCGCCGTCCGCAGATCGCGAGGGTGAGTGTAAACATCTAAATGGCGACGCGCCTGGCCTCCGTCGAAAGTCGAAGCCAAGCCGCCACCCAAGTAAGATACAAGAAGAGAAGAGACTTTTGAACCGCAAATCGTCGCGCACGAGTTGTTGAACAGCTGAAGCGTGATCCAAAAGGAGAAAACGAGTGTCATTGCGAATGCATTGGATTGGAAGTGCCAGAGAGAAGGGCGCGCAGCCCGACCGATATGAATGTGAAAGGAAAGAAACATGCAAGTCATAAAAGTGGCGTGAGATGCAAGGTAGCCTGCTCCCCTTCTCTCCGGCGAAGTATAAATGACGCTAAGAAACGATGAGGCTGCGTCCCTCTGTGAGACCCGCCATGTCCTTCTTGGACTGCTGATATCGAAAGTCAGGTCGAAGGCGCCTGAACGAACATGTACAGAAGGTATTGGTAACAGCCCTTTTACAACAATAGAAAATCCGTATGATGCGAGGACTCAAAGTCAAAGTGAATCCGTCAAGGGCTCCCAAGAATTCATTTACCGCTGGTTGACGTTAGTACCATAAGCTAGTGATTATGCAAATGGATGGCCTACCCTGCCACGTCGTTGACCCCCTCCAGCAGCTTGCTGTTGCTGCTGAGGTACATACATGCCGTAAGGATACATCTGCGCACCCATGACCGGGTTCATGCCCTGTCCGAGAGAAGCAGGCTGAAGCATGGGTGAACCAGTGAAGCCAGGGGCTGCGACTGGGCTCACATTCCGGTAATCCATGCCGGATGCAGGAGGTTGGTAGCCGTTCATCTGAGGGTAGAAAGGCTGGCCTCGTCCCTGCTGTGCAAGGAGCTGTTGGTACTGAAGTTGCTGGGGGCCAGTCATAGCCTGCATGCCAGGCATGTACATTGGACCGCCCAAACCCATGGGATACTGCTCGAAGCCATTAGAGTCCATGCTTGCAGTTCGTTGTAGGGCGATGGGGTCCATCCCGGGTGCGACACCCGGATAGAATTGGCGAGGCTCAGCATGGGAGCCTGCAGGGCTGTCCCGAGAAGAAGCAGGACGAGTTTGAGAGTGCTCGCGGTGGCCAGGGCCACCACGTGTGGAGAGATTAACTTCGTCCATCAATCGCTTGTAGCCTTGTCCGGGCTGCGCCTTGATGCGGGTCAAAACGTTACGGACGTTTTGAACCACGTCTGGACGGATCTTCTCGTCGAAGAAAGGAGTTGTCAGGACCTTGAAGATCAAGGTCGCGCCACAGTTCTGGTCAATGAGGATATCCTCTAGAACCTGGTCGTTCGGTGAGAAGAACAAAGCTTGCAGGATGGTGTCACGAGCATCCGGTTCGTTCCGCTGGTTGATGATTTTCAAAACCGTCAGATAAGCAACCTTGTGGGTGCACAGATGCACGATGTGTGGAACCAGTCGAGGGGCGAGGACTGTGCGACGTCGAGGGAAGTTGCAGGTGTCGAGGAACCAGGTGAGCAGCAAGGCACCGTTAGCGTTCGTGGCAAGCTGCACGCTGTGGAGGGCAATTGTAGCAGCCACCATGCGCTGCTGGTCCTTGGTTGCGTAGTGGCTCTCCAGGCAAGCACGCATTGCTCGTGCACCGAATCGACCCTGGGCGAGATCCCACAGACGGCTGAGCATGGCCTCAAAGATAAAGTTGTTCAGCGGCGCCGAATAACGGAGGCATCCTTGCATAACGTAGTTGCCGAACTGGTCCAGGAAAAGGGTCACGGCAAATGGTCGTAGGGCATCGACAATCATCTTCTGCAGAGCAGGAGTCCTGGCAACATCGATAATCTTCTGGGCGGCCCAGGTTCCGTTTTTGTGAACGCCAATCTTAGCCAGGTGGGGAGCGATCTCTCGCAGCATGGCCTCCTTGGTGGGTTCCGAGCAGTATTCGAACAACTTCTGCACAACCGTGTTACCCAAATAATCAGATGAGAGCTCGGCGATCTCGGGCAGCATGTTCATGGCAATTTCCTCAATATCAGGCTGCGAGCACGAGTTGTTGTCGATGCGCTTGCGGATCTCTCGCAGACGCGGCGCATCGTGAATACGGGTGTGGCTGGGTTCCTCGACAGGTGGAATCTCTGTGAAGTAGTTGTCATGCTGAACAGCTTGCTCGACGTGGGCCGAGATGCGCAGCTGCTCCTCATCCGTGGCGCCCAACTCTTTCACGATGCTGACGATATCGCCACGAATGTCCGTCAGCTCAGGAGTGGTAAGAGGCACGCTGGCACTCTCAACACGGGCGCCATTCGCTTTAGCAGCATTGCTTGACAAGTTTGAGCCCTCTGCTTGGGATTTGGCAAGCGGGTCAGGGCTTGGTGAGGGGAAGAGGCCATTGTGCCCAGGAGTAGCTGCCGCGCTGGGGACCTTGGCGTAACCGATGCGCACTGGACCAGCACCAGGGAAGATCTCCTTTCCGTTGAGCTGCAGCTTTGCCTGAATGGCGCTGTCAATGGTCTCGTAGTTGACAAATCCGCAGTTCTTGTGGGTCAGAACACGGGTGGACTCGATGGGGCCGAAAGCCTTGAAAATGACATCCAGGGACGAGACAGTCGTCGACGAAGGGATGTTGCCGAGCCAAAGCGCTCGGGTCGGCCCCTCCAACGTATCGTCACCAAGGTTCGAGCTGGGTTTGCCGCCCAGCTGGAGACTCTTTACAGCTTCGGCTAGGCTGTACTCGGCGTCTTCGGTCATTTCAGCGGCGTTGAGGCTGTTGTCGAGGCGGGACGAGGAGGGAAGGTAGTTCCTCATCAGCCGCTGAGATGGCGAATCGAGAACACCCGCAGTGCGAGCACGAGGACGGGTAGAACTCGCAAAGTTGGCAAAGGCTTGCACCTCCAGGTTGTGTTGTCGGACAGCTTCGTGGATGGCGAGAGCACTTGCTTCTGCCGGGGTCATGGATCCACTGTAGTTGCCGTACGCAGCCTGGTCAAGCTCATCCTCATCGTCAGCGTACTTCTCCTTGGCGTTGACGGAGTACGAGCGGAAGCGGTTGGCGGCAGCAGTTGCGTTTTGGTTGAGTGCATGGCGTTGGCCCTCGAGGAGAAGTTCGATGTCGGACGGGGCAAGCGTGGCACGGGCAGGCTGGGGCGTGTCTACGAGACCGAGGTAATCCAATGTCTTCACGTCGGTATCGGCGAGCGAGTCCCTGGAAAACGAGGACTGGGGCGAAGTGGGACCATTTGAGGGCTGCGATGCAATGCTCTGGAGCGTGCTGCTGCGGTCACGACTGCTCGTCCATCCCGTAGAGAAGATGGGATTCCCAAACGGCGACATGGCGGGCGGCAAATAGCCTGGTCGTTGGGGCATCGAGCCAGCTCGTAGGCGGGAGAGGAGGGCTGATTTGGCAGCGGCATTGGTGGAACCAAGAGCAGCAAAGCCCGTGTTTTCAGTGGGTGCGCCGGAACTGGGCTTGAAGGGGCTCGTCGACGGCGTCGGGCGAGACGTCTTGGGAAGCATCGACGAAGGGGGCAGCAAGCCTGGCGGTGCAGCTGAAGGAGAGAATCGCGAGGGTAGAGTGCCAGCACGGGCACGGCGACCAGACGTCTGGGCAGCAGCAGCGTCTGGCATCGCTCCGTTGAAGTCGGGGAAACTGTCACCGCTGGGCGACTCTGGGATGGTCTCTCGCAGCGGCGTCGAGTTTCCGCTGGTAGGGGGACCCCACATTTGGGGGTTCAGGCCTTCCTGGGCTTGGATCTCGCGAGCCCTGCATCCGACGTTAGCCAAAATGGGATCTGCGCGCGGGTTTCAGGATGCGACAAACCGCTTCGAGTATAATCTGCTACCGTATTCATGCGATGGAGACCCGGCTCCAAGCCTTGCGCCAGCAGCGGCGCCCGCGAGGGGGTTCGACGTGGTCGCGGACGACATTGGAAAGCGAATTGAGCCGCCCGACGAGGGAGGCTCGGTGGGCGAGGCGGAGGTGGTGGACGAGGCCGACAGCGGGGCCTGCGAGGGGAGCTGGGGAATGTAGTTGAGGTTGATGTGATGCTCCTGGCGGTTTGAGGGAGCCATTATGTATTACAGACCCTGTCTTTGGTTTGTGCAGTGTTTAGAGAAGTAATATCGAGGTACCAAGACCAGGGTAGCGGCAGAAACGTGGGTTGGTACCGGCCAAAGGAATGTGAGGCGAGTGGACTGTTGCCAGCAAGCAGGCTCAGCTCAGCGCTGGAGCTGAAGCGTACAATCCAAGCCTGCGGACGAGGTAAGTCGAGCACTGGCGGGTCGACGTGCGGGCGTGCGGCGGTGCAGACAGCTCTTTCGAGTGCGGGTGCAGCAGTTGCGCGCAGGTGAGCCGGTCAGGGCACTGATACCCGAGGGCGTGCAGAGCAGAGGCGAGGGCAGCGAGCGTTGGCGGGCGGCGGACGGCGGGAGCGCGTTCAACGCAGGCGGCGATGGCAATCAAGGAGTGACGGGCCGGGTGTGGTCTGTGAATGAGACACAGGTCGTCGCCGGCGGGAGTCGTGATTACGATGGAGCAATAGACAAGCCGCGAGCAGCCTGGAGAAGGGAATCAAATGGGGGGATTACACGCGATTAGACACCTTCGTTCATCGGAGGGTTGGTGGAGGCAGGCGGGAGAGATGCGGGAGCGCAGAGAGGTGCGAGAGAGTCGTTTTTGGCTCGAGCTGGCTGGGCTAGCCGGTCAGGGACACGGACGGCACGACACTCCAAACGCCCACGCAAGCAGACACACAGATCGGGACGGGCAACGCGACTACTGGCGCCGTCGTGATGTCGGACGGGGCGGCCAGCTGCTTTGCTGCTCCGCTACATGCCAACAGTGCAGGCCATGCTCCATCGCACGCGCAATAGGGGCAGAGGGCGCTCCCGTCCACTCGAAACTTGAAACCGCTTCGAACGACACCGTCGCTACGTCTTACGTGGTCCAGCCCCGCCCACGCCTGCCATTGGCTGCTTGTGCCTTGTCATAGCGACCCTGGAGCTGGCGTCGCTCGCTCCTGGCGCTGGAGACTGCAGAATCGCCTGTGGGAGCAGTGTGGGCATCTGTTCCATGTGTATTCCTCCTCGTTCAACCCCCAATCCAGCGACAGTATGGCGGACCGAGGGCGCGCTGACAGAACCTGGAAGCCGTGTGTAACATAACATTGTTCCCAGGGAGCCCGTCCTTGGCCCGCCCTCACAAACGTAGCAGCGAAGCATCTGACCAAGACGAAGCCTCAAGCTCAGCTCTCAGCTCAGCATCACGAACACGAGCCAACAGGTTAGGTTAAGCCACGCGCCCCGCTACGTTTGCCATTTGCCATGGTGCATGAAATAAACTCTGTATGTATGTATGCAGCAGCACACCTTGTAGAAGAGCCGCAGACATATATTCCGCCCTCGTCTGTTCTTTTCCCGTTTCTGGTTTCTGTAGAGAGCATCGGCAACGGCAGGCAGGCGCTACGGCACGCTACCGTTTCAGCGGGCTTGGCGACACCACGCAGGCTAGCCGCTTCGGGGACATGCAGATCATGATTCATGATGCATGATGCCTTCGAGAAGCCCGTCATGTTCGTGCGCATCAAACTCACACCTTCCCACTGCCCGCAACCACAATGCCTTGAAACGCGCGAAGTCTGCGCATGAACACCAGCACCGTTCGAGCCGCCTGTACCGTCCGCCGTCCGCCCTGCGCCCCTGCACCATCAACGCGGCGTGGCCTGCTGATCATGCGCATGAACGGAGCCTTCCACGTCTTCCTTCTCGAAGCTTTCCCGCAGCCCTTGCCCACGTCTGCGCGCTAAACCTTCACTCACACTCGGCTCGCTTCAGGAACCGCGTGCGCTTTCCGTGACACTCTTCGCCGCTTTACATCCTTGTCCCCGCACGCGCACCATGTCCACAGTCCCAGAAGAGCGGCCGGACATGGACGACGCCGCGGTCGACGACCACGATGGCGGGCGGTCGACGCCAGAGGGCGACAGCGAGCCTGAGGCGCCCGTGGACCTCATGGTCGTTTCACGCGCACGGAGATCAAACGCGGGCAATCGCATGTCCACGCTCTTGGCCACAGCTGCCGGAGAGGACGAATGGGGAGAGGAATGGGAAGAGGTGGCCAACGAGGAGGAGTTCGTGGGCGACGATGCCAACGAGCAGGAAGACTACAACCTGGACTCGTCGTCGTCCGAGGATGAAGATGCAGGCGACGATGAAGACGCGGGCGAGAAAGAGCTTCGCAAGGCAGAACGTCAGGAGCGGACCAAGAAGCGCAAGACCGCTACGAACCCGTTCGCCGCACGTCTGGCTGCTGCCTCCTCTCGCAAGCGCGTCAAGCTTGACGTTCCGACTACCACGACCCAGTCCCCGCCAGCTGGACCTGGACCATCGCGACCCAAGAAAAAGTCGGAGCGGGCGTCGTGGATCCCCACCGACGAAGATGGGCCCATACGAACATCCTCGAGGAAGCAAACAATGGCAAACAAGGAGCACACGCTGGCAAAGCTGAAGGAGAAGGATCAGCGCCGCGATGAGACGTTGGCTATGATGAAGGCAGCCGAGGCGCGCAAGGCGAAGGACGAACCGAAGCCTCTGACCCAGGCCGAACGTCTAGCCGAGGCTGCTCGAGTGGAGCGGATCAACAAGAAGACGCTACATCATTGGGAGGAGGCTGAGGAGCTGCGAGCCGCCGAAAGGCAGGCCAAGATCGATGCCCTGAAGAATAGGCAAATCGATGGGCCGTTCATCCGCTTCTACAGTGGTCCCGCTATTTGGGTTGACGACAAAGTCAAATACACGGGAAAGGATGCTCCCAAGCTTGAGGACTTGGAGGACAAACTCAACAAAGAGATGACCGCATCGACATCCACCGAGAACCCCTCTGCATCTGTCCCTGAGGCTGATCAGCCGACGCTCATGTCTGTGGATCAACCGCAAAATCATGATGCTCAAATCATGGCGACATCCCAATCGCCAAGTATGGACTCACAGCCTGCATCGATACCAGCCTCCCAACCACCTATTCACGATGTCACAATGTCGCAGGAACTGCCCTTCGCGAACAACGTCATGTTCGCTCCACCCTCCACCTCAGACTCCTTCCTCTTCGGTATGGAGCAATATACGCAGCCCAGCCAACAACAGACCTCACAAGCCGAGCTACCCCCCAACCCGTTTCAAACTTCACAACCTGACCTACCCGGTAACCCCTTCCAAGCCTCACAGCCTGATCTGCCTCCCAATCCCTTCCTCTCAGCATCGCACTCCAACCTCTCCGACCTCTCCTTCACCCCGTCACTGTTCCCCCAAGACCAACCACCCACCACCATGTCCCCCCAGCACCTCCTTGCACAATTCCAGAAACCACCTCCTCCACCCCCGCCCCCTCGCCGCAAAGTCATCCGCCGCGCCCTCCGTAACCTCCTTATCCTCTCCTCCTTCCCGAACCTCGACGCCGCCGCAGCCCCCACCCGCGCCCGCTCTACCGCCTCCCTCCTTAAGGAAAAAGACAAAGCCGCGCTCGTGCAGCTCTCCACCGCCGTCTTCAACTGGTCGGTTGCCGACGCCATGGCCTTCGTCACCGCGATGCTCAACGCGCCCAAGACGAAGAAGGAGAAGGAGGCGCTCGCCAAGTCGAAGAAGGAACTCTGCGCCGTCAGCAACAAGGAGGCCAAGTACCGCGATCCTGAGACGGGGATTGCGTATCGGGACAGCAGAGCGTTTGGGGTGCTGCGCGGGGTTGTGGGTGGAGGTTTCGTGTGGTGCGGGGAGCTGGGGTGCTATGTTGGGGGAAGGGCGAAGCCGATGGAGAGCAGGGGGAAGGGATTCCTGGGGATGGCGCCGGCGGCGGGGGTGCCGAAGAGGTTTTTGGAGATGGAGAAGAGGAAGCCCGAGGGTGCTGTGTCGGTTGGAGGCGGGTCGAGGCGGGTCGAGGCTGCGGCGGGGGAGGAGGTTGCGAGTGGTAACGCGGCGGAAGCGGCCGCTGATGTGAAAACGGAGGCTGCTACGCCTGCGTAGTAGGCTCCTCGCCACCGGCTTCTGCACGCAAAGTCGTGGACGTCCGGTGTTGTCAAACACCATGTACGATGAACCCAGCGAATCCGTAGCTCCTAGATATACCCCCAACAACAAAACCTGTAACATTAATTCCATGAAACATTACATCCTTCCATCACAGATGCTCTACTATGCGGTCAAAATAAACACCCTCCCACAATGCAGTAACCCCCCAGAGCTTTCTTCCGTTGCGGACGAATTGGGGCTAAGGTGAGACGCACGATCACCCAAGTCAAGTCCGGGGGCGGTCAGTGTGTTGAAATGACGCGGGGTAACGCGTGGTGCAAGAACGTGTTGTAAATTTTCCTGTGGTGTTTGCTGCCAAGCGAGGCGGGGAGTATGTTTATTGCGGGAGTGATTAGTCTGGAAGTTGGAAGTGTGTGGGCATACATGATGAAAAAGTGGTAGTATATCATCTGGAGGAAATAAATGACAGAAAGATGGAGTTATCGAGTGTGTGGAGTACAAAAATGATCATAACAAGGTGTCTCCCTTAGTTACCAGCTCAAGGATAAGTAGTGTATCATTGAATAGTAGATTTGATGGGTCGGGATGTCAGTACTCTCACGAGCATGCGAAGTAAGGTTGTGCGCGGATGGAAGTGAGGTAGTGTGTCTGGCAGATTGGGCTGTTGTTGATGGATTGTGTGATTGTTCGGGATGAGTAGGAGACGAGGATGAAAGGTTGCTGATGCATTTGAGAAGTAGACGTGGTTGCAGCGAGCATGAGCCCACGACCAGAACCCAGAACTTGTCTCACGATGGGCCAAAAACGAGCCACAGGCCGCCACCCGCTCACACACCATCTCGCACGGGTTGAGGAACGATCGTATTCAGGAAATGGAAAGGTCCATGATATGCATTTGACGGTTAGCTGAGTTGATGACATGAGATCTCAAACGCCGTCCCATCTTGCCGGCCCAGTGCAAGAGTTTTTCAGGCATTTATCGTAACTGTACACGACGATAATGCCCACTGCAACTCCGTCATGTCCACGGCGAACCACCCGAACCAGAGAACCGACTCCGTCCCGACCATCATAGCGTATCCGCTTATTTCTTCTTCTTGTCGCCACTCTTGGTCTTGGCCGTACCCCGGAGCTCCTTGCCCCTGTTCTTGCGTTGCTTGCCTGTGTCCGTGTCAGCATGAGTCCTCGGCATCCTCTGTCCGACAAGTATATGCGAGCCGAGATTGTGCGCGGGGGCGACGTACGCTGCTGCCTGGAGGCCTTCTCGATCTTGGAGGCCATGCCGTACCGGACCAGCCTGTAGTGGGGCTCGAACTTCTTCATGGCCTCGGCGCTGTCGTAGATGAGAGCGAAGCCGGTGCTCTTGCCGCCACCGAAGTGTGTCTTGAAGCCGAAGACGGAGACATCGTCCTTCTTGGCCTTGTAGAGCTCACCGAGCTTGCCACGGAGTTCGTCCTTGGAGACGTTGGGGCGGTTGGGGTGGAGGACATCGCTGCACGCCATTAGACCTTCCTTCTGTGTATCCGTATCGCGACCGTGTCCTGCACTTACACAACCATCTGGCGGCGGCCGAGGAGGGGGTTGCGGATGAACTTGCGCGTGCGCAGAGTAACCTGGGAATCAGCCATGTTGAGGACGAGCTGTGCCGAACTGCGCGCTGTTAGGGGGTGTCCTCTCGAAAATCGCGTGTCAGATTGGTGCAGGACGTACTGAACGGAAATCGATCCTGCTCTGTGTCGGTGTGGGTGGGTGCTGTTGGCGCAGGATATCGTCGACGTTCAGAAGTTCGGCCGTGGTTCTTCAAAATTGACCTGAGTGTGTCTTGGCAGGTGCGCTTACCTAACTGGGCGCCCCGCTCCTGGCTTAGCGAGATGTGCAGCCCGCCAAATGATCAAAGTCGGCAAAGTGCAACACCACAACTTTCGTGACCATCTCCGCAGTTGGTAGAAGGTTGTTTTCCTCAGTCAGAAGGTTCACTTTAGTGCAATTCTGTGCGCGCATACTCCACAGGTCTGGAGACCAATCGTGGGCCTTGTTACCCCCACACACGCATTCTGGTTTACAATCACTAGAGCTACTCGAATGCACGGGGCTTCACAACATTCTCTTAGAACTACTATGGTCGAGCAAGAGACGTGGGCGAGATTGGCTACCTTTCGCCGCCAATACTTCCAGCTTGTCGACCCCCCACAGCTGAGATGGCTTGAAGGTCGCGTTCTCAAGGATCCGGAAGTGCAGACCTGGATGTTCAGCCATCTTTTTGATGCAGAGAAGAGTTCGACTCTTCCTCCAGACAGATATCGTCTCAGAGTTCTCAAAGTCTTGGTGTCAAAGCTCGAGAAAGCAATCGACGACCCCGACGAGGATGTACGAGCCTCTTTTTCTTTTTTCTTTGCGGGACAGCGCAACCGGAACATTCGGACCTCAGTCAGTGAGGGAACGCCCTTCTGCCGACCAGTGTTTTGTCCGTCCACCATGCTTCCACGTCAATTTGCAATCACCCTATTCACCGCGCACATTACTGACCTCTGCATCTTCTCCTATAAATAGGCAATTTCTGATGATCTCATGGAATCACTCACTTCCATTCTCGGATCAAACGTCTTGTCCGAGTCCGATTCTGCCCAACAGAAAGCATATGTGACTTACGCATTTCCGCGCCGTAATGGGGACAACAGCATTGTCAGCGACAACTCGGTGACGTTGCTTGAGTCCCGCTCTGTCATTTCATCATTAGGAACCACCGGACTACGTACTTGGGAAGCGGCATTGCTCCTTGGGCAGTTTCTGTCCTCTGATCGCGGAAGTGCAATGGTCCGTGCGAAGAGAGTGTTCGAGCTTGGAGCAGGTACGGGCATGCTATCGATACTATGCGCAAAGCATCTCGGTGTATCCGGCATCGTTTCGACCGATGGTGACGAAGCGGTTGTAGACGCTATCAAGACCAACGTCTTTCTCAACGATCTTGACGCGTCGCGGACCTCAGTAAACACGGCTGCATTAAAATGGGGATGGCCTCTCAATGGCAGTACATTTTTAGAAGACTATGGGATGGACGTACCGGAAGTGCTCTTAGGGGCTGATGTGGTAAGACAGTTCTCCTAAACGCTTGCAGACTCCAACCCCACTGAACCAACGATTCATCGCAGACATACGACTCCACCGTTATTCCGACTCTGGTTTCGTCGATGAGGGAATTTTTCGACCTGAACGCGGCCCTCCAAGTCCTAGTTGCTGCGACCATACGCAATGAACAGACGTTCGAGACCTTCTTGAACGCGTGTAGTGGGTCTCCCCACAAATACATCATCTTGCGACGTCTGATGAGCTGTTGCTGATTTCTGTGGGGTAGGACGAAACCGCTTCACGCTGCAACAAATCGACTTCGCAGCACTGTCTGAGCCGCTCCAGGATGGTCCTTTCTATCCGACAACAACGGCTATTCAAATCTGGCGAATAACGAGAGAGCACACATCTCAGGATCCGTTCGCGTTCTGACCGCCTCGTAGTCACGCACGGGACCAACACGTGGCATCCTCGATTGCGATTACTTGTTCCTATCGTGGAACTTGGGTTGGCCAGGATCCTCTCTATCAAGCGTTTTCGTCTCTTTCTGTGGCGGACCGCAATAAATGAAGCGCTAAGTATAAGCTGCCATTGGCCGGGGCCTAAAGATATGTTCTCCAGCTGGGCAGAATTGAATCCCCGCAACACTATTGTGCGGCGTAGGTAGAAAAACGCTCACGTCGGTCCAAACAGCGTCGTGGATCACGTCGGCCCTTGCTAGGATATCAGGGCGCTGCACGCTGCACGCTGAGCACATTCATGGCGTATCGCGCGTCGACGGCGCATTCTGTTACCTAAAGTTCACGAGAGGTTACCGCAACAAGGAGTACGCGTCCAGTAAAACTCTGAATGGTGTGCCTGAGGTTGGATGTTATAAGTGCAGGGTGTGTAATAATGAAGTGGAAGACATGGACCATCGGGAGCAGAGTTCCGTGTTGATGGCAGACGACGTGGATCAGAGTCAATCGGCACAGTACCCGTGGCGCGCTGGTGCATCCGATTCGCGCGATGGACGACGCCGTTATACTGTGTATGCATAGCACCACGATGGCCAGGCACAAGCGAACAGTGGCTGGCTTGTGCCGTCAGTCGATGCATTGGGAGAGCCAGAACACGTTGGTGGGTATGGGTGGGGTAGGTCCGAGTATAATAAGACAGAGACTGCTCATCGATGGTGTGCTTGATGACTACTGAGGGGTGATCAAATTCGCAATATTGAACCATCCCGGCACTCGAAACGTCGTCTCGTCAAGGCGCTGTTGCATATATTCCCCAGGCCCGCTCGTCCACTGTTGCACGACGCATAGTGCATCGCTGTCTACCCGCCATCTCCAGCTCCAGGTATGTTGGCGGCTCTTCATCCTGGGCGGGCCTTTCTGACGGTTTGCTGATACAGTTACCCGCTGCTTGCCGAACGCGCGCTGGCAAGGCTCGGCTCTTCTTTGTTATCGACGTCAAGCGACTCAGCTTATCGCTCCACACCCCTGGCCGCCGATCTGTGCTCCGACACCAGCTGCCGCGTTCCAGATCAATTCCACTCCCTCTCGAGTCGCACTCTTATCAGGTCAGTCACCGTACGTTCCTCACCACGCACCCGCCAAGCTCTCCGTTGCTGTTCCCATTTGCAACCTCCGACGGTCATCGACCACGCTGCTGTCCTGGGTGCATGAGTCTTGGTCCAGCCGCACCGTTCCTGGCTAACCCCTTTCGGCTGCAGATACCGCGATAAGACGCTTAAACAAAGCCCTCAACTTCGTCATATTGGCTGCTGCGGCTGTGTCACCGGCTATCCGCTGGTTATTTTCGCTAGGTTCCATCGTCTGTGGACGCCGTCAATCTCATTGCGCTCCGTGCGTCTCTATTCAGGGACACCAACAGAGGGATTAAAGCTCACCGTCTTTCCAACTTCCAATGGCCACCCATACCCGTCAAGCGTCCCATACTAAAAGGCCCTTGCCGGCCCACGCACGGCCATCCAAGCCTGCGCCCTTGTTCAAACGCTCCAATTCCTACGGCGCGAGTAAGAAAGCTGTGCCCTTGCACAACAAGGACGAGGAGCTCGACGACGAGGATCTCATGGCCACGAGCTTCTTGCAGTTCTGGTACGTCCCATCCCCATCTAACCGTCGCGCTGTAGCTGACCGTTGCTAGTACTACCTGCGAAAAACAAATCATTGTACCCTGCAACTCAGTTCTCTATTGCTCCGAGAGGTACGCCAACTTCTTCAACATGCACCCATGTCAAACTAACACATACTAGCTGCCGTAAGAAGGACACCGAGAAGCAATTCGTCTTCCCCCCGGATCAGTCGCCGCCGTTGACGCCTTTCTCGCAACTCTCCAACTTTTCCTTCGAGGACCTCCACTTCCGTGACATTGTGCCGCCACGATCCCCCACACAGTTACGCTCCAATCGTTCCTCATGTGCTTTCTCGGACCTGTCTTCGGACGATAACGCCGTCTCGGGCGACGAGAAGCCAAGACAGCACTCAGACGCCTCGCGCTATCTGCGCCATTGCCAGCTCACCACCTACTCTGATGCCGCCGCTACCGTCCGAACCCGTCGACCCCACTACTCTCGCGCCTCAACTTCGCATGTCAACTACAGCGCCGCGCCGTCTTTGTCGCACACGCCTGCTTCCTCAATAAGCTACTCGCTCCCGTATACCCCATCGACACGGCCCCTCCCCCCTCGGACAAACCCAAGTAGCTCGTACACACACAAGTCCATCGACCTGGTAACCCCGCTTACCTACGCGAGCACCGCGCCGTCCAGCCCCCGGCAGTACTCCCTAAAGTCGCACGCGGAGACGGCGACGTCAGCGAGCACCATCGAAGGCGAGATTCTGTACGCGAAGACACCGATCGCGTCCATGTCGCCGGCCAATGGGAGTCTCGGCCGCCTCCTTGCCTCGTCCACGCACTGAGCAATTTTGTCGCTTCCCATTCCGCGTTGTGAGGAGGGCTCCTGAAACAACACCGAGTGGTTTTCTTAATTCCTCGGTCTGACGTTCTAAATGCCTGGCGCTTCACATGACTGGCATCCTGCATACCATACCAGTCGGGCGCTTCTGCTTCACATTTCCCTGGCGTTTTATTTTATAATTGGATCCCGTAGCTATGCAGGGCATGACTATTGTTTAACGGCTGTTTAAAAGTTTTTTTTTTCTACTTTATGCTAGATAGGAAGGAAGGACAGGCAGACAGACATACGCTCAGTTCTACGTCCCGGGGAAATTTCTACTTTGTGTACTTCATACCTAGATACCACGATCCGCACGTTTCCCGTGCGAAGAGCAAATATACCACGATGCTACCTCCAGGACAACAGGTCCCGAAGAGAGAAACGAACGACGCTCCTCCATGCATGCTAAGCTTCGCCAATGGTGCGTGATGCTTGGTTGCCCCGGCGCGACGGTTGCGGGGTGCGGGGTGCGGCAAGGGTCGCACACGTACGTCGCCATGCCGTTGTTTTTCTTGCTCGTCCGTTATTCGTTGCGGGTGGGTGGGCGTGGATCCCACTGGCTCGAGGAAGACTTACCCGTGCCGACCTACGACCTACGACCTACGACCTACACAACCACCCCTTTACACGACCTCGTCTGCTAACGTCATGCAGCATCTGTCTCCCTAATGCAACGTCGGTCGGCGTCCCGTCAGGAATGGCCTGGTCTCATCTCATGACCACATACGCTCTCGCGCTTCTACCCTTGGTCGCTGGGTATATCGCCGTAGGATAGGGGCGCCGGGCACGGCAAAGAGCGAGGAGGCGTCATTCATAACCGGTGGGTGATTAGATCTGTCGAGGTCTCGTGAGCCGACGTTTCTCTCCCCCTCGACAGACGTCGCGGATATCCGTCACCTGCATTCCACAGGGCACGTGTCGTGCGCTCTCTGACGTGCGTCGACGATGTAGATATTAGATCACTTGACTCATGCTGGGACATTTCATTGGAGGCGTTGCTCAAGGCGAAATCCACGACTTGCATTAGTCCACGCACGCACGAAGACGTCCGCGATGGCTATGTGTGATGACTGAACGTTGGTTGTGTAGCAAATCATCTGGATATACAACCTCACCAGGATATTCATCTGCAGAACTGCTAGTCTAGCCATCCTGCGGTATCTTCCGCTTCCTTCCCTGGTCCGGGTTGGACGGCATGTCTGGGAGAATACCACGCTCGCGCTTCAAATTCTCATACAAGCCCAACGCAGCCAGACATTTTGCATCCCTCCCCCCTTCCCTATACAGAGTCTTGAAAGGAACCACCTTGAGAGTTATGACCTCGCCCTGGTCCCTCAACCCTGTAGTGCGCGACTGCAAGTCGTTGAGCTCTTCTCTGCCCATTCGCTTCTGCAGCAGCATCAGGGGCAAAAACTCATCGCAGCCACCGGGACTGGGATACATCGAGTCCTGCACCAGTTCGCGGAATGCGTCGCCATCGTCTGGTCTTGTAGAGGGTCGCTGGTAGACGTCTTTGACCGCGGCTCCGGACATGTTGAAGAGCTCGGACTTGTTGACGGTAATGCCAACCTCTTCCTTGATCTCCTCGCCCGCCTTGCCACCAAAGTCGCCGCTGTCGTCGAGCATGCCGGCGGGTAGCTCCGCGAAGGCAAGTGAGCCTGCGGCTATACGCGGCTGGATGGTGAGGATGGCAAAGAGCTCGGGTTCTTGCCCTTCTTTGAGCTTCAGCTGTTCCTGCTCTTCTCCATCGTAGGGTTGGATGACGATCTGGATGCTGTTAGTCACAAGCATTCCCGTGAGGTGAAAGCGTAACGTACAAGAACACCCACGCTGCCGCCGCGAAGGAACACCGCACCAGGAAGCCATGCTTTCTTCCCATTATCCAGATAGTCAGCCTCAACGGTACATTGCGCCTTTAAGAAGCCCAGTTTCCCCGGAGGCGGTCCACTCGGAAACCATGTCGGGGCCTGGAGGTCGATGCTCTTGAGCTTGTACGGGTTTTTGTGAAATACGTGATCAGGGTTCTCCTGCAAGGCAAGGTTTTGGACTAGTTGGGAGAGCCAGTTCTTGTAGGCTGGCATGTTCTCGACAATCTCTTTGGTGCATCTGGCGTCTTGGGGAAGGTAGACCCTGCACGCTGTCTCTGTGCCATCCTGGATATGCTTTGCAACCGGTTGTTGGTCAAAGGTAGTAAGGCTGAAGTACTTTCTCAGTGCGCCATCAAACATGGTTTGGGATTGCGGCCTGCTGTCGGGGGTGGATTTCTCGCCGGTCATGGCTGCATTGGTCAGGGAAGCTGGATCCATCGATTCTTCTTCGGAACCTGTTTGTGTTTGAGAAAGGACCAAACCGCCAGGGATCGCAGGAAGCCTGTTAAATATGCAAGTCGGTGCATTCAACGCTCTTGGTGCTCAGCCTCTGTCTGGGATATGTTTGGAAGCAGTCGTGGAATGAAGGTGAGAGACAAGGGGGGGATAAAGAGCAGAATTAGGCATGACTCGATCAAAGCACTGCGCCGTGACTCTTAGAAGGCTGTGCGGCCGGTGAGGCACAGCGTGACCAAGTGTTGTGTGGTTGTAGTGGTGCCTGGGCTAGAAGCAAGTGGTCCCCCACCCAGCCCCGCCATTCGCGGCAATAACGCGCTTAGTTCCGGGAGTCTGGATTGTCATGGGGAAGTTGACTCTTGCCGCGGTCACTCCTACTTTCCTCTCCTTCTTCTCGTAGGAGCCGTGCCTTCTGACACTGACACTGCCATGGGTACTCTCACCGCCAGCTGCCCGCGTTTAGACGCGCATTGCCCGCACAAGCTTGCGACATCATGCCGCCTCACATCCACCCCCAACTGCTGCGCTTGCGCCGACGAGCGCCCCCACTCGCGCCTGTACCGTGTATACGTTGACGGCGTGGGCTACGTGCAGCGAGGGACGCGATGGCAGAGTTACTGTTGGTTCTGCAAAGGTCAGTTTGCCTCTTTACCCGTGGGGCCATTCCCTATCTACCGTTGTTGTTTGCCAATGTTTCTCGTGTAACTGGGCTCATGAGTAGACCCTGCTTGCGCTATTGCCAACAGCGGCTGTACAAACAATCGCTGACGCATGTAACCAGAATTCTGGAACAACAGGTTAGCAGCCACGGATCCCCCGCTCGAGGCTTCCCAGACACAGGTCCCGCACATCCCAGACCAGTCCGAGTTTCTCGAGCGCTGGTTCGAATTTCATCAAGGATATCGCATAGTTGCACAGCCAGACGGCTCTGACTCGCGCATAGCGGTAGTAGGAGAACCATTCAGCGAGGTTAGCCCGGGGTTCTTGCCTCGCACGTTGGATCAGTTGAGGGCGAACAGACAAAACGACGCTTCACGGCCAGACAACGTCTTCAGGCGGCGGAGATTGACTTCGGAAGAAGAAAGACCGGCGGAAGCGCAACAGTCGATTGAGGACGCCTTGGACGATCTTCTAGAGGGACTTTCAGACGAAGAAGAGGCACCTGGGCCGATAGAGACCGAAAGACTGAACACAGACATGCCGCGTAGGAATAGCAGTGGAGGCCTTTCGCGACCACTCACCCGTACTGAGGTAAATCTCCAACGCGCGCGCGATCGCCTCGTTCGCGTTTTTGGTTCAAGAGAAGACGTGCAGCGCGAGGACTATGAGAGTCCACTCTCAACGATGTACAACCGGGCAGAGGAACGCTACGAACAAGCCGAAGGGCGACGGGCGACGGGCGAGACCACGGATCCCCGAACGAACGATCTGCAAAATCTCCCCCAGCAGGAGCGAGGAGAGTTAGAAGAGCAAATACTGTGGGGTGTACTTCAAGACTCGCAGCGTTCATTCTTGGAGCGTAACCAGGGTCCCTACCATGCCGCGGAGCTTGATTCTAGAAATTTCGTGGAGCCTGATGTTACACCATCTTCATCAAATACCACTTCCGCCTCCACATCTGCATCCTCCCTCCGCAGCTCTCTTAACCAGATAACATCCGACCTCTCCCGCCTCCAAGCAGCCACCGACGCCGTTGCAAATGCCCGCATCGCCCTCGC
The DNA here is from genome assembly GCA_010093485.1 of Karstenula rhodostoma CBS 690.94. NCBI lineage: Eukaryota > Fungi > Ascomycota > Dothideomycetes > Pleosporales > Didymosphaeriaceae > Karstenula > Karstenula rhodostoma. The sequence continues at coordinate 446,419 of MU001495.1, read as the reverse complement.
TCGCCAGCGCCCTCCACATCCGCTCTTCACGGAACCCAAGCAGACTCTCGACCAGCCCGACCGACCGCCACCGCTCACCGACGCGCAGATGACGAAGAAGCTAGACTGCCAAGTCTGCTACAGTCAGATAGCGGACATCGCTCTGTTACCGTGCGGACACATGGTCATGTGTCAGTGGTGTGCAGACGTCGTGGTGCCCGTCCGACACGGACACATTCCCGCGCGACCAAGCAAGTGCCCGATGTGTAGGAAGATGGTCAAACAGAGGTTTAAGATCCATACTGGAGGCGATGACGTGGTCATGAAGCAGGGTCGTACTGGTGTGGATGCCGCTGGAGGGGCTGATGCTGGGGCAGAAGAACGAGAGGAAGTGGTGGTGGATGCGATATAGGGTTGTGTGGAGGGCAGCATATGGGTTGGAGTAGACGCCGACTGCGATTGATCATATACTACCCCGATTTTGATACTAAGCAATAATTTCGGATTGTATGATACTACAGAATAACTACAACAAGTGTCTACGCAAATAACAAAAAACTATTACTATTCACGCGATACTGAACGATGAAACAGAAACCTGACTCGGAAATACTTTGTCTCGCGCATCTACCCTTCTAGAAACTAAATGTAAAGCATAACCAAAGCAGGCAGTAATCCAAATCGCAATGAACGACCCAAGCACAGCGCCAACGCATCCACCCCTCTCTCCTTCCCTCACACCTCCACAGCATCAACAATGGCATCAAAGTACCCCGGCGTCTGCACCTGCTTCCCCGCCTTCCCCTCCCTGCCCCCTCCCCTCCCCCCCAAACGCACCGCCCTCTTCGGACTCGGACTCGTCAACCCCGCGCTCATCTTCTTGATAGCCTCAAACGTCGCCTGCAGCCGCGTATGGGACCCGCTCCCGCTTCCAGCAGCCGCGTTGGGACTAGCACCACCCTGGCCGTGGGTAGGGGACGCAACAGAAGAAAAAGGTCTGGGGGTGGTGGCGATGGAGGAGGGGCTCAGCCAGGGGGAGGGCGGCTGCTGGATGGGCGGGTGCAGGGGGAAGCCGACGCTGCCTGGGGTGGGGTGGGGCGAGGTGCGCGGGGAGGAGGTGGGGTCTGCGAATTCGAGGATGACGTGGCAGCCGCGGCGGGACTCGTAGATGTTTTGCGGGGAGATGGGGAGGAGGTGGGTGGGTGTTAGGGCGGTGGTGGTGGTGGAGGAGGGGTCGATGGGAGGGGGGTTGGGCTTCGGGGCGTGGGCGGTGCAGTGGCCTGTGGGTGGGTATTGGTATGGGGGACGTTGGGGGACGCTGGGGAGGGGCACGGGAAGAACACACCTCTCGCATGGCGCGCTGTGGCGTTCTGCGAATGTTGCCGTAGTGGCTTCGGCGGGTCCTGTGGGCTCGGTGTGAGCATCGGCGTGCTGCTCGCGCTCGGCGGCGTGCTTGAGCTCTTCTCCGACTCCAACGACCTCCTGGATTGCAAAGATGCTACGCTGGACCGTGCTTGCGGCACCATGTCGCTGCTAGATCTCTTGATTGGCTTCTCGTCGTGCCTGCTGCTTTTCGTTGTTCCTTTCAGCGAGTCGAGGGTGCGCTCAAGACTAGATTTCCTACTCAGCTGTGTATCAGCGCTGGTCTTGCTCGTGCTGGGGGTGCTGCTCGTTTTGCGGCTGCTTGTCGTGACGCTGCTGTTTTGACGTGAGTTTTCATTGCTTCCACTCTTGTGCTTTGCGTCTAGATCTGTGACGACCGTATCGCCAAACTCCTTCTGCCGGTTGGCCAGACGTTCCTCGTAGGATTCGGTTAGCGTGTTCGATATGGTTACCGCGATCTCGTTCATGTTATTGGACGGCTTCCAGCCGATGGGGCAGAGGACGCCGTGCTTGGCGACAGCCTGGAAGGCTTCGAGGAGGCGGAGAGCTTCGAGCACGGAGCGGCCGACGCTGACGTTGTTGAGCGTTACCTAGAGACTTGAGCTTGTGTACGTGTGAGAGCTGGTAGGATGACCGCACTTGCTGCACCACGGTATTCTCGTCTAAGATGAACATCCCCCGCAGACAGACTCCCTCTTCCTCAATCAAAACGCCATAGTCGCGACTCATCTTGTGACTGGCATCGCTAAGGAGCGCGATGTCAATCTGGCCCAAGCCACCGTACTGCCGAGGGACATTCTGCCAGTGCCACAGCGAGTGCTTAGTATCGACCGAAATGAAGAGGACCTCGCAGTTGCGGTCTTTGAACTCTTCCAGACAGTTCTGAAAGGCGAGCACTTCGGTCGGGCACACAAAGGAGAATGCTGCAGGTATAAAAAGCAGAATCAGCCATGTTTTTCTGTCCTTGTTGATGAACGTGCTGAGAGTGACTTCTGTGGGCTTGATTAGCAGCGTGGTGGAATGAAAGGCAGACGATGTACCCTCGATGATGCCTTTGTAGACGGCGTCGCAATGGAAGTCTGGCGCTTTCTTGCCCACTCGGACATTGCCTAGCGTGCTCATGATTCTGTACCCTTCTCGATGACCATTTAAGGCCAACAGTAGCTGCTCAATTTGGGTTCTCCCGCCCGACGACAAGTTCAGGTGTTCGCATATATACTGTGGAACTCAGCGCAAGAGTATGATGCGGGAGGGGGGGTCGGCTCAATAATCCGGCAGTCGTATCTATAAGTACTAGCAGCGAGATATTGTGATGCCATATTGTCTGGCACGCACTTGATGTTAGATCAGCTGCCGCAGCATTTCCGCAGCGGCCGGTGGGTTGATGTCTTGAAAACAGTACATCGCTATTGCTGTTTTCAGCATATCAGCATTCCGAAAGCAAATGGAAGCGTGGCTTTTTTTTTAAGAAAGGTTAAGACATCCTTGCATCCCAACCTGTAAGGAAGTGCGGCTTTCTCCACGAGAGGGTGGGACATCCGTGCAACCCAGCCCGTAAGGAAGCGTTAGGGCATAGGAGATCGAACGCGGGTAATGGACGAACCGTAAACCTCGGTGAGTTTGAGGAATCGCGCGATGTACCTATTTAGCATCTACTTTGCGGATTTACATGCCTTTAGCTCGATGGGGTGGGTACTGATGTCTTTAGTGCCATGCAACGTTGAAACGAAGGTAACGTTCCGGTTGGCTCGGGAACTCGATGATTGAATTGTGTCTTGATAGGAACTGCATAAAGTGTTTTGGGCAGTTGTTTCACGAAAATCTCGGCCTGCGATTCATGATAGGCTGACGACTGGGTGCTTGCAGCCGATGGTGCGGAAAGTTGCGTGTCGACTTCTAGGTCTCGTGGGGCAGCGACGATAAACAGCCCCAGGGCTGTGCTGTAACCGAAGACAACCTTCAATAACAATGGTGACATAGTGAGAGCGCTACTTGAGTTGAAGGTTGCATGCTGGGATGCGGGGAGGAACGTGCTTGTCATTCACAGAGATTGTATAGATATTACCAAAATTCCACCATCATGGAATCGTGTCAGGCACCCGAGCGTCCTGTGTAACCTCAGCATTACAAGGCGGACGTCAACAGTTCTAGAAGCGTGACTCGTGCCTTGATAGTATCTGTGCGTGATACTTCTCACCGATCGAATCTATTCTCTCACAAAAGCTCCCATACGGATTCGGAAGGCCCCTTCGCTCGATCTCGAGATTGCTGAATGAAGCCGGCATGAACTTTATTGCGGATTACTGATCTTCAAGATCAGCACTTGTCACAGGTAACGGATGCATCGATATACCTACTACCCGTAGACATCCCAACTCACGCAACCCTGCAGGACTTTCCGTATGCGCTACTCGATCGTTTTCGCCGGTTGCATGCTTGCAAGGGCAATGACATAGTTGGCTGCGCCGCTATGGAGGCCACGTGGTCGTGTCTTGTGGCCTTCTAAGTCTTTTCTGCATGTTCGCTTGATCTTGCTGGCGTAGACCTTCGTTTTGAAAACGGTGAATAGCGCGTTGCAGCTATATGTCGTGGTGAACGGGTTTCTCCGGAGAGAGGATCGAATGGCTGAGTAGAAAGATACGGTGACCGTTGGAAGCACCGCATCTCCTTCTTCGATGACAACCGTCGTACTTTGCCGATGCCACATACTTGAGAAAGTACGGAAATGCTCATACATATCTTTCGCCAGCGCCAAGATCAGAGCTTACTCTCCCTAGGCGTATGCTCAGCCGGTAGTGCCCCGCTCATCATGTGCTCTTGCTGTTCCATCTCTCCCCCGAAAAGCACCATGTCGCGCCCCCCTCGCGTCCCCCACCACGCCACGGCAGACCCGCTGCGCTCCGAGTCCATTTCTCCGCTAACGAGCACCTCCCAGTAGCGTGCCCTGACCGTCTCCCGCATCGCAGAGTCGTCGATTTGATTGAGCAGCTCCGCGCATAGCGGCATCCACTCCTCGAGAAGTGGAATTGGAAGGAAAGGAAGGGCATCGAGCAGTGTTAGAGTAAGCACAGCCTGCTCGGACAGTGCTGGGGGAGGCGCATCGGAGCCTTGTAGCGCGAGGGTTGTCTCGTCTGGCGGTAAGGGCTGTGTTGGAGCATTGAGAGCGCGATAGTATACGAGCTCCATTAGGGTAGCAGATAGGTCTGGATGTGATGCTGAAATGGCTGATGGAGGCGCAGTGACTCGCATGAGGGTTTTAAAAGCCAGCCTAAACTGGCGTGGTGATAGGTTATGCGGGAATACGCTGAACAGGGCGTCGATGTAGAACGGAAGGTGTTTCGCGGTAATCTCGGCGGACTGAGGCGCTGAGAGGACCGCCAGCATAACGCTATGTGCAGCTTCGAAGATTGGTAGCATGTTGTGGTTGCCGCCAGCAGCGAGGTAAGGCACGGCCGAGGCCACGAGGAGGTCTTCATTCGTGGCAGTCGAGAGCACTAATGAGAAGTGCTCCGCGGTGTTGAGGAAGTAAAGGTCTAATATGCGATCGAGTGGATGTCGAGGTATCTGTCCCAACTGGGGGGGAGCCAGTGATTTCAGGAATTTGTCGGCGTGCATGGGATAGGCTGAGAGTATGTCAATCGCAGTGAGATACACAAACGTGTGTTGCGAGAAGGATGCAGGCCCAAGCCTCGATGTAATGAAGTACATATGTCGGAGGGTCTGCAGCGTTTGTGATGCAATAACGGGTGCCGCAGCGTCTCCGGCCAAGGTCTTGTCACCAAGCGTGCGGATCAAGACTCCCCTCAATGTGATGGTAGTCGCAAACAAGGCAGCCTTGAGCAGTTTCCAAAGCAGCGGAACTGTCTTATGAAGCGCTTCCTCCTCCAAGTACATGTTCTCCTCGGCCGGGTCGATCTCGGAGAAGTTGATCTGTCGCCATTGCGTAGTGAGTGCCCTGGCGAAGCTTGCCAGATCGTCCATCATGGCCTGGATCACCCATGGATCGCGCACATTCTCCACTGCATGCGCGATAATCCTTGACAACGGTCCCATAGAAGACACCAATGGCCTCGCCATGATGGCCTCAACTTGGCGAAACGAACTTGAACGGGCATCCCAATCCAGCTTCGCTCCGTTCATCTTGATGTCCAGATTCAAACCTCCCATGAAGTACGCCGACTGGAATCCTTCATTCGAAAAAAACGCTGTACCAATGAGCACCGGAAGGAGTAGGTCGTAGTCCAGCAGCGCCTTTTCTGCGTCCGAAAGACATCCAAAAGCATGATTCAACACCAACACGATCGTCTGGCCCTCGAGTCCATCTGCTTGCGATCTTTCCCTAACCTCGACCAATGCAAGGTTTGTAGCGCGTACCAATGCTGTTTCAACTCTCCTCTTCATCCCAGATGCCCAGTACAGCTCCATGCCCTGCTCTTCCAAGCTCCCTATCGCAACCAACAGCCCCCCCAATGTTACAAGGTGTTTCCACCTCTGACTGCGCTCATCGGCCCCGGCAACGACAGCCCGCACCCAGTCGTCGAGCGAGAGGCCTCCGCCAACGGGTGTCTGTCCGGGCAGCAGCTCGGGAGCTTTGCCCCATCGCACGTCGTTCTGGTGGTTGATAACGGCTGTGACTGCGGTGTGGAAGACGGAGAGTAGCCGGAGAGGGGTCCGTACGCCGTCGGGGCGGTCCCAGAGCGCAGGCGCGGTGAGAAGGTGCGATGTCAGGAGGCTGAGATTGTGCGGGTTCCCCAGCGATGTCAACAGCGACGACGCGGTTCCGAGGATCCTGGGAAGCTGTTAGTGGAGGGTGTCGCACGCAGGCGGGCAGGCATACCGAGGCGTGTCTTGCTGGTCCGTGTATGTCTGCAGCGACCGCAGAAGCGTCGACAACAGGCGATCAGCTGGCATTGTGGCAGACGAAACGCGCTCTCGGGATGCAAGTGGTGTCACCAACACTGTACAGATGCACTCGTAGCGGTGGTTGGCATGAAGCTTCGCGATGGCATGCCGAGGCATTCGGGTGAAGTTCGGGAACGCTCGAGCCCACCCAAGTCTTCACACGAGCCTTCGTTTTCCCTCTTCCACGAACGTCACGCATCATCGGCTCAGTCGCCCAGAGGAGCCCAGCTTCTCCCGCGCCCACCAGAGCGTGCGTCCGCGCGACTATGCTGCCCAAATGAGGTACGTCGCCCAGCTGCTCCTGCACCCTCGGCCCAAACTCACTATGTGCCCAGCTTCATCACGCGCACCGGCAGCGCCGCTCCTGCGGGCTACAAAGCACCTCCCTGGCCTTCGCTCTACTGGCCGCTCCCTGTCAGCGCTTCGGTGTCATACTACCTTTACGACCCCGATGACATCTGGCGCTTCACCCTGATCTGGACCGCCCTGTTCTTCGGCGCCATGCATCTGGTCGTCGCCTCCTGGGCCTGCATTGTGCAGTGGCGCAACTGGAAGATCATATGGATCACACCGTTGCTGTATGCCATCATCGGGGGGCTGGAGGGCCTGGTCGCTGGGAGCATCGTCGGAGGACTGTGAGTACATGCGTGTTGTTGTTGTCAGCAGATGGCTGTACTGATCGAGGCAGATTGGGCGGCGTGTATCAATCTGGCTACTTTAAGATGTCGACCTGGATTCCCTTTGTGTGGGGTCTCATCAGTGCCGTGGTCCTAGTCCTGTCGTCGTTTGCCATCCATGGCGGATTGTGAGCGCTGAAATGAACTGTCGGTCCCGACAGGGGTCCTCTGTTCTTGTTGTCGAGCAGAGTCTGAAGATGAAAGATAGCGATATGACAGCATCTTTTCTCGGCTCGTTGCAGCCTCTTCCCATCTGCCTCTCCTCAACAGCCTGAATGCTGTTTCTTGGCGTACACATGCACAACTGTAGGCTTCGTCTCAGAATGCACAGCGATCATGTACGCGCAACCACATAAACGGAGCACTCAAAGCAACGGTCCGAACTTCGCGTTATGACTGCCGTTGAAAGTATCCTCCTAGAGCAAACCAGGGCTGCAATTCTCTACGAGAAGCCTACCATTCTTCGTCAATGAAGCTTTGGTATACCATGCTGGCCACATCCAACCGTAGATGCACACCGTTCTGTTTTGCATGAACCATGGACGTAGAAGAACGTGACGTTGTATTTGGTGCTTTGCCCGTGGCCGTCTTTTCTGTCAACATGAAGACGGGTGTAAGGGAAGGCTTCGTCGAGCTGTCGATAGGTGAGGCTGGGGTGATTAAGACTTTTATGTGTCCAGAACTATGATCTGATGATGAAGCGCCGGTGTCACGTTCACGCAAGAGATTGGTGAGTTGGAAGCCGTCATGGTTGAATTGGAATATCTGCCAGATGATGCAGAGTATAATAGGCAGTGTGTGATTGATTATGGCGCCTCCTGTTTTACCCCTCTGGTGTTGAGTCAGGACGCAGCGTACTTTTGACCAAGTCGACTCGCAGCTTCTACAGATAAACGTAAAGAGATGCAGTGTGTGTGATTGAGCGAATCATGAGCATACATGCAAGCACCAACGTAGCCTGACCACTCCTCCATCCCTCCACTCTTTCAAGACTCCCACAAGTCTCAGTCGACGAGGGAAATCTACGCCCTGCAGGCGTTTATCCTGCATGCCAGACTCTCTCTGCCACCACTTCAACGTCGCCCATGCATATCCTTTCCGCAGTCATCATGCGCGTCCTCATCGACATCAAAGACAAACCACTGCACATCCCTGTTGAACGTTACTCGTTTCTTCCTGCCGTCGACTCTCCTGACGTACTCGTACGGCGTCCTCGTGACGGCCCTCATCTTCGTCCACGCATCCCGCATCTGCGATCTACCCGTTGGCTTTGAAGCATACTTTGAGGGTGCCTTCTCATCAGGTCTGTTCACACGAGGGTTATGATGAGAGGCGCCACGAGGATACGGCCATGCTTCTTTCCCATCTCGAGATACCGGAGGCGGGCTATAGCAAGGGCTGCGCGGTCGGGTCTCCTCGCGAGTTGTGCAGGGAGTAGATGGTTTGGATGTATGCTCGTCATGCTTACCCTCCGCATCAGGCAGTTCCGTTACAAACCCAGATCTGTAATGGTGCTTCTCTGCCTTGCGCCTGGCGCGCTGGTCTTTTCCATATTGAATGTGGCGCGGGTCGTGGTCCATGAGGTAGTTCAGGCCCATAAGGAACATGAGGGCGATTTGCCAGCCTGTATTGCGGTAGCTTGTGGGGTTGGAGGGGAACTGGAGGTTGGGCATTGTCTTGTTGGTGGATAGAGTTTGTGTGTGCGAGCGGTCGGAGCTAAAGAGTGAAGATGGGTCATATATAAGAGACTGGAGCGTGAGTTGGGCACCGTCGAGTCCATTCGGGGTCTACGAGCCCAGTGGTCGCTGCACCCATCGAAGATGACTATTTGCATGGCGGAGAATGCGTTGGCAGTGCGAAGGAGTCTATGCTGTGAGACCTGGTGATGTTCTGACCAGTGAGGAGCGTTGCGTGTTACTGGTGTTGTGTGCCCGAATTCGTCTGAATTGTAAGCCTTGCTCCCGAAGCATTGGACGCACGTGGCTATCAAGGGCCCTAGGTTTATGTTGTCCAGACATGTGGATATCCTGGATATTGATAAATTTCTGGCTCGGAGGAGAGCTCCCGAAACAAAGCTGCTGTTGGTTGGAGCACATGCTCTAGGATCGCTCTTTGCCGAGCAGGTGCTCCACACGGATGAACATAGGTAACCAGAAGCCCGCGTCTGCACGTAGTCGATGTACCGGGTCAAAGTGCTGTTTCAAGTAGGCCCACGCTGATGTTGGTGCGCCTTGCGCGGCATGCAGTCGTGCTACTTGATAGCGCTACAGCCACCGGAGATGTAAACTCGGTGGTACCGTGGCGAGACTAGGGTTGACTGGCGTGGTTAATCATGTCGACAAGACACGGTACCTACCGTCACAGGCAGATGAGTGCTAGCGGGGCCAAGCATGCCCGACGGCGACTTGGAGAGGCATGGCATACCGAGTGACGACGAGCGAGGGCGTGCAGGTGGTGATGGCGGAACCGGATGGAGGCTGCTGTTTCATCGCAGTCCCACTCTGGCAGGCGGGTTCGTGTTTCGTGGGAGCGTCGCTCGGATGCAAACGGCGGGTTCATGGGTCGATGGTGCTGTTGGCCGTTGGCTGACAGTTGGACGAAGCCGTCGTGTCTTGCATGTTGCAGCCGTCGAGACGCGGTCACTCGGAAGGCGGGGGACGCGTTGGCCAAGAGGCCCCGTCGTGCGCGCCTGGTGCTTCCTTCCTTCGGATCGATGGCGTGTGGCTGTTCCTGCTCAATCGGGCGGCGCAACCGGGCTGCGGCAATGGGACCCTAGACGGCGCGTTCGAGACCCGCTGATGAGCAGTGTCAAATTTGGTGGCGTGTCATGGTATGCATGTGCGAACGAGTTGCTGCAGGCCGTGGCGCGCCGGGCCTTCGAGACCTCGCCCTCGAGGCCCACCGGCGCTATTGGCTTGCGTTGGGGTGCAGCACTGGTAGACTGTACCTCATGCCCGAAACGAGCATCCCAGTCTTGATTGGAGCCACCTGAAACTATCGAGTCGACTCCTGCGCGCCTGGGGCTCCAGCGTCTCTCTTCTCGTGCCCGCCTGCCGCCAGTCTTCTGCTCGAGTCGGCCGCTGTTTCTCTCTCTCCATCTACATCCGCCCACGCGTCATCCTGGGAGCCCAGAGCATGGTCAGCCCAGCACCCATTCCTAATCCCAGATCGTGAGCCTGTACGACGCACGCCACGCTTCGACGCTGGATTCGCGACAGCAATACCAACAGCACCCGCCCAGGACCGCGACTTGTCACAGCTGCCCGCCATGGGAAGGAACTTCTCCTTCAGTCTTGCCCCTATCGTGAGTTCTCACCCGACCGCAGTGCGGGAATGCCACGAGATAACTGACGAGTGAGCAGAAGGTGCCTATGAGATCCGACAAGCCAGCGGAACCCACCCACGCGGACAAGTCATCGCACGTCAGACATGCCTCCAAAGACAGTATCACCTCTGTGAATATGGCCTACATCAGCCGCCAGCGCATCGACCCCAAGACCGAGCAGGAGCTTCGAGCTGCGTGCGCCCTCATCCTCCAGAACTTCAAACCTTCCGACCACGACATCCCCGACGCAGACCCCAAGCTCGACTTCCGCGGACCACACACCAGGCGGAGTGAGCACAGGACAGACGACTCGCAGGTCAGAGTCCACCGGCCCACTGGCGCCCCGCCCGAGCACAATGCACGGAAAGGATCGCAGAGAGCGGCCACCGCGCCCAAGAGCTACCCAGACCTACCGTTGCGAGCCAACACTGGAAAGAGGAGGGTGGAGGGCACCGAGAACACAGCATCAGAGACCGAGGCCAGGCGGCCGCTCAAGTCCCCCACGGCCGACGCTCCTAGATACGTCTTGGTCCGCGCTGAAACAGATACCGACGATGCCATGAGTGTTGGAACTCCACTTACTGCGTCGACGGATACACACATGTACAGCGGCTCCACGGCGCCGACTTCGGTAGCTGTGACGCACGTGAGCTCCAAACGCACATCCCGTCAAGGCGACAATCCTGCGGCTATCGCCGATGCCCAGGCTGCTGAGTGGATGCGGCAGGAACTCGAGAAGCGCCGTCAACAGCTTGCTGCTCAGCCACAGTCTCGACCGCAGACGACGGACAAGCCTCCAAGTCGCGCAACGAGCATCCGATCAGGCATCCGAGAGTACATGTTTCCCGGATCCCGGAGCCTCAGTCGCGCGCAGTCACACACCTCTCTGAGAAGCCAGTCTTCCGATCAGCCGAAAAGCAGTGGTTCCTCGCAAGGATGGCGAAGTTGGGGTTTGAACCATTCCAGCTCTCGCAGCAGCAGCAGACCTGGCACCTCGAGTGGACGAAAAGGACTGGTCGAGCACGAAAAGAAGAGCGAACTCAATCTCAATCGTGAGCTACCACCACTACCTAGCCTGGACACGTGGAAGGACCCCGGGCGATCAAAGGATCAACCAAAGGCTCCGGTGCAAGGCGCCCACATCGCAACCCTCATGCGAACACAAGACCAACAGCAGCAGCAAAACTATGCTGCGGCTGCCTTTCAACATCACCGGAGAAGCGGGTCGGATACACTGGCAATCCGCTACGCGAATACTCTCGGACACGTTTCACCCCTTGTCAAATCACCTACCCAGGAGGCGTTCGCGCAGAAGAGAACGGTTGTAGTGCCAGAAGACCGATCGATGGACTTTGACCACATGATATCGGCCATGTCAGGTGCAAAGTCTCTTGACGATCAGCTCAAACTACAAGTCCACAAGGACGCATTGCAGCATAACGGCCATATTATTTCAAGACCGAGCGCCGACGTTCGCCACGCTGCGCCCAATTTCTCGCGCAAGATCAGCACGGATGGAGTGCAATCCGACCGCTCGTTCGACGCTAATCGAAGTGGCTACCCGAATGTAGTCCAGGTCTCGGCGGCACATGACTCCAAGGCGCCAGAGCACAAGTCCAAACTGAGGAAAGTGTTTAGCGCTTGGGCGCTCAAGAAAGAAAAGAAGCGTGATGAAGACTGGATGCAGAAGATTGAAAAAGGCGGTATCAAGACGGGTGTGATGATGCAGGACGAGGCAGCACTTCCTCCCGTGGTGCGGTACTGATGTCTATTATTATTCATGTGTGGGACACGCATACATTTCTTGGTTTATATTACACGGGGGGCTTCCATACGCCTTGCCGGACTTTAATGATTACGAGAAGACGACTTTACGACGGTCTGACCTTGTTGTACAGCGGGTCTGGCTACTTTCTACCTTACTGTTTGGGACAAACCCACGCGCCTGTGGCGACGCTAATTCCTCCTATCGCGACGCTGGAGTAGGCGAACAATTTATAATGCAGGTCATTCTTGACTCATCACATGTATGCAACCTTGGTCCTTCCACTGTGTCGTTCATTTCGTCTTGTTCCTCTAGGTTTCTTCTGTTGTAACATGTCGTCGGGACGAGACATAGCACCCTAGTCGATACCACATATCCCAGCGTGTAAAAGGATTCCGAGCTGACAGGATTTGTTCGACTTTCTAGGCGAAACATCAACGTTTCACGTTTCGCTAAACATGAACAAAAATAGAATGTTGGGCGGCGGAACTACTTCCAAGGTCGGCAGGTGCGAGGATGCTCTTTTCAAGGTTCCTCGCGGATCAGGTGACTGCGCGTCAACCGCGCACAAGCGCGTCTCTCACTTTGCCCCGCGTCACCCCCGCAACCTATGGTGCGCTTGTTGCCGCGATAACAGACGCTATGGACATGTGAGCCCGTTTGCATAACAAGGTCGGCTTGAAGCTAATCTGGCGAGTAGTCCGCCTCTCTCTACCTTTACCTGGTTTGGGGCTTGGTCACTGTCGCTACATAGGGCGGGCGAGCATAGCTCTACAGCGCACAACAGCTCTATAGTCTCTCTGCCAACGCTTCTCTTGGAGTTCTCTCGTTTCCTGCGACTTTTGTCCCGGCGCTTGCTAACTGTTTGGCCTCCACTTCGAGGTCGACTTCGACCATGTGGACAGGTACTAACGAAAGAGCAGCTGCGCCATTGCTGAAGCGGGATCTACTCTGGCCACTGCCTTCGACATTCGACCCAATTTTTCGGTTGACGGTCTGTGTTTGGACTGTGCGATAACAACGGCATCTGGACCAATTTTGTCAACTATGCGATCCAAACAGCCTGCACTTCTGAAGTTTTGACCCACCCCCCTCGAGCTCGACTTCTGGGTATAGACAGTGCCTTCGCAAGTATTGCTGCCAAAGCATCCAAGCATCGAACCCATTACCATCACGACCCAACTCAAACAATTGCTGTTGGTCTGTTCTTGACCTGTCGAGCTGTCGAGCAAAGCAGGCAGCGAAGAGTGGCTTGCTTTGGTGGGAGTCCCAGAAAAACATTAATCGCTACACTGCATCGAAGATACCATGTGTACGGTGATATACTATACGTTTGGCTGTGGTCACTACGTTACGCGATGCCAATCCCGTTGCGGAGGAACCAAAGTGAAGGAGAGACAGGACAGCCGCAGAGCTGCTTGCACAGCCGTGGGATACGTTACAATCAAGCGTTTGTCTACTTGCAGCAAGTGTTCAAGAGATTCCTGGGTGTCACGTTGGCAAACGCGACTCGAGAAAGCTAAGCAGTTTCACGATGAGCTTGTGAAAGATAAGTTACCTGGAGCACCGAAGGTGTCCGAACTAATCAAGGAGCTTGATAAGACTTACGAGCTTGAGTTGTGGGAGCTTAGGAACACCATCCCGTATGAGGACAGAGCAAAGATCCGAAGAGTGGGTCCGGCCAAGGTGAAATGGAGCAAGCTCCTGCCTTCGCCGTTGACGCGCGAAGTACAGCCTGAAGAAGTTGTAATGCCAGTCATCACCGAGCCGGTATACATTGAAGATGATGATGACTGGGTGCGTAGCACTGATCCGATGCATCCCATTGACACCAATTACGAACTCGTATGCGCCGGAATCGATGACGAGTATCTCGACTTCCTCACTGGAGAAGAGCCAGGAGAGATCGCAGAACCCAAGCAAGACAACCCTAATCCATCCGCCACAAGCTGGGACTGGAGTGATGAAGTGAAGGGTTCTACGGATAATCCCGAGTCCTGGAATCCATGCTCCAATAGTAAGTGACTCAGATGGCCTTCTCGAGATGTGCTAACCCACGAAACACCAGACAACGGCGAAACGAGCGATGAACTGGAGCCAAGCGCAGGACCGATGACGGCGTGGGGTCTTACAGCCGAAGATACTCTTTCCTCCGGCGAGATAGGCATTGATGGGCTGCTCACACAGGAAGAGAAGCAGCAAGGACAAATCCAGGAAGTGATCAAAGCATTTTGGGACGTCGTCAACATCACCGATAACGACGACCATCCGCCGTCAACTACAAAACTCGCTGAAGGCACGAACATAAACACCGCGGCTTTTGGCAGTGGAAACACATCGGACCTCCAGCATTTGTGGGTCGACGGTCCCTCGGAGACGCCATTGCCGGTGCAGTCAACCCAAGACCAACCACAGCCCAACGCACCGCATAGAGCGAATTCCACAAACACCAAATACGATGCTTTTCGAAGGGCAATCCCGCACCTGAAGCCATCTACGGAGTACTACGCACAATGGCTTGTGGAGTGTCGCTTGGAAATCAGGGAAATGGTGGGACCTGAGGGAGCGTGGATCCCGGATCCTGCTAAGCCGATGTGATGATGGAAAGTCGTTGTGGTGTACAGCATTCGCGATGGATGGTACCGGATATTCTGGCTTTGTGTTCATCTTGGGGTAGTGGTCGTTTGTGGATATAGATGCAGCAACACGCATCTGGTCGCCTATTCCTTGTCCTGGCAAGGAGGCACATCTTTGTGCAGGAGGAGGGTGTCGGGCAGGTAGATCACGCGATGTTTCATTGACGTGCGTGGCGATGAGCCGTGTCTTGCATCGCTTCTCTAGCTGGATATGTAGAGGCTGGACTGGAGCGATGCAGCAGGGCACAGCGGTCAGTTTACAATGCAGTGTAACATGCGATTCGTCAGGTTCCATTCTCGAACAACCCAAGTGATGTGGCCGGGTGTATGTAGGCAACGAGGCGTACGTGCGTAGCCTTTAGAACCGGAGTAATATTAATACCAATCTCAAGTCCGGCCCCTATGAGGGGGAAAGGAAAAGAAGCGTACCTACTCGAGAATAAGCATCGGGGCCGGGAGCTTGGGCCGACGCTTGGGCCGACGCTTGGACCTGCGCCGGTCAAGACTTGAGGTAGACGAGTCAGTTTGGATCTTGGGGGCTTATGGTGGGCGTCTTGGAAGAGGCAATGCTCGTTGAAAGGGATTATCGTGTGCTTATTATAGCAATATTTGCGATACAGGCTTCCCAGGGCGAAGCGTAGGGTTTAGTTTTGAGGGGTTGAGGAATGAGTTTATGGTGTGCTGTGATGTGATGATTCGGTTCTTGGGAGCTTGGAGGACGATGTTTGGGGTATATTTAGCTATGCGAGGAAATTGGAAGCCGCAGTTGTATGGATAACACACTGCGATCGACAAGGTCGCAATGTGGTATTGACGCGGATGGCTCGTATACGGCATGCGGAATCGCGAACAAGTCTTCTACTCATGACGCAGTGGCGCATCAAAGCAAAGGCAACCCAAGCCTTTTAGCCCGATGTCAGTGCATTCAAACATCCGTAATCTTGCCCAGTTTAAGCTCCCCGCCCAAGATCCTGCCCGCCTGAATAACTTTAAACGCGTATTCCTCGAGGCGCTCATCATTGGTCGAGGCATCTGACATCCGCCCCCAAGCTTTGCGGCTTTCGGCCTAGCGCTTCGTATCCGGGCGCTGCGTGTTGGACGAAACGCATCCGTGAAACAAACTGCTTATTTGGGCTTGCTCACATACACGGCAAGAATCTGCTCATTTCGCATCTGAGGCTCTTTCTATGGGCTTTTGTGTCGATCACGATGAAGACCATTGGCTGAGAGTCCGACTTCAGTCCGACGAGCCGCGCTTTGTTAAGGTATCCCTGCGCTTGTACTGTGGTTGCAGCCATATCTTTTGGCAGTGGGTCCGCCGGCAAGGGTGCTTTTAAGAGACTTCTTAGTAAGGAATATATTAATTCGTTATCTATAAAATATATAGATATACCGAGGTACTTCTATTAATAGCGATAGCGAGGTTTTTTATTTTATTTTTATATAAAATACGCGTAGTAAAAAGATTAGCGTTATTTATATAAAACTAGAGCGTTCTAGAGGACCCACTGCCAAAAGATATGGCTGCAACCGCAGTACACTGCGGACTGCGCTTCGGAGAGCTTGGGTCCTCCCGCCACTAGTACTCAGGAAATCTCACTCGAAGCCTCTCCCCGGCTTGCACGGGCGTCGGACTGGGGAGGGATCTTGCGAGATGTAAGTATGTCACTGCCACGCTCTCCATAGGGCGTCCAACTGTAGAACAGACTACGGAGTGGAAACATTGTTTCATGCCTACGCTCAGACGACAGGGAGGAGGTATATAGGTAGGTGTTTGTGCGAGTCCGTTGTCTACATTCACATCATCAAGGTTCTCTCTCATTCACTGTATCACTCAGCTGTTCTTTTAGTACTTCTGTCGTTTTTTGTTTGTATACATCATGGTTCGGTTCATTTCCGCAGCTGGAGTCGCGCTGGCGTTGGCTACCAGCACTCGTGCTCATACCGTTCCGCTGTCCCATGGCATGTCACAGCTGAGCCAGCGGGATCTGGCCAAGACAGCGCTCCTCGATAACTTCGATGCCCTCACCGCAGACCCTTCTCGCATCCCGCCGATAGCGAAAGGCACCGCTACCAAGTGGGATGCAGGAAGGTACCCGCAGAACTGCTACGACAAGGCGCGAGAAGCCATCAGTGACGAGGATGCGCGCCCCAAGTGCGAACTCCGCGACCTAGAGATCTACGACGTCACATACGAAGACTGCCCGTCCGGCCGCGACCCCTGGGTTCTCTGCCGCTGCTCAAACGCCGAGCTCAGCCTGCAAGACACCATCGACGGCATGGGTACCGTGCCCCCCGGTGCGCGCAGCAACGTGCTCCACATCGTAACGATGAACGGGTTCGGCGGCGGAGGCGGCTACTCGGACGGCAACTCGATCTTCTGCGGCGGCGCGCCCAGCAAGACGTGGTTCAGCCACGAATCCATGCACTGCAACGACCGCGATGGCTTCGCCTTCTCCAACGGCGACGTCTTCAACAACGCCATCAACGCCGACTCGTGCGTCCCGGACAGCTACGCAAACAACAACCCCACAGAGGACTTTGCCCAGGTCGGCACCTACCTCAACTACGATATCAACGGCCACCCGATCGACTACACGGGCAAGGATGCGTCGTGCATGGGTAACCAGTTGAACGCTGCAAGGGACTACCTCGCCGAGCGCCTCGATAAAAACGGCGCGTGCTTCAATGCTCCGGGGACTGATGGTATCGTCAATGAGAAGAGGAGCACCACCATCATCGAGAAGGATCCTAACTCTTCGTACGAGAAGTTGCTGCCGCACACACCTTATGCTCACGCCGAGTTCTTTTAGATGGCATGGGGAGATTGGTGCGATGTGTATGGCTGATTTTGTTCGCTTCTCTTGTCATTTAGATACCACATTTTGTAGACTTTTCTCGAACCAATGGATAGCTCCAATGTTTGACTGCTCAATCAGCATACTGTGAAATATGTGCTGTACAACTATCATTTTGGAATATAGAAGCATAAAAAATGCGTACTTACTATGCTATCTACCTAGCTACCTAATCACAACACTCGTCTGTTGTTAGGGAATTTCGCGGATATTAAAGTGTTGGGTCGACCATTTCGAAGGAGTGAGTCTCCACCCAAGAAGGGGCACCCGCGCGAGACAGCCCGATCAGGCTACTCTCGACCAGAGGCCCACATGTCCTCCTCCGCGAAAATCAACATTGATAAACACCCTCAGGCAGTCTACATCTTGTCTATCATTTTATTGGACACCACTTTGTGCTTCGTGTCAACAATCAGAAAATCATAAATACCCTCATCTGCAGGGCTGGAGACATTCCAAATCCTCTCAGTTGGCTGACGACGAGGCGCTCTGTCGCTCGTCAACTGTATCATGCACATAAAATCTATTGACTTGTCGATTTAGCAGACGCACACCTACAGAAAAAGCATCCCCCTAACCAACTCTAAACAATGATTCACTCCATCGCTCATCGTTAATTGGCTCGGTGCATCGTAGCTTCCGTTTCCGTGTTTGTAGACTGTATCCTTGTAGCGGAGCCTCCTCCGCAACTACATACAGGCGTATACTAATCCTGACAAGTCGCTATTGTAGCCCTGCGGCAGACTGGAGGAAGGGGAAGCGAACAACAAGGTTGCGATGACCTCGTTATCGCTGCAAGTACGCAAATCCGCACTCATCGCATTAAACTCTATCAGGCTATCTAACAGCTGCTCGCATGTCGCTGACCCAGCTTCTAGTGCTCATGCTGCCATTACATAACATGCAGACGCCTCAACAAGCACGTTCATGGGTGATACACGAGACTCCTATCGACATTCGGGGGTATGGCGCCTGTCAACGACAACCGTTTCTTGCCTGAGATATGGGCGTTGTTTTCGCTGGGATCGCTATGGGTGGTGATGCGCTTCGCCGTCCGGATTCGCACCTTCGGACTCTACGGCCTTGGAACTGACGACGGGTTCGCCTTCATAGCACTGTTCTGCTGGGCTGTCATCATCGCCGGGATAAACTGCACCTACTACACCGCGACCAACATCGACTACAAGCCAGATGAAGTGTGAGCCTTGACTCCCGAACAGGTGAAGGGCGTAGAGTGGGGGTCCAAGTTCTACATCATCACTCTCTACGCGTAGTACGTATCGACCACTGTGCACTACGATCGAGAACGCTGGCTAAACCCGTCTCAGCATGGTCATGGTGTTCAGTCTTAAAGCGATGGTCATCATCCTCTACCAACGCCTTGCGTTCGGCTCCTGGCAAGAGAAACTGCTCAAGTTCACCAGCATACTGTGCATATGCGGCTTCGTCGCGACGACGCTGATGCTCAGTTTGATGTGCTTGCCATACTCGCGGAGATTCCGGATACAGCCGCTGCCAGGAAACGAGTGTACTACTTCGTCGTCCTTCTTCGTCGTGCTGAGCTGCTTCGACGCAACCACGGACGCGTTACTCCTCGCTATACCTGTCCCCCTTCTGTGGACCCTGCGGATACCCTTGCACAGACGAATAATAGTATTCGCCCTGCTTTCATCCGGCATATTCGTGATGGCTGCATGCATCACCCGCGTCTCCCTGACGGTCAGTCTACCACTTCCAGGACGACGCTCTGGATTTCGCGCTGACCGCTGCCCCAGGTCGTTCCCAACGTCACAGTCCGCATCATCGCGCGCTGGGGCGCACGCGAGCTATCCATCGCAATGGTTGCCGTCAACTCGGCCAGCCTCCGCCCAAGTAAGCCAAGCCAACCCTCTGCGCGCTCCACGCGCCCCCACTGACGCAGCCCCCAGTGTTCCACAAATCCTTCTGGCACCGTCACAAGCCCGCTCTCCCCCAAGGCCACCCCCGCCAAAAGCGCAACGCAGACCTCTTCGCCTCTGCGCACCATGCAAGTCAGGCACTAAAGCGAGGCCACTACCGCCACCACGACCTGAACTCCACGTCCGTCGGCACGTCTACTCTGCAGCGGTTCGCCCAGTCCCAAGCCGTGGAGCTGGCGCTGGACACTAGCCGAAACCTGTGTTCTTCCCGGGGCTTGCAATATGCAACACAGAGAAATCACCGAGAAGGCCGCCAACAGGTGATTGGGGTGGAGTGGTGATCATCATTTCCTACGGTAAACATGTTCTTGATATCCTAATTACCTTTTTTCCCCGGTTGAGTCTCTTCCTTGAGCCGTCCGATAGTACCTCTCTTTGAAACGCGAATATACTATCCCCCCAGCAATCTTGGCACCGATTGGGTTGTCTCCGCGCCCTCGTCACCGGCATGCTTGTCCCCACGACCATCACCATCACCATCACCATCTGCCTGATCAGAGTCATTCCTCCACCTCTTCCAAGCCGCGATTCCCCACCCCACAGCACTGCTAATACCCCCAACACCTCCCAAGACAATAGGCAGCCCGTACCCCGCCATTCCCGCGCTCGTAAGAGTAGCGAAGACAGAGCCCGCCACGACGTTCCCAATCCCAGCCTGAATCCCAGCCGCAATGCTACCTGTCCTTTGTCAGTTCCGTGGCTTCCAACAAATGAATTCATATCCAAGTCCGCACCTGCAGCGACACCACCAGCCGTGAACCCCGCAAGTCCCAAGAAGGCAGGCGTGCATGCCACGAGAACCAGAGGAACGAGCAAGGCCGCAGTCTCCCAGGGATGTGCCTTCATCCACTCCATCGCCGCTTTCGCGATGGTACGAAGGTCAAGTTTCTTGAGCGCTTGAATGGCTATGGCCCACGCGTCCTCGGCGCCCATTTTAGCAGCGCGGATCGCGATCGTGATGTGGATGACTGCGGCATCGATGATGCTGCGGGGGATAGGAGCGTTGAGGAGTGCATTGCTTGCGGAGGTTATCTTGAATGAGTTGCTGAGCTGGCGGTTGCGTGCCTCGGAAGGTTGCGAGGCGTTTGAACCGGACGCACGCGCATTGGATACAGGATCGTCTGCCATGTTCGTGTGGTGTGAGTGGTCAAGAAAATGGAGCTGAAGCCTCGTTAGACCGTGTGCTGTTGTTCAAACTGCGTACATACCTTTCGTGGACGTAGATTCGTCTGCAACTATCGCGAGTGTGTTATGTGTGTGGTTGTGTTTGAGGAGTGGTTGACGGGTAGTAAATAATGTGCGTTTGTCACGGCTTGGCGGCGGGGCTCGTGTTACCTTGCACGACGTCGATGATATGGAGAGCGCGACGGGCGAGCCTGAGGAAGTGAGAGAAGGGCAGGTGGATGAAGCACCATTTGGATATGCTGTTTCCCGGATTGGGGATCTGCGAGAGGCTTATAGTGGGGACGTTGCACAAGGACAGTGTGGAGGTTGGGGTTGAGCTATTCATGGGTTGAGTCGTATATGTACATTCGAACCACCCCGCAATGTATCGCTTGAGTACACGCTCAAGTTGCGTATAGAAGGAAATGTAGCAAATGCATAGCGGATAAAATATCTGGATTAAGCTTAGTCCGCTCACAAGCACACTGCATTTGTGTACGGCATGGTCGAGAGGGTGGCGCGGTCTCGCTGTCTGTTAGGGTCATGAGCCTCCTGTATTGAGCGGGATATCGTCAGCTCAGACTCCTCATCAGGAGCGAAGGAGATAGCACGTCTGTATACACTCATAAGAAAACGTTCTCAAGCCATGCGGTCATATTACCGCGCTACGGTATAGCGTCCGTAGTGCGGGCGGGGTAGCTACCCCAGCTTCCATAGATAGTGTAACTCCAGCGCCGATTGCGGTTATCTCCGCCAATACTTATACCATCTCTTAAACCGCAACTTGCACACGTCAACGTGAACCGTCAATGCCCAGTGCAGTTTCATACCAACAATGGTCCAAGTCCGCACCTACATTCTAAAACCCACCTCTCTCATCCCCAACTCTCCCCACGTCCTCATCCACTACCCCGGCCTCTTCTTGGACAAAGTCTCCACCCCCGGTTTCAACTGCACAGAGCTCTACGACCTCTACAAGTCGAATGGCTGGGAGTCGCAGTGGGTGGCACGCTACGGGCCCACACAGACCTCGCATTACCACTCTGGCGCCCACGAGGCTATGACGGTGATATCAGGCGAAGGGGCAACGATCCGGTTTGGCGTGGCGGATACCTCGGACGACGTGGAGGAGCACACCCATGGAAACGGACACGAGGACGGTGGCATATGGGTCGAGGCGAAAAAGGGCGATGTTTTCATTCTGCCTGCGGGGCTCGCGCACAAGACGTACGATCCGAAGCCTGGTCCGGTAGAGTTTGCTTTTTTCCAATGTAAGGATGAGGACGGGAAGGTCATACGCGATGAGAAGAAAGCAAGAGCGTTTTTCGAGGGGGTTGAGATTGGCGACAATTTCCAGATGATGGGGAGTTATCCGTATGGAAACGAGTGGGACTTTGCTGTTGGTGGAGACCATAAGGGGAGGGAGAGGCAGGTGTGGAATGTGCCGATACCAGAGAGGGATCCCGTGTTAGGAACGAGTCGGGAGGGGATGTGTGGGTTATGGCACGAGAGCCCAGCAAAGAGTAAGCTGTGAAACGTGCCCTGTTCAGGTTGCAATGTCGATGTGTCGCATTTTGTCTGGTTGCCAGAGGTCAGCCAGCGTCTTTGTCGAAGCCCACGGTCTAACCTTGCACCCTGCATTTATCGCGCAAGTTGAATATTGCCGTGCTGTCTTGTTTCTGCGCTGTACGTCGATATTGGTCTGCATATCAATCTCTCGAGATGCCCATGGAAGGGTATGGGTGGCGGTGCAGTGGAATGTGACTTTTGGGGAGGCGGTGGAACCAAGAACGGGGGCGTGTAGTAGTAAGGCGTGAGTCAGCTGACCGGGAAGCATAGTTGGAGCGTCGGTTGTGCAGTTGAGAGCGGAGGAGAGAGAGAGAGGGGTAGATGTGAGGGGGGATTAGTGGTACAGAGGTAGAATCTGTACATCAGCATGGAAAGGCGATCTGGTGAAGTCAGACAGCATAGCATGTAGTTTGGGACCAAACAAGACACATGGTAATCCAGACGATTGTTGTGCAGAAGTCATAGTGTATCGAATGTAGGCTCTATTCAACGGGGTATCTCCAGATATGATGGTGCTTGCATATACAAGCTGAGAAGGGTATTGCTCTAGCGACCGAGGCGGTTCAGCAAGGCAGCCTGTCCCGGCACAGTCAAGCGGCGGAAGTGCTCATCGTCCTCATCGCCACTGATTGCATCGTCGTTCAGGTCATACTCCTCGTCGTCGGAGCCGTGGCGGTACTTGCGCTGGTAGGGATCCCGATCGAATTCATCGTCTGAGCTGAGCTCGTCCTCCGGATAGTCGTTGGCATAGTAGTCCTCGGCGTTCTCGTCGTCTTCGTCGGTGTCAAACTCCCTGTCGCTCTCGTCCTCGCCGTTCCACCAGTCCTCATCCTCTTCTTTCAAGATGATGTAACCGATGATGCCCTCGTGCTTGACAATATTGCCGTCGGCGTCGGACATGAGTTCCTCGCGCACATATGTGTCAATCACATATTCGTCTACATCCATGGCATCTGGATCCTGCACTGCGAGGGCGGTAGCTTTCTTGGAGCGGCGGGCAGGGCCCGTGGGCAGGTACTTGACAGGGCTAGGCGCGGGTTTTGATTGCGCCTGCTCTTCTTGTTCGAGCTCCTCGGCCAACTTCTCAAAGTGCTTGACATGCTCGTCAGAGGGATTGGCGTCGCCCTCGGATTGCGCGGTATAGGCAGGATTTATGCGCATGGCGGCTGCAGCTCCTGGACGCTTCCGGGGGCGGGGCGTGGCTGGCGGGGCGCGCGTTGCATCCTGTGGCTCGGCGGCCTCTGGTATACTGGGGACACTCGAGGTCTCGCCAGCGGTCGTGGGCGCGGCATTGGGCAGGTCGGGGGCTTCGACAAGGACGCGCAGCCCCGCGGACAGCGACACGTGAAAGCGTCGGTTCTGCTGTGGTGTAGGCGACGGCAAGGCAGCGGGGACATTATCGCCGGGCTTCTGGAGTAGGCGCCATGTAAATCTGGGCGCGCTCTTCTGACGTTTGATTGTGCGGTCCCGATCGGCATCGACGACGAGGTGGTGGACGGGAGCGTCGTTGCGCTTGCGTTTGACGGAGAGCGTCTGGGGCGGCTGCGGAGCCATGGCGCCTGGCAAGGGACCAGTTGGCTCGAGGGTTCGGAAGCGGGGAGGGGAGGGGAGGGTGGACTGGAGATGGGAATGCTTGGTGTGCGCAAAGTGATGGGTATCGTTTGGAGCGCGGGGTGAGTGACGCTGTGCATCGAGGAAACATCCAAGGCCCCCCGCCCCCCACGTGCACCGCCGCTTCACGCGCCACAGCGGACTCCCGGCGCCGCGCGTGTCACGTACACAGTACCTAGGTCACCATGAATCCACACGTCAGTCATCTGGTCTCTGAACAGCCCCGAAGTCTTGACGAATGACCTGCAACATGACTGCCTGTTGATCGACATCTTGAACCGCCCTTTGCTGCTGGTTTCGTTCGTTCCTTCCCATCCTCGTCTTCGACCAAGACCCATCCCTGGGACAGCTCACATCTATCGCATCTCTTGCATCTCTCGCATCTCACCATGGGTCTCATCCACCGTCTTTTTCAGAGGGAGGAGCCCGAGCAGTCCTACGCGCCTCTTGAAGGTGGTTCGGAGCGCCCCGATGGAGAGCGGATACATGACGACGAGCAACGCGAGTACTCAAGGACCGACTACTATGTCTTCCTGCTGCTCGGCATTGCTATGCTATGGGCATGGTACGGCTCTGTCCCATACTCAGCCTACACGATCCAAGTCCTAACATTGCATAGGAACATGTTCCTCGCTGCTGCCCCATACTTCCAGCGACGCTTCGATTCCGACGAGCGACTGTTGCGCAACTTCCAGTCCGCCGAGCTTGCCGTGTCGACTGCAGGCAGTCTGGGCTCTATGATTGTCCTCACCAAGCTTCAGGCGAACGCCTCCTACCCCAAACGCATAACCTCCTCCCTCATACTCAACATCGTCGTCTTCACGCTGTTGGCAATATCCACCCGCGCCTTCTTGGGCGTCTCGGCTGGCGCTTATTTCACTTTCCTCATGCTTGTGGTATTCAGCGCCAGTTTGGCTACCTCGCTGTGCCAGAACGGTGTTTTCGCCTACGTCGCAAGCTTTGGAAGAGAAGAGTACACGCAGGGCATCATGACAGGCCAGGGAATCGCTGGTGTGCTGCCTTGCATAGCTCAGATTGTGTCGGTCCTTTCGGTTCCCCCGAAGCAGACCCAGGAGGGTGCGCCGCAGGAATCCAGCAAATCCGCCTTCATCTACTTCCTCACGGCGACTGTTATCTCTGCCCTCACTTTGGTCGCTTTCGTGTACCTTCTATCGAAACCGCGTGCCCGCGAACAGCTGAGCTCGACTTTGGACGATGAGGAAGGAGATTTTGGTCATGGACCTGCCACGCGCAAGTCGATTCCGATGATGACGCTTTGCCGGAAACTGTACTGGCTTGCTGGCGCCGTCTTCCTCACCTTTGCCATCACCATGTTCTACCCGGTCTTCACTCAGAAGATCTTGAGTGTACGTGATCCTGCCACGTCATCTCGCCTCTTCCAGCCCACCGTCTTTATCCCTTTGGGATTCCTCTTCTGGAACATCGGCGACCTCATTGGACGTGTCATTCCGGGCATTCCAGGCTTGACCTTGACAGCGCGTCCCCGATTGTTGTTTACCTTGGCTATATGCCGCCTTGCATTTATACCCCTGTATCTGCTCTGCAACATCGGTGGCAAAGGTGCGGTGATTGGCTCGGACTTTTTCTATCTGTTCATCTTACAAGTTCTGTTCGGTATTTCGAACGGGTACATTGGTAGCAACTGCATGATGGGTTTCGTAGAGTGGGTAGATCCAGAAGAGCGCGAAGCTGCCGGCGGCTTCATGTCACTGAGCCTGGTGGCCGGATTGACAGCTGGCAGCTTCCTGAGCTTCTTCGCTGCTAGCGTCTGAGCTCAATCGCATTCTACTTTTGTCGCACAGTTGAAACCGAACTCGTCAAGTGACCTTCTGCCACTCTACTAGGCCGTCGAAGATACCTTTTCAACCTCCCAGGCAAACGACAATCCCGGACCACACGCCCACCACAAACAATGCCCTCGAACCAAATGCTCTTATAAAAATGCCTCTCACTGATCCCCGACCTGTCCCCTCTCCTGCGCTCCCACCCCCATACCCACGCCCAAAATGACACCCCTCTACCTCGTCATCAAAACCCAAACCTCGCAGAACACCAAACCCAACTACACCGTTGCCGACATAGTCCCCCACGGCCTCCCCTTTCCCCCATCCCCCTCGGCCACCCACACAATCTCCTCCTACCACATCGCACGCAACATTCCGCACGTCACGGCCTCCATCACAGAAACCTACGACATCAAGCTCTCCTGGCCGTACGACGCGTTCCCCGCAGTCGCGGTCGTGGCGGCCAGCAACGACAAGGAAGCCGCGGGGATTGCGATGCATGAGGCGGTTGATGCGTTTGTGGAGGAGGCTGCGGGGCAGGCGGGCGAGAGGGGGGAGGAGATGGTGAAGAGGCGGATTAAGACGTCTTATGATGCTGAGTATGATTTGGTATTTGCGGCGGGGATGGAGACGGGGAGGGGGGAGCATGTGTGTTTTGAGATGTTTTGTGTTGAGATTGGGCCTGGGAGGGTGGATGGGGCGGAGGGGGTGATTGGGAGGGGCAGGGGGAGGGAGGGGTTGAAGGAGGATGCGGATGGGAGGGGTGGGGTTGGTGGGGATGGGGATGTGGAGATGGAGGATGTGTTTTCGTAAGGGGGAGCTGGGTACTTGGAGGCGGTACTGGGGAAATTGTCGAGGAAGAAGGTTTTGTTGGCGTGGAGTACGGTGTTTGGGTTTAGGACATGGCCATGGCTGTGTGTTTTCGCACTTGCATGGAATACGAGCTATCTATGGGCTCTAGAATATCAAACGGTGGTCCTATGGTGATATACATAATCGGCAAATATATTTCGCTGCAACTGAGATTTCCAAATGTCGTCAGATGTAGTAGGCGTCAAAGTACACACAACGCCTCGGTCCTACTTTCACCTAGATTATAGGTGGCAAAGACGACTAAACTGCGCTCTTCCTAGTTTTCCTGTCCGGCCGTGAGTGTGGTTTGGCAAAATTATGACAATTGAGCATATAGCATGTACGACGATAGCGCAGATACGCACTCTTCACGTTGACACTACTTCAGCCTCGTCGCTTTAGATGCACCACAAGAGCGATACGAGTCCATCTTTAATGGTACGCACCAAGACAACGGTGGGAACTTTCCGTTTCATCCACCGGCATGGTGCATATATGATAAATACAATGTTTGAGACTTTCTGCCTTTCGACCTTACCATTAACACCAGGCTACCACTCCTCTCCTTGGGTCGTTGATTTGGTCATGGTAAACTGCAGGCGAGACAGGAATATATGAGGAGGAAGGACTGTATCAGCTTGAACCGGCCATGTGTGGGTTATGCACTCCTTCTGAGTCCTCCTCGATTTATGTACTACGTTTGTGACTCATCTCGCTCTGTTGGCCCTTAGATCTGTTCTGTTCCATGGTAGTTGAGCAGTGTTGAGATGGTTGAGGCGACGATAATCCCAGACCCACGGTTACACGTGACGCACCCTACCAACTACCCTAATACTCCTCCTCGCGGGCGCCTCCTTATTGTCTTCCACGACCGCGGGATCCCCACATGTCTCCTTCTGAGAAGTCAAAGCGCGGTGTCTTTCACGGCGGTAAACACAGTCCCTGCCCGTTTCGTTAAACTTCTCGTTACCCTGAACTTTCACCAGGGACTCTCCAAGAGATAAATACACTGAATGGTGTCAACAGGCCCAGCACAGATACAGAGAAAGAGTGAAAGATTCTGCGCGTAGTCAAGGCACCGTGCGGATCATGGAGCGCATTTCCATACTCTATAAAAATACAGCAGGCTATAATTTGCCTTGAACACCACGAAACAAACGCAAACCAACACTGCTCCGGAACATCAACCCCAAGTTCCGACCTCCCCAATGCGTACGGCAGATTGTATTTCCCTTGGCACTCCGTCGACAATCATGGGCAAGTCTCAAGACCATCCCAGCGGCGCCGAGAACTTCACCTGGGATGAGAAAGAGTGGGAGATGAGCGAGAAGTACAAGCCAGATGTCGTCAAGATGGTTCCAGTGGACGACGAGCTCCTAAAAACGATACCCTTCAAAGCCGTCGTGAAGAAGATCGCCGTCGCCGAGAAGGGCAGTGCAGGCCTCAACCCGCCCTGGGAGGTGTCGTGCACGAACCGAATGGCGGACTGCAACCGCATTGTGAAGCCGTTTCACTTCGCCTACAACGAGTATGACGGG
Organism: Karstenula rhodostoma CBS 690.94; assembly: GCA_010093485.1. Classification (NCBI taxonomy): domain Eukaryota; kingdom Fungi; phylum Ascomycota; class Dothideomycetes; order Pleosporales; family Didymosphaeriaceae; genus Karstenula; species Karstenula rhodostoma. The sequence continues at coordinate 418,397 of MU001495.1, read as the reverse complement.
AGGCGCCACACATGGAACTTAGTCTTCGAGGCGTACGAACTTGGTGATCTCCGGACGTGGCGGAACAAGAACTTCGGGTGGAGAGACTCCGTCAAGGTCTCCAAGGTCCTCCCCGAGGCTCACCTGTGGCGGTTCCTGGTTCATATGACGCAGGCTCTGGCGGTCATGCACGATCAGAAGGGATCGACCCACAAGCATCGCGGCACTCTCCTGCATAGCGATATCAAGCCCGACAACATCCTAGTCGCGGACAACGGCAGCGCGTACCCATCCTTCAGGCTTCACGACTTCGACTTCGCAACCGTGGCCCATGGACGACAAGATCGCCGCGCGCCAGCCTTCTGTGGCACCTTCGTCTGGCATCCGCCCGAGGCCCCGTACGTAAAGACCACTTGGGCAGACGTCTGGGCTGTAGGCGCAAGTCTGCACTGGTTGGCGTTTGGCGAGAAGGTCGTGCCGCCCATGAGTGCTAATTGGATGGATGACCTGGCTGAAGAGGACAGGGAGATCGCGTTGAAGTTCCGTAAGCGCTACGCGACAGAGCAGAAGTTCTATGATGCTCTAGGTCCGCGTATCGTGTCGCCGATCAACCTGGGTAAGCCGAGCCGGATCGCGGAGAAGCACCCTGAGTTTACCCGTTTCTTTGAGCCGTTGTATCGGCCAAAGTACAGCGACCGACTGAACTTCTGGATGATGGAGTGTTTGAAGTTCGATCCGGCGGAGCGTGTTACGGTTGATCGGCTCATGAAGGAGATGGTTCCGGAGGCTCGAGCGGTGGTGCTGGATCTGGGTGGCGATGCGGCGCTCACGGACTTCGATCTCGTGTTCTTGTAATCGCTATATTCCCAGCTGTTGTACTTCACCCTGGCGTTTCGAGTTCTCAAGTAGAACCCGAGCGAACTTTTAAACGTAACAACAATGAAAATTCCATTGGAGCTGCAAAGCCAGATTTCCACTGACCGTGAACCATGCTTGTTGTGACTAAATATGATATCTGTAACCCCCATCGACATTGAGAGAAACCCGGAGTGCCCCCATGTGCCGTTCGCTCTTCGATTTCTTGTAGCTTGTATCTTGTAGCTTGTAGCCGTGCCTGTGTCTATGTCACTCTTTGTTCCCCATTTCTATGAGCTTACGGCCAGAAATCTCTTCGCGCCCGCTCGACAATAGTTCATCTCTTCTCCTTGCTCTTATGATTTTGTAACGCCATTGGTCCCCTCATGGTCATCGGATCCTTCTCGGACGAGACAGCGTTGGGACTCCGAGGCAGGTACAGCTTTGCGAACGTCGTGCCGCTCCGTTCTTCTCGGCGATCGGGGAGAGGTTGCGTGTTGTGGATGAGATCGTGCTCTGAAATTCTGACGTTTCTTCAGCTGCTTCCGGGTGGATTGCTCGTCGCGATGCTTACTTGGACATTGGATAAGTGGCACCGTTGCCCTATGTGAAAACGGCAGGGCAAGGCCGAAGGTGGTGGATCGTAGTTGGGCGCGTAGACGCTGCAGGTGAGGTAGATCCCGGGATTACATGCCCCTCGACGGCCGCAGGGATGGGCGAACAATCCTGTCGACATCGTATACGTGCAGCAATGAAACCAGAGTCGGAAGGGGCATGTGATGGAATCGTTGATTGAGCCTAGCGGAAGCATCAGCGCTCGCGGGAAAAGCGGAGAGGCTCTCCATTTGCTCCTCCCATACGCTTGTGGAGTCCGAGTACGTGATGATGGCGTGGCCTTGGTCAGGGCAACGCAGACTCGAACCTTCCGGCGGCTAGCTCCCTCACCCCATGGCCCCGGTCTCCATCCTTGAGACACCACAACACCGAACGCCAAATTTTGAGCAACGCTATGGTTGCAGACAGCTCCTTTGCAACGCCCCCTAGACTTACTCCCGGCTGCTGTCCATCGAGGCACCGCCGCTGCAGCTGCTGCACCCAGCCTGGCCGCAGGCTCGCTCACACCAAAACACGGCCTACGCTCCCCGCCAGCCGGCGACGCTCTTGAGAACGAAGTCTTCCTTGCTCATGAGAGCCTTTCCGATGCTTTATATTCCTTTTTGTGAGTTCCACGGTACCTGCTTCCACCATTGGAGTCGTGCCGCTGACTCGAGGGTTGGCTCACAGCCATCAACGCATCCAGCATCCGGGACTCGGCCATGAGGCCTCGAGAACGAAGGCGTTATTGCTCACAACAACCTGTTGGAGGCTGCTCCTATATTTCTGTGAGTTCTCCAGCACCTGCTGCTGCCATTAGACCCGTGCCGCTGACTCGACCTCGGAGGTGGGCCCATAGCCATCAAACGCAGCAGCAACCAGCATCCGGCAGCGAGACCTTCTGGGCCCGCGGGAGCTCTTGATAGCCCTCAGTATGCTGATCTCCCCCCATCGCAATACTCGAAGCCACCGCCGTGGTCACCCCGGCCGGCCGGGAAGATCACCCCCTACGTACGCTCACATCGCGTCCCCGCAGTTGGAAGGCGCCAACCAGCGGAACAACATCCCCGACCGATCGCGGGGACAACATCTAAACGAGACGCCTGTCTGTCTCCTTGCTGCTACGGGACATTGATACACCTCGCCCTGCGTTAAGTAACCAGCGGCAGCAGTATACCAAGGTCACTCGTACCAGCGCCTTCGCCTTCCCCGCGACTAGGACATTGTTGTGTCCCTTCCAAGGGGTACCGACATCTGAACAAGACAATCTTGATACCGAACTATTATCTCGTGGCAGCGCGTCCCGGAGCCTGATCTGGAAGAGCAGCCTGGCCACCCACCGTCCGCTATCTCTTTCGGGTTGCATGTCCCTGACCGGCATGGAGAACTCGATCTGGTACGATATCAGCTTTCCAGATTGAATGCGCCCCAACACTGCCGATCTGTCAGACTGCCCAGGCTGGGGGGGTGGCGTGCAGTGCGTCCCTGGAAAGCAAGGCTGCCAAGTGTTTGTCTGTGGCGCCGGCGAGTACTGCGACAGTAGTACGCCATAACAAAACCAGAAATACACAAATACATTCCAGGGATCTGTAGGAAGCCCCACAGGCCGACAAACCTACCTCTGTCAGGTAGATAATGTCCCTGAGCAGTCTTTTCAATACAAGGTCCGGGCCGGCGACAGGTGGGTCCTCGACGACGACATGCCAATAGTTGCCACAGGCATAGGCACAGGCAACGACCCCGAAGCCTACCTCTGCCAAGTCGAACTTCCAATACAAGAGCTGGGTCGGTAACAGTGGGCTCTAGATGACGATATGCCAATTGCCTAGGACTAGGCTAGCAACATGATCAAAGAGATTCACAGCCTGCTTGCGGGCCCAAGTTCTGCAGGAAGTAGGATCATCCAAGCGATGACGTTAACGAAGACATTCACAGAGGCAAACGGCTTGCAAGGGATACAAACCGCGACACCACTGTCCAGTCTACGCGTCGTTGAGAATCTACACACATGCATGCAAAATGCATCGAGACGTAAGCGTATCTTTGTATTCCATGCAGGGGTATCTATACCGGTGTCTTACTCATGTATGCAGGTGCGCAACGCGCGATCCTCCAGTAGTGCACAGCACTCTCGAAATATTGAATCGTTCCATGAAATGTACATGGCCGTCCGAACGGGGCATAACGTCGCCTCAGGTCCATCTCTTCCACCACCAAGCTGCTCCAGCGACTAGAATACCGACTGATACTATACTGTTATGATGTGAGTTACATGTTGTGATTCGTCATACATGAGATGGATGATAATAAATATAGGTGATTACCTCGCATTGCGCGACGGGAAGCATGCCCGGAAGTGGGCACAGAACTTTCGAGCGATGTTGCCGCCCTGATAGTCCTCCTCGTCGCCATTGTCATCCTCAGGATATGGGGTTCGGCATCGGTGCTTTGCGTTGTCGATTTCCTTCGCATCGTTGGATCCGTTGAATGAGACGTTGGGTGTCTTCGGAGGCAAAGCAGCATTGGCCTCGAGAGGCTCTGCGGGCAATGCAACAGTCTCGAAGATCTTGCCATAACGTCTGGAGTCGGTTGCGTTCGGAATTTTGCCCTCTCCATGGATGATATTAGTGCGCTGTTGGGAGATCTTCGGAATGTCAATCGGCGCGGATTTTGGCACACGCGAAGCCAGCATGAGCACGGGCGAAGGAAGTTGTGATAATTCATCTTCGTTCTCGGATGCATCCTCGCGGATGGAGTGCAGCGACATCGTCGACGAAGAGCGAATCGGAACTAAGTTCACAGATGAACTGGTGTACGACATAACGGCCGGCGAATCCAGGTCACCGACAGGAGATTGGACCTGGTCCTCCGCGAGTCGGTTACTGATGTCTCTAACTCGGCCAAAGACTTGGTCGCGGTCCATGGGAAATATTTCGAGAGACGAATCGTGGAGATCCATGTCCTCTTCGTCAGAGCGCGGCATCCGGTGGGGCAAGTTGCTTCGCTGAGAGCGGAAGATGCCGGTACTCGAACGCCTCGCAAACGATGCGAAATCAGGAATTTCCGTGCTGCGCTGCCTCCGACTGCTGCTAAAGCTGTCACTGCTTGACCTATCGGGCACCGGATTCGTTTGTTCATGAGCTAACAGCGGCGCACCCGCAAAGTCGAACTCGTTCTCGTCTGAGGCATCTCGTGAGAGCGTTGGTCGGCGTGTAGCTCCAAAGATTCTATTTTTGAAGGCTTCCCGCAGACGCTCAGACGTGAAAGAGTTTGTCTTGGTACTCGATAACAAAGCATCCTCACCGCTGATGATGCGACGCGCCTTGGAGCGCTGGCTCGCTGCATCGGTATCCCTAGTGCCTGCTTCACGCCGCTGTGAAGATGCGCCGTCCGATCCAGTGATTGGATTGGTCTCATTGGCATACGGGGCCTCGTGTGACAACATGGGCCCAGAGTCGAGCTCGTCGGTTCCGGAGCTGCTTGAAGAGGCACTGTTCTCAGCCTCGTGCGGCAATGTGGGTGCTCGATCTAGTTCTCCAACGCTCTCATTACCGACCTCGTGCGGCATCGTTGGTGCTCGATCGAGCTCTCCAACGCTCTCGTCGTCGCTGGAATCCTCTGCCTCGTAGTAGGTAATACCCGCGTTATAGTCGGGAGCGGCACGTGGATCAATCCAGTTATCGAAGGCACTTTCATCGCTCGCATACCAGTCCGGCAACTCGTGTAGAAGGGTTGGTGCTCGGTCGACCTCATTTACGTCAGTGCTGTATACCGACGAAGATCTTGGAGGGCCGACAAGCGTAGGAGGGTTCGACGTGTCCATCGGAAACATCATTCGCTCTGAGTACAAGCTGCTCTGTTCTGAGTCATAGAAGCGTACAGGCATAGTCTCCCGCTGCATCAATGGTGGATGTGTGATCTCTTCGTCTGCGTCATCATCCACAAGTGTTGTGCCATATGACACACGGCGTTCGGCGGAGTCGGCATACGCAACTCCAGGACTGAGGATCGTTTCGAACCGCATCAAAGGAGCGTGATCGAGTCCGTCAAGTTCACTGTTCGCAGACGACACGACGTTGGTCTCATGCCGCATCAGAGGGGCGTGATCAAGTTCGTCAGGTTCAGAAGACGCGACGATGGTCTCATGCCGCATGAGAGGAGCCTGCTCGAGCTCGTCGGTGTTCTGGTGATGGGTATCGTCGACATATCCAAGGCCAGTCTCGTGACGCATTAGGGGAGCATGCGAGAGCTCGTCTTGTTGTTCGGTTTGATGCCCACCGCCTGGGGTCGTAATCGTCTCGTGCCGCATAAGCGGGGCATTATCGAACTCGCTAGCCGCATCGGGTGGTCGCACAGGAAGCAGAACAGAGGCCCGGGTGAAACCGTCAGCAATGCTGGTGGGTATTGCCTCGATCAATGCACGCTGATATGCCCTTGCCTGTTCAAGAGACGAAGGCGTACCAGGCTGGGAGCCCGTGCCTCCGTTGTCCGAGTTGGTGGTCGTCTCTTCTTGGATCGTGGACATCGGCGGAGACCGAGGACGTAGACCACGTCTAAGGTCATCTTCGGTTTGAGGCCTGGTGCAGGGACATGTCAAAGATCATCTCTTTCTCGACCACAACATCACGTACCTGTCTCGCTCTTCTTGGAACGTTTCGTGTCGCAACAACGGTGCCTCCTGCTCTGTGTCGGTGCCGGATTCGACATGGTACGCGAGCTCTTCATATACATCGGGCGTGTTTCGGGCTACCGTAGCTTCGCTGGTCGTCGGTTCCATGTCTGAGACAGTGTCAGCAAGAACTCGAGGTTCAAAAACCAAGAGACCAACCTGTTTGGGCGTGCCCACTATCCAGAGGCGGGATGTAAACAAGCGGCAAGAGGACGTTTGTGTTACCAACCCTCTGCAGATCGCTTCGAACTGGGTCCCGGTTCACCATGTCGGGCGTCTCCCCAGATGGGTTAGGAGTGACCACACGAGGGATGTGTTCCGTGTAGCCGACGTTATTGTGGTTGCCGGCCGGGTCCTGGGCTTTGCGTCTGTCAGCTTGGTGTAATGACTCCGGTTCTGTCGCAGGACACCACGACGATGCCAGCTGCAGCACCTGCGTCGGCTTGTGGCTCACAGCCTGTGGGCATCATGGACAAAGTGGGATGGGGAACACTCACCGATTGGCATGTCGTCGTCGAGGACCCACCTATCGCCGACCCGGACCTTGTACTGAAAGGACTGCTCAGGGACGTTATCTACCTGACAGAGGTAGGTTTCGGAGTGGGTGCCTGTGGCAACCATCTCCAGAGGAGCTTGCCAACTGTTCAGCGACGTCCAGACGAGGACCGGAGGGCGGGCATCCGCAAGGCGGATAGTTATTATTGCGCGGCCGGTAAACTCAGCGTCACCGTTCACGCTGGGAGAAAGAAGAATAGAGGGGAGCGAAACCTCTGAAGCCAAGGATTGACGCGGGTCACTGTCTGAAGACTCTCCTGGCTGCTGCAATGACGCGTCTTGTGCAGCGGCTGTTTGCTGCCGAGAAGCAATATTGTCAGTCGACGTTGAGAATAGATGTTGAGACGGGCCGCTGCCGGGCGGCGTGCTCCCGACGGGCACCTTGGACACGTGCCGCGAACCGTGTTCCATGGTGTGATGAGGGAGAGATAGGTGTTAGGGAGAGAGAGTGTGGATGCGGATGGAAGAAAAGAAGGAGAGAGCCTACCGTGGTGGGCGGCGTTTTGTCTGCAGCAGCAGCAAAGGCAAGCGTGGGTGGTCGCGACTGCCCTCTCGAGTGGACGGGTTAGGTCGTGTTTATTGCCCAGGCGCTGCCCGGAGGCCTGTGGGATACCAAAGGAAGGAAGAGAAGCAGTATACAAAAACCGCCTCCGCTTCTTCAGGGGTCGCCGAGCAAGACCTTCGCAATGGGAATCCGATGGAGTTATCTCTTGACACCTCACTCTCTTGCGAGGCCGTCCAGGGAGGATATACGAAGGCATCTATGGCTCGTGCAGCGTCAACTCGGCCGATCTGGACCAAAGTTACGAACATCTGCTTTCCAACCTCACGAGCATATGATTCCCGCTCTGATGTGTGGTTTGCAGCATCATGACGTTATCATGGTCTTGTCAAGGAGCTATGGATACTGGGCGAACCGTGGTCACGCATAGGGCTTACGCCACATGTACGAAACGAGCGGAATCCGGGGCGATGGACAACGTCGATCACGCTGGGCTTTAGCTATTCAATGATATTTCAACTTGCACTACCAAAGAGTCTCGCATTGAGTGTAGACCTGTGCTCTGCAGCGCGCACATCAAAGAGGGCCCATACGGGTGTTGGTATATTATCGCGTCACGCAGGCATAATGCTACTGCTTTCCCCGCAACGCGTCTACGCTAACCACTGCCTCCCGTCTCTCAACAACTCCCTACTGCAGTGACCGCATTGCTTTGGCACTCTTCTTGTTCAGAATGAGCTATGTACGACGTGATCCCTCGAAAAATTCGGACACCTACGTAAACAACCCACCGCGGTCCCCTCCTTCCGCCTCTTCCGTACGCGACGGCGCGGCACAGCACCGAATCGCGACAAGAGTCGCACCCACTGCGGCAGAGCTGGCGCATCATCATGGACGGGATCCTGGGCGCTTTCGAACGAAGAGAATGTACAGGAGGTCGTTTGCTGTCCCAGCGCCTCCAGGGAGCGCGGATGCCACAAAGACTACCATCATAGCACCCCTTGTCTTTCTGCCTTGGGAAGCCGTACGAGCTTAGAACCGGGTATCATCAACCCAGAGCTACGCATGGCACACTGCAAGCACTCGATTCATCCGTCTTTCATCGCATCGCCAGTACCGCGCCGAGGAGCTGGGGATGGTGGTACATGCGCCTTGGACTACATCGGCCTGCGTGTCGGGCAAGGAACTTTGCAGGCCATCAAGCCATCTGAAGCAAAGGTTTGTAAATGCCGGCCCCGCAGCACATCAGACAGCAGCCTCCGGAATGGAGAGTCCTGTGAAGCCAACGCTCCTTCGGGGAGAGACAGGCACGTCTACGAATGTTGCCCTCGATAGCCGCGCATTAACTGTCCTCGCTACTCCGATCTGCGTCGTACGGTACGGATCCGGGAACGCTTCGCGATCGACCTCCCCGTCCTCCGAATCATCAAAGAACGTCAAACGCTTCGCGTTATCTAGCTCGCCGAGAGTTGAGACAGACCTGTTCGGGAGGGTGCTGAGAGTGGACACAGACTTGTTTGGGAGCGTCGAGATGGTACTAGGAAGCTTCTGAAGTCCTTGGGCCTTTGCACCTCTGTTGTTGAAGCCCGATTCGATAAGCGTGGGGACATGCGACGGCGATAATGTTCGTGAGTGTGCGAAGCTGGACCACATCTGCTTCAACAGCGGGCTAAGACTTGGCAGGGAGGCGGCGACGATGCTTACGTCGACCTCGATCTGGGACCAGAGTGGGATCCAACGGCCTTCCCAGCTCGCATCACCAGAAGGTCTCATTCGCGCTTCTGTGCCGACTGCTATTGTAATTTGACACAATCGAATAACGGATGCTACGAGCGGCAATAGCCCAATAGAGAAGACCAGGACAAGCGCATCTACAACCATTAGCGGCTGCGATGTTGGAACTCATTGTCACATACACCGCTGTTTCCTGTCAATCTTCAAGATACCCAAAAACGGCAATGGAAACAAGAGCAGGGCCAGGTTGATGAAAACATCGATTCCGGCCTGCGAAAGGTAGAATGGCACCCATGCTATACACCTCCTGGTCGGATTCTCCAAATCGAAAATCGCAGACACAGGCAGACAGCTGAACATCTCCACCTGCGTTGAGTTAGATCTCTATCACGGTTATAGGGCTTGTCGATCTCTTACGAAGAGAGTAGAGAGGGTAAAGGCCATAATGGCCACCCACATGGTCCAGACTACTGGTCCTCGCAAAAACCAAGGGAGGCCCTTTTGTAACGAGCAAATGCGGTAATACAGTACGAGTATACTCAATTTCACAGCCCTCGTCACTGTTAGCTGAAGGTTTATTGTCTGGTCACAATACGACTTACCCGTTCGCCAGATAGTACATCAACATGTTGACGTACTTGTACTAGGAGTCTGTCAGAACCCGCATGCATGGCAATTCACCCATGTTTAGCTTACCATCAGAACCTTGCTAACCTCGTCCTTCTCTGCATCGCCGGGCTGTTGCTTTTGTCCATGGTATACCTGGAGCTGAAGCGCAACCGTTTCCCCAGCACCGACGGACTGGACCATTGTTACCCTTATATCCATGGTTGATAGCCATAGAGGCGCACTTACCAGAGCAATGCCGATGAGCAAATCGTCCAACCCGAACTTCCTGATGAGCCACCCGCGAGTGAAAAGGCTGTAAATCCGTCAGCGCACCGACGAGCCATTGGACAGCCGCACTCACCGCAGTGCTACAAAGAAGACGGCGACAGCATACACCGCGATGCTGACCCGGGCGATCATAGGGCCACAGTCCTCGGAGGTTATTGTTTGTGCCATCACCGCATCTCTCTGCACAAAAGCATCGATCGAGGGGTATGAAGTCATAACAATGAGATGGAAACCCCAGTGGGCCGATCAAGGGTATATATTCACGAACACGCCAAATAGTTGCGAGTCGTCGCTTCAAGGGCTTGACCAAAACGCCGAAGTCAATAGCACCGTCTCTGCAGCCTACCTGTCCATTGTAGGGTTTTGCATAGGTGCGGCTTGTTCCTGCCGGTCGTTCCTGAGTCGCTACTGAATCTACGAAGGCGACTAACCATTCCATTGGCCAACTTTCATCACTACGAGTGTGGTTCCTGAGTCGGAATGCTCGTGCGTGGTGCTCGCTCGTAAACTTGTCTGGTAGCGGTACCAACATGCTGGAAATGGGCTCTCGAGTAGCGCATAGTCGCGGGAGTGCGACAGGATTGGCGCCCGAACAAGGTTTTGACGGCCAGGTATAACTTTTCCCTGAACGTCAGGGTCGCTCACACATGGAACTTGTGACCAACCTCGAATCACATTGAGCACACATACTTGTTTATCAAGATGGATTGAGTCTATTGCCTCGCAGAACTCATCAAGTGTCATCCTGAATACGAGTGCGAATCAAGCTAGGATCTTAGCGCTGCGACTATTAAAGCCTCACCGAATGGTGCATGCGCCCCGCCGCCTTCCCGGTGAGCCGAGCGTGGTCTTGTGAGCGGATGGAGGCCAGCCTCGACGGCATTTCTTCCCTAGCAGGTTTCCAACAGGTCTGGCGTCATTATAGTTCTTATTCGAATGGGATCATGCTCATCCGAGGGGCTAGGTTCATTTGTGAGCGTGCTGAGTTCCCTTTCGAGTGGCAACCCTCTCAGTCAGTGCAAGCGTTGCAAAGGACATCTCACAAGCGCCATCGAAATACATCCCATTAGCATCGACAATGCAAATGCAGTATCACATCAAGGATAACAGATCGCGGACACATTCGTTAGGATCTGGGTGCGCTCCTACGATCACAATCTTTGCGATCCTTTCCGCGGTATTCACGAGTGAAGTGGCCGAAAAATCTGAAGACATCGGAACAGCCGTTGGATATTTTGCATGACTGGCGTCACCCCAGTGACTGCAGGTGTACGGGGGCTCTTCTAGAAGGTTTTTAATCGCCGACCTTGTGCTGCAGCCCCACCTCCAAATGGGGGTCATGGCTATGATGAGCTACCAGCTGATCGGTACGTATCACATGCATGCGAGCGGCTACGGCAGATACCTTGTCTTCGGTTCGGAAGTGAAATTGATGTCCGTTTTCGGGTCTCACAAAAACGAGGTTCGTCTATGGTGATCGATCAGACAAAAATCCAAGATCCAGTGGTCCCAACGCAGGCAGCACATCACACACCTCTACGCTATTGGTATCTGTACGAGCACTGAGACGGACGGTTCGATTGTTTCCTCCCCACGTTGCGCTCTGTGCATGCGCTCTTTTCCGACAGGTGTTTCGCGGCAGCTGGAAGTGTATTGAACACGAAGACACACTCTGCACCGCGGTTGCAGACGGTACACGTGGTATGCACAGTAGAATGTGTCACTAAGTGACTGGCCCGTAGTACCGCCCTCCACTCTTTCTTTACTCTGCTTTGTAGAGAACGTACGCTTGTCCGCTATACACAACAATTGCGCCGATTATCTGCTAGCGCACACATTGCTAATAACATCGTGGACCGTCATCGAGACGTCAGAGCTGTCCATGTTATATTACTTTCTGATCTCGTACCCAGAGGAAAGGTCTTGCAGGGCGCCGCCATATGGGTTGCAGCGGGTGGGAGGCTTCTCGGCCCTCGAAACAACCTTTGGGTGGATTTTCTTCTGATAGCCTTGGTAGTCCAGGATACGGCATCCCTGTCCTTGATCGGATCTTGCAACAATAGCCCCGGCCCCGACTGCGTTGTGTTAGAGCCCTGCAAACCAATGTCGACTGCTGTTATCGTCGGCAGCAGAGCCGAGCCGCCATGGTATGAGCGGGCAAACAGCCACCCAACGTCCAGCGTTCGATGAAGTTACACCTAACAGCCTTCCTGTTATAAAGCACACCCAGACGAAGAACAAGGTGGCAGTCTAGGAAACAGTACCCAGAGTCTTCGTCGCTTACAAAAATTTGAACATGGCGATGGAATCGGTCCTGTGGGCGCGAGAAGCAGATGCATTAGCGTCTTCACTGTTCTGCTGTCTCTGATCAACATCGGATCCAACGCAGCCTTTAACGCCAGTACGTCAACGTCGCATTCTATCTTGGGGAGAAAGGTCAGCTGATACGCAGATAGAAATTTCGCTCAATGTGGTTTCGCTTATGATCACCTGCATGTTCAGCATTGGCGCTGTGCTGTACCGTCGCATCTACCATCCTGAGCTACTCCCGCGCTGCAGGTGGTCGCTTGGCCGATTCGGTGTTCTTGTGAATAGCGTGGGGCTTCTTTACGCCACGCACGCCTTCTTCTGGTGTTTCTGGCCAAACGCAACGCCATTTGCATTGGAAGATTTCAATTGGGCTGTCCTAATATTCGTCTTCGTGGCGGTGTTATTTCTTGTGGACTATGTAGTTCGAGCAAGCAAGGCTTACAAGGGCCCTGTGGTCCTAGTGGAGGGATTTGATGACGTTGGAAGATAGATCAACATAATTGGAGGAGGGGTGTGCCATAAAGAGGATGTCTGTACCACAGGGACGCAAACCTTACATACCGATCGCCACGTACGTAAAGTCCCTCGGCGCAGAGACGAACACCGCATCACTGCCAGAGTTAACCTCTTTTGCAAACAGCATATCCGCAGCTCTTATCCATCTTGACCGAAAAGACGCTGAACTCGTGTTCAACTGCACCGGCCTCGGCGCCTCCAAGCTCTGCGACGAAAACATGTTCGCCACCCGCGCGGCCAAACCCTCCTCGTCCGCATCACACCGCCCCCGCCAACATCCCGCATCACGATTTAGACAGCGACCCCGTGATATACAGTGTCCCGCGCCGCAAAACGCCCTTTTCTGCTGAGCCGTCGGATGCAACCTACTTTATCTGCGGCACTGAGGGCAACAACAGTTGGGACTCCGAACCCACGACAGCGATATCGCAAAGCATCTTGGAACTCGTGAAGAAAGTCATGGTAGGGTGGGCGGGTAAGGATGCGCAGATCGAGGCTATGAGGGATCAGGTATGGCTGAGGCCAGGAAGGAAGGGCGGACCGAGAGTGGAGCTTGAGGAGATGGACGTTGGAGGGAAGTGAACCTTCTGATAGCTTAGTATAGTTGTGTTGGCGAGAATTTCCTTGAATTTATTCCCAAAATGTAAAAACCCCATTGAGGCAAGAATCTCATTGAACGTGCTACGAGTAGATATGTGACTTTCCCAACAGGTGCGGGTGCCTGGGTGAAGTGGGGCTCACCCAGCAACAAACAGCAGTACCAAGTTTCACACGAACCCAAACCACGGAACCGTTTGCTAGCGGTTTGCCAGTCCACTCCGACGCTCATAAGTCGGCGTCTCTCCCACTTCCATGAAAACAGTTGTCGACGAACAAGGACATGAAGCGTTCCCGTTCCCGGCCACCCAGTCAGTTCGCCTTCGCCGAGGATAAATCTAGCATGGAGCGTCACGTCGACACAGATTTCACTCGCCATAAGCGCAGGGCTCGCGGATCAAGGCACCCCACCGAGTCCAACGCCCAGTTTGACGATCCTATGGAAGCAAATCAGCCCCAAGCCATGGCCGCTACAAGGCGTGCAACAACCTCGTCTCCCAACTCGATCTACCGTATCCACTACGACAGCCTCCCGCACAATTGTCCAGGGTATGTTTCAATCCATGAGGGCTCTCAAGTAGGATACACCAACGACTCGGACCTAGCGAAGCTAGCTGCGGAGTTTAGCTGGAACCACCACTTGAGCGACAAGGGTTGGCAGGTGCAAGAATACAAGGTGGGGGCGTACAGTGAGCAAAGGCTTAAGCAAATGGACAAGGGACCAGTAGAGTTGAAGAATGGAAGCTGGGCTACTTTCTATGGTGGGTCATGACTTCTTGGGGAAGGTGATTGGTTGCTGACAAGATGTAGCGTAGGTTAACCCCAGATGCTAGTCTTAGGTGTGAGACGCAGTCCTTGAGAAGAAGACCGGGGGCATCTGTGAAGTACATGTTTTATGGTATCGTGGACTTACACTGACCTTGTATTTGCGAGGCAGGTACAACGCCATCATGGCCACCCGCGATTGTCCCAGAGAGAAGGAGAAGCTGGAAGACGAGCTACTTGCGATCCATGACCGGAAATACAGGCCGAACCACGGGACACAGGACGATGCTGGTGTGGAGAAGCAGCCTGACGATGCTGTAATGGAAGCACAGGAGGAAGCTACGTAGCAAGGACTAGGGGAGGTTGCATCGCAACAGCCTGCAGAGACTGCAGAGCAAGAGCAAATGTGCTGTTCGAGCGACGCCGATTTTGACCGATGGAAGCGTCCTACTGCGTCCGTGGAAGGTTGCAACTGCGTGCACAAGTCATACCGGGATAGAGGTTGCTTTCGTGGTGAGAATAAGGACGTGAGAAAATTCGAGTCGGCCATCAGTATCTCACGGTGAATTGGCCTAAATGAAATGTTTATACAACAGAGAACGATATTCACTCTGGGATCGACTTGGGGAACACGAGTCATGAACCTCGGCGCCCCAGGCCAGCATCCCCGCCCTCTCGTCACCTCAACCACAGCTATTTTTGCTGCGGCTACCAGCATCCGCAGCTTTCGCCCCGTCTCGACTCTTGTTATGGCGCATCATAGCTTATCGTCCGATGCGGGCCGTTCCTAGTCGTGGCCGACTTCGTGGCCGACGTCATTGTAGGCGATAAATTGCGTGGCTAGCCGAGGATAATTCCTGTGGGTGGACCCTCATGTTGACTTTATCGCCGTACAGCTTTTTCTGATTACTTGCTTCAAAATCAACAGGCGGCGAAGAGCGGAGATCCCTCCTAGCTGTGACGATTCCATATATACTTAGTCGCCGGTAGAGCCTTCTGTTTTCTAGACACTTAAAGACCCCCACGTCACATTAACTCAGCGTATTTTGCTCTTCCCCACCGCTGTGGCTACTTCACCTAAACTATTACCACAATGTCGTCCATCCCGAAACAAACACGTCAATGGATCGTCAGCAAAGCGCCGAAGACGAACGTTTCCCTGAGCGGAGACGATGCAACCTTCAAGCTCCAGACCATCGACACACCCTCTATCAATGACGGACAAGTCCTCGTCAAGCTCAAGTACCTCTCCAACGACCCCGCACAGAGAGGCTGGATCCAAGACGGCGTCCTCGCCGAGCGTCTCTACGTTTCCCCGGTCCGTCAAGGTGACGTTATGCGCTCCTACGGAATCGGCGAGATCGTACAATCGAAGGCGGAGAACCTGAAGGAAGGCCAACTTGTATCGTACATGGCCAACTGGACAGACTACAGGGTGCTCGAAGCGAAAGAGGTCAATCCGATCCAGGAAGATAAGGAGGCGGGCATCAAGGCTACGCACTTCATTGGCGCCCTGGGCGGTCCTGGACTCACCGCGTACTACGGTTTGGTCAAGGTCGCAGAGGCAAAGGCAGAGGACACTGTGGTCATCAGCGGTGCTGCTGGTTCCACCGGTAGCATGGCCGTGCAGATCGCAAAGCACGTACTGGGCTGCAAGCGGGTTATCGGTATTGCTGGCGGCGCGAAGAAGTGCGAGTGGGTTGAAAATCTTGGCGCTGATGTCTGCGTTGATTACAAGGCGGCCGATTTCGAGGAAAAGCTTATCAAGGCGACGGAGGGATATGCTGATGTTTACTTCGACAATGTTGGTGGCCACATCCTCGATACGATGCTAAAGCGCATCCAGCGCTACGGCCGCGTGGCTGTCTGCGGCTCCATTGCCACCTACAACGACCCTGAGTCAACAAACTTGAAGAACTGGTTCGAGGTTATTGCAAACCGTATTGAACTCAAGGGATTCATCGTGATGGACGCGTACCGCGATGGCAATGGACAGAAGATGGTTGATGCTGTCAGAAATGCGGTCAAGGAGAAGAAGATTAAGATTGAGAAGCAGGGAGAGACTATTGTGCCAACGAAGTTTGATGATATACCCAAGACGTGGACCCTGCTGTTTGAGGGTGGCAACCAAGGAAAGCTGGTCACTGAGTTGACGGACTAACCGCGTCGTCGGAGAAAAGGAACAGAATCGGCCATTAGAAAGGACTCACGGTCCTACGAATGAAATGATATGTAAGCTTGGTCAGCTCGATATGTTCTCGATTGATATTTGCGTGCACCTTTCGACCGGATAAGAATGTAATATGGTTGGTGATCTTGCGTGCAGCGACCTGAGCGATGTGTTGCCCGCTGCAAGCTGTGCCCAGTCTCACAAATCCTCAGTCGTTCGTCGCGCAATCTGAAATAATGTAATAACAGTTCTGTTATGATCTGCCTGACGTCTCAGCACATATACCATGCCTGCGAGATGCACCACGTGCGATGGCATCTGGCATCGTGACCAACTCACAATTTGGCAGCTTTGGTTCTCAATCAATCCGATAAGGTGGATGAGAAGCATCGCAATGGACGCGAAAGTCGAATCGTTGTGTTCATCTAAGTTACTTTCACGCCGTACCTCTTCAAATCCGGCCCCGAGCGCTTCGAAGTTACCCCTCCCCCACCTACCAATTCCAGACCCATAGACGCGTGCCAGGCGGCATCTCCCATCCTTTGACCGTGGTACCGCAAGGCACGCGTGTTCTGTGTCGATTTATCCGGTGCCTCAAGTCCTTTTACCCGCCTGGCAAGGAACGATGAGGCACGCGCAGGCGATACCGCGCCAGAACCCCACCATGCCCCTCTGCCACCGTACCAACCGCCTGCAAATCAACCATCCCACGCCATACGGCGGCTCCTACATCCCAGCTAATCAGCATTCTTTCCTCTAGAAAATGACCGGAGAGATCAGGCGGCATGGCTATTATCCAGGGAGCCGCGTGCGGGCGCTAATCCAAGCCTCACTGCATGAAGTTCCGCGGGACGTCAAGTGGGATGTGCGAATCCGCCCTCCTACGCACGCAGCTGATGCGCAGCAAATGGCTGCACGCGAAGCCTCATCCCGAACCCTTGGTTATGCGTGAATAAGAGTCGGTGGCAGAATGTGAAGCCGTGGCGTCACTGGTCCATCGTCGCCGATGTACCGGTCGCGGATGCAGGGTCGTCTATCTCGCGGGACTCGCGCGTTACGCGAGGACGCGAATACAGACACAACCTGCCGTGGGTCCTCATGTCCAGGGAAGCTCGGTTTGGCGTATATAAGATCGAGCCGCTGCTGCTTCCAGTGCTGTCAGGCTTCAGACGTTTCGTCGGCATTTTTTCCCATTCTTTATTTACACTTTGTTGAACAACTTCAAAATGTCTACTCCGAGTATCAAACTCAACGATGGCAACAAGATGCCTCAGGTGGGCTTCGGGTTGTGGAAGGTAGACAACGCGACCTGTGCCGATCAGGTATACGAGGCTATCAAGGTCGGATATCGGCTGTTTGATGGTGCTTGCGGTATGTGAGAATCTATAGTTTCTGAAGAGTCCCACCATTGTATCCTGGAGCAAGACAGTCCAGCGGAAGGAACAGCAAAGATTCGGTGTCTGTTCACCCGCAGGTAGTTGGATGTAGATGAGGTCGGATTCCAGCGCCGAAATTCCGATGGAGCGGATCCCTGCACACGAAGGCCTCACTTCTGCTGTGTGAGCTAAACTGAACTGATCGCTGACGTCTTTCAATAGATTACGGCAACGAAGTCGAATCCGGCCAGGGTATCGCCCGCGCTATCAAGGAGGGCATCGTAAAGCGCGAGGACCTCTTCATCACCTCGAAACTGTGGAACTCCTTCCACGACGCCGAGCAGGTCGAGCCCATCACCCGCAAGCAGCTCGCGGACTGGGGCATTGACTACTTCGACCTCTACCTCATCCACTTCCCCGTCGCTATCAAATACGTTGCGCCCGAAGTACGCTACCCTCCCGGCTGGTATGTCGACGATGCAGGCACCAAGATCGAGTACAGCAAGGCGAGTCTGGAGAGCACATGGAAGGCCATCGAGCAGCTAAAGAAGAAGGGACTGGCCAAGAGCGTGGGAATCAGCAACTACACCGGCGCACTGCTCCTCGATCTCTTCACATATGCCGAGATCACCCCAGCAGTGTTGCAGATTGAGCACCACCCATACTTCACGCAAGAGAACCTTGTGAAGCTTGCCAAGGAGCGCGGCATCGCCATCACAGCGTACTCGTCGTTTGGGCCGTCGTCGTTCATTGAGTGCGACATGAAGGTTGCGGCGGATACGCAGCAGCTTTTGTCGCACAGCCTGATCACTGGCATCGCAGAGAAGCATGGCAAGACTGCGGCGCAGGTTCTGTTGAGGTGGTCGACACAGCGCGGCCTGGCTGTCATCCCCAAGAGCAACCACCCGAAGAGGCTGGCACAGAACTTGGATGTGGTGAACTTTGACTTGGGCGACGACGAAATCCAGAAGATCTCCGACTTGAACATCAACCTGAAGTTCAACGTACCGACCAATGTAAGTGCTGGTTGTTTTGTGTGTGTTCGAAGCGTTGCTGATTAGTTCTAGTACGGCATTCCTTGCTACATTTTCGCATGAGCGCGAAATGCCATCTTCTGCAACTGGCTTGAATTCGACGTGTTGAGAGCTTAAGGGATTGGGCGCAGCTGGCTGTGGCATGCGTCGCGAATACTCTTTTATGAATCAAAGCTCGATAATCTCTCGTGTTTGCCTTCTAGAATCTTCCTGCATCGCCTTACAGAGCTCTCTCGCGTGATTGTATCGAAATTTCCTGCCTATTCGACTGGCTTTTGACAGTACGAGCCATGGCACCGATAGTAAGTCGAAGATGGTAGAAAATAATCCCAAGGGTCGTCGAATGACTTTCCGCTTGCTGAAATGCGTTGTGGCTCGTATTTGCGTCTTTCAACCATGCCTTGGTTGAGGCGACGATAATCCCAGAGCCACGGTCACACGTGACTCACCCCACCGATCACCCCAACACTCCCTCCTCCTCGCGGGCGCCTCCCTATTGTCTTCCACGACTCCGGGATCCCCACATGTCAACCATGCCTTGCCCAGACCTCGTTCTATACATGCAGCTGAAAATAGCCGCCGCAACTCTGTAACGCATATCTGCGCTTCCTAGTATTTGTCGATGGAGTGCCCATATTCGTCTTGTGGTGTTTACCGTTCGAAACCTCGCGCGAGTGCTCAGTTGTAAGCGCGCGGGCACTGTGCACCAACTACATGTGGGGATCCCGGAGTCGTGAAAGACAATAGGGAGGCGCCCGCGAGGAGGAGGGAGAGTTAGGGTAATTAGTAGGCTAAGTTACGTGTGACTATAGCTCTAGGATTATTGTTGCCTTAACTATCTTAATACTTAACTACTATAGAATAGAATAGATCTAAGGGCTAACAGAGCGAGATAAATCACAGACGTAGTATATAAATGGAGGAGGCGCTGCGGTCTCGCTCATCACGATCGACTCTACAACAATCATCAAGATACACTGCCCTCCGCAAGTAGCGAAGGTGCGTATGAATTCCCAACAAAAAGGTAGGAGTATATTCAAACCTGACTACGAAGGTCTCTCTTCCCTAAATCTCCCCTTCTGAGTCGAACATAATCCTGACAAAACCACACAATGATGAACCGAAAAAGAACACAACCGCGAAGATCCCTGGTCGTCGACCATATTCATGTAAGTCAGCGGACAGGAAGTCTCTCTTTCCGTGCCCTATAGTCACACGAGAAAAACAGGGAGATGTAAATAATGTGTAGGTGGAAACATAAGTACGCTGACGGTGATTTTGGTCTGGGCGGGTGGTAGACAAAGGTGCGGGATTGTTTGTCAATCACCCCTTAGCTTGGTGAGAAATCCATCCAGGTTAAAAGGTAATCCTCTGAGATGGATGCAAGTGGCTTCTTCCGGAGATCTTCGACAAATCGCTTTGAAGCCATCTGGCCATTCTTCTCAGCAAATGACCTGGCTCGTTCATACTGGCTTCGAGGCGGATCCCCAAACTCTTGATCAAGATCAACGTAGTGCTTCATCAGAAGAGACATTGTGTCAAAGCGACCCCATTCTGCCGCTGCTTCGAACGCTGTGCGCCCGTCCCCTTGAGCTGGTGGGTAGTTCACATTGGCACCTTTGCTGATCAAATACGCCACTATGTCAACGTGACCTTTCAAGGCAGCCAGTTGCAAGGCCGTGGCACCGGAGCGTACCGGTGGTGTATCGATTTGAGCTCCCTTGTCGACAAGATATCGTACAATGTCGAGATTACCATTTTCAGAGGCTCTTTGCAACGGCGTCCGAAGAAGTCCCAATTTCCGCGTGTATTCCATTTCCGCACCATGTTCCAGTAGTGATCCGACGATCTCGAGGTTTCCCTTTTCGATGGCGGCTAGTAGTGGGGATAGACGTAACAAAACACTGTTCTTGCGCTTCTGCTCTTTGAAGCCGTCGTATGCTACTAGCGCATTGGAATTTGCACCTTTCTGCAAGAGTAGCTTGACCATATTGGAATTACCCAAAATTATTGCCTCGCCCATAGGACTCAACTCTTGAATCCCATGTATCCAGTCGTGACTTGAGGTCTCTACCACATCAGTGGCTACCTTATTTTCGAGGAGTATGTTAACAAGGTGATAGTCATGTTGTCTTATTGCCTCACGAAGGGCGGCAGATCCGTAAGCCTTTCTGTGGCGGCACACTTCTCTTTTTGCTATCTCGAGCAGCGTTTCAATCTTGTCAAAGCCCATTTTCTGTCTCACTGTCCAGGATAAAGCCCCTGAATCTCTGCAATCGGCGCCACTCGAAATAAGCAAACCTAGTATCAGAGAACTATCTTTGTTGGCCGCCACCGCCAGTAGGGAAGGCAATATGATTTTAATCGCGTGGTAGTCAGGTTTCGGCTTGTAAGAAGATCTCCCTCCCAGCTCGGTTCGTTTTGTTAAACATGAGATTTTTCGTTGAGTATCAATCTCACAAATGAACTCCTCCAAGTCCATCTCAGATTCTAGAAGCCAGTCGTAGAGAGCTTGATCGTCCGTCTCAGTAGCATGGTAAGCGAGAGACCTCAAAGACAGTTGTTGATGGATCTTCCTTGCGGATTTTTTGCACATCATTATGTACAGTGGGCCTTCTAGATGCGAATACACGGCGTCTTCGAGTAGGCTGAAATCGTTGATGTCTTTGGCAGCCATCAGTGCTTCATTCCACAGTGGGTTTCCTTTGAGCAAAGCACTGACTGCTGCAGTCCGACCGGACTCCAATAGGTACAATATTCCGCGATCATGTTTGGATGAAACTTGCAATATCTGAACGATCATGACGGCCATCTGATCAGTGGCAAAGTTTAGGACGTCAGCTAGCCCACGTAAACCCCGTCTCTCGAACTCAACGGCTGAAGTAATATATGGATATGCATCCTGATCGTTGAGAAAACGACAGAATATCTGGTCCTCCAGGATTTTGCATACACAGTCTTGGTTGTCCTGCTGCACTGCGTTCAAGAGTTCCTCAAGTAATGTATAATCCTTTTCCGGTTTCCGATGGTCTTTTCCGGCTTCGGTCGCGATTCGACTACGGAAATCATCCAGCAGTAGAAGCCCGGCTCGAGTCCAGTCTAAACTATGACAGGCATCTATCACTGAATCATTGAATATGTCTCCCGGGCTAGCCGGATCAGCCAACTGGAAGTTGAGACGGTGAAACGCTTGCAGAATTGATTCGATAGCCCATTGATGCTTGTATTGCACGGCTTGTTTGATCGACTCGATCAAAGTCATCCGGAGCGCCGGACTTCCCGCTACTAGTTCGTCGAAACGATCTTGGAAAATGTATCGGAAGATTTTCGTAATGACCGTCTCGCGATCCAGTCGATTATTGCTTTGCCTGAGACACACTTTGATCAAGCCCGCCCGAAGCCAATCTTCAATGGTGTTGGGTCCGGTTTCCAGTATCCTTTTGGTGAGATCAAAGTCACCTTCCGCCATAGTAATGCATCGGGGTATTGGCTGCGCCCCTGCTTTCAGAGCTATGCATATTGTCTCCACCTGTTTAATCTTACTGTGTCTGCCATATGTGAAGATATCATGCGTAATGCAGAGCTTCACATATCGCTTGAAGTGCTCATTGATCTGTACTTGAGATGCACCATGGCACATCTCTGAAAATATGACCTTAGCAACTGAATCATGTTCCATCCTCATTGCATATTCAAGTGGAAACTTTAAGCCGTTATAGCTCTTAAAGACTGCGTCATGAGGGCTAACACCCAGTTTGAGCATCTTCTCCGCTATTGTCGCATCATTTTCTTCTACCGCAGAGATGAAAATGCGTTCGCGGAGAGCATCATGAACTCGTTCGGGCAGACTTCTCAATATTCTTGCGACTGTAGAGAACGGTATTGTCTTCAACCATGCATAAGCTTGTATGGCTGTCGGGTATCCTGGCGAGGAGCTTCCGTTGAGAAGGGAGGCGATCAGATATGCGAGAATCTTCCTCCAATGGTCTACGATACAAAGATTGCTGAAAACCGTCTCTATCGTGGAGAATTTTGAGTAGAACTGAGAAAACGCAAGGTTGTGACCTCTCGGGAATAGTTGCTGGGTTGAGAATATTGCTTCTGGCAGCTTGTTCAACTCGAGACTATCCATCCAGAAGTAGGGGCCATCCACTTGTGTACGGATGTTGTGTTGTGGGAAATTGTCGTGGACCGGCGTCGGGGAAAACCATTCGGGTACATCAAAACTGAGATCAGGTGACTGTCGGGAAGGCTGATATATCTGTAACTGTGTTTGTGGGGAGTCAGAGATGGTGTGGTTGTGCAAGATCGAAGGTCCTTGGATAGGTTTTATCGTGATGCCTTTGGGGAGACTGGCAGAGCCTTCCTTTGCATTAGCCTAGAACCAATCATTTTGAGAAGACATCCGACCTTCGTTACTCTGTGCCGAGCCATATCGTAAGGTTTCTCGTCGAATTCTTTCTTCGGAGAGAGCAGTTCCGTCTAACAAAATCGAAACCTGATCAAAGCGGATGTTCTTATCTTGGATGTACTGAATGATTTCTCGCCACTCCACCCCTGTCAACTTTTTTCTCCATCTCCACTTCCTAAACTGTAACCCATATTGCGACTTGCTGCTAAAGTCAATTTGTGCACTTAATTGTATAGTGGAGGATGTACCTTGCGGAGAAGTTGTGTTGCCTCTTCATGTATTCGATAACCCCACCCTCTTTCTCAAGAGGTTTGCCCTGAGTGATATACAGGCGTTTGAGAGTCGCTTCGTGGGAATGCCAGTCTTTCTCTGAAATTCGCATTGCTTTCGAGCTGTTCGCCATCTTTTTTTCTGGTGTTCAAGCGAACCGCAAGTGAAGAAGAACAACGTGAGGAGGAGATGGGACGACTGGTAGATAATTATCCGCACGAACCCTGGAGCAGGCGCCAGCCAGTCCTCCACCGAGAGGGACCAAGGAGTTTCCGGTCAAAGGCTTGGCGGTTACACAGCTCGTATCCGGTCTCGCAAGGCTACAGCTTGGGCGTCAACTCTGTCCTCATCGATAGACCTGACCAGTATACATATGGGTGTCGATTGATAGAGAGCGAGCATCACTACAAGAGAGTATACTTAGTGGCAGAGTTTATGGTCACATGCGTAAAGTTCAGCGTTCTTCAATTGTGAACAGTACGAGAGGCTGAAAGAAGACAAGGATCAGCCACTGCATGTTGCTCGGCCAGAATCTTTGAGCGAATCAGAACGTGCACAGTCCGACATGGGAGCAATGCATGCTTACGGGCTGTGTAGAGAGCACTGGCCTCGCTTAAGCAGATTCTGTCTTTCGCAGATTCTGTCTTTCGCAGATTCTGCTTGTCGCAGATTCTGTTTCCCTATTCACAAAACAGAATCTGTTTTCGCAGGCATATACCCTCATGATGGGGGCCTTCAATCCGTTCGTTCTTGTTCATCGACTGCGGCATCTCAACAAGACGACAAGGTCACTTATAGCACCATATTCCGAAAAGTAATCAGACAGTTTTCGTTGGACATCTATCCATCCTACCCCAGCCCACCAATAGGCGATGTGGACCACCGAAGCGATCATCGCCGTCGTCGCTCTGTTAGCGACTTGTGCCCCTCTGGCATTGTACTTAACGCATAAACTAAGGCGAAGAAATGGGACTAAAAGCCCTGAACCGGGTATGTTCCTCAGATGGATGTCCTCTTATATCACTTGACTTATCAACTACAGATGCAGATCTTGAGATCATCTATCCTGGTGTGCATGGGGACGGTGCTGCGCGTGCCCGATCGTTCACACTGAAAATAATTCACGGTACGTATAGTATTGAATAGTAAAACAAACCGGAGTAGTTGACATGTAAGCATAGAAATGCGCTAGTCAGATTGAACCCAGTCATGCAAACGGGGCTGACAAGAAGACAAGAGAACCGACAGGCGGTCTTCTCTAGCGGCCACACACTTTTGTATGATAAAGTAGACGAAAGTCTACTTTATCATACAACAAGGGCGCATGTGACGGAGATACTCGCTTGCGGGATATTCCCTCTCGCATCCACGGTCTGCGATGTTTGGCAGGGGATAGATGGCGTTAACAAGAGCCGGAAAGGTTCCTCTTATACTTTGCATGTTGTGGAAAGCCAGGGTCTGATGTACAAAACATGCAATAAATAATGAGATTCATCATATTAATTGACGACAAAGACGACCCCTGACAGCTCACCATTGCTTATCCTACCATCGTTGGTGTTTAGTTACCTGGCGATTGAGTCTCAGAAAGCCTCGCATACTGCGGTGTGAAACCGATGATGTGTGCACGCTGTACCCGTAGACATTCTACTTGTCGACGTTCTAACGGAGTAGAGAGGCGCATATGGGTCGTCAACACAAAGGTAAACGCTCCCTTGCGCGTCATCTTCCCAACCTTCTTACACGAGCCCGGGCAACTAAGAATAGCACAAAAATATATCTTGATAAACTGGCAAAGATTTATAATAGCAGGGATTTGTGAGCGATCGCCTATAAAGACGCTTAGAGCCGCTTTCGGTCCGTGGAGCCTTTCGCTTCCCCCTAGGCTCCACCACCACCACACCGCCTATCGCAAAAACATTCAAAAACATACAACAGCGAGGATTCACATCTGGTCACCCACGATATTACTAATTCGCCGGTACACTGCTTATATATGGCTGAGCGAACGGGAAGCCTAGTTCTCAGTGTCCTATGGTCGTATGTGAAAGACTTGTTCCGCGACAACTTCATATTGCCTGTCGTTAAGAGCGCGACAGGCTGTTCTTGTCCTCGAATGAACCCTTTTGTGAAACCTTGAGGATGACATAGCGCAAGCATGCAAGATAGATAACCCTAGACAAGCAAGAGACCTGCATAGTGCCCCAGGAGGTTGCGGACGTTCATCGAGACGAATCAAGACTTGTAGGCTTTCTTCTCCAGGCACAGTCGAGGCATGGATCGGCATCTAAGCACCAGGACGCTTGCGCATAGAATTCCAATTGCGACAACGCAGCGAGCGTGACCAATAACGCAATCATCCTCTTAAAGTTTCTTTCATGCGCTCTTGTATCTTACCGGGCAGGCCTCTACTTATTCGGTGCATGCGCAATCTCTTCCAACAAATACTCTTGAGAAACACCTGTGTACACTGCGGTATCTTCTGCCTCAAGATAAGGGTGCCAATGCGATGCCTCCCGACCATCCTGGAACCGCAACCGCATCCGCAGGCCCTTGTCCTGCTTCTGCAGCTTCACCGCATTACACAACCCCGACGCACCTTTCTCGATAACCTGCCGCGTATCCAGCAGCAGTGCCGAGAGTTCTGGGTTGCAGACTGTTTTCGCCGCCGTCTTCCACTGCAGCGCCGCGACGATCAATCCCGACACGGTGAGGAGACAGTTCAGCGCAAGCCATGTCCAGACGCGCCAGATAGCAATGTCAGCCTTGAGGGCCGGGAACGGGGATTTCAATTCCGTCTGCACCGCAGTCGTATCGTTGGCCCAGTAATTGGCCATGCTGTTCCAGCTGGCTTGGTAAGCGACGGTGAGCATGTTTCTTGTGTACGCGTCGAGACTCCCGGGTAGTATCCAGCTCTGCCAGTTTTGCGTGACGCTCATGAGAGCTAGGACATCAGGAGTCATCCTCAGGGCTTGCTCGGCAACGGGGTCTGGTTCGAGGCTCTCGGTTCCCAGAGTTTTCTCGATGATGCCGCCAGCGCTGAGGCTGCAGTTCCGACATGTCACTACCCCAGCAGCGTATTCCAGTCGAGCAATGACGAAACAAGCTTCGTTCCGGCTGTCATCAAAGCGATTGGGTCCTGTAAAGGATTGCAAGTGGTAGAGAGACTCTAATGGCCCAAAGGTGGGTACATCGGGTTCTGAAACATTGCAAGCCGTCCTTCCAAATCTGGAGACGATCACATAGTAGGATCCATTGACGATTTGGGACTGAGGATATTTTATGGTACCTTTCCATTTACCTGGGAATGCTATTGTAACGCGACCGGGATCTCCGCCGTGGAAGTATGGGTTTCGTAGCTCACTGGGTGTCATGCTAAGCGGGAAGGTGTCATTGTTGGTAATGTTGGTGAGCAAGTATAGATATGAGAGAGGAATCTCGTCCTTCGAGTGTATCCAATCCAAGGATTTGATTTCCAGATAAGGCATAGCAATCTCATCCAGTCTACTGTCAGCCGGAAATTCTTGTAAGGAAGGTATACGCCGCCGGACAATTCGTTCGGAGGAGTCACTGAAGTTTGCAGTCGTGGCGAGCGATGTGTGCGCCAAGGCTTGCATGGTTTCGCGGAACCTGTCGTTTTCAAATGTCTGATGGTAATACCATCCGGTACGAGTTTCACCTGCGTGCGTGACGTTGACTACCTGAGAGGCACTCATAGCAAGATCAGGGATCCAGCTCACAGCGCCTGTGAGAATTGGCGAAACGAACTGTACAGGAACCGATATTACAAAAATTATGAGTAATGCGCCAAACAGTGGTGTGAATCCTGAGTCCCTTGGTGGTAGCCTGTACCGAACAAGACGGCTGAAGCCTTGCAGCGTGGTGCCCGTGTACTCCAGCATAATGAATGCTAAACGCCACCCAGTCAAGGTAAGCCAGGTTCCAGCGAGTGCTCTGACAACCACGATGGACACCGACAGCAGAGTTGTAACGGATGTCTGGAATATAGGCACGACTAAAGGTGGTGCGTCGCGGGACGTCGTGCCGACGAGAAATAATCGGCCATTGACCTGGGCGAGTAGCACCACCGCTAGTGCAATCGAGGAGATGAAATGCGTAGGGAGAAGCCAGTAGTTTGCGAAGGTTGTCCAGATGCTGTTTTGATCCGCTCGAGGGCTACACTGATGTTGGAATGGTGAAGACATGCCAAGGTTGTTGACACGAACCACGAAGTGATCCCGTAAAGTGATAGACAAGAATATGGACCGCGATTTCCGCCTAATAGTAACACAAGATGAAGTGTTGTAAATGGGTAGATGCAGGATTAGGTAAATAGTTTTCTTCAGTTCAAGGCAGCGAGAATCGAGAAACCAAGATCTTACTCTATTCTTAGTCTAGATGGAGTGCCCAATCATCTCGAACCGCCACAATAGTACGCCCGGCGTATTTTGAAGGTGCAATAGGCATCTGGGTTCGATCTGGTGGGGGCCTAGAATCTAAGCCACGATATTCAGCCTCACATCCTACATCAGCCCTACATCCAACGAGTTCTAGGAGGACATGCATACCAATAGCCTTGCATCCTACGAGTTCTAACAGAATATATATACCAATAGCCTTGACATCTGGTTAGCTATCGTAAAATGATCCAAACACATTCATCCAGTTAGCCTCGCACTCTCGCCGCGCATGCTTCATCAAGCGTAAAGCTGCCTGAACGCAGAGCCAGGCATCCGTCAACTCTGCTCCTGTATCATCAATCAACCATACCTAGAATCGCTTTTCGTAATCCCGTGATATCTCCATCCTCCCCACCAGATGGAAGAATCCCAACCGCACACGGGATGACATCCGGGAATACACCGAAACAACCCCCCAACGAATGGTCCCTCAATCACCACCATCCTACACTCCCACCTTGTAGCGGTGAACGACACAGTAGATAGTCAGCACGCAATGTCAGCTCGGCCGATGCGTCCGCGTCACGAGGTCATCAGACGACACACGCGCCCACCCGTTACCTTCCCACTCGCGGTGCCGATCTCCCGCCCTGCAGACCCGGCTCCCGCATCGCCGATTCGCTCGCCGAACGCCCACCCGCCCAACGCATGCCGTAGCATCCAGGGTAGAAGAGCGCAGAGCCGCTATGTGTAGGTGTTCAGGGCGCGTGAGGATGTAACTGGCGTCTGGGGAGTATGTCTGCTTGACGTCGACTGCGGTAGAAGTGTAGCAGAGTGAGAACATCGGATGAGTGATAACTCGATGGCTTACAAAAGCCTGTCGTTCGGCCGCTTTATCACCGACTCGAAAAAACCCAACAAGCATGCAATGCAATGCACACCCGCCATCAGGCCCAAGCTCTGCGATTACAAAGTCTCACACGACAAACAACCAATCAACCCTTGCTCGGGAGCGAGCGACCCCGCCCTTCCTTCCGCCGAGCTTACACAGCTACCTACAAATTCCACGCATACCCATCCCATATCGCCCTTCCTCACCACCCTCAAATCCAACACGCCCTAGGTTGTTTCGTCCATCGGATCTTTTAGCGGTGGGCCGATAGAATAGGGTTTATGCGCTTGTCGAGCTGGGCGTTCTGGAATCGGATTGCATGACGTAGGCTTTTTGCGAAAAGATTCAGGCCGACGGAAAGCCCGGATACAGAGGTTGGCGCGTGCGAAACACGTTCCGTGACGGCGGGAGTGGGAACGTACAAAACGCTTTTGGGAGCGCTGCGAGTGGCTTCTTGTTTTACCTTCAGCTTGTCTGGCTGATTCTGCGCTGCGCGTCGTTATGAGTTTCCTTGATGTTCCGCAGGGCCGGTGAGTTGGCTTCGCCCGACACGACGTCGCGAGGGCTTGTCGCGTTGAACGTGTAGCTGACTGTGTGTGTAGAGCCCTCGCGATTGTACTGCCCGTCGTGACGCTTATTGCACAGGGTGTTACCTTTGTCGTGCTGGAAGCCGTCTTCGCGGAGTCTTGGGGTTCTTCGTGGGTTGCTACATATGATCTCTTCGCTGCTGCTGCGAGTGTCGTTGGGTTGTTGGGCGCGGTACATGTACGCTGACTTTCCTTTTATTGTGCAAGAGCAGGCAATTTGGAATACATCGCTAACCTTTGAGCAGAAGCGGCGCATGCTCATAGCGACCTATCTCCTCGTCCATTCCATCACACTATCCATGATCAGTACCGTGCTGCTGATCAACGTCCTACCATCTTCGTTCGCATCTACCATTCCATACCTATCGCAGTTAAGACACGGCGACAACTTTGAAAGAGGTATGTGCCAAGCACTAGACGATGGGTTTGGGTGGGATGAACGATGGCTCAACGACTGCGCGTCGAGTTTCGACACCATGAACAGTGGCGCCATCTGGGCTGGCGTGGTTATGATGTCTGCACAGTGGCTGGTCCTTGTTAGGCTTGCGAGTTGGCTGCGAGAAAGGCAAACATATGCATTCAATGAATTTGACGTGGAAAAGAGACAGGAATTGGGCATTAGTCAAGATTACAAAGAGTAGAAATACAATCAAGAAATTTAAAAGAGCAATAGGATGTGTCGCAGAAACATGTCTATCATGGCATCGTGCAAAGGAACCCTCCGGCGGTCGTATACTTATCGAAGTTGATGCTCATGGAACTAGTCGTTCTTTGGCGGGGATGGCCACCTTTGGTACGATCTCGCGGTGTTCCAAGCTCCTACCCAGCGACATCTTGATATCGGACCGGAAATTGAATGATGGACTTCTCTGGCGTGGCGCCTAGCACTGTGTCAGCCCACGCCCCACAGCATACGCCTCGAACTTTATCCGACCTGCGCCGACGAGGCCAAACTCACTGGAGTCCCAACACGCTTCTTGAACATACAACCGCCCGGCAATCTTCTCTCGCGGATCCTCGTTCGGTCCAGCCGCAACGTTTCTCCAGAAATGGAACCTTTTGCATTCGGTCTTGTTGTTCAGGAAGCGGGTGTACGTCCGGACCATCTTGTACCCGCAACTGCCACACCCGCAGATGCACTCGTGCCAACCATCGACACAGCCGTTGTGCATGCACATCCTCCTCACGTCACTTACCCATTCGTTCCTCCCGCCAGGACCCGTCCGCACCACGCGGGCAAGGCGGCCAACATGCCAGGCGCAGAAAGAGTCTGGGAGCTCTACAATTTCGGGGCGGGGCGCGTCATGGTCAAATGCGAGGGGCAAGCACGCCGGGCTGCTCGAAGAAGAAAATTGTGATATCGGATATCTCATCTTGCAGAAGATGCAGCGTCGCTGCTGGCGGTTTTCGCGGGGCGAGGCGCGATGCCTATCGATGGCGAACCGAGCGCATTGGTCTAGCGTGCGGTTCTTCAGCCGCGGCAGTGCCGGTAAGCGGTTGTTGAGTATCGAGTGAGTGAGTTTCAGTGCTAGGATGCCGTCGGGGGGGAGGAAGTCGCTGAGTTCGAGGAGGAGCTCTAGTGGCAGCTGCAAGAGGTATGGTAGTGCGCTTGACATGCAGCACATCATCTGTGCGTGATCTATAGTATGCAAAACCGTCAACCCGGGGAGTATTTTGGAAGTAGAAGAAGCAGGAAGGAGCGTCAGGATAAAGAGTAGCAATATCGCAAAGTTTAGCCATACGGCACAGTATGGCATGGGTTAGTCGTGCAAGCAAGCAAAGTCGTGTTTGAATCACAGACCCAAAATTGGGAGGCGCGTGGTCTGGCTAACAATGTGGGAAGCGGCGACTCGGAGCATTCCATTCCCATGGTGGTCGCAAGTCTTTCTGTGAATCTTGGAACCGGCATAATCGCAAGCCATGCTGATGTGAGTGTTCCTCCTGATATGAATGTCCGAGTTTCATGCTGTTTGGGTGAACCGTGGCTGCGGTTGGTTCAACGGGAGGGCGTTTGCCCCATGAATCCGCCGCACGGGTAAATGGGCATCGCTGCGAGGATGATTACAGCATAATGCCATGGTCTCAGTAACGCATGGTCGGTTTTTGAGACATAGTCGTGGTCATCTCTACGCGTGATGAGGGGCTGTGACTAGGCAATGGGGCACAATGAGAAGGATGTGGTCACAGGTATAAGAGCAATCTGTGTACAGTAAGCTAGGGCGACATGTGTATATATACAGTCAACTGCAACTCGAAGTCTGCCTGGGCCATCGTATGCAAGTGTAGAGTGTAGTATGTTCCTTGTAAGCGAGGAGACGTGGGGATACTCTAGGTGGCAGGGATTAGAGCGCCGTCAGCAAGTCCGAAGTGCGCAAGGTGCTCCTCCTCCGGCGGCAGCGCCCAACTCTTACGATGGTTTTTGTATTGATAGCATCCGCGGACGCCCGACCGGGCGGTGCCCCTTGCTACTTAGGTAAGACGTGCGACAAGTGAGACTGCTGCAGGCTGTACGAGCCGACCTCCACAGCGACCCGAGAAGCGCCTTCAAGGCTCGCGCTGCAGCACGGCAGCGAGGCCGATCTCTGGCGTACGGACTACTGTGTATGCGCTCCAGCTGCCAGGGTTGTGCTGGCTGCGGTCGCGTACAAGTAGGTATGTACATGCAGTTCTCCATGTGTCAACGGTCGGTCTGTCAGCACGGTTCGCAGCTATGTAGGTGGTCGATTTGCAGAAGCGCTGTAACCGCAAATAAGAGGTGGCTGCACGCTCCCAACTGCATCTGGTATCAACGCCGCGCACCGTTGCTGATGGCAATGGAGAGCTGCACATCGCAATCGGCGGCGGCGGCAGATGCACCCCATGGCCAGATATTGCGGCAATTCCCACGATCACGATCACGATCATGACCACGATCGATGGCCGCGCCGACAAGCGATGATGGGATGGATGGCAAGACCGGAAAGATTCGCAAGGTGGATTTCCTACGACGGCCAGCTCCCTGTCATTGTCATTGGCGCCGTGCCCGTCGTCCGTCAAGACACCGTCAGCGACGACGGTGGGCTGCGTTGATCACACCGGCAGACTGGCAGCAGTGAAGCTCCTGCCGAAGCAGGACGGCGGAGGGAGCGCGAGTAACAGTATTGGTTGGGTGGTGGAGGCGCGGTGGGGTATGCAGGTGTGCAGAGGTGCCATGCCAACCCACAGTGTTTCTTTTCAGACGTCGTGTGCAGTAGCGTGCAGCAGCAGGGCAGACGCTCGTTCTGCGCCGGGGAGCGGAGCGTTTGCAGCGTGCAGACGCAGAACGGGCTGTTGGGCTGGCCATGGCATGGCGGCTAACGAGGTAGCATCGCTCGTACATAGGTAGACATAGGCATCGCATTCGAGAGGGTCCACAGTCGGCAGTCGACAGTCGACAGGAACAGGAGACGAGCACACGCGCCCACGGGAAAAGGAGGCGCCCGTCGCCCAGCGCCCACGGCCTCCTCCTGCGACGGCGAACGGCGAACGGCTGCCGGGCGAGATATCGCTAGCCAAGCTCGCTGCGCGCTTGACATGATGCATGTCCCATGTCCCGCAGTGGATGGAGGCTGCGCCAGGCTCCTTCTCGGACGTCATCTGCACAGTGGCCGCCTGTCCGTCCTATAGTGCACTGGCATCCGGCCACAGTTGCAACCGGCCGGCGGAGAGGGCCACGGCGGAGCGTCCGAGGCAAGGCTGGCGAACCCTGGATCGTGGATGTGAATGCGCGGAGACGGTGGTGAGAGAGCGGGAAGCAGGCCTAATTGCGTGCATTCTATGTACGTGGGCCCGTGAGCTAGGCCGAAATTTAAGAGCGATATTTAGTTCGCGGACCCCCTGGGACCGAGGGACTTCGAGGCTCTCACACGCGGCGTTCTCCACACCTCCTCATCCTCGAGTCCTGCACTCTCTCGCCGCTTTCACTGTGGGTGAATAGCTGGGCTGTCGCTCCTTCGTGCTTGTTGTACGCCGTGCCAGTTGGACCTTTCACCCTCCCCTTCACTAGTAACTAGTAAGCCTCCCACCCGACGCCTTGCGGCGCGACCCAGACTCGTGGGAAAAACTCTGCGACACTGTCCCGCCTCCACACACTCCTTTGTCTTGTTTGTTTGGCCGCCACCGCACGCTTTGGGGTCCCAATTGACCGCTTTGTGACTGACCCTCTGTCAAGGTGCGCCTTCCGTCTCCCGAGTCCCCAGACTTTCCTCCGCTACGGGCTCGATATTCCGGCTTCCGAGCAATAATTCGCACCGAACACCCACCTGCAGCCATGGCCTATTACCAGCAGGACCCCTCGTCCTCCTGGCCAGCCCCCGGCCGACAGGCATCGTGGGAGCAGCCGCCGCCTCCGTCGCGCTCAGGTACGGAACCTCGCTGAAAACAAACACCACGGCCAGAACATAACAGAAACCGCAGGAGCGAGCTCGACGGTCAACCGCGACGAGTTCAGTGCCTTTGCTTTCGCCTCTCAGTTTGAGGGTACGTCCACCCTCACCCGCACTATCGCCGCCATCGAGCGCACCCAATTGTCTGCGAGGATCGGGCGTCTTGGAAGCAAAAATTGCGCGGACATGGGCTGATACGTGTTGCAGACGTCGAGCGGGCCATCGAGAACCTGGCGAAGAGCGGTGCGGGCAAGGGCTTCGGCTTCCCGCAGTATGCAGGTCGTCGCGACTCGATGCCTCTCATGGGCGGAGGTCCGCGTCCGCCGTACCAACAGGACCTGGGTACGGCCCACGCACGACTACCACCCCAGCACCGGCTAACGCCAGCAGCAGACCCGCGCATGGGCGGACCGCAACGTCACCACTCCGTGAGCGAGTACGACGGATCGCGCTCCCACTCGGCGTCGAATGTTCAGGGCTACTACCAGAACCAGCGCAATTACGGTCCTCGTCCCAACGACGCCGACCAAATGGCGCAGACCAAGCGTCGCATGGCAGCCCAGCGTGAGCGCGAACTGCGCAACTACCACCAAGAACAGCAGTACCATAGAAGTAAGGACTCGGAATCTGGGCAATAATAGTAGAAGGATGGTGGTTAACTAGGGTAATGCAGATGTTTCTGGGTCCAAGTCCGACCGCTCGATGAGTCCCAATGCGAACACGATGAGTGAAGACGAGCGCCGCGAGCTCATCGCTCGCCAGCACCGGGCGCTGTACGGGGAGTCGTCTCAATTGTACAATAACAACCCTACGTCGAGCCAGGACGTCCGCGTTTCCGGAGCCGGTCGCGGCCCCTCGCCTCTGGCATTTGATCCGTTTGGCATGCAAGCTGCCGGCGCTACCGGTGAAGCCCCGGTTCAGATGCCAACACGAGGCGACAAGGATGCCGCTGGCGGTGCGCAGGAGGCCCGTGCCAACAGTAACTCCTCTCCTGCCTCGAGCCAGAACCCAGCCTTTGCCCTCTTCGACAACGCCCAGCAGGCTAGTCGTACCTCCAACTCGTCCCCCGGCGGATCGCCTCCTCGTCAAGGCTCCAAAGTGAACGGCTCTGGGGTTGCACCTATCGGCACGCGTCCCATCGCCAACCAGGGTCAACCTGCTGGTTCTTCTCTCAGCAAGGGCCGGACCACGCCTCTTCCGTCGCCCCTTAGCTACAACTCTTATAATGCTAGCGAACAGAATGCTAATGCTAATGCCACCACGTCTGCGTCCTTGAACCCACCCTCCACGGTCACGGACAACAAGGGCGTCGGAATTGGGTGGAACAAGGGCCCCTGGGGCAGCACCCCCAACCAAGGCGTACAAGCGTCTGTCTGGGGCTAGTGCAAACAACATCTTACCATTTTTGAGATCGGGAGTTTGATGCACAATCCGGAGTTTCTGCATTTCAGGTGTCCCGGGCATATCACACAGCGTCGGTCTTCCAAATTGGGCGGAGCAGGTATCTTGGGGGGTCGGTGAACAAAAATTACCCTGGGGTTCAGTCTCACTTCATGGGCGTACTTGCATCTGACTGCGGTTGGTCAAAGATAATATACCTTTGTGAACGGGGCTACAACACGGGGTGTTTGGAACGTTGGGATCTATCTCCAGGATGGTTCTGCTATTGGGTTGGGATCTGGTGGGGAGTTCGGGACGGATGATTTGGTTTTCTAATCGTATCTGGGTGGTTGGAAGGGGCAGCCTCTCTGTTGCAGGGAGACGGTTCGTCTCTGACTCTGGACGACATTTTGGGATTCTATTTATGTAAAGGACTCGGCAATAACGGGCGTAATGAAAAACAATTTTGGGGCATCCGTTGCGCACTCTTCTATGATGGTGCTGATCAGGTCGTAGGTGCTTGCCATGACCACCGGCAGTATCTCGCTTGCATGCTCACTTTGAGTAGGTCATCACGAGGGGTGAGGGTTGTGTTTTACTTGATTCAGGCGCGGCAAAATCCAGCAATGTCATGACAGGAATACATCACGCTAAAACGGCTTGCCATAGTCAGCTTTTATTCCTCCGCGCGTGAAGCATAGTTATGCTTAGGCTCGAAACTAGTTGCAGTGCTTGGGTGAGAGACGGCACGTGACAGGTTCGTGCGGCTCCTTCCCCATTAGCGAGCCCCGGTCGCGCTAACCCTGACCAACCCCAGCGGGCGTTCCAATGTTCTAGGTGGCCTCTGTAGCACTTCCAACGACCACCTCCACCCACGCCAATTCTCCCGCTATCGCCTTCCCACCTCTCGGTTTAGTTTTCTTCGACGGTAAATCACGCAAGGATCAATCATGGTGAGTGATACGAATCTGGAACGTTTGTGGGCGGGCCTGGAAAGCGAGAAGCTGGTGGGCATACGATCGCGGCGACGCGTGCGCACCTGAGGAAGGCATTGGGCAGAGAGCAGCAGCACGTTTTTACCCTTCTGCTGGCTGCGTACAGTCACTCCCATCGCCGCGCTGTCTATGGAGGTGACGATCCTGCCACCATCGTCTGGCGCCGTGCCCGCTCACACTTCGCGAGCTTTCTGGCAAGTATGAAGCTGACAGATCGCCTCAGTCTTCGCCACGAGCGACCTCCCCCGCCAACAATGCGGCTGGCTCGACCACCGCGCGGCCTTCGTCTCCTAAGCCCCCGGGCGGCCCTGCGACTGTGATGCGAAGGAAGGCGGCTGCAGACCGTGCGGAGAAGTCGGCGAACCAGAGGCCTAGCAGCACGCGAGCGGCTGGCGCAGGAGGAAGCTCCAGTACCATGCTGAGTAAGTGGATTCTCTATCTCACATATGTTTGAGTGCGATCGAATTTGGGCCACACGATGGTGATATGAGCAGAGGATGGATGACCTCGGCGGATTCATCCCACGTTGACAACGACTAACTTCGTGGTACAGGGCTCTACACCGACGAGTCCCCCGGGCTCAAGGTCGACCCCGTCGTGGTCATGACCTTGTCCGTTGTGTTCATCTTCTCCGTTGTCGCTCTCCATGGTACGTTCACTGATCCCAACAAACACTCCGCTTCTGACAAATCCTCACAGTCATCGCCAAGGTCATGCGCAAGTTCTCCGCATAAGCACCCGATCTTCTACACGATCACAACTACACGTTCTATACTGGTCGGCGCTCTGCTGTAGCGACACCATCTTTTCGATCCGCCACACCCACTTCTCCCACTCCGGCGGCTACTGGCGAAACCAAAAATGCTGGGATAGGAATGGATTCGGGATACCATGATTTTTGTTTGCGGGTGGGGGCAGGGGCCGTGTCTTGGCAGCATATTGGCATGGTGTATGATAGGTTTTCAATAGAAATCGAAAATGCCGAAATTTCATGGTGCCAGGATGCTCGAGGTGGCTCCGAATGCATCTTCCGTGAGCGGTGTGCTGATTTTGCGTTCTAGGAATTGCAATCATACTCGCAATTAGCCCAAAGGATTATACTCATCACCGAATGTCGATACGTGGATTCCCGGTGGATTGATTTCGCGTGGACAACGAAGTGAAAAGAACAGCTCCTCCACTGTCAGCCAGGAATTATTTCAGTCGTATTTTGGCCCCCAACATACCCATCTTTTACTTCAATGTACTAGTCCGAACGATATTGCAGCTCACGACACACTGTCTGCTATTATTTCAGGATCACATTTCGAGTTCGTCACTCCAAGGGTAAACTAGAGGCTAATCTCGACGAGGCTGTGCCTTTCGTCTGCATAGCCACAAACGTTTCACCCAAAAGTTAGCAGCAACACCCAGCT
The DNA here is from genome assembly GCA_010093485.1 of Karstenula rhodostoma CBS 690.94. NCBI lineage: Eukaryota > Fungi > Ascomycota > Dothideomycetes > Pleosporales > Didymosphaeriaceae > Karstenula > Karstenula rhodostoma. The sequence goes on along the minus strand of MU001495.1, from coordinate 381,091 downwards.
TCCGAATTCTCGTTCTTTACTCTCCGTTCCCCAGACCAGCCCACGAGCCGCATCTGCCTCGTACCATCACTGAGCAGATTGAACAGCGGGGAATGCAATCACCATGTCTACCCTCCGCGCCGCTCCAATCAGTGCAACGCCCATCCCCAATCTATACATCTCCGACGTCACAGTGCCGAACGACCCAAATCTGCTGCAGCAGCACAAAATCACGCACGTCCTCAGCCTGACCAACGACCGCGACCGACCCAGCCCCGGGTCACACATCCACCACCTCCACATCCCCATCGAAGACAATCCCTACGAGGACCTAGTCTGTCTCCTCGAAGGGACGTACCGCTGGATCGCCTCCGCGCTCACCCGCACCCCCGGCCCATCGGAAACGGAAAAGCACGAAGCCAACGTGCTGGTGCACTGCGTGCAGGGGCAGTCGCGGAGCGCGGCGGTGGTGACGGCTTATGTGATGCGCGCGCTTGATCTGCCCTACGAAGCCGCGCTTGCGAAAGTTCGGGCTGCGCGGCCTGGGGTTTTGCTGAATAGTGGGTTTGCGGAGCAGCTCAGGTTGTGGGAGTTGTGGCGGTACAGTGTGTACGATGATGTGGAGGGGGACAGGGTGAAGGGGGTGTATGTGGAGTGGGAGGGGAATAGGGGGATTTTGATGAGTGGGGTAGAGCGGGGGAGGCGGGATACGCTGAGGGAGAGGATGAGGGTGGTGGCGGTGGTAGGGAGGGAGTGAGTGTGTGGAGGGCGGGTTTTTGCTGCCTTTCTCTTTGGGCTCTTGTGGTAGCCTGCATCGTAGTGTAAGTATTTTAGTTCTTTAGACCATGGAAAAATAGACTGTAGAATGGTTGACCTCAGGCGAATTCGTGCAAATTGGCCGCCGTCCCCAGGCGGATTTGAAAGCTCTAGCTAATGTTGTTGTGTACAGTAACTGTTTCTCCTCACTGACTCCATATCCATATTGACGACGACCGAACGGTGAGCATGTTAATCCTCTCCGAAACAAAATATGACTTGCGAATCTGCCGTATGCCACGAATGCTTCCTGAGCTTTAACCTCCCCAGGGAAGAAGAGAAGAAAAAGGTCCATATGGACACCCAGCCCAAACAAACGGTCCATACCAGTACATCCCCCTATCTCAGTAACGCAGACGACCACATCATCGACATGCTTGGCGGTCGTTGATGGCGGTGGTCGTCGACTCGCCCCCGCCGACTCGCTTATCCACACTCCCTCATCTTTGCACACTTGGTAACCCTCCCAGTCAGCGCGTCTCACCCAAAAACCCTGCTCTAAGCTAGGCTATGCATCCTCCCAACCCCAGAATTCCCTTACCCCGGATCCCTGGTATACTTTTCCTGCGCAGTGTGCGGGGAATGCACTTGGCAGCTGGGCAACATGCGAGTGCCAGGTCATGGCCAAGACGACCCAAACGGCATGTAGCGCTCGACAGGTGGTGTGATTCGATGGACTGGACGGGGCTTTGTCGCTCTAGGACCGGGGCGTGGTGTGGTGTCGGAAAAGACACCCTCTGGTGTGAAATGGGCGTGGAGTAGCAGGTAGGCTATACGCGGTATGAGGGGATGCAAAGACGAAGGCGCATCCATCTTCTATATGGCGGCGCTGCTGGTGCCGGGGTTCGGACCGATCGTCAGTCGAGCAGCTCTTTGTGCTGACCGGCTGACGAGTGATAGTTTGCGTACGCGCTTTCGCTCATTAGGGTTGGTGACGGCATGTACAGCCAAGGCTGGGAGTACGATTTTCCAGGCGAAAGATGCGCCGGTGAGTAGGCCCATATGTGTTTTATTGTGGTGTGATTGTTGCTGATGATGTGTGTGTGGAGCAATATCTTCCGGGCATGTGGGCGACCATCGCGATGCAGATTCTCTACTCTATCGTCACCATCTGCATGTCGGTGTATTTCAAGCGGCAGAACCGGTTCGCAGATGAGATGGGGAAGACGCTGGAGGGTGTGGAGGGGTTCCGGTATGCGCCGTGAAGTGTGGGTGCTTGTTCAAGAGACGCATAGCTGCATGTTTCTGTTGTCGAATGGACAATGTAATCCTGGATAATGACGCGTGGAACTCTAATACATTTATACTTTTTTTTCAAGCAAAAAGTCACAGCACAAACACATGAGACAAATTTGGCAATCACTAGATACGTTTTCCATCCACCCTGCCCTACGTCCATCCACATTTACTTCCCATCTATATCCCCACGCTCGCAAGACAAACAGAAAAGGTATCACAGACGGAGTAGGAAAGATACAACACGCTCATTCACTCATGCCACGCGCCGTCCTACCGATTGATCCGAAAAAGCAAAACGTCAGTGCATGCTCCTTGCCATACAGAAAATGTTCACCTTGGCCTGATGTGTACCGCAATCATATAGTGGGCGAGCCCAAGGAGAAGTGTAATGTACAGTAAATAGAGAAACCCCAAGACGGGGGCGCCAACGCGTTCAGCTCAGCCTTTGGTCCGCCCACTGCGCCTAACAATGCCGGTACCGTTGGCGACTGGCTCGACGACCGCCTTCTCTTTCGCTTTGCCCTTCGGGACAGCCTTCGTTGTCTTGGCTTCCTTCGCTGGGGTTTCCTTAGCGGCTTTTGCGGACGTGGCGGTTTTGGCTGGGGTAGCTGCTTTTGCTGGTCGAGTGGCTTTGCGTTTCGGAGCTTCAGGCGAGGGCGGCGTATCAGATTTCCTTGCAGGCCGTCCTCGTGTCTTCCTTGCCGGCTCGGGAACGGGCTCCTGTTCTGGTTCGGCTTCTGCTTCAGCTTCTGGCTCTGCTTCAGGCTCAGGCTCTGGTTCTGCTTCCGACTGTTCTGCAGCGGCTTCAGGCTCGGCTTCGGCCTCAGCTTCGGACTCAACCGGCGAGTTTGCTTCTTTGTCTTCCATCGCAACATCCTCCTCGTCCCGTTCGCTTTCGATATCAGACATCGACTCGTCCTGCTCGGCACCAGCCTTGGTATCGTCTTCGTCACTTGAGACCTCCACGTAACTCTTACTCACATTGCTCTTGCGACCGCTCTTCCTCCTCGGGCCAGAAGACGGCGCAGCTGCACTGTCGAGATCTTCGTTATCGCTGCCATCGCCTCTCCTCTTCTTGCGCGGTGTCTTAATCGGCCTTTCGGATTTGGTCCTCTCTTTCTTAACCCCGTTTTCCGCCTTCGCCTTCTTGCGTGGCTTCTCGGCACCGTCACCGGCCTTCCTCTTTTTGCTCTTAATCGTCCTACGCACCAGAGGGTCGAGAATGTCAGTAAAGTCCGAAGGAATATACTGTTTCGATGCAATCTCTTGTCCGCGCTCGTGGCTTTCAAGCGGCTTGAAGATGCCAGCAGGCAGCTTTTGTTTGCCAGGGAACATTTGCATGCTCCAGCCGTTGTTCTCCTCCCACGACAGTATCGCCGCTTGCGCGAGATCGGACATTATGTAAAGCTTGTCATCATTTGCGGCGGAGGGATCGACGCCGTCCTTGACCGTCTTCACCCTACCAGCCATGTGGTAAATGAGTGCGAGGTTATCCTCGGTCGCAACCGTCTTGAGGTAGAACAAGATGTATTTGACAATCTCCGTTAGTGAGTTCTCGTCATCCGCCAGGTCGGGATGATGAGCGAGCAGACTGAGCAGTCTGGCGAAGACAGAAGTCTCCAGGACAGTCTCCTTGCGAGATGTGAATATAGCCCGTCGGGAGCGGATCCATGTTGTTAGAAGGTTCCGAAGACCAGCATCTGGCTCGTGGGCAAACATGAAGAGAATGCTGTAGTAACGTGTCGGGAGTAGATTTTGTCCGAGATACTTCATCAATTTCAGCGCAAAACCTTTACGAACCTGCAAACAACTGTCATGCGTGACGAGAGCGAGTTGGTTGAAGTCAGCAGGGGTGATCTGATTATCCAGACGCCGCACGGTTGCTAGCTTGAGCAGCAAGTTTGCCGCCAGCAGTCGCTGACGATTTCGGTGTGCCAATGGTGTTAGGTTCTTCTTCGAAGCCTCTCCATTTTCTTTGACTAGCCGATTGAGTAGTTTGAGCACCTGATCGGAGGCATCTGTACGCTCTTCGTCGCCCACATATGCTAGTAAACGGTTGACAAGAATCTTGAGAGACCAGGTCCGCGCAGTAATGTCGTCATCTGGAACCTCCATCCATTCTTCTTCGGCTTCGTGGGACTCAGGATGTTGCTTTAGCAGCACTTTTTCGACTGCGATCGTGAAGACTGCATCGATGTCCGCGTCGCATTCATCGGGTGCGAGAAGTACGAGTTGGCTGAGAGCCGCAAGCTTGGTCAACCAATGGTCGCACTCATAGTCGAAGTTCTTGATGCTCTTCTGGAGAATCTCCCTTGCGTGCCTCCTCTTGCTGTTGTCGCTGTTCATAAGGATGGTTATAGCGTGCTTAGCAGCCTTTGGAGGTGTTCCGTATAAGCTGAAGTTGAGCAAAGTCCGGACCAGTTTCTGACCGTCCTTAGCATTCAATGGTATTTCCTTGGGGAACTTCTTCGCAAAGCTAGCCAGGGCCTTGAGATCATCGACAGCACCAGGTGGATTTGCGGCTCTTTCTGTTGGTGCCTCGCTCTCGAGGGTTTTGCATAGCTCCTTCACATGTGTGGAAAAGACCTTGGGGTGCTGTGTAGAGATTTCTTTGAGAACCTCATGGGCTGTAGCAGCGAGGCCCTTGTTGTCCGTACGAGTGAATTCGATGATCGCAGGAACGTGGCTCTTGTTGAAACAAAGCAGGCTGACCCGGTATAGAAGAGGTGTCAGGGTCTCTAAGAGCGTAGGGCTGGGTGGGTTCTCCTCGATCCTCTTGCGAAGCTCTTTCTAGAAGAGGGTTAGTGCGGCTCAATACACTCACGACGCTTACTTACAACAGACTTGAAGATCTTCCGATAGTCGCTCTCGGGTGCCATGCAGAACCGAATGAGCTGGTAGCTTCGGCGGTCGTGGGCCTTGGCGAACTTTGTGAGATCATCAGCCGCCCGCGCAGCGTCCGGCAGCGTTTTCGCATAATACGCAATAAGGCCGTCCAATTTCCTTTTGGTGTCCTTCTCAGAACCCTCCATGACACCACCGTTGTACTCTTCACATAGTTTCAAGAAGTGCTCCATGTAGGTGGCATGTGCTGTCTGGTTCCCCTGGTTGGCATAGAATACTTTCTTTGCCCGCTCGTCCAATCCACGCACCAGAACAAGCTGTCGTTCGGCTCGGATCTTATCGAGGTCTGCTTCACTGTAAGTCTGTTCGCCATTCGGCTGACTGTCCTTGACCATTTGGGATCCGCCATTCACAGCAGCTTTGGGTTTGATCGGCGGGAAATTGAGAGGCAGAAGCGAATCGTATGTTGCCAATTCAACCTGGACAGTGAGATCAGGGTCTCTGACATAGTAGGCATCCAGGATCCGAGAAGGAATAGGCCCCAGTAGATCTGGGACGGTTACGCTCCCCTCAGCAATGGCGCCGGCCGCCACTCCCCAAATCTTGGCAAGTAGCCTTATAGCTGCCGTTCGAATAGGGGGCTTTCTATCCTTGACACGATCGGCCAAATTCGACAGGACAGAGCCTGATTGAGACGCGCCACCGTCGACTCCCAGCTTCCGCACGATGTCGTTGAACTCAAAATGTTCCACCGCCTTCACCGCAGCAAGTCGGACTCGATCGTCGCCGTCAATGAGACTATCAGCGAAGTGCTTCAACAAGGTGCGCTCCTCTTCAGGATCCAAGCCCACGTTGCCGGCAGATGTCATCAAAATTCGGGCGATTGCCGTGGCCCAAGAAGCGCGCACAAGGGGTGATTTGTCATTCTTCCGTGTAATGAACGCGTGGTAAGCGCCTGAGTGGTGTAGAATGAACGAGTTCAAAGACGCTGGAGTGGTGAGGTAGTTGTAGGCGTGGACGGAGGAAGGCGATGCGAGGCTCTGCGAGGGGTATGCAGCAGGGTCAAGGTCCGGAAGTGGAGGGGGGCCCGCAGCTCCGATTCCAGAGATCATGTCTCCTATCGTTTCGGTGGCAAGCTGGCGCAGCTGCACATTTTCTGTGGCCAGCTCATCCTGGAGGTGGGGAACTATCTCCTTTAGACATCCTGGTGCGCTTCTCCACAGCTCTCGGAGCAATCGATGGGCCTTGCTCGCTTCGTTGATGTCATCCTCGGAAGGGCCTTTGTCTCCCTCATCGTCGGAGTCATCGACGCGCGCATCCTTGGAGTTGCCAGAAGTAAAGTCGACTATGATGGAGCCGAAGTAGGTTCCGAAGAGGCGCGCCATCTTGTCCGGATACATGTTGCAAATGTTTTTGGCCATGTTGTATGCCGGGGGCGCTTCTTTGCGCCGCAGAGTAGATTGTTTTGCATCCACGGTGACGTTCTTCTTTCCCCTCGAAGCTGCCAGCATCAGCGGGTCAGCCCATAGAAATTGAGCTACAATGACATCAACGACCTCGGTCGTGATGGTGGCGCTCTCGTCGACGAGGATGCGCAAAATCTCCGTCATGTTGTGTTCCACGTTCTTGCTCAATTCCTCGCCATTTGAGCCTTTGGATGGTCCGGACAAGACATCGAAGCAGGTGGTGAATATGGATTGGGTGAGGGTGGCGGAGCCGGGGATATCTGTGACGATGACGATGCTCTTGAACTCGGCCAGGGATTTGAGCATGTACATGTGCTGGCTGTTGTAGGGATGTGAGGGGTTGCCGAGGAGGGGGAGGATCTTTGTGACGATCAAGGCGAATATGTCCTGCAGCGGATCAGTCGAGGTCACATTCAGCAGGAGCGGGGAGGGGCACCTTGAGCTGGGAGGCTGTGTAGGGTGCGTTGGGCGCGAACAGGCGGAACATCTCGACGATGCAGCATGCTGTCCACGCGCGCACGCCGGCGTCCTTGTGGTGGATGAGGCTGGGGCTGGCCAATTCCTTCGCAGAGCGCGTGAGCGACTCGGTGTCGGCGTCCTCTTGGTCGATGTCCCGCAGCTCGTCGCACAACGTCTTGAGCCGGGCCAGCAGTTCAGTCACGCCGAGCTGCTTGCCCGGCTTGCCCACGAGCGTCTGGTTGAACTTGAGCTTCCTGACGCCCTCGAGCTCCTCCTCTTCCTCGACCACCTCCTGCGCGGCGCTGCGCCGGCTGCGTGAAGCCATGTCGCGTGGCTGCGCTGCAGATGCGCCGTGTCGCAGCAGCTGTGAGCGTCCTGGATGGATTGCCGCAGCGACGCGTGTGCGTGTGCCGGGCGGCGGAAGTGAGGGGCGGCGACGCGCGGGCGCGTTTGGCTACGAGTGGGCGCGTGTTGGTGGTGGGTGTGGTGATGACGGGGGGCAGCTTTCAAGAGGAGCTACCTTCTACCATGCACCTGGACCACGCGCTAAGGCCAACGCGTACCGAAGCTTCGAAAGGCTGCGCGCGTCGCCAAGACCCCGCGACCATGCACACGCTACCTCACGTATCGGACTGCATGTTGATGTCGGTCGTCCTCGTGCACACGTCAATCCAGCATATAGCAGCAATCTTGTTGCGTGCTATGTGAAAGCTGCGTGCGCATATCCGCCCCCCGCAAACCAACGCCCAAACCATGCGGACAGCCGTCTTCACCTTCACCTGGAGACGTCCGCTCTAAACCCCATCCGGTAACCCATCCTGTCCCGTCACATGATAGACGGATATCTATCAAATCACTCCGAGCTCTACTACCATGGAGCGCCAGCACATCTTCGCGCAGGTAAGAGAACATCTGGCAATGTGCAGAGCTCGACTAATACTTCACAGCTGAAGCAGCCATGCATCGAGCTGTTGCAGGCCACAGCCACTCTCGCTCAGAGGCCCAGCGGAAGAAAAGATCTGGTCGATGCTTTGTCCAAGTTGCTCAACGCTCTCCAAGCGCTGAGCTCCAAGCCTGATGCGGTCGACTCAAGGCTGGCCGAATATGTCTTCGTACCCATTTCCCAGGTGCTGAGGATCTCTCGCACAGTACCTGTCCGCGCTCTGGAGCTTTGCCTTCAATGTATCTCGATTCTTCTTCGAACAGGATGGGGAGGCTCTCTGTCACCCGAGCTGTCCGGACAGCTGCTCATCCTTTTCACGTTCATGGCGAAACCATCCTCCACCGAGAACGGAGTCGCCGGATCCTCGGAAGAGCTACAAACCTTGGCCCTGAAATGTATAACAGAGCTCTTTGCCCAGTCATCTAAGAGTACACAGGGAAAGCAACAGCTTACTGCAACGGCCAATATCCCAGCTCTAGGAGAATCGATCCTAGTGGTTTTGGACTGCCTCGCTGGTGGCAACTCGAACGGTATCAGGTTGCAGGCCGTTGCTGCGACATCAAAACTGGTAGCCGCCATAGACGATCTAGATGCTCTTGCCAGCTTCCTCCCGAGAATAGTATCCTCGCTTACAAAGGTCCTGACTCCCAATAGCTCAAACCGCACAACCTTTCGCGTGCTTGAGCGTAGCCTCGACGTCATCTCCATTCTTTTCCTGCGTCTACTGGGTGATCAGGCCACCAAGAATCTTCCAAAATCATCCGCAGAATCTTCACAAGACGACAGCAAAACCGTACGTTCGGTCTCATGGCTGCAAGCAACGGCTTCTCAGATCAAGATTGCCCTTGGGAACGTGTTGAAACTGCGAAACCACGACAGATCGGAGGTGCGTCAGGCTTTACTCCGCCTATGCACAACAATCATACAGGAATGTCGGAACTCTTTGGCAGACTGCGTACCTATGGTCGTAGAGACTATGGTTACAATAGCTGGGCGCGGAGATGCAAACGATACCAATGAGAGCGACCTGAGGATGATGCTTTCCACAGACTCAAAACTCTCTGACCTTCTCAAAGAAAGTCTGCATGGTTGGATCATATCCTTACCCAGACTAATGCATTCCAAAGACGATGTCGGTCGTCGACAAGTGATCCACCAGATCTCCACTACGTTGCGTGTGTTCAATGAGGATCAAGTCCTCGTCGACGACCTACTTGCCGACAATCTTCGTGACGGTGTATCAGCCGTCTTCAGCGATTCCAAAAACGCCGAATCGATTGTAGAAGCAGCACCACTTATCTCATTCGATCAACAATTAATACCTGGAACGGCTACATCCGCACATTTCGAACCTCTACAGTTTCGTTTGAAAGGGCAGGATGACATGGTGAAGGAGTTCGGAGTACTGCTGAGTGAACTCGCCAAGTCCAACTCCGCAGTTACCATAACCCAAGAACTCGTCAATGGTCTGGATGTTGGAACACAAGAAAGCCGGTTAGCAACCTTTTGGGTTGCAGTCAACTTGCTTAGAGACACTATGCGGGTTAGACCTTCTTTAGACGATTTTGTGGATTTTGGTGGTTCCAACCCACAGGAGGAGCTTCTCGACGATCTGTATTCACACGCGTTGACAGTTTTTAGTCCACAGGACACCGCCTCACTCGCTCACTGGCACTCCCAAGCTCTTGCACTGGAGGTTTTCGCCATGCAAGCTGCCCGCTACAAGACCGAGTTCCGAGCCGAATTGACAGAGACGTTGTATCCTGTGCTGCACTGCCTGGGTAGCTCCAACCCCGGGCTTCGAAACCACGCAATCACCTGTCTCAACATCATCGCCAAATCATGCGGGTACGACAACGCTAGCGAGTTGGTCATCTCGAATGTGGACTACATCGTTAACGCGGTTGGCCTTCGTCTGAGCTACGGAGACGTTTCGCCGCAAGCGCCGCAGGTCCTTCTCATGATGATGCGTCTTTGCGGCCCGTCACTGCTCCCGTACCTAGATGATCTTGTGGGAAGTATATTCGGCGCGTTGGAAAGATACCACGGCTACCCAACTCTCGTCGAGCTGCTCTTCTCAGTGCTGAAAGGTATGGCCGAAGAAGGAGTAAAGACGCCGCAATTGGCCATCGCATCATCCGCCTCGCAGGACCCAGAAGAATCACAAACCCCAGATATCCTCTCCCAGCTCAAAGATCTCGAACGCCGCACCCGCGAGCAAACCCAAGATCTCTCTTCCCTCCCGCGAGGCGCCTTCCCCCAACAACCCTGGAAAGAGCTCGACCCAGCCTCCCTCGCAGACCCTTCTGCACCCGAAACTCCCGAAGAACAGACACCTCCAGAAGAGCCTCCCAAACCGGAAGAAGAGCCCCAGCCACCCGCGCCCCTAACGTTCTCCCTCCTCGTCAAGATATCAGACCTAACACAACACTACCTCACCTCCTCCTCCCCCACCCTCCGCACCTCCCTCCTCTCCCTCCTCCACACGACCATCCCCGCCCTCGCACACCACGAAAACTCCTTCCTCCCACTCATCAACACGCTCTGGCCCATCCTCCTCCCACGGCTAGACGACCCCGAAGCCTACGTCGTCGCCAGCGCGCTCGACGTCGTGGGTCTGATGTGCGAGCACGCACGCAGCTTCATGCGGAGCCGCGTCGAGAGCGCGTGGCCCGCCTTCAAGAAGCTGTACAGGCGGACGGGGCAGCTGGGCCGGGCGACGGGGCAGATGAAGCGTATGCGAAGGGGGGAGCTGGGGCAGATAGCCGGGAAGAAGGTGGACGGTGCTGCCGATGCGGGCGGCGGTGACATGGCCATCTACGTCGACACGCCTGCGCGCATGATATGGGATGCGCTCGTGCGGCTCCTTTGCGCCGTCTCGCGGCACACCGCCATCAGCGGCGAAGCCTTCGACGACGTCCTCGACATGCTTGACCCCGTCCTCGCCGACGCGACGGTCAGGGCCGCGCTGGATAGAAGGAATGCAGATGCGGTCTGGCTGCGGGTTTACAAGCAACGCAAAGCCGCCGCCGCACTCCAAGTGGATTTGGGCGCGCCCCCGTGCAAACCGGAATGGGGCTTCATCTCGCTGTAGACGAGGCTCTGCCCCGAGGTAGATAGCTGGAGGACCAATGGGTGGGTGCAGAGAGAGCCTGAAACGGGGGTATGCGTTGAGCCGTATCATGACTGGTGTATCCAACACGTCCTCCTCGAATACCTACGGTACGCGCACTTGCGAACCATCTACCCCTGCTTGGCGGACCGCGGAATGTGAATAGCGCGGAGGGTGTCCGATGGCGCGGATTGTAGATGGGCGCTGTCAGGCCCGTTTGGTGTGGAGCTTCCCTTGGGAGTGAGGTTTTGGGACGTTAGAAGAGTGAATGCATGGTATGTTTCAAAGCGCGCTTGCAGTGTCCCAAACCGTCTAGTGTAGCAGGTGAAAACGACGGCTTAGGTGCGGACATCTAGAGACACACATGGTGTGCATATGCTCATGGGAAAGGAATCGAATCAAGGGGAAGAGTGTTTTCTCGACGGCGCGTTAACGTTTGTTTGTGATGAAAGGTCCACAGTTCGGGGAACGTCAAACGCTGATAAATATATTGAACGTAAGCAGCTACCAGTGCCATCGAAACGCACACTCCAAAACACGTCCTAGAACAACCTCCACTTGTCCGCCGCACCCCAATGCCTCATCCCCGTCGGCCGCCGCAACTCCAGCTCCTTCCCCTCGTACGCAAAGTTGCCACTCTCGTCGCCTTTGCGTAGCAGCGCGATAACCCTACCCAACGCGGATGGCTTCCCCAGCGCTGCTACCGGCCGCGGCAGCATCTGCGGTGCCTCCAGCGAGCCCGGCGCAATGTCGCCGGAGACGTCGTCGTAGTCGTCGTGGTCCTCCTCGGAGCACGAGTGCAGTAGGGTGCGCAGTTTTGTGCCGAAGGAGGAGACGAGGGAAGAGGGTAGGGGAGAGTCGTCCTCGGTAATTGTGGTGGAGGGGAGCGTGAGCTTCTCGGCTATTTCGTGCTGGGGGGTGTTAATGTTAATATGGGATGTGGAGGATGGTGGGGCGGGTACGTACCTCTTGCAGGCCTTGGAGGCGGAATTGTTCGGCGCGGCGTTGGAAGGAAGGCGCGGAGGGAGTGATGGGGACTGCGCTGACGGAGATGGCGAAGGCCATGAAGGCTAGTGGGGTGAAGAAGCGCATGGTGGGCGGTTCGGTGGTCGCGATATCGAGGTTATTCTTCGAGCAAGCGACAGTTTCTCAAGTAGGGTTGTCAAGAGCGCACGACTTTCGTCAAGAAAGAAAGGACGGGACGGAAGGAGGGTCGAGAAGAGATGAAAAGAGGGAACGTAAACGCGCACAGCGAGAGGACACGGCAAATACCCGCCTTGCAGGGCCGTCTAGATGAAGAGTAAAGAGTGTGAGTACGAATGCCTAGGCTCGCCTGCCCGTCTCTGCTCGAGTACACCCATCCTCTTATATCCCAGACGGCCGTCAAGCCAGTACTCCCTTGGTCCACCCCCGAACAGGCAAGTCAGCATTTGAAGGGGACAGGATCTTCGGTAAGGAAAGACCCTGGGTGCGGCCTGGCAGGATTACACGGTTCGCTTTGCCCGAAGCACAAGCGAGCGCAGAATTCCATGGCAAGGCGCATGAGCCGCGGCGGCCTCAGAATGCTTGGAGCGCGCACCGAGGACGCGTGAGAGTGGTTCAGAGGGATGGCACGCAAGGGTGGAGTCCGGAGCCCGCGCGTGGTTCGATGGCTACCGTTGTTTCATTTTCAACGGTTTGGTGGCTTGTCTTGTTCTGGTCATTCGCTCGATAAGACACGCGCGCTGTAACGCAAATTGGGAAACGGTATCCTGACTGTACTTGGGCTTCATGCGTTGTCGTGATTGATGGCAACACTGAGCTGATCATAATCATGCTTAAATGACCGTCGCTCGATCATGGCCAACGGCAGATATTGACGCGGGTTGGAAGCGGGATGATATGTTTCAATGTAGTTGAAACGTAGCGGCGGGATTGCATCAGCAAGAGCGGTTGGTTGAATGACAGGGTTGCGCTTGGAGGCGGAGAATTGCACGCCGTGTCCATCTTAGTCAGCGCCCCGCCAAGCACGACGAGGCCTCGGCCTACTAGCTTCCACCGACCTCACCCTGTCGTCATCGCTCGGAATAGCATTGCCAACCTCTTCACGCCCTTGCTGTGGCGCGTAGTCTATCACATTGCTTTCTTTTGTGTTCGTTGGACCATGACTGTTCGATCCGTTAGCATGATTATTCGAACGCGAAGACCTCGCAGCCGTTTTCTAGACCCATCCTAGTTCTGCCCTTGCTCAGCAGCCATTGGTCCATCACGTTACCTTCAATAATATGGAAGACTGTGTCCCAAACCTTGGGTCTTTCTCCTCGAGCGAAGGACGCCTCACCGTACCAGGTCTCGATCTGAGCAGCATCCCGCCGATTGGCACTCTCGGTACGCACTTCCAGGGCGACGAGGAGGTCAAGGTCAAAGCAACGTTGCGCCGTCATGGTGCGCAGCTGACCGCTGATGTCTCGAAGGTTAAAATTCTTATTGGCAAGGTGGGCGCGCGGCGGAGGGCAGAGTTTGAATTGCGGTCTCGAAAGTTCGAGGTAGAAGAGACGAAAGACGTGGTCCAGGCAAAGAGAGCGGCGAGCCCCGAACAGCAGCACACTCCACGGAAAAGGGCAAGAGTTTCAGGCGCAACAAGCAAGCCTATTATTATTCACGACGAAGGGTCGACGACAGAAGAGGAAACCGAGGAAGAGTCTGAAACCGAGGATGAAGCGCCAGCAAGACTCCGAGATACCCCAATGACTTCGCCAGTAATACCGGACGAGCATCCTGCTGCATCGTCTCCAATCTTCGACAACGTCTCCGAAGACGACATCCTTTGGGTGATCAAAGTGGACTGGCTTGACGAATGCCTTTCCGCAGGCCGTCTGGTCCCGCTTGGAGAAAACCTAATCTACAGGTGCAAAATCAAGAAGCGGCCCCCAGCTCCGCTAGATACGAGTTACACCTCAATCAAGGCCAACTTTACGGCCCCTCTCAAATCAGTGTCTCAGACCCACTTGGCGACGCGTCCACAAGCATCACCGCACATTCTAGACCGAGCAAAGGACGACGCCACAGCTACAACCCCCAAACGCCCCTACAACCACCAGCACAACGATGGCCACGGCTCCCGCAGATTCGAAGGCAAATCCTACGCCTCTAGTGCCACCAAACCCACCTTCGCCTACCACACCGCCTACCTCCTCCAACAAACAACAAGCGACTACGAAGGCGAAGACAGCGACCTCCCGCCGCCCCCTGACTGGGTCGTCAACGGCGTCAAGTATGCCTGCCAGCGCTTCACCCCAGCCAATCCGCCCAACCAAGACTTCATCGAGCAGCTCAAGAGAATCCGCACGGCGCGCACCCTCATCGACGACGCCATCGGCGTCCGCGCCTACTCCTCCATCATCGCCTCCATCGCTGCATACCCCCACAAACTGCGGCACCCGCGCGAACTCGCACGGCTCCCGGGCTGCGACGAAAAAACCGCCGTGCTCTTCGTGGAATGGAAGAACACGGGCAAAATCCAGGCCGTCGAGGACTACGAGGCCGACGAGGCCATGAAGGTGCTGCGTGCCTTCTACGACATCTGGGGCGTGGGCGCGAAGACGACGCGCAACTTCTACTACAACAAGGGGTGGCTGGACCTAGACGACGTCATCGAGTACGGCTGGAACGAGCTCGACCGAGTGCAGCAGATCGGGGTCAAGTACTACGACGAGTTCCTCCGCGGCATCCCCCGGGCCGAAGTCGAGGCCATCGCCGCCGTCGTCCGGCAGCACGCCGTCCGCCTCCGCGACGAGCGCATCACCGTCACCATCGTGGGCGGCTACCGCCGCGGCAAGCTAGCCTCGGGCGACGTCGACATCATCGTCTCACACCCCGACCTCGCAGCCACGGCCCACCTCGTCCGCGACATCGTCACCTCCCTCGAAAACGAACAGTGCATCACCCACACCCTCACCCTCAGCCTCCACAACACCTCCCGCGGGCAGACGACGCTCCCCTTCCGCGCGACAAAAGCCGCCGCCGGCCCGGGCTTCGACACCCTCGACAAGGCCCTCGTCGTCTGGCAGCACCCCTCCTGGCCCACAAAACAGACCGACCTCGCCGCCAATCCGAACGCGAAGAACCCAAACGTCCACCGCAGGGTCGACATCATCGTCGCGCCGTGGCGCACCGTGGGGTGCGCCGTCCTGGGGTGGAGCGGGGGCACGACGTTCCAGCGGGACCTGCGGCGGTACGCAAAGTACGAGAAGGGGTGGAAGTTTGATAGTAGTGGGGTTCGGAGTCGGGAGACGGGGGAGGTGGTGCTGCTGGAGGGGGAGGCGGGGGTGGAGGGCACGCCCGAGGAGGCCGAGAGGAGCGTCTTTGAGGGCTTGGGGCTGGAGTTTGTGCCGCCCGAGATGCGGTGTACGGATTGAATAAAGGCAATTGGAAATGGCATTAATTTCTTGGCCTGTCTCTGTGGTACCAATGTGTTGTATGATCGGCAAGGCCGTCGTTAGCCAGTCACTCAAAAAAGTAATAAATGCACAAGAACATCTCGACGAACACTTCTAAGTACATTCATCAATGAAAAGTTCCGAGCTTGACCGGGAACGCGGTTTCAAAGCGCCAGCTACATCCATGCAAACGCTTTCGTAATTCATAAGTCTACGACCATGTACTGGGTGTGTTCCTGATGCGCTATCTCCTGACACCCAATCGCTATCCCACCTACTCCACTCACAAGCTCATCCGCCGCTCCTCAAATTCGCTTCCAGGGTCCGAAGACGCACTGTGAAATTTGGGTTTCGGTATATCCGGAAACGCCAGACCGATGGACGAAGAAAGCGAAGGCGGCGAGTTTCCGGTGCCAGTGCGCTCTACACCGATCGTTAGCTGACTGCAGAACTCATGCATTAGATACTGAGCTCAGCTCAGCCCCATCGGTCCGCGCTGAACTGCCGCGACGTTCCCCCTCCCATAATCGTGTCGAAGTACTGCCCACCGCCCTCATATCCTCCGCCCATGATCGAGCCCATTCCACCAGCCCCTCTCCTAGATTGGCTCTTACCGGACTCGACAATTTGGCTCTTCTTGCCCAGATCCCTCGCTGCAGACACGGAATTGGTGATGGATGAAAGCAGTTGGACGAGCTGGACGTCTGAAGCTTCTTGTTGAGACTCGAGTGTGAAAGCTTCCACGTCGGGCGGTGCAAGGATGTTGATGCGGGCAAGCATGGCGGAGACGCTGCGGAGAATGGAGTGGTTGAGCGGGAGAGGGTGGTCGTTG
Source organism: Karstenula rhodostoma CBS 690.94 (assembly GCA_010093485.1). NCBI lineage: Eukaryota > Fungi > Ascomycota > Dothideomycetes > Pleosporales > Didymosphaeriaceae > Karstenula > Karstenula rhodostoma. The sequence continues at coordinate 364,983 of MU001495.1, read as the reverse complement.
GATGGAGTGGGGTCCAGTGTGAGGGAAGGGTCGGAGAGGTAGGATGGTGGGAGAGAGGCGAGATAGGTGCGGAGGAGCGAGATGCGGCGGCCCAGCATGCGGATGGCGTTGATCTTCGCGGTCAGTGTTGACAACAGCTCCTCGTCTTCGGCTGTCAACACGGCAGACTCGTCGATGGTCTCCTCCTTGGGTGACTCTTTCTGCTTGCCCTTGGCCTTCTTGTCCTTTTCCTCTACAGCCTTGCCTGCTTTGCCCTTGGACGCAGCGGATGAGCCTTCGACGGCTGTAGCGTTGCCACCTCCGCGAGCCACGAAGTCCACGGCAATCATTTCTGCCTCGCCCGTCTCAACCGTATATACGAGCTCCCTGAACTTCAGCGCCTTGTTCTGCACAGCACCATCGATGTCCATCGCCTTGTCATTGGGGCCGCCAGCTGCACTCTCGTAGACGGTCTCGTACAGAGTGAGGGGCAGCTTTCCGGCAGTCGTGGCTTCTGAGTATGCATCGGAGGGGTGGAAGAGGCACAGGATTGGTGAGTCGGTGAGCTCTGATATGCGGTTGTGGATGGGTAGTATTTGCGGAGTTGGGCCCGTGAGCGGGGCGAGTGTGAACCAGGCAACAATGTCAAGCTGCGGTTGCTTGTGGACGTCCTTGTCTTTTGTACAGTTAGCAACAATTCCATGTTTTGCAATATCAGCCGTGCTCATTCGGAGCTCGGGCATAGCACACGTACAGTCATCCAACCGCTTCATGAACCACTCGTCATCAAGGACTACTTCGCCGTGCTCATTCGACACCAGCTTCGCCTGGAAAGCAACTTCCATAGTAACCTCGTGGCCATTCTGCTGACCAAGAATGGCTCCGACTATAGGTCCTTCTTGTTGTCGAAGCGTATGTCGCGTTATGCAGTCGGTTATGGTGAGAAGCACCAGCGGATGCAGCTGCACCGTAGGGCTTGTGTCCGAAGCGCGCGTGTTGGATACGAGAGGATTCTGAGAATCTCCCGCCATGTTTTCGGCTGCGTGTGTCTATGAGGGGTTGCGTATCGGAATGTGCGTTTGTGTGAGAGAAGCCCAAAGCGTGGTGCTGCTTGTAGTTGTAGAGGCGAGCGCGGGGAGCTGTCGATTAGACTAGGCAGCTCCAACCAACGCGGGCAGCAGCGACTGTCAACGGAGCCCGGTCTATCCATGTTCCGTAGCACGTGATCACGCGTCTCACTCAACCTTCTCCCCGAGTTGGCGACGCGATACCACCGCAGCTAGCAATTTATGTCAGCCAATCACATTGCGCTCTCATTGTCACGTCCTTCACCTCCATACCAACTACCATCCCAACCAACAGACATCGGATGACGAGGGGCAGTGGGATCGCTGCCCCTTCCGCACTAACACCCATTGCCGTCTCGTAAATCCCATTCGCTGAAGCCCACCCATTGTGTCCTCGTGCACAGTGTCGGACCGACGGTACCGCGGGGATGCACGTAGCAGATCTTACCTTCGTCTTGGCTACGACCGTCTCACATTGACAGCGTGCGGCTCATCATCGCCTTTGGGAGTTTAGGTCTGATATGCCGGGAGAAGGACGATCATTGCGCGAGAGGAAGGATACTTCACGCGAGGTACTAGGAAGTCGGAGGGTGGCGAATACGAATGTAGCAAGGGTGTTGTGAAGTTTGATCTTCTGATACCGGGGATGACAACGAACGAGTCAAACTCCCGCGAAGGGCAAGTTTTGCGCCAACTTTTCACAGACTAAGCAACGCACCAGATTCATCAGTTGACGTGATACATTTGCCCACTGCATTCTACCATGTCCCATTACCTTTACCCCCATCAAAGTTAGCGTGTCTTGCAATTTCCTCTCTACACCGCGCCCCAACCCACTCATTCCACCCCAACCACCCATACCGACTGGGCCCGAACGTAACAAAAACCTGGTATCTCCACCTGTATCGAACGAAAGTGAGAAACATACAGCTCGTTAAAGAAGCCCATTCCAACGCCAGAAACCAACCCTCATACCTCTATTTCTAACTCTTGATCTCTCAGCCCAATCAAACCATAACAATAAAGCGAAAGCGAAAGCACGTCGCTGAAAGCATCACGAAGAAAGGGGTATGTATAGTGCGAACATGGAACTCATCGGGCAGACATTCAACACGCTCAGTTCTCGACGAGGATCTTGAGCACCAATCTGCCGTCCTTATCTGTCGTTTTCCCCGCGAGTTCGAAAGCTTCCTTTGCGGCAGCGAGTCCACGGAACCGGTGCGTGACCATGCTGTCGAGACTGGGTAGTGCGCCCGAGGAGAGGATTTTGATGCCGGTAGGGTACGTGTTTGCGTACCTGAAGATGCCGATGATGTCGACTTCTTTCAGATGCGAGGCAGACATGGGGAGGGTTTGGATGGGGGTTCCCATGCCGACCATGATGAGCTTGCCGCCGGGTCTGGTTGACTGTGTGAAGGTTAGCATTGGATTTCTCCTTGTGGCGGTGAGGGCGACTTACGTAGAGTCCGGCCTGCATGCAAATTTCCTTTCCCGTGCAGTCTAAGGTCACGTCGGCGCCTTCGAAATCCGCATCGTTCAGCGAAGCGATTTGCATCACGTCTTCGGCGACCTCTTTTGCAGCGGCCAGCTTCTCCGCCGTCTCAGACAGGTGTCTTCGCGGATGCACGATGTAGCCCTTGTGCGCGAAGCCGTTGGCTAGAGCGTAGTTTACGCGCCCGCTGTCGATGTCGGCAATTACTACTGTCGTAGCACCTGACATCTTGGCCATAGCTGCCGTCAGCAAGCCCACGGTGCCGGCACCGAAAACGGTCACCGTGTCGCCTTGCTCGATTGACGCCCTGCGAGTAGCATGGATCGCAACCGAGAGGGGCTCGAGCAGAGCCGCAGACTCCATGGAGACATGCTGGGGGATTCTAGCGTGGCACGTTAGGCTTTTTTGCTTTTTCCAACGGCTCCTGCAAGACATACTTGTGGCACCACTTAGCGGGGTGATTGATGCGTTCCTGGAGCGTACCCTGAAAATGAGGCACAGATTTGGCGCTACTCCGAAACCTCATGCCCGGGCAAAGGTTATATCGACCTCGCTGACATGACCGACAGTTGTCGCACGGCACACCGACTTCGAGCGCCACGCGCTCGCCAATCTGGAATCCAGTGACAGCCTCGCCGATGGCGACTACGACCCCCGCAGACTCGTGGCCTAGAGATAGCGGCTGCACGGCCTGGAGATCGCCGTTGCGGAACTTGTTGTAGTAAGAGACATCGCTCCCGCACACGCCAGTAGCTTTGATAGCGACCTGCACTTCATGGGGTCCCGGGTCTGAGATGTGTCGGGTTTCCTGTTTGGTAGCGTTAGCCTCTGTGTACGACACGAACGACCCCCACGAACAGTGGGAGTGTGGGATGTAGTGGACGGAACAGGGAAAGCGGAAAACGTACGAGTCGTAAATCCCTTGGCCCATACAGGACGGATGCAACTACAGTAGGAGGCTTGGAGTAGTGCCGCGCAGGGATAGGATAGATATCTGCTAAGGCGGACGGGGCCATTACGAAAGAGTTTGATGGTTAGGCACGGGAGGGATGGGGAAGGAGGAAAACAGAGGAGATAGCTGGATAGACCACCCCACGGGAGACGTGGAGGCTGATATACATGTTGGAAACTACCCGCAATGACGGCAAGCTAGGCCAGGCTCTTTCTGCTTGGTGCGTCGGCGCGAGATAGCAGTGGTAGAAGAATGAAGCAGAGCATCCACGCCATTTGCTCGGCGGGTCAATTTGGCGGGTAGTACATGGTTAGGGATGCGCAGAGCAAGCACTTGTCGGGATGGCTGCTGCATCGCGTAGCCTCTTTTCTTTAGCCCCGTTGAGCTGTTATATAAGATCCATGGATGAAGCCAGATCTGTTGCTGTAACGAGATGTGCTCGGGCCAGGCGGAGCAAGCATGCGATGGATGATGGCATGAGTCGCTTGGGCCACCAAGGCTAGACATGCACCTCGTTGGACGGTACAGTCACCCATATGGTTCGGAGACTAGCTCGTCAAGGTTCGCAAAGCCCTCGAGAGGTCTTTTACAAGTAACGTGCCCCCTGCGAGGTGGGGCGCACCAGTCTCCCGCACCATATGGGATGGGTGACTGACTGTAGACGGTATTTCTACCGGATCAGCAGCTCGAGGGCTCCTGGCGCCGCAGCGCATGGCCTGTTGAGAGCTTTCTGACAGCAAATGGGCGCTGTGCAACTGCGATAAGGCAGTATTGGCGTCGGCGCTGGATCTTGGTTCATGTCGGCTGCATGACGGCAAGGTTCAGTGGAGTGCAGTACAGGTGCAGTACAGGACAGTACGCGGTATCTGGCTGCAGTCTGTCGGACGGGAAGCATGGCTACCGGTAGCTGCAGCGGGCCAATTTTCCCTCGACAGAGGTAGCGCAGGACGACGGTTCAGGCTGATATGCGGGCTGGCCGAGACGGTCGCGCGTAGAGGTCCTTCCATGGACGGAGCGAATGCTGCCCTCCAGCCATGACATGCTCCACCAGGCCCTTCTGCACCAATGCCCAGAGCCGATGCTGCCTGCTCTAGCTGGTAAGAAAACGCATTGGGCTCCATTGTCTGACGCGACCACGCTCTCGTACTCTCCTGTCCCGAGCACGATGGATCGCGTTGGAAAGGGGAGTGGTCGGGTTGACGGTTGGCATTGCGTGCGAGCACACGTCGATCGGGGCCAATGTCAACGTACAGCTCATAATATATGCCGCCTCAGGAAAGGGTGCGACGCCGGTAGAGCGCATCGACGAAGCGGTAGCGCGTGCGGCGTGCGGTACGTAGGTACGTGTGGGCGCTCGACCAGGATGTGCCTTCTGCAGAGCGGCGGGTTAGTCGAGTGCCACAGTGGGCCACGCCCTGACCATGCATGGGCATGGCGGCACTCTACCGAGACAATTGTCCAAATATCGAGTGCCATACCGTTACCGCACGCCTGGGCCGGAGGTGCAGGTTGAGCTTATCGTCGTCTCAAGCCTGTCTACTCGCCATGACATTTTCTGACGACCGAGCAGCGCCTCCAAAATACCGTATAGGACCAGCCGTCAGCCATGCCAGAGCAACGCCACGTACGGTACATACGCCGAGGTACCAGCGGGTACTGACCGCAAGACGGCCCTTTGGCCTGTGGATGTGGGCGTAGGCGTAGGCGGAGGTGGAGGCGGGGAAATGCTTTCTCCTCAAGAGTGAGGTCGTGCAACCCATGCACCGGTAATCACCTCAAGCCCGCTCCATCGTCCATCCCATCCGTGCAAGAGTGCGCGAGAAAGCGGGACAGCCGGGCGCATCGACGACGCTGGTGCCGATCGCCAGTCGACTCGGTGGATCCGTGTCGTGGTCGTGCCAAAAAGTGACCAGTCGGCATCCATGTGCTGCCGTCGATAGGTTGTGTGCTACAGAACGATGCACCCCCGTTGGCACGTTGCCATTGCTGGGAGCAGCTTCACTTTTCCTCGCGGCTCAATCGTGTCCTGGCATCGGAGGAAGACGCGGGCCGGACACAAGAGAGGCGCACTCTAGGAGATAGCGGACGGCGAGCCACCGCCATTCCTGTCTTCGTCTCGTACACCAGAGAACGCGGGCTGTTCTGAGCACGCCTTAATATGTGCGTCGTCTGCCGCACATATCAGCTCCTTCCGGCCAGTGAAATCGTGGAGCCGGCGTGATGCAAATGCAATCGAATAATCGCCAGCTTCACATCCAACTGATAAGGCACGTTGCCATTGTCCAGCAATTTAAATTGCAAAGCCGCATGTCTACCATGCCAGATCTGCACTGGACGTCACATAAGATACCGCAACTATGATAAGTGCATGATGGGAGACCCTGGACCTGCAAGACAGGTAGCGAAAGAGCGAGAGAAAGCCAAGCCATGCACCTACTGCTCGAAACGGTATCGTCGAGCTTCGTACCTTGCGACGTCTCAAAGTCTAGTCGCTGCGTGATGGTATGAGAGTATGCCGTGTACCATGTAAAAGCGACCAAAGCGCCCATTGCCAGTCTCGTCAACTTCGCCATGGTGACAGGGTCGTCGTCGTTTTTTCAAACCAGATCATGGCTACGGTGCTGTCTGCGTCGGTATCCCATCCCAATCCTACATTCTCCAAGCCTTTGAGCAGGGCTGCTGTCCGTGGAGGAACGCGCAGTGCCCGATCGAGACCGGGGACTGAGCTATCAATCGAGTCCTCGCGAGCCTTCCAGTGCCATTAGGCGAAAGCATGCGGGAGATGAACCTCCGCGACTGCGCTCGTTGAAGCGCCGCGACGGCTCCCGGCGCCAAGTCTTTGGCGACGTGGAATACCTGGCTTCAGGTTCAGGTAGCGAAAGCCACCATGCAGGTGAATACACATGTGACACACATTTCGGTATGATGGCTATTATGGATTAGCCCGTCGGACTGATGCTTGCTCTCAGCCATGTACTGGTACATGTGTTTTCCGCGAACAGAGTGAGCAATGAGTCGTTCGAGTCGATTGTTTTTTGTGTTCTTGCTCTTCGAAGTGGGGGTGAACTTGGACAGCTGAGGGAAATACACGACAACGTGGCCGCCTCACTGACGCTTTCGCTGACTCGTGTGCTATAACAGTACATCTTCGCTAAGGGGCCGATGTCGCACTTGCATAACGGCCCTAGGAAGTAGAGATACTTCCCCGCTGAAGCGACCGAGAATGCAGGCACGCACGCGCCTCGTATACACTACACCGTACGTGAGGAGACCCTGTCGCACTAGATGGAGCCCCGCTACCACTGATCCTGCCGTTCCCGTTGATGCGAAGCTTGCGGTCAGAGCTTACAAAGAGCTCCGGTTTCCTAGGTTTTGCTTGCCGAGCCAGTTTGCAACGATTGCGTTCACCTTGTCTGGCACCTGGGTGAGAGCCCAGTGCGTTGCTTCCACTTCACCTCGAATCAAGTTGGGGATGAACTTTTCCATCCCTTTCGACATCTCCGGCGTGAGGACGCTGTCGTTGTTGGCCTGGATAAAGAGTAGTGGTATTTCAATCTTCTTCTTGTCAAGGAGACTTTGAACATGTCAGCGATGCTGCATCGAGTATCAGTACATATCCAATGACTCACGCTTGGTCGTGCTCCCAATTCACTTTACGCGTGCGGTACCAGTTCACTAATGCTTATCAGCTGCCGTAGTTGGTCCGATTAAGGGCGTGGCAACTCACCAGGGCCGTGGATACCGTGGCGACTGTACTCTCGTACGTAGTGCTCCAGGATCTAAGATCGTCAGCCCAGGTACCTATAACCCGCACTCTCGACCAATGCCACCAAGTACGCATCAACCTCGTCTCGTAGGCTGTCTGAACTATGGGTCACTTGATAGTGCAGATCGGTAAACGATCAGATGATTGCCCAGAATGCTGCAGCGAAGATGATCTGTCCCTCAACAGGCTTCTCTCGGGACGGAATTCCGCGACTTGAGTGCTCGTGGAGTCCGCGTGCACGAGGAGAGGAATCGTCGACCAACAACTCACCTTGCCGTTCATAATCTTGCTTTCTCCAACGTGGGGAAGCTTGTCGAACAGAATCCCCTTGTTCGGGTCAAACGCGACTTCGCCACTGGGCGTACGTCCTCCAAACATGGCCCTGAAGAACTGTCTGATTGATTGCTCATCGTTGACGTGTTTCTCCACATCGCCAGAAGCAAGATGAAGCTGGTAGCCAAATTGAGGCAAGACTTTGCTGACGAGGTCTTCGCTCGAAATATACTCTTTTGAGGGCGGCGAGTATGGCGTGCAGACCACGAAGACATGAGTTATGAGTTCAGGGTGCCTATGTGGTGTCAGCCATGGAAGTTCGACTCACGGTGTCTGCCTCGAGGACGTAACTCACCATTGCGCGGTGCGGTACACAATCATGCCTCCCCAATCATGGCCTCCCAAGATGATGTGCTGTGCGCCAATCACTTTGGCAAGCTCCGCAATATCATCCGCAGCCTGTTTGTAGGAGTAAAGCGAGATGTCGTTGGGCGGGACCTCTGGAGCATCCTATAGCTGAAGCTCAGCCTTGTCATCTGCCAGTAAAAAGGGGAGGCTGTCGTAGCCGGTGGGGCATGGACAAGATAGCTCGCTTGAATGGTGGCGAGGATGAAACATGACCATATACGTGATGTCTTGAAACGCTTACCGTGCCTCCATATCCCATCATATCCGGAACTACAACCCTGAAGCCCATCTCTAGTAAAAGCGGTATTTGGTAGCGCCATCCTGCTGAGCCGCAATCGGGCCAACCGTGGATCTGTCACAAACTCTCCGTTAGTGAATAAGCTCGTTCAGCACAGCTCTCGCACTAGCGATCCGTTTTCGTTTATCCGCCGGCTGAAAGGTCCTCGATAGGATGAAGTATAGTCTCACCAGAAACACGGTAGCTTTGTATTGACCACCCGCGGGCTCGCCATACAGGTAGTGATAATTGTGGCCATTCAGCGAGCTGTTGCGGTGCTCGACCCTTGAATCGGAGACCGGATCTATTGGTTGCAACGTCATGACGCTAGCCGAGGCAGACCTCGTAGGCGGTTCCGCTCGTTAGGGAAGGTAAATGCTGGGAGACGACTGCGCGGGAAACCACAGTCTGGTGAAGTGGGAGAGGACAGGTTGCAGCGTTGTTGTATGATGAACTGGAGCGGAGCTTTGCAACAGCCCTTGTCTCTAGCTTTGCGTTGCGTGGCGGGGAGCAAGAAGCCTCGGTACCGCGGCTTCCAGTTCCACCATCACTGACTCGCGATCAGTAACCCCAAATAAGACTTTATGAGTGTCCGCTTTCCCTGTGTATATTTTTTTGAGCATAGGCCGAGGAAATGGTCGTACGATGTCATTAGCAGCTCATCGCCATTTACTACCCCACTGCCCGTGGGGGGAGTTCTTGTGCTTTCCATAATACCGGCAACATACCCTGTAGGCAGACGCATCGATGCTATTTACCGGCGTAACATGCAGTCAGACGGTATCATATCGACCGGGCTCCCCTAGTCTGCCAACCGCATATTATGTCCATGGACCCAGCGACTTGGTACTTCCAGACACACCATCGTGATTACTTTGTCTGGTGTGACTTGCACATGTTCCAGAAGGATAGGATAATATGCTCGGTCGGTTGGGTGCTCTTCCGACGGCAATGACAGACGCGGAACCCTGCACGAACGACCAGGGTTTACGACTATGCCTCACTGGCTCTGCAGTAAAAAGCATAACAATATTCTGGGGACAATTCGTGTGGCAAGGGTAAATGAGTAATGTTTACCTAGCATATATTTGTGAACACAAAGCGTGTGCTTGGTGATTTACCTGTAGTCGCTGATGGGACACAGACTTGGTACTCTATGGTATCGTAATATTAATCGGGCAAAAAAGGAAAAGGTATCCCAAGTGGACGCTGTAGCTTTATCGGTCCGCAATCCCAGGCCAACGCAGAGTTTCAAGAGCGAAGGAAACATGCCGACTTAGTACATAACTGTGTCTTCTGCGGCTTCGACGACCTCTTCTGCGTGATCATCCATGGCTTCCTTGTATGTGTCGTCGTTCAACCGTTCATGGCCAGTAGTAGCATCTTTCTCAAGAGAGGTCACTCCGGCCGCGCGGGTTTGTGCAGGATCGCCGTTTTGTTCCGGGCTTTTGGACGTTTCGCTGCCGTTAGTAGGGTGACCATTGGCTGCGACAGGTTCTGGGGGCGTCTTTTCACTATACTCCTTACCATAACGGGTGTCCTCTGCATCGCCATCCATATGCACATCGTGGGTCGCGTCCCGCTTCCGTTCGGCATGCCGACGTTGGGCAGCCTCGGAGTCCTCGCGTTCTCGACGAATGGTCTCATGTGCTTCGGCAATCTGGTCGCGTATGCGGTCATCTTCCTCAGGCGTGGTCTCCCAGGGCTTGTAATACTGCCAATGATGTCAGCACCATGAAACTACCTGACGCCATACAGAGTGGGCGCAAGCAAAAGAGACGCGACTCACCAGTCGTGGCTCGGTTCGGGTTTGGAGGAAGTGCGCCACGGCAAGCAGGTTGTCGTGCCGTATACGTAACTGCGTAATCAATCAGTTTTGTAGAGCACACGATCCACGACATGTTCCTACCGCGTCCTTCTCGAAGCGCCTGTGCTCTCGCCAGCGCTGCTCTTTGCGCTTCGCCTGGCGCTCCTGCTTCCTATGCTCGCTCTCTTCCTCCTCCAGCTTGCGTTGCGCCCGTTGTCTCTTCTCGATCTCGAGTCGACGTTTCTGTCCCGCGGTAGCAGAGTTCTGTGAGAGTGCACCAAGAGCCGCGCCGAAGAGTCGCCTCTCGCGCCCACGCTCCCGGCCCTTGGGTGCAACTGCAGCAGCTTTGGCGCTGCTAACAGATCCCCGTCGGTTGGAAGGCGACTCGTGGTCATTCAGTCGCGCTCGCTTCGCATCTTGCTCGGATATAGAGGATTGTCGCCTTTTGGTGCCAGTGGGAGAGGTTGCGGCGGGCGGCGGGGAATCGTCATCCTGGTCTGGGAGCACCACGGCGGATGCAATACCGTCCATGTTCAATTGTCAATAGGAGAAGTCCAAAAGCATGAGAGTGAGTTGGAGGTTGCGGCACGTCGCAGCTCCACATCGGAATGCTAGTCGAAGCTTCCGCACGGACGTGGCGTCGAAGTGTGGAGAAGGCGCGTCCTGCTGACTAACACGTGGACCGCGCCTGCTTTTCAAATGTTCTCTACACGAAAGTTCCCAAGCTGTGAACTGGTCCTCACCGACACCACACACTTACTGCACAACAACTACACGAACCGAACCTTTGAAGCCTCCCATTCCCAGAGGTCCACTCGACCCGTCTAGAAAGACATCACACCGCAATACACACCACACCACACCACACCCCGCCACCATGTCCCGCCATCACCCCGACCTCGTCATGTGCCGCAAACAAGCCGGCATCTCCATCGGCCGCCTCTGCGACAAATGCGACGGCAAATGCCCCGTCTGCGACTCCTACGTGCGCCCGACCACCCTCGCCCGCATCTGCGACGAGTGCTCCTTCGGCAACTACCAGAACAAGTGTGTTGTCTGCGGCGGCGAGGGCATCTCTGACGCTTTCTACTGCTTCGAGTGCACGCGCTTGGAGAAGGACAGGGATGGCTGCCCCAAGATTATAAATCTGGGCAGTAGCAGGACGGATCTGTTCTACCAGAAGAAGAATTTTAGAAATCACTAGCGGGGGAGGGGATGGGCGCGACAGACTCGGGGCAAGAGGGAAAAGCCCACTGCGTTCCACCACTGCTGTCACGCATAGGATCGATATCCTGGCGTGCACACTTGATTTGAGAAAGTGGATTTTTGGAAGTGCAGACGATCGATCTTCACAATTTCGAGACGTTGGGTTTAAGATCTGGCAGTGGGGGGAAATGACGGTGGCCGCCCGATGCCGCTGCGATGGGACTGCCTGGGAATAAGCACTGCAGCGGGTAACACTCGGGCGCCATTAATTACACACCTGATCAGTTCAGCAAGGCGTTTAGGAGCTCAGCGTTGGTAATGCGCTCTTGCACATTCAGTGGCATTCCGCTAACGATCCAAGGCGCGGGAATACCCTATTTGGATTTGATTGCAAATTTGTAGGTAGCAATCTTCATTTTGAGTCTTGGGGAATCGTGATTACCATCATGATCATGTCGTGCTTATTTGTCGTCAATGATAGGCATGCATTATGAAAGTTAGATTCTTGCTAGGACGACCATGTTAACCCAGAATTCCACCCAGAATTCCACCCAGAATTCCACCCTTCTGTGCCAGTTACATCCTTTCCAGATCTATATTCCAAGAGCCGCCCGAAATACCCAACGCCTGTGCCACCTAACACCGCCCATATGCCGCCACATGAATGCTGAACCGAACTAGACAAACGTGAAAAGGACCAAGGGAAAGCGGCGACTATACGCCCATCGTGAAATCGTGCTCGATGCCCGGTGTTACGCTGTCAGGTATCAGTACTTATGCTCTAGACTTTATATTTGCGATCACTAACCTTGCCATGAACTTGAGGAAGACCACAAGATACTGATCAACACGAATCGCGACCTCGTCCTCATCGCCTTCGCTTAAGACCTCCCAGTCATCTCCCTTGTCTTTGCTGTCCTCGCCAGCTTTGCTCTTCGACTGCTCGGTGAGCTTCAGCAGCTTAGTGTCATCCACCAGGCCTTCCATGCCGCTATCGACCTTGCCGACATCTTTGCCTGCTTTGAGCTTAGCCAGCCGCAGCTTTAAGGCAGCATCTGCGCGGTCGAGCAACACTTTCATGACCGAAGCGTGTTTGCAGGGATGGACCGATGCTGTCTTCACCGCGTGCTCGAAAAACGGGAAGTCTTCGATCGTGACAGTCTTGTCCTTGTAGTCTCCGACGATGTCTTCCATCATCTCATGCGGATTCAGGGGTACCGACGTTGAGCCGTACCCGGAGAGATACAGACGAGGTGTGCGGTAGTGGGCAGAGTAGCAGATGTAGAGCGTGTACGTGCGCGCTGGTCTATTGATCGTTTAGTTCCATGCTTGACCAGTATGCGGAGCGTCGAAACTTACCCTGATGCGCCTGAACCACTCTGAGGCTCCCTTATGATTGCCTCGTCATCATCTTCCTCATCTTCCATATCTGGAATCTCATCGTCATCGTCGGCAGCTCCCAGGTTCCCGCTTTCATCCACGGTCTGCACGTCCCGCACCTTTGCTTCCTGGCTCGCGTTCATGCCGCCGGTCCTCAGCCAGCCGTCATCGTCAGCATCGCCAGCAGCGAAGCCATCGCGTACCAACGTCTCGTCCTGGCCGGCCTCTCCAGCGAAGTTGTCGTCCAGGCGGCGGTTGCAGGGCACGCCTCGAGTAACAAGAAACTGCTTTCCTCCGGGCAGATATGGGACGCGTTTCGAGGGAGAGGAGGCATCGGCCCACTGCCATGATGGGAACTTGAAGACCAGAAAGTCGCCGGCGAGGACGAACTCCTCTGGTGTGATCTGACCGGTTTCGCGGAAGGTGGATGTGTGACTGATGGCGGCGGTTCGCTCCCGGAACGTGTCGATGTACGAGCGCACGAAGTTATAGGCCATGATGGTGTAAATCTACGGACTCGGGTACGTGAGGGTTAACCAACTCGAGCGTCTGGCTGTAAGGTGGAGTGGTTGTATGGTGTTGGAGGGGCGGCGATCAGCGCGGGGCGGCGGCCAAGGCAACAAGCAACGACCCCACGCGCCCGCCGCGCTTTCCTCACGAGCCACCACAGCCACTGTCACGGGACTCACTGGCCACCTTTAGCACGTCATCTGCTCAACTAATTCGGTGACTGGCATTCACAAACTTGCAGCAGAGCACTTAGATATGTGCTGTGACTCGGAGTGAAGTCACCCGTGACGGTCTTTTGTTCCTGTTCTGCGCAATATTGGCGTCACGCAACCATCATGTCCGAGACGGCAGCCTTGCCCATCTTGGACCTCTCGCTGGCAAACAGTCCACACCTGAAACAGCAGTTGCTTGAGCAGCTTCACGACGCTCTTTTCAACGTCGGTTTTCTATACATCAAGAATCATGGAGTTTCTCAAGAGAAAATTAAAGCTTTGACGTCGCTTCTTCCAGCTCTCTTTGACCAGACTGATGAGGCCAAGGCTTCACTCTCCAAGCTGAACTCTCCGCATTTTCTAGGCTATAGTGGTTTCGCAGAAGAGGTTACCCTTGGCCAGAAAGATCTTCGAGAGCAGTTTGACTTTGCTACCGAGCTACCCGTCGTCTACAATCCGCAAGCTTCAACGTCGGATAAAAGCGAGGGCAAGGACTTCAGCAAACTCTATTACCGGCTCCGTGGGCCCAATCAGTGGCCGCACGAAGGCAATGCTCCAGGCTTCCGCAAAGCATTTTTAGAGTTAGCAATCTCGGTTTCCGTTGAGCTTCGATGATGATGACGCTGACCGGCCTCAAGGTACCACGATGAGCTGCAAGCGCTGTCGTATCGGTTTGTGCACCTTATCGAGGAGGCCTTCTGTATACCCACAGGAACATTCGATGCCTTTTTTCCGCGTCTAACGTTGGCTCAGAATGCCGCGCCCACGCATCACGTAACGCCACAGCATCGGATCAAATTAGTGAAATATCCAGCGTCACTCAGTGACCTTGCCCGCGAAGAGGAGCAAGGTGTAGGTGCACACAAGGATAGCAGTGGCTGGTTGACTTTCCTCTATCAAGTCGGCAAAGAAGAGGGCTTGGAGGTGCTCGATGGCAGTGGCAGCTGGATACGTGCTCCGCCTGTCGAAGGCACCTTTGTCGTCAATTTCGGAAATGCATTCGAGGCTGCTACGGAAGGAGCTGTCAAAGCGACCATCCATCGCGTCATAGTATGCACGGCTCAGGAGCTTGTGTACCCGTGTACCCCACTGACTCATGCATCCAGACACAAGGTCCAAGATCAAAGCCGAGATACTCTATCCCGTTCTTTCAGGGCTTGCCTCTGGATTTGACTATAGAAGAGGTCCGGCAATATATTCCGGAACACGTACGAGCTCTTCGCCCAGTCTCAGAGAGACCGAATTCCCTAGTCTCTAGCTTCGCAGACTCGCGGTGGGACAATCTAGGCGAATCTCAATTGCGAAAGTGGATTAGATCGCACGAGGACGTCGCAAAGAAATGGTATGGTGACGATGTCCTTTCGTACTACCTACAGTGACGAGGACTACTGCAATGGCCAGTGTATGGGTTGCATCTCGCATACATTGCTTATTTTGCGCTCGATCAAGTAGGCCTTCCTGAGATCTACTCGGAACGAACCTCGGCCGAAACGGTCCGCCTGCTAGCTTCTCATCTATACGCTTCCAATTCGGCATGTCGTTCGTATGCTCAATATGTTAATATTGGCGATGAAATCGCACTAGACTCAATCCGAAGATATCCGCATATCCGGTACACAATTCAACAGCGCACGAACAGGACACTGCAACCACACGTGCCGGCAGCATGTGCCGATCTGGTACCTCTCAAGAGAAGCACAGTAACAACTACGATCAACCTTGTTCTTTGGTCTGCAGTATCGTCCGTATAAGTTGTGGCAGGCAGGGTGCACTTGTCCAATCATGCAATCAAACATTGCCTGTGTAATACTCGACATGCGAACGACTCACGGACCCTGCAGCTTCTCGTCACTTCTGTGGAGCCGAGACTGGAGGAGATTCCCATGGCCTGTCGACTCCTCTTCTAATGCCCCAGGCGTTCACGACATTCCAAATCTGCACAACGCTAGACGATGAAATCAGTCCAGTTGTGGATGGTTGTCACATACCAACACGTGCATAGGATGGAAGTGTACTGTACACACATGCAAGGCATATGCGCATCGGTTGCAGCCTCAGCTCTGAACATCACTCACGATGCTCTTCCTCATTCAACGACGCGAATAGAATCCTGTATGGCATCGCATGTTTCTCACAAACATCGTTCTTTCTCGTCTGCACTTTTCCGTACAAGCATCACTCCTGCTGCGTACTTGCTTCTACTCTTATACTCCGAATATGATGCGAGTGCTGGGGAGATGCAGGGTGATTGCACGCTACACGGTATCACCGCGATTTGATGCTGTATTACGCACTGTGCTTGAGCGACGGATCTCGTATTCTCTCGCGGTACGCCGTACCACAGCAAATAGTTGACAGGTTACTCCGGTAGAAAGTTCATGCTATGATCGACTCTGCTTCTACGTAACCGTCAATGTTTTATGCGCGCTACACGTCAGCCCTTTGCGTCTGCCGGTCGCAAGATCACCTTTTGGGCTATTGCTGCAGGGACCTTGTGCGCTTGTCACTCGATGATCGGCCACCTAAGCTTATACTGCGCTTAGAGCTTAGCGTAACTCCGTACGGAACCCTTAATCACTGCCTCTTTTGGGACATACACCGATGCTCTTGGGAGTCTATAGAGAACTTGAATTTCAGACCATGATTGATGTCGTGATGTTTAAAAGCTACGACTGCTTCCCTTGCTCTATGCTGTTTCTTCCTGTCAGCTTCTCTACTTACAAGACATCATTCGTGTCAGTCAAGAAGCATATCAATCGTCGGCTTATCAAACGGCTTTTACTTATTAGTCTTTTCCAAGGGTTCATACCCTTGTCCGGTTTCATCCTCGTTACGCAGCCAATATCATCGCCCGAAACGGCTCCTGCTCAATTCCAATCCACAAGATATACAACCCAACCCGCTCCGCTCTTCCACCGCCGATCTAGAAGTCTCCCACTGCATCACCTCGCAGCAAACGGATCAAGCCCCCATCCTACACCAGTCTTCCATCCAAGCCGTCCCTCTACCCACCATGTCCCGCCCCACAGTCACCACCTCCGACCCCTCCCAGCCCCGAGACGGCGGCCACACCGCTGCCAACCCCCCACAAAGGGTTCGTCTTTGCCATCCGCAATTTTTTCGTGGCTAAGTAACACTGCCAGCATAGGCCCGGTCATGCGCACCAAGATGGGGTGCTGTATATCCGAGAAGGTGAGGGTGGCGGTGTTGATAGGGGCTCGGTGGTGAGTTCAACTTCTGGGTTTGTGAGGGTAGAGGAAGGCTAGCACGAAATTACTAATTCATGGGGTAGTCGCCCGCGATGGTGAGATGGCTGTGTGAAAGTGGGAAGGAGGGGCATTGGAATGGAGAGGCGAGGGGGTAGCGGTGTCGTATGAGGCCCCTGTCTGTGTTTTTTGGGTAATTTTCCGCTGCTTCATTAATTGGAGTTGTCGTTGGCCTCGGCCATCTAAAGGGCGGATGCGGTATTTGGTACACCTTTTGTCGGTTCTTGTTAGTTGTTTCGTATTGTGTTGGCTGCGGGTTTTTCCTAGCTCTGCATGAGCGGTATCTGATATCACTTTTTCCAGTCTGATAGGTTTCTTGCTCCCCCGTTGTTGTCAACGGTTATGCCTTGTCGCGGTGTGGAAGGAACTCAATATCTATCCAGTCGGATGTATTCCTTGTATTATATTGTTGTCGGCCTCTATACTTTAACGGGTGCGAACAGTATCGGCTCTCTCTTGAAAGCATTCTCGGCTTCTACACTCTAACAGGTGCAGGTACTAATCCCATGATCCGTACAGTCGGATATATTCTTTATATTATGTATGTTGTTATTATTGGCTTCTAATCCTTCTTGGATGCGTGCGGTATCTGGTACTCGTTTTTCTGCTTGAATATAGTCCTTAAATCCGCGTTTTCGGCGCATTTATACCCACGATGGTGCCTCCTGGATTCCAGTATCAGTATCAGATCTATGAATATCTAGAAAATTGTCCAGCATGTCGTCTCTCCGGACTTCACTATGGATACGAAGATACAACTGGGCTATAGTCAGTGTTAAGATATGATTCGGCTTTGTCTTTGCCCACATCGCTTTGATGCGCAAAACCATTTTTTGTAGCAGAGGAGACTATCCAAACTATAGATGCCGTTGATAAGGATAAAGGAGCATCGGCGGCCACTTAAGAGTCTTGTTAAATTATAAATTCTGTCAGCAGTCTGTATCACATTTCGTACATCCGCTCCAGTCTCTAGAAAGCTAGATCGGTGTGAAAAAGTCAGGGTACCAATGGCATTAAAGGCTAACAGATAGGGCTATAGCGACATATCTACCGAGGAGGCGCCTTTATCCGTTTGAAGCATCGTCTGAGGGATGAAAAGCTAGCAGAGACCTGCGCGCACTACAACCTCCTAGGAGTTCTAGGTGCGAAGCGTAGTGCACGTGATCAAACCTCGTAATCCTTCACAGGGGAAAATCCAGGCAGACCCATACCTCTGGGGAGGTTAGCTGTGACTACTGCAAGCCTTGCGTTAAACGGTGCCTGCCTGCATTCTTCCTGCGGCGCTAGCTTAGCGCTTATTATTTGAGTTGAGGAGGTGGCACGGTTCTCAGCTCTGCCCACAGTCCCGTTCTCAACCTGCAATCGCCTGACGACAGCACCCTTCGCGTTCCTAACAGCTCGCAATGTCTTCTGAGTTCAATACAGATTTCGCTTTCGAAGTAAAAGAACACGTGATACCGTGTCAGCACATACGTGGATATCCGCAATCAGCGAGAGAGCCTTCGGCGGTGCTCAGAATAGCCGTAAAGAATTATGTTCCAAAGCATCATGCCGACAGCTCTCAACCCAGTGTGACCATCATTGCCGCCCATGCAAATGGTATTGTGAAGGTATTGACGGCGCGTCTTCGCCGAAGACTTTAGGATATGGGCTGACCTTGTAGGAAACGTACGAACCTCTATGGGAGGAATTGAACGCCAGGGTGAAAGGACGCATCAGAGGAATCTGGATTGCCGACTGTTCTCATCAAGGTGCGAGCGGCATTTTGAATGAAAACATTCAAGGAGACGATCGTATGTATTTTTAATCCTCTTCCAGCAGATGCAATCTAATCATTCTGATCAGCAAATTGGTTCGATCATTCTTGAGATCTACTATTGATGATCAATCAATTTCGGGAATCCATCCGTCCCCCGATTATAGGTGTCGCACACAGCATGGGATGTGCTCAACTGTAAGCAGACACTGTAATTGGCGCAAACTTCACTCGCTAACGCACCGCTCACCAGCGTACAACTTGCCACGATGCACCCGCAGCTATTCCAGAGTCTGATTCTCATCGAACCGGTGATACAAGAAACGATCCCTGCAGGACCCAACGCTGCCCTCATGACAAGCCTTCGACCTGACCGCTGGGAATCACTTGACAGCGCGAAATCGCACTTCATGAACAATAAATTTCACAAATCATGGGATCGACGTGCATTACAGAAATACTTGGAATATGGTCTGCGGCGCCTGCCGACGGCGCTTTATCCAGAAGACAGCCGCAGCGATGCAGTGACTTTGACAACAACCAAGGCTCAAGAAGCATGGTCATACGTGCGGTCGACCTTTGCACCACGAACATTGGACGGCCAACTCGACGAGGAAGAGCGAAGGATGACTGCAGACTACACATCAGAGCATGCCAAATATGTATTCCACAGAGCCGAAGCAGGATCAGCGCTTCATCTTCTGTCGTTTCTACAGCCGTCAGTGAAGTGGATCTTCGGAAGCCGGAGCTACATCAATCGACGAGCAGAGTGTGAGTCGAAAATACAACGCACGGGCAAAGACGCAAGAGGAAGTGGCGGAGTCACTGCTGAGTTCATCGATGGAGGCGGCCATCTTGTGGCATTGGAAATGATTCCCGAGACTGCAACTACCATCGCTTCCCACATCAAAGCCGAATTGATCCAATACGACAAGTACAAGGATTTTTGGGACAAATATGCGAGCGGGAAGTCCGATATTACTGGACATGGTTTGTCAAAGACATGGATTGACGGGGTACGACAAAGATCAGATACGCTCAGACCCTTGAAGGCGAAAGAGAAGCTGTGAGCCATGCTCGTAGTACGAAATAGTGATGAATCCAATTAAAAAGATCTGAAATAGCCTTACTAGCTCATAATCTAATCTAACGGTGATATAGGCGGTCGATCTCCTCGTCGTACAGCTTCTCGCTTTCCCTTCTAGAGATAGTGCCCTTCACCGTGCGGACCAGAGGTTTGTCTGATCCCATGAACAATACAAGATCTGGGGTTAATTTCACCAGATCCGAACATTTCTGATTCGCTTGTTCCAAGAGGTGCGCGACGGCCGTTTCTTTGTCCTTTCCATGAGGCGCAAGATGATCCTTCCATTCCACAAGAAGGAAGGGTTTCGGTCTTCCTTGTCCTCCAACCTGCACAGCTGAGATTGCGGGATGCGAAGAAGTCATCTCTGCTTCTATATCGGCGACGTATAAGTTCTCGCCATGGGAGAATGGAACCATATCATCCGTGCGGCCCACGTATTTCTAGTTTCGCCAAGTGCGGGATTAGCGTTCGGTCGCAAACCCAGAAGACAAGCTGTATCGCCGAGTACGACTTACCCATAGATCAGGCTTTGTTGGATGCCTCGCGAAGAGATCTTTGGTACGAAACTCATGAATGTCTGGGTATACTTCGAATACTTGCTGCCATCTCTCTACCTGAGGATTTCTGACGAACACAGCCTCGTACATGTTGTCTGCTGCATGTTGGAGTTCCATGCCCATTCCGGGTCGAAAGGAATAGTATTGCCAGTCATCCTGATCAATGGTGCGAATGAAGTAAGCTCCTGCTTCGGTAGACCCCATTGCAGGCTTGACTGCTACATAGCCAATCAATTTTTCCGCTAAGCGCCGAGTGAGGGGGGCGCCTGCAAAGTAAACATAGTCTAGATTGCGCAAGCATTGCACACCTTCAGCATCTTCGCAGAGCCCATCTATCAATGCTGGTGGCAATAAAGCTCCCTGGGCTTTGGAATGCTCTAGGACACCCTTGGCTACATGAGGTTGTGTAGGACCGGGAGTGACCGGACCGATAACGACGACAGACCTCAGGAAGACCGGGAATTGCAGTGAAACCGTCATACCGACGAACTACCCTAGTGAGCTATGAAATGGCCTTGGAGAATAACACTTACATGCAGTGAGGGAAGAGGTGTGTACCATCTTCTATGTTCAAAGTGGCGATTCATTGTCTCTTCCGACGCGTCAGGCATTAACTCGGCAGCATCGAAGGAAGACGTCATAGAATGGGTATACGTGACTAGCTTAGGGATGCCTTCGCGTTGTTAGCGGACCTCTTGTAGTGTGAGTTGCCCCTACCGGTGGTCCCTGAAGTATGAAATATGAGCCATGGATGATCTTTAGCGTGGTTCCATGTCATGTTGTACGGGAACTCTGATGCAGTGGATTGCCACAGAAGGTCTGAAAGTGGAGGTATCTGCATGAACCGTATCGTGCTGTTCGCAGATAGGACCTCCAGGATGTCGGTGCTTGGTGGTCCTCCATGTAGATACACCCGGCATTGAGAGGCCTCAATGAGATGAGCTTGCGCGCTAGTGGAAGCGAAGGGTGATGGTAGAAGTAGCTTGGGAACTTAGTACTAGGAGTTTAGATACGCTGAATTGATGCGAGCTCACCTTCTTTTTGAGCTTCGCAGCTGCTACAGCGATGATCGGATAGCGGGCATCCTGGGGCCAACGTACGCAATCGTTTCAAAATCACGATTTTGTGGCGGGAGATGGTCTTGAAGCCAATTGGCCGCAAGATTGATAGAGTTCGCAAAATTTCCATACGTAATGTCTTCAAATCCCTTGGAAAGATCACGCTCATCCGAAGGTATGACTCCCCAAACAGAAGCCGGCTCTGTAACAGCATACTGATCGATTAGTGTGACCAGGAGCCTATGGCCCAGGTTTTTGCCGCTAACCATGATGGGTGATTTCATGTAAACTGGGGGGAAAGAAGAGCGAAGAGAGTCCCTGTAGACTGGGAGGAAAGAGGGGCAAAGAGAGTGGTCCAAAAGGGCCGGAGCCTGCAGACTGATCAATTTAATCAAAGGGTAAGTTGTCTCGGGGTCGCTCTGCTTATGGTTACACAATGATCAATGCTCCAGTGAGGGGTCCGCAAAGATTAGAACCCAACACTTCCGCTTTGCCAAATTTTATGCTCCTGCGGATTTATATGACGTCACTACCTATTTTTCTTTGTGCGTCTAGCTATGAGCTCCACGAGCCACTCCCATCTGAGTCTAGCGGAGGATACCGGATATATTCTAATCGCGGTCAGTGTGGTGTTTATCTGTCTGGACACTGTATTCCTTGCACTCCGATTCTACGCTGGGAGTACCCGATGGGGATGAGCGCAGCGTTGCATGTCAGCAATTAGGATATGTTATCATAGTGCTGTGGGAAGTCTGTCGGTGAATAACCCTCATGAACTGAACGGCCGGCCGAAGTAGTCAGTGCTGGGAATTCGCCCAGGTGCAAGGTGCGAACTATATTGCCTACCGATTAGACAAGCATAAGTTCGCCTCATCAATGCATGGCGTAACATACAAACCAAGGAACATCTCCGTCAATCGTTCCTCAGCCGTTTCAGGAAGGTGGTGTCGCGAGTGTTTATCGTCTTCGATCCGAAGGCGACGTTGCTGCAACGCTGCGGCGTAGCTAAGGTCTACGGCACCGAAGGTCAATAGCGACAGCCCCGCTGAGCCTGCGAACCATGTTACTGAAGCCTGATGCCTGATACCAACGCCCCGCTGACAAGTAAGGTAAGAATAGTGCGTCAGTTAGCCCAATCCGTAAGCTACGCCCAAACGTACAAATTGGCGCACAGAAGTATTGGGCCAGACACGATACTTGTAGATGCAACACCCAGTATATCAGCATCTTCCGTGCCTGGGTTAGAGCGCGTTCAAATTGCAGATTGGTGTAATTTAATGCCAGGTGACTCGGTGTGGAACAAGGACGTGTACCAACGTCCACAGCAACAGTGCCTGAAGCAGGAAGACAAATACGTAATGCAACACAAGCCTCGGCATCTGACTTCTTGAGATCGGACTTTGGAACTCTTTGTGTGTTTTGGACGGACCGAGGAAGCCACTCACACGGACTGGCTCCCGAAATATGTTACCGGAGATGGTCTTGGCAATGCCGCTCGCATAAAGGAGCACTTAGTGGGATTAGCACGAGATAGTTCGGCAGGAAGAATGGGGGAAAATATATACTGGAGTTGTCATAACATGTCTCACATGCCTGTGTGAAGACAATGTAGATCTCGGAGATCCTGAAAAGTTTGAGGATGAGGACGGCGGGCAGATTGGAGTTAGGTACGTCGAAAAGGGGAAAGTGATTTCATCGTTGCGAAGCTTCTGGCAAGATCAGATTCTCTGTCATCCCAATAGCATCTCTGTGTGAGCAAAACAACACTTTTAATGTGTCTCTAATCCAAACTTCTAATCCCCCTCTTTAGTCTATCACCAGGTCAAAAGTCAATTCCTTCTGTAAGACGACCATCTCAAAGCTCGTCAAGCATCCCCAAGTCCCCGGACCACAGGTATCTCTTCTAGCCTCGCGAAATCCTCTCTTTCGCCAATATGCACCGTTAATACATTCAGCTGCCAGAATCCAAAGTGGCACATGCCCAGTCAGTGTCCTATTTTCCAGTTCTTTTCCATTATTTTTCAAAAGCCGACTATGTTCACGCTTGATCAGGTACTGCTCTAAGGAATTATAAAGCTGAACAGCAAGGCCACGATGTAAATATTTCTCATCGCCTTGTACAGCGACCGCCTTGATTTCCCACCCTTCTTCAACTCCAGCGCCTTCTTTCTTCCATCCACCTTTCCAAGGTACCGCAGCCGCGACGGCAACGATTCTTGTGCCGTCGAATAGGGCAGTTACAACGCCTTCCTCGCCAAGCATCTCGAAGTAGGTGTCACGCGTTGGAAATCGTTTCTGATGTGCGCCTTCCCATTTCTCTGGGTCTGGAAGCATTGAGCGAGTAAATGCATCGTTGATCAGGTCGGTGATATCGTTCGTTAATGTTGGTCTGGACTTCAGATCGGCAGGCGTGAAAAGTGTTGGTGGCGAAAGAACTGAGGACATCGTCGCGACGGGTACAGGAGTAGGGATATTACGATAAATCCCTTCAATCTTTGATTGATGACATTTACTCAGTCTTGTAAGATTCGGTGTTTCGACTGTGATGTTGTTCTCGTCATTGAGTCATCTCTTCGCGCGCCTGTCAAGCGAGTAAAGTTGGGCGCTGCAATCGCACCGCCTGCCATGTTTGGCATAGTAGGTAAATTTCTTCTAAAGCTAAATACTGGCCAGAGACCGATAGCGCACAAGTTCCTTTAGACTTAGTACCACGTGGCGCGCTCATATACCTCGCAACACTTCGAAGGCTTTTCACGAGTGTACTTCTGTGGTCTCTTTCTCCCAAAGCTGAACAGTGGACGCTATTTCGGCCTTATGAAGTCAAGCATTTGTATACACATATCAGGCAGCCAAGAGATAAATCCATGATAGGGTTGTATACCGTAGAGTTTTTCTACTGCCGGTTGACCAGGGTGTTTAGCGATCTAATCACAAAACAGGATAGGTTGTAAAAGCGGGTCAGACGTCATAAATAGCTTCTTTCATTAGTTCAAGGTGCCAACTAGCTCAACCGGGAGAAGAAAAACTCTACGGTAGCGTGTTTACTCGCGAAGGTTTGTAAAGACGGAAGCTATAGTTAGGATTCCGGTTCTCGAAATGCCCTCTTATGCGCATCATCGAGTAGATTAGGCCGTTGTTGTCGAAGGCTACTAGCTGGAAACCTACCAGGACAGGGAGTGATAAAGCAGAAGTCAGGCGACGCTTGTAGCTGCCAGCTGAATTTTACGCGCATAAATCGATACCTTTCATGATTACCTGAACAGGAAAGTTGATCCAATAGATGTATGCAGTGCGCCAAGAGATGCCAAAGATCGCCGCGATTGATGACGCCCAGAAATGTGCCAGATGTGGAAGTTTGAACTCTTAGTGGTCTCTTCACGCAGGGGTGTCGCGGATGCATCCGCGGCGGAACCCGTGCGCCATGATAGACGCTTTTCGTCCTCCTTCCCGAATGGGCAAGTTGGATGCGGCAAAGCAACGGAGACGGAGACGGAGACGGAATGAGACTCTCCGCAGCAATCGATGGGCTACGATACATGCCTGATCTGTTCTTGTTGTAGGAGCAATATTTGATGTTCAATACATATATTCACGTGGGAATTCAAGGCATGCGTCGTCGTGGATATGGTACATTCTATATTTAAATTATTGATATTGTCGTGATATATATCGTTACATTAAGGGAAGGTCGCTTGGACGCAGTGTAACACAATGAGATCAATTCTATGCGATTCCCTAGACCGATGTCGGACCTACTAGCCTATGTGTGCGAGTACTTCGACATCTTCCTGATCCTTGCTCCATAGAAATAGAACAAGATTGGAACCGGGAACAAGGCCGCAGTGATGAAACCCAGCACACTCGTCGCCCAATTCACACCGAGGGTGTGATACATGGCGGTGGCAAACAATGGGAAGCCTGCACCAAATCCGCTTCGTAGGAAAGTGTTTGCGGCGATCGCGCTGTTGGCATACATAAGGTAACAATCGATGATATAGTTCAGGCTGGAAAAAGTCAGTG
Organism: Karstenula rhodostoma CBS 690.94; assembly: GCA_010093485.1. Classification (NCBI taxonomy): domain Eukaryota; kingdom Fungi; phylum Ascomycota; class Dothideomycetes; order Pleosporales; family Didymosphaeriaceae; genus Karstenula; species Karstenula rhodostoma. The sequence goes on along the minus strand of MU001495.1, from coordinate 339,910 downwards.
CGGTGGACGTTGCGCTAGGACAGCTCGACTTACCCCTGCAAGAAGATCATGAGCACACCAGCGCCGATGAAGATGCCAGAGAGAACCTGCGGCACCCATGTGATGTTTGGCGATGAAGTCCAAGCGAACCAGAACATGCCTGCGGGGAACAAGAAGCCGCCGATGATCATGGGGATGAGACGTTCCTCGGGGACGACGACGCCGTTGTTTTCCTTAAATTTCCTGGCGAAACGTGTCTTGGTGGTGAAGATGATGATGCCTCCGCCAAGTATGACTCCGATAGTAATAGAGAGGAAGGGTAAGGCGCCGACACCGGGGTTCCAACCGCGTTCTTCTTGAAACGCAATCGGATATGCCTCGAAAAACAAATAAAGTATGCCATAAATGACAGCCATATAGATAGTAACAAGATCAAGGATGGGTTCTTTGAGCAGCATAACGAAAGGCCTGAGAAGGTATTTCTCTGCGATGCTTTTGAGATCAACCTGCTGCTCGTCCAGCTTCGCGTGGATAGCCCAGTTCTTGGTGGCGAAACGAATCTTACTGGCGCGCCGGGACAGTAAGACAGGCGCATAGGTCTCAGGAACCACGAGGAACCCTATCGACCCAAAGAAGAAAGCCATGATAGCGGTGATGTACTCAGTCCATCTCCAACCGAGGTGACTATTCACAATGAAGCCACCAACAATGGGACCAGCCACAGGTCCAATGAAAGTAGCACCTGCAAAGGTAACCATTGCAACTCCACGATCGAGAGCACCCCAGAAGTCTGTGAGTTGGCCTGCGACGATACCGAGCGGCGCGGATCCGAACATACCACCAAAGAAGCGGCAAATCATGATGGTCTGAAGGTTTTGGGCCACGGCCACCGGGATCTGAAATATGGCGAAGATAAAGAAGCCGAAAAATAATGGATACTTCCTGCCGTAGAGCTCAGACAGAGGACCCCAAATAGGTGGGCCAACGGCGAAACCAAGAACGAACAGCGAAGTTCCAAGAACCATGACCTCGCTCGATACGTTGAAGTGTTGGGCGGTGACCTGTGTCGCGGTGCTAAAAACACTGCTGGCGAATGTGATCACGAACGTGACCATGCCGAGTATGCCAGTGATGAACCACTTGTACCCCCTGCTCCAGTTCTGTGGGTTTTCGGGGTCGTCAGGGCCATCCCATTCTATGAGGTCCGGGTCCTTCTCTGGCTCGCCCTGGTTGTCCTGCGTCTTTTGCTTTTCAACATCGACCATCGTTTCACCTCGCCCAGTATAGGAGTGGGGTTGCTCAGACAGGTGTGATCGTGTGCCATTCAATAGACTCGTGGGACGACTGACAGGAGGTTTCGGTTCGGTCGCAATGGTGCTGCTACTTGCAGAACGTAGTCCTCTCCCATGTGGTGATCCCAGGTTTGATCCACTGTCTTCTAGACTAAGCGTTTCGTGTTTCTCCGGCTCGTAGTCGGCTGATTGTCTCGGCGGCGGGACAGACTGTCTCGTGTGGGTATTCATAGAGGATGAGAGTCCATCAGGGTAGTATGTCGTGGTTCCAGTGTCGGTTCTGGAGAATCCTTGATCCACTCGTTCTCCGGCCATGCTTGCTCTTGAAAACACACGTGCAGGAACGATGTGGTCACCCAGAATATCGAGAATGTGACAAGTCAATGCATGCGCTTAGGTCTTCACTGAACAAGTTTCTTATGTAAAGCAAGGGTGCAGGTGCTGTATGGTATGTTATGCAGGTAGTAGGAACCAAACAAGGGTCCAATGCGAGACTGCAGACGGACACGGATACAAACAAAAGAGTCAAGCGGCTGAGCGTCCCGATCTATATAGAGCATGCAACTTCGCCTTATTCGGCATTGTACCATCAATCGTACATAGAATATTGCAGAAAATTTCCTTACGTTCGGTGAAAGATCATCGCAGCGAAGCTGGCGTCATGATTCCTCGCGATCGCGCTTTTGCACGGCCGAGGGACCCGCATCCGAGAAGCTTCCCGCATCTGCTCAAGAGCCTTGCGTAGCTGCGATCAACAACCAATAACAATGTGCAGACGACAAGCCGTTTCAATCTAACAGCCCTACACGGGATCCAGAACAAAGGCAATGGGACTGGCGTCGCCATTGTGGATCCAAGGTGTTGAGCGATGACGACAGTAGTCGGAGGAAACGCTCGCCCTCCGACTGTCCGAACACGAGAGCGAACATCCTTCTGAAGACGCACCAATTGTTTCACGTTGGATAGATAACCCTCAATAATGGATGAACTACCGCTCGGTGGGTCGGGAAATCCCACAACAGGGTTACGTATGTCGATTTGTAAGCCCGTGAAGAGCCGGCTGAACGGTTGAAGATGCGGGGAGATGGCCTTTCTACGTGGCCCTAATTCCTCAACTGCCGTTGGACTCGTACGAGGCTATCGGCTTGAGCCACTGAATACCTCACATTACGTGTTGTGGAGTCTTCCGTCAAACAGAACTGCGGGGAAAGTCTTGGAAGCTAGTTGAAGTGGACCTGGTACTATGGTACCGCTAAGGATCATCACAAAGCGGTCGCAAAACATCGATTACTACAGCATCCGTCACGCAATTACATTCCCGCAACCTGGTTACTGCCCGAATCAGTCACGGCTTCTATCAAAACGTATGTCGCTTACCTCAACCGCTTACCAGGAGCCCTGCGCAGGCTGCAGCAATCCCTCCTACGGCACGGACAGAGAGCATGGTGGGCGATACACCCCCACCCGTTGAACTCGTTGCCACCACCGATCCAACGGCCGTCGGTTTCGTGAACAAAAAGCTCATAGAACTCAAGGTTGTTTCCGCCTCAGTGTCCGAATACGTCGGCAATGCATTGGTAGCTGTCAAAGTCGTCGATGGGAACGTGCTTATCGTGAGACCAAGACTCGTAAGCCTGGCTGGATCCAAGTCGCTGTACGGTGCTGCCTCGATGGAGAAACTTGGGATGAGCAAGTCCTTGCACCATGGAGGGTCACCAGGAATGCACTTCATCGCAGCAATACAGCACCAGCCATTTCCGCAGTCGACTGGCGAGAAACCGCAGCTTTGGTCTATCGTGCGTTTTGCGGCATGGAGGGTCGCCTTTGTGGTAGTAATGATGAGGAAGATAAGAAGCATTATGAACATAGTTCAAAAGTTGAACAGCACTCGAGGCAACGTGAAAATCTTTTGACGATCTGCTTGCGAAACATTCGGTCTCATCAGAATATAGCTAATGCTCACCGGTGCTTGTGAATGTCAGCGACAGCCATTATTTCTTATGGCAGCCACCGGCCAGTCACAAGGTCAATGCAAGAACTCTATCGTTATCAAGGAAACGCAGCTATATGTAACAACCAACGGAATCGTCTTCACCGGTGATAAGTCGGGGAGATCATCCACTTCGATACCAGATGTGGCAGTTGTGGCGCTAAGAGCTGAGTGCGGCCGGGATATTGGTTCGTATGTCGAACGCAGGGCTAGACGAGTTCGAGCGCACCAACATGCCCTCGAACATTGAGGGCATGGGCAGAGCCTCGCATTGCTTCTGAGACTGAGATATATGATGGCTGGGTTCGAAAGTGAAAGGCTATACGCACAGTCATGAACGGATCAACCATCCCGCTCCAGAACGTGTCCCCGCCACATGCTCACACCAACGGGTCTACTCTCCATCATTCACCAGGCACTAATGGAAATGCTGGCTCTTCACAGAACCAGCCTCAACCATCAAACAGACCTTCAGTCCAGCAACTTGTTACCGACTTCACCCGCATCGTAAACTCCTTTCCCAGCCTTATCTGGAGAAGTATCGAGTACTGGTTCAGGCCGATTATTTCCCTCGCTGTATACGGTCTCACTGTATACGCCGCATGGACTGCGCCGAATCAGCACACGCTCCTTGGGCGCGTCTCCCCATCTCTTGGCACCTGGATCCTCGCCATCTTTGCCAAAGCTGGCGACATCTGTTTCGCCTTCGCGATCGAAGACACATTCGACACGCTCGCATGGCGCAAGCTAGGCGCCAGGAACCGGAACCACGATTTTGTATCGCTGGAGTGGTTCATGAGCATGACGTCGAGTACCGGAATAGAAGGGCTGACAAGGCTTTTGTGGAGGCGGTCGAGGTTCAGAAAATGGATGATGCGACACTTTGGGAGGCTTTGGGGAGCTAAACAAGTCGTCCGGCCGAGCGAAGGCGAAGGCGAAGTCGCTTCGTGGGAGAGGAGATGGAGAGACTGGTGGAAAAATGGAAGATACTCCAGGTGGCCGTTCGCACGGCTGCTGTTCGTTGCTGTAATGATTCCCGGGCCGGGTATCATCCTCCTAGGTATGGGAGTGCTGAATCTCACTTTCCTTGAGTTTAGGCTGATTGTAAGTAGCAGACATCGATCAGGCAACCGTATTCTTCGATGTCCATTCCATGAACGTATCCGCTGGACTCGCTACATATGACCCGACTATAGCGAACGTAACGCGCGACGTCGTCGCTCCCCTAATCTCTCGATACATTCATGCCTTGCTTCAAGATCGCTCATTGGCCTGGCCTGTGGATCCAATTGATTCGGCATGTATCGCTGGCAAGAATTGCAATTCGTCTCTGATAGCTGGGCCTTACTCAACCGTGACGCCATGGCCCTTTGCGACCGCGGACGAGAATGTAGACATGGATGGTTTCCGCATCAAGAATGCGCCATTTTACCAAGTAGATACGTGGGATTGGGAGCCTGGTACAGTGACTTTCTCGGAAAGTCGAAACTGCGTAGTGTACGGTGGTCTTAACGCTACGTCTGAGTATTCGACGTTGCTGTGTGTGGCTGAGCAAGACACCGAAGGTGTACTTGCTGCAGGTAAGGGCTATATTCCCAGGTACCATCACAATGGCCACTGACAGCGATTCCTCTACAGGCTGGGTCTCCTGTCAGCTTGGCTATTCTCCGACCAACGGCAGCTGTCTTGAACCTGGAGGTCGAAAGGATTGGAGCAGTTTCTTCCGCTTCTACCGCCGCAACGCTACGCTCACCTTCTCGCGCTCCGACTTACAAATCCAGGACGTGACTGACCTGTCCGATCCACAACCTCAAAACATCACACCAGCCGCGCTCTTCACTGCCTTTGATGTTATACTCTACAGGCCCGATCGAGCGGACCGCACGCAGAAGATTTACGACTTAAGGTCGGCGGAGTATCTCCTGACGCAGACGATTGGCGTGCAGCTCTGGTCCTCGCTGCACAGCACTTCGGCCGGGCTCGGCATTGGCAGGAATTGGCTGAAGAACCTCATTGCCCTGCCAGTGTATGTGTTTCAATCCACATCTGTAGAACTCTTTCCCTATCTTCAGCCTCTGCCAGCAGACAATGGCACGATGCCGCAACCTAACCTACCAAGCGAGAACTACGTCGAGGGCGCGTATTGTGTCATCGACGAGCGTTCTATTCCCGGTCGCGGGACAGTGTACGCATATATTGTTGTCGCGGGGCTCTTGTTGGCGTTTGTCATCGTTGCCAAGGGTAGGGCACTGTTGTGGAACGACGTTGCTACGAGTGATTTCGCCTTATTTGATTACTCTGTTTTGACGAGATTGGTGGACGACAGTGTACCAAGGAACGAGGTCTCGCTGGGTCAGATATTGCGGACTGCTGGTGGGGAATATGGTACGGGCAAGATTATGGGCCAGGTTCCCGATCTGCGTATTGGTTTGAGATGATCAATGAGAACAGTTACTGTCGTTGATTGTAGGAAGTATAGTACACGGAATCCCTTGACGAGCAAAGAACAAGGTAAATAATTACAAGTATGCATTCCTAACGCACCCGGGCCGATATCTACAGAAGCATTACTTCTGTCTTAGTTCTTTGGCGCGTTCGTCAAGTCCCACGTGCCGAAGAAATCCAGCACCCGCGGCGTAAAATCCAGCGAATGATCTCCACAATAGTCCCGGGAGCCGTCCGAGTTATCGCCCGTGGACGAAGGCCAGCAGTGACCCAGATCGTTGATCTTGTAATGCTTGACAACAGCACTCAAGCCTTCGCATGCGAAAGTCGTCGTTTGGTACCCATCATGCTGTGTAGTTTTCCCCTCATCCGCCGCGCACCCATTGCGCTGTCCCCACCAAGTAACCCACTGATCAACATCAGGAACATCGCCCCCGGAATTCGTGGACCCGCCGGGATAGGGAATAGTTGCGTCGTTCCCGCCATGCGCCTCGAGGATAGCGCGCTTCTTGTCGCAGCGATCTTTGCTTGTGTCATCGTACAACGCTGCAGCCGCCATTGCAAAAGCCGCAAACTGATCGCCCACATCAGAACAAGCTAGCGTGTCGACAAACCCTCCACCATTGCTCTTGCCAGATGCATACACGTGATTGTCGTCGATGCAGTACTGTTCGCGCAAGCGCGCAAGCAGGTCCTTCACGAACAAGACATCATCTACGCCCTTGACAGCGTACGGCGCACCCTGCCACGCCGCGTCGACGCCTGCGGGGTAAACAGCTAAGTACTCCTTTCCTGCGTCATACTTGTCGTATTGGGAGTTCTGATACTGGTTCTCTGGGCTTCCGGCGCGGCCATGGAAGTCGAAGATCACTTTACGGGGTTTGTTGGGGTCGTCGTTGTAGCCATCCGGGACGCGCACTGCGTATGTTCGGTCGCGCCCGCCGGAGGTGATTGTGTGGCTGTCAGGATTGGAGTTGAAGCCTGAGTTGTGGGGTGTGCCGCAACCTGAGCTGCCAGTTTCCGAGCGAGTGTTGAGAGGGTTGGCTGAGGCGGCGGCGATGAAGCCGAGGACTATGGCACTTGTAGTCTTCATGGTTGTAAGTGTAGATGTTATTTGGAGGTGTGCTGCTTCCAGATGAGGGGAATGAACGTATACTTGTAGTTTTGCTAGTGCAATGCTCATTACCGCAAGAGTTCGGGTCGGAGTTTACCCTATCTTCCACGACTCCGGCATCCCCACATGTCATGTCAGGTCGGAGTTCATACCACAGGTAGACCCACACATGTTTCAGGTGCTACTTGCCTCCTGACTAGACATGGAAACCTAGAGCACAGTGGGATTTTCCATATGTTTACCTTAATGACCTGCTGCGACGACACAACAAAGATGCGCTGACCGTTACGTTCAGCAAGCTACCTGCACAGTGCTGAATGGAGTGAGCTGACGTATCCCAGTTCGGGTTGCACCTCTATTCGCTAACGTATTTAAGTGTAGCTCCTGTCCAAAATTAACCGATCTGGACTTGGGATCGACGGTGCGGGTCTGGGCCAACACCGAAGCTGCGGTGTACTGCGAAGCATTCCTCGTTTAGACTTAACGATGGATGTGGCCACAGACTGAAGCTGTTGGCGATCACTGCCAGAGGCCGTAGATGACATTTAGGCCGTCAGGGTTGCCGCAGTTATTGATCCGGTGTTTCGCAAATATTGGCGAATGTCACCAGGCCCACGGACAATGGTGCCAGCACAGACTCAAACCCTTGCTTTCCATTCGCAACGCTTGGTAATGCACTGTGGGTCACTGTATGGGTGCCCATCGCGAAGTGTTTATGCAGACCAAGTTACCGTAACTACTTGTATTGTAGAGATTCACTATGAGGTAGGGTAACTCAATAAAGTAGGGGGGACAAAAAGGTGCGTTGTGCTTTGCCAATGCACGAACAAAGGGGGACCAAAAAAGCGGCTAAGGCTTGCCCAGCGTCTGTGCGCAGGCTAACCAAAAAGGGCGATAACTACTTGTGTGCCTTCGTGGTTCGTGTTAACAATCAGAAATTCATTATTTATGTACAAGAACCACGCCGCCGGGATTCAGACCTAACAAGAGAGCTAGCTAGCCTTTCAATGTGGATTGAGATTGCACAAAAGGCTAGTCCGGGCTCGTACTAGTGATCAAAGGGTGTTTATTGTGCTTAAATATCCACGGAAGTCAACACTCGTTTCTAAGTCATGTCAGACCCCAAACATCGAAAAATCCGCATTGGATCGGGAAGGGCGTTTGTTGCAAAGGAAGTTCGTGCATGGCTCCAAATAGAGCTCCGCTACGTAATGACCTAATCAATGTAGCCAGTCGGAATGTCGATGTACTGTTCATCAGTACCATACCAGCCCGCAAATTCAAGCCACCTAGATAGACTACCTCATTGAACCTCGACATACATGTTCTCCCAACTCCGAAACCAGTTCAAAAACAAGCGAGTACCCTGTGGAACGTATGAACAACGTGAAGTAGCGGTGAAAAGTCCGTGTCGTTCGAACCTTCGTGCTGCATCTTTCTTGTCTCCCGGAACTTCTACTAATATGAGTCCTTTGGCCATGCATAATGGCCCGTGGGACTCATTCCAATTCCCTGGATGCAACCAGGCAAGGATGAACAGCACGGGCGAGGCAAGTAGCGTTTTGTCGCGGTGTTTGATCGAGTTGTCGGGATAGATGTTCATTGAGCCATATTCACGTACTGGAAACGTGTCTTCGATTACAGTGTACGGCTTCGTCATATATTTCAGGTAACTAGGGAAAATTTGCATCGGTTTGTTGTACTTCATATGAATGCTTCGAGCCAGAGTCTTGGTTCCTAGCACTGCTTCATAAACAGCACCCAAAGGCACATCTTTGTTGGCGAGCGCCCTGTGCACTAGTGCCACTTTCCATATATACTGTCATGGTGATTTTACTCCCAGTTGTTCCTCTTCAGTGCCAGGAATGACTGAACTGGCCAAATCAGCGCAAATAACCGTTTCGCTGATCCCTGTCCATACCCACGATGGGCCAAGCCAGCCTGAATCTGAGTGCGTTGCATTGTGTCCTCGGTCGAAATCTTCGCTATTAGCGCGCCCCAGTAAATCATGCGAGACTCCTCCTATCCAATGGCCCGCAACGAAAACTTCATGGCTATGATACTGTTGGAGCTTAGTTGCAATTCCAGATACTGCCAGAGCCCTGTCTTTTGGGAACGTGAGCTGTCGTGAGCTGTACGTGTTGACAATCGTTCTCCAGAACTGCTCTTCAGTGGATCCAAGGCCATGTGAGAGCAATGGCGGATATAACATTCCAGCAGGGTGCCCGTCATGCGCGAATTTTTTTTAACCAACCATCAGTATACGTATAGCCGCTAGAATGCATGGAATTAGACTCAACGCATATAAATCGAAGCTGATGCCTGCTGTGTTGGAGTATGCAGGATAAGAGTGCAAATTCTTAGAGTGCCCTACTAGGGCTATCAGCGATAGGCGCGGCACGACGAAGAAAGACCCCGAAAACCAGAGCATAGACCCAAAACATCATGCATCTCCTATGCGCCCCGAATGAAATTTAAATTTAATCGTGGACAGGACAAAAGCCCAAGACTCAAGTTGCTACAGCTACACCAGATAGATTTCCCAAAATGCTCGAGGCTCAGCCTAGAAGCATCTCGTAACGAAACTTAGAACCATTCTATGAGATGATGATGACTGACCATGCACGTTTGTTGGGAGGCAATTTCTCCTCGCGGACTGCGCTCGCTCGCCAAGTTCACGATCCCAATTTGTCGAAGATCTCAGCCATGACACTACACGTGCATCCGTATGGGTGTCTTTGAACCAAAGGTTCGAAATGGCAGAAAACCTTCATCTGCATATGCCGCAGTCGACGCTGCAATTGTGACCACTGCTCCGCTATATATGTCAGGCATCCGAGCGATCTCTGAACTCACTTCTTCCTCATCATCTTGTACAATGCAAAGAGGGTACACCCACTGGTACGAGCATCCCAGGTTCGACGAGACTTTAATAGCATCTTGGACCGTTGTTGAATGCGTGGGGTGCGTTGATCATTGGAAATGACGCAAAGTGCACAAGACAGTCGCTCGATTGAAGACTGGACTTTGTTGTTCTGTGTTGCTGTGAACCGCCCCAACAGTAACTGAGAGCTACATACAGTAACTCCCCGTCAAAATTCGTCATTGATACATCAATCAGACAGAGCTTGTATGATCTTCGGGTAGGTTCGATATGGAGGAGGCGCCGGGGTGGACAGTTCCTCGCCATAGAAATGCCATGCGAATGCGTTGCGAGTCATTCCTGAACCCATGATCGAGCTAGCTGGTAGGTCTCCGAGGAAGTCGAGTCCATATTCATCGGGTGCGTGCCAGGGAACTGATTATAAACAGTTAGTGCTACTCTAAGATCGCTCGTCTGCATCTGCACTTCTTTCCCGGGAAGTAGCTCAACTACCTCCAAAATGCCGTACGCAGAAAACATAGGGCGCTCCAGCTGAATGTGCAGCTGCCATCCACTACCGTGTGCATTTCGCAATCAGTGTTCAAGGAGATAATCAGAGTGCGAGCTCTCCAGTTGTTCTTTACCCCTCGCTATCTCTTTGTCGGACTCTCTATTGTAGAATTCAATCAACAATGGATAGCCCTCAACGATAGCCTGTACGATATACTCCTGTGTCAACATCAAAGATCGTCTCTGCACGGCAACCTCCGACCATCCGCAAGAGGGTCTTGCAATATTACCTTCTGACAGTAACCACAAGAATGTGTTTCCATAGCGCAGACAGTCGTGTCAAAACGATGGAAGAATCGATGTGGGCACCTGGTTTTCGACACGGCTAAACATTGGTTGTACAGCATGCTTGGCATGCAGCCGCCTACATGCAGTACAGTCCGCAGCCTTAAGCTGATATTTGAACCCAAGGCAAGCGATGGTCAGTACTGAAACACTGGTCGTCTCTGACCCCGGACACGAGAACTGGAATCGATGGCCATCCGTCTCCCTAACCTTCATCCAGCCCGTAATAACTTACACCCAACGCGATATTTACCTATTAAATAACTACTACCGTCCAATTCCTACCCTGCTCGCGAGCGCGTCTCCTTACTAGTACTAGAGCGTTTTCCCGGCCTGCAGAAGCTTGCGAAGACTTAACAATTGATTATAGTACTGTGATATATCGTCCTCTATAAGATCCCAACCCCTCCCTTATCCACGATTGAGCGACGCAATGGAAATGCTATTTTGGCGCTAGGCAGAAGTTTTTCCCCCTCTCAGAGTAAGTTCTCCCGACAGAGTGAAACCCATTCCACGCTTCGCCATGTGCAGCCGATGAATATACTATAAGAGCGGCTTGCAAAAGGGCGCCAAGTGTCACGTTTAACTAAACGCGGCTCAATATTGCGGAAAGAATCCATTTTGGAAATAATGAATCGAATCGAATAGGAGATTGAATTAAACATGAACCTGTTACAGTTCTCCTGTTAACACTCGAACAGTAGTAGTAACCTTCCCACAATACCTAGCATCTCTAAAATCGGAAGAAAAAAGACGCCGATCCTACAGAAGAGTGGGGGTCAACTTGCAGGCGAAAAAATATAGGATTGGACTCGCTTTTTTGGTCTTTCTGTGCTTGGGGGAAGCACCTCGCCCGGAATTTGCTCTAGTCACTGTCAGCACACTTACACCTCCTTGCAATATATATGTGCGGATGGGGTGTAATCATGCATAGAGTAGATCCTAGAGCGATATCGCTTTATGCAACGGTGGATACTATTTCATATTTCCCGCCTGCTGATGCGTGTAATAGTTACAGGTCGTGGTAGGCGGGAGACGTGCTCAGCACCAACATTTAGGATCAGGCAGGTAAGTGTAGTGTGCGAGCGAAACATTTGCACAAGTATGGCAGACGGCTTGGAGAGGAGAAGCCATAGCACACGCCCACGCAGCACGTATAAAACCCTAAATATGGCGCAAACAAGGGGTATACTATACACCTGTCCAGCATCTATGTTAAAACCGCTCTATCACGCCGGGCAATGCATGCATCCAACCCCTATGCATACCCCCTCTCTTCCTCCTCACACCAGCATCCGTATCATTTCTACAGCCACCCACCTGCACATTTCCTTGCATAAGCGGGGCGTGCATTAAGCCTTCTTGTTCAGATAATTCACCAGATCCACCACCTCGGCATGGCTCATGGCCGAGCTCATAGCAGCGTACCCTTCGTACAGGATCCACACAGGGAACACGACCCACAGGCCGTTGAACGTGAAGAGATAGAGCCAGCTGTAAGGCACGTGTCAGTGTTTTCTCACAAACAGTATGCATGACAGGAACCGGGGTGGCTGGCCAGCATAGATAAGGAGGTGCGTGTGGAAATGCCAGCGAGCAGTGACCCGATGTCGGGAAGAAAGAGATGCGCTTCGGGGGGCCAACGGGGACCTGCATCGCGGGCCGTGGGGCGGCAACGCAGGGTCTACCGGCCGTGGACGCATGTAACAGGGCGGCTAGATGGTAGGATGGAGTTGTTGTGGAACGCTGCGGTTTGGGTTGCCGAGAGAGCGCCGAGCGACAACACAACAACAGCACACCGAGTGCCTTCTCTCTCCCCTCGCAAACATTGAGGTGATAAAGAAGAAGGAGTGTACTTACAGATACATCCAATTACCCGTATCGAGATTCGGACTCCCTGTAAACCATTCCGGCGCGAAAGTCATCCAGCCTAAGGCGGTGAACCACGTGTCAGCGCAACGTCCACCTCAACACGCCTCCTAACCGAAATGAGACGAACACGTCGGACGAGACCCACATGCCGCCTCACACTTCGAGATGAGTCGGCAAAACAGAGAAGGCGTGTTGGTAAATAGAGAGAGGGTCGCGTTACTCACCTCCGTACAACTCTGCGGTCGCGAGCATGATCATCCAGAACCAGCGCTTGAGCGCACCTTTGCGTTCATCGCGGCGGAGGTGCCAGCATATCCATACTGAAGGATGTGTTAGCATGCACTCTGGTGTTTACCGGGGCATGTCGTCCTCGTTCTTTTCACACCCGGCCTAAACGGAGAGGGTCACTTACAAGCCAACGGAGCGCCCACAAATACAGTCAACACCTCGAGACTCACGACACCCAGATCAGTCCCACCCCACCGCCGGTCCGCCTTTGCGTACTCCTGCCACAACTTCGAAAAAAGGCCCTCGCCATAGCTCGCACCGTATATCCTATCTTCCCGTCCAAGCCAGTACACGTCCGGCGGCGTCAGCAACTTGATCCGGGGGTGCTTCCTGGCCGCAACATTGAAGGTCGTGGGCAGACTGTAGCTCACGAAGAAGCAGTTCCACAGGAAGGAGCCTTCGAAGAAGAGGTGGATAAGCGCGTCGAACAGGTGCCAGACGAAGAGCACGCGGGTCTTCTTGGTGGATGTGGACGGGAGGAAGCGCACCGAGCCGGCGTAGGCGGCGCCGAGGAGCGACAGGAAGAAGAGCAGGGAGACGACGGTCGTGGCGTCTATCTGGAGCGAGGAGGAGTGTACTGGCGGCGGAGGCGGCGGAGGAGGTGGAGGAGCAGCTTTGGAGCCCCAGAAGCCTAAGCCCATGCTGCGTGTGCTGCGTTACAGCCGACGTAGGCCGCGGATTATCGTGCCGTCGCGAGTCGGTGTAGTCCCGTCCGAGCGTCAGTCACACGGAAGCACACGAGCCAGTTTGGAGGACAATATTCCACGATCTGGAAACGGCACGTCGAAGGAAGAGGTGTAAGCCCAATTGTCGTGTGGGGTTACAAAAGCTCCGTTACTCGTTAGGGTAAGGCGGCCAGCTGGACCCTGCCTTGGCGTGACCGGACCATGGTCATGCGGACGCGAAAGTTCACGATCCAGGCCTATTGGCTTCAAAACTGAGAAATTGCGGCTCCGTAGCCGCCGCGGACTTCGGGCTCTGCTACCCCACGTCTTCTCTAAAGTCGACTCGAACCGCTTCTCCTCCTTTCCTACGCTCCCTGACACCTCTCCCACTCAACTTCACGAGTATATTCACGAAGACAAGTTTGGTCATGCACTTCATTGCATTTGACATAGGTACTGATGTCCAAGTCACCTCAGCCTCAACTCCTAACGCCCAGCTAAGACATGCCGGACCTGACACGAACCCCACGCAACAATACGACACCGACGGGAACAATCTGACCCACGAACGGATACACGCTGGTTGCGGTTGCAATGCCTCGCATTCTCCACCTCCTCGGCCGTTGCTTGTATACGAAAACGACCGCAGCGTAAGAATAACTGCACGACCTAAAAATGCAGACAAAAGACTTTTGCTTCCAATCAGGACTTCCCGAAAGAGAGGCATCCGAACACAATACGCCTGAACCGGAGAGTGGAGTCGCTCAGCTGAAAAAAAGCAGGACAACCAACCCATGGTCGGAGAGATCGAGCGTTGCTATGTCGAGCAACCCCTACCGAGCCCGCCGAAACGCCATTTGCAGAAAAGACATGCAGGAAGAGAAAACCACCCAGAAAATGCTGGAAAGCAGCCATCTGGACATATGCTGAGAGGTGGCCCAACACTGGGTCGGCACCGGCGAGACGCAATCAAAGAAGAACAAAAAAGTCGGAAAGCAGAGCAGAATTATAAGGCTGGTCGACTTCGTTTCGTATCGAGTTGAAAGAGACTCGTGAGCGTCGGTAACTGTTGTTCACGGACGTCCGCTCCACTCGTCTGCAATCAAGTCGACTCGTAAGCATCGTCTTCGTGGCCAAGAAAATTCGTCAAGACTGGTATCGCCGCCAAGCCATCGGAGACGAAGCCGCAAGCTGCGATTAGACGCAAGCTTGAGGAGTATGATTTTGCTCGGAGAAAATGCCACGGTGCATGGAATACCCATACTGCAACGTGGAAGCCATGTGGTCTTCAGGAGCGGAGCCCGTCACCGGACCCGGCGATGTGGACCTGGATAAAAAAGGACTGCGAGATGCAGACCGGAATCCGCTGTCGTTGGCTCCATCAACCAGGACTGGCAAGGAAGGAGACGGTGGGCTGTTTGTTGCAGACGAGGTGTTGCTACCCGAGGCTGACTGAGCGTTGAGGATGTACTCGGTTGCTCCATCAGTGTGAGAGTTCTTCGCCGCAGGAGTGCCCCCGTTGGGAGAGCCTTTCGAAGGGGTGCCAAACTGAGAAGACGATTAGCACTAGTCTTCGGCCAGTCCGGAGGGGCGGGAACGTACGAAACAAAACTTCTGGATCAACTCGTTGTATTCTGCTGACTGAAGGTCCGGCTTCTCAGACGACAGACCGCCAGGCCGAGTACCAGGAACAGGTGCGGCGGATACCTTTGAAGCAGTGTCCTTGGCGAAGTAATCCTTGGAGGGTTTGTTAGTATCGTTGGGGGTGAGGCCGCTGCGATCTCCAAGAGCAGTCTGGGCATTCGACAGTGCAGCTGACAGTGATGCACTAAAGTCATAGCGGGTGGAGAAAGCCTGGCCGGCAGGCTGACGATCGGCCGTCTGGTTCACGAAGAGGTTGCTTCGCTTTCTAGGCTTCAAGCGAATCGTTCCACTGGAAGACGCCCGGAGCTGAGGCCGGCTTGGCCCGAACGCAAACTTGGAGCCAAACTCTTGACCGAAGTCATCGTCGAAGGAGCCAGCAGGCATAGAGCGGGGACGGGGCCCTGTAGGCGAATGACGACTGCGAGGAATGGCGTGGTGAACAGGACCTGAGCTGCGCTTGTTGGGCAACGGCTGGGCTTTCTTTGTGAAGTCGACTTGGTAGTTCATCGAGTTGTTGTTGTCCCAGAACTCCTGACCATTCGCTTGATATCGAACACAAAGCAGCAATGTCTTTGATTCGAGATTAGCTTGATCGGCCAATTTGATGTTGAAATTGAATCGATCGTAGCCATCGTCCTTCTGTTTCTTGCGCACATCGTGGTTGTATTCAGCAACGACCTCAGACGTTGTCTTCCAGTAGTCGAGGGTGAAGCGAGCAACAACGACTTTTTGGAAAGCGATGTTAGCACATGCCACAGTGCCGACCAACGTCTTGTTGTCAGACGCAAGGAAGATCCTCTCGACACGCACAGGCATCGTTTGCCGTTCGTACGTATCGGCAGATGGGAGGTTGGCAAGCTTGATTTCCCACTCGGGTTCTTTCACTTTGTGATCCTCAAAGAAAGGATACTCGCCCTCGCTTTCGTACGTCTCGACGGGCGAAGAGCCGGCACTCACAGCAATTGGACGGTCCACTTGAAGGAAGTGGCGCACCTGCTCAATTTCCTCGTTGAAGTGCACCGCTTTGGAGTATGTGGGAGTGCCTGGCATGCTGGAGGGTCGTCGACGAGAAGCAGGGCGAAGAGCAGGCTTCACCAATTCACCAGACTTCTTGCGAAGTAGCGGCGGCTTTATCCGCAATTCGTCGTCTTCTGCGTCACTGCCCTCGGAAGAGCTGATGACGACGCTTGTGTCGGTGTCCAGGGATACATGCTTGGAGAGCATGATCTCGCTAGATGAGCGCGAGTGGGAGATCTTACGAGCATCGGCAGAGAGCGGTCGAGCCGCGGTGTTGGACGCGGCCGAGTTGACCTGTGCATCCACCACGCCGCCACGGTTTGGCGAACTCTGTCGTTTTACGGGGATGTGCTGTAATGCCTCTTGGAGCTCCCTAAGACTGCCAATATCCCGTCCCCGGTCCTCATCGTCATCCGAAGAGTCAGGTGGTGTGGTTATGGCACCTGACGGAATCAGAGAATTGTTCACAGGAGGAGGGGACGGGCGGAGGCTACCGTGTGCAGAGGGGCCATGGGCGCGGGAAACATCCGGCGAGGGTGTTATGCTGTTTGCCTGGGTATTGGCAGCGGCAGCAGCGTTGTTTGCGTTGGAAGATGCCGACGACCGGCGGTGCTTGACCAGGTAAGAGGTCGAATGCGAGCGGGGCAGCGCAGGCTTGTGCACACCGGCGGATGGGAGCGGGAACTGGTCGGCGTAGGAATGGTTGCGGCTGAGGATAGGGCTGCTTGGGTTGGAGGTTGCAGGCGACCGCGTGTGGGAAGGCGGCGTGTAAGGCATCCGGTCGACTTGGGGGGGCCGAGGGGTGATGGAGAGGGAGGTTTGAGAATTACGAAAGGCAAGCAAGCATTACAAAGAGAGGTATTAAACGGGATTCTGGAAGCACGGTCAGCGTCGCGTTTGCGGTTGAGTGGGCGGGCGGGCGATGGCGGAACGGGGCTGACAAAGGATATGTTCAAAGCGGCGGGGCAATGGCAAAAAGCAGCCCGTGCGCGCCAGGTGAAGTTGGAATCCAAGCGAGGCTACTCACAGAAGATAGGTGAAGAAACGGCTCGGAGGGGGAACTCGCGGGCGGGCGTAGGAGAGAAACGGGCAGCTAGTCAAAGCTGCGAGGGCGAGGTCGTCGATTGCTCGGGTCGTGGACGACGGGATGGAGTTGAAAAGCGTGCAGTGTCTCTGGGAGGGCTGCAATGGCGATGGCGGGAGCTTCCGTTTGGTGTTGGGGGACTAGACAGGCAGGTGCACACTGGGGGAAGGTGCGCTCGGGGCCGTGGGTGCGGGTGTGGGTGTGGAGGTGGGTGTGGAGGTGGAGGTGGAGGTGGAGGTGGAGAGGTGGTCGAAGTCGGAGTGGATGTCCAAGTCGAAGCCAGATGCAGCGCAGCAGGGCCGAGGGGGTTAGATGAAGACTGGCAATGGCCTGGAGATGTGGAGAGGAAGGAGGAGTGTTGGGAGGTAGCGCAGAGGGCGACTATTGGGGACGGCACACACGGTATGCTTTTGGCATCGCGCAGCCGGGATCAATGGCGAGAGATTCGAGGTCTGGCCTGGCTGGCGCACTGGCCGAGTGCCGCAGCGCAAGCGAGCTAGTGGGCTTGTTCTTGTTCAACAGACCGGGGGCGTCAACCAAGGATCAGGCGGCCAGGATGATGGGCGTGCAGGCTGCAGCAGCGCCAACAGCCAAGCGCAAGCGCATGCGGCACCGACCGGCTCTGCACGCTGCACGCTGCACGCTGGTCTCTGGCTGGGAAGCGGGCGGACGACGACGCGCTGCACTGCGGAGCCCGGCCTGCACCGGGGCGACTCTCTACCTGCGGCGAGGTATCGCGACCTACCTGTCCTGTCATGCTCGGCGGCCCTGTTGCTGCTGCCCTTTGTCAGGCCACCTCCACCGCCGTGCGAAACAGTGGGACACAGGCCCGCCATCAGCGATGCCTCGCACTCCGCCGGGGACGCAGACTCCAGCTTCCGTGGACTGCCTCAGCCACCCACAGCACGCGGTTTGCCTCCCTCCATCACAGTCTGCCCACTGTCCACCGTCGACGGGGCAATGCTGCGCAGGGCGATGAGAACATGGGGCATGCACTGCAGACGCTGCTCCGACGCCGCCCGCTCGCTGACGACGCCGCCTTCACGACGATGACACGGCGTCGCAACGTCTTTTGCGCTGCCTTGGTCAGTCGCCGTCGACGTGGGCGAGCGAGCGTGGGCAAGCGTGGGTACTCCCACTCACTCACTCACTGAGACTCCACAACCCACTCTCCACTCCACGCTGGAGCCGCTCTGGAGGCCATCACGCATTGGCCGCCGCGCTGCTGGTGACGTCTGCCCTCCGTGCTCTCGCTACCACACATGATGTCATCTTTGCAACATGCGACCCAGCCAGAACCGCACGTCCAGTCTGCCACGATATCGTGTGAATCAAATACACGGCTGCCTGCCCGCGTATCACCGCGCCGGAAGATTTGCAATGCATCGCGGTACCTGAGGGCGCCAGCGTTAACCCCTTTGCTGTGGCCGCCGCTCTCTGAAAATTTCCCTTCCTCCTTTCCACCATGCGCGCCGATCGCTGCCCTTCCGAAAGAGCGGTCGGCTTCTCCTCCAATCACTCCTTTTTCGCCTCGCACTCAGACCTGATCCCTGTGCACTGTGCGTGGCCCATGCGCCATGTCAACAACAACTCCACCCTCCCATCTTTGCTTCGGCCTTCTTCACCCTTGCCCCCGCTCTAGCAACCCTCGTCTTCACCCTCGCATCAGTAATCCTTCCTCTTTCTGCTGCCACTTTGGACGTCGTTGCAGCGTAGATATAGATGGCACGTATGGCCAGTGCTCATCTCCGCGACGCGGGCTCCGCTTGGCAACATGAAACCTTCATCGCCCGTGCTGCAATAAGGCTTACGATACCGTGAGCATCCCAGTCTCGCTGTCGTATCACATCTCTGCCCGCCATTGCAGACACGTCCCAAGTCAAGGTCGACTGGAAGACACGTCGAGCCTCATACGAGGGCTGTCTTCCCCGCATGCCGACATCTCATGCAGCTAGCAGTTCTCGGACCCATCTTGAGACCACCGAGCTGACCGACCTTGCGGCCGACTGTGTTTTCCGTTCTTGAGCCTTCGCTTCCTCGTGGCTGCTCCGAATCTATGCCGCATTCCTGCCGGCATTCTGCCTTCACCACACTCACAATCAAGGAACCCGAGATTCCTATACGAGCTTACATTTACAAGGGGTCGCAAATACTGTGGATTTCATCGCACCACCACTGCGGCAGACGTCGATCAGACAATCGGTCCGCCCGCATCGGAGCAATCGAAACACGCGGCAGCATATACTTCCCAGCTACAAGGCACTAGCAGAAAATCCAGGCTACGATACCATGGAGAGTCATATGCATGTGTGAGCGAGTCACCACGATTCCGCTGGCCAGCTATCAAACTGGCATGTTGTTTTACTTGTCCCGCGCAGTCCCACTTCGCGCCTGCGATTAGAGAAATTAGAAACGGCAGAACCTTGCTGTCGACCATTGGCACGCGGCGGTCAGAGCTGCGCACCCACCGCCTGCTCGTTCCAGGCAAGCGTTCGCGTTGATACCATCGATCAGCTCCAGAACGTCGATCGCAAGCACGGTCTCTGCCAGACACTAAGCCACTTTGCGCCTCATCCCGAACTGCCTTGCATTGTTGCAAAAACGATGGCTCTCAGGAGTCCTACAGGCAGAGCCGCACAGCCGCATCTGTTTCACAGCTACTCTCGTAAAGAAAAAAAAAAAATACTCAAATCCATATCTAGGTTTTCCTTGGTCTTAAGATTGCGTCCGCCCAATAACTCGGCAGAAGCGAAGCCATATCACGATCGCGACCGGAGTGGGATCTGGTACCCAGCCAGGCCGGTCATCGCCTTGTTGGTCGTCTAGTCACGAGCAACCAAACCTGCTCACTCGGCGTAATTCGAAACGTTTATTCGTGACGTTGTAAATACAACGCAAGAGAAGGATTGGGACCACCTTGGTCAGAAAACAGTATTTGGTATCAGAAACCTGCTGGCAACATCTGCCATACCACGTCCATTTCTGTCACGCAATCACAGCAGCTGGAAACCTGTTCGCGACCGTCCCACGCAAAAAACCTCAGGCAGTGTGACATTCGACGAGAACACGTTCGGCTGTCGGTCGAATCACGTCTCGCGGACAAAATCCCTGCTCAGCTGGGGTTAGCTTGAGCACGTGCCATCGCCACGCTGAGACCAACGTTCACCGCAGGTTGTGGGGAAGCACATTGCCAAGAATAGCACTCGCTTCGTAACAACACCAGACGACTTGCCTGTGGTTGTGTCGTGTATCCTGCAGCCTGCTTGATCATCCAGAAAGCATTCTTTCCAGCGGGGCTGGCATTCGAAACCTTGACCATCTTGAATACGGATGGCTCACCACAGCTTGGCTCAGACTAGAGCCGCGCGAGACCATCTGCAACACGCATTGCATACCTCCATATTGCTACCCCACAGCTATGGTGAATCGGTATGCATTTTAGGCGTCCTCGCAGCCTGGGGAATCTTATCACAGCTCCCAATACAGCTGTTACTATCTCGCTTTGAAAATCGACGATGCGCAATCGACCCCATCCTTCGATAGGAAAAGCATTCAACCCATTTACCTGTTTCCAATGCGAAACATCCGGTACCCCTGCTTATTGGGGTACCAGTCAATCTATACGACCGAGGTAACTCGTATGTATGGGCTTTTTCATTGTCCACACCGCCCATCCATCGTAAGATCGAACGTGACTTCTTGAAGCGAGACTCTTAGCGCTAGCCGCGGAACTTTACACAGCCGTTGCCCCGTTCCGCCCGACCCTGCCAGTCTACAACACATTCCCCGTCCAAAGCGGTGATAGACCAACACGAGCAGCGCCTGGTTCCGTCTTTTATCCGAACATATAGGTCGCGACTCCAGACTACCTGATCCAAAATCCATTGTTGGTGTTTTGCGCAGCTGACCGTAGGTGTCGGACCAGAACCAGATCGCCGTCCTTTCTCGGCTCCATCGGATCTTTGTGATTTCCCTGGTCCATGATGCCATCCAGCTGGTATTGCACACGAGGAATCGTGGCTGATGGTGCCGCAGGAAGCGCTGGCACATGTTGGTGCTGCAGCCCTACCACGGATTGGTGAAATCAGGGTCTCGCTCGAGACGTTCACATGTCACTTTAGCGCGCAGGACCCTCATCGAACTTCTCCGTGGACAACTTTCACATCAGGTCTGCGATAAGATGTCGAGAAACGGCGAGTCGATGATGAAATCTAGACAACCACGGTTCGGCACTGTCACGATCATTGGTTCTGTGGTTATCGTGGCCCATTTTCTTGCGCATGATATACTCGGTCCCAGCCTAGAGGCGCTGCGAATATTCGTACAGTTTCTCAGTCCATAAAAGCTCGGCCGAGCAACACAACTCGATCGACGATGGTTCCGCGAACATGACAACTTCCCGTGGTCTATTTACTTCCTTCGAGCGACACATCTGCAGAGCCAACCACACAATGGCACACATCTACAGACCTTGGACACCCGACTTGTACGTGTCCGGAGTAGGTGACAGATGTGGCCATCGGTCGCTCAAGCTCTAGATTTTATCGACACACCCGAGTTGCCAATCTCAATTCAAGGGAGCCATTGATGAGTCGCAACACTGCCAGCAACGCACCTTTGCGGGTTTGGCTCTTCCATGCTGGTCGGATGGAACAATGCCTGGTCTGAACTTTGCCCTGCATACGTACTCCCGCGAACCTGGGTTCAAACTTGCACAGAAGGTGGCAATCACCCTTGCACATATTCTCAACCTCATGCTCACCATTGTTCTGGCATCAGTCACGATGCTGCGATTACGACGGCAAAGCTTTCCCGACTCCATCAGCATTGGTCAACAGTCTGCATTAAGTCCTGCTGTGAAACCATTGCGTTCTTACGCCCACGAACACCGGCGATAACACTGCTTGACAACACAACCCTCGATCCGGGGAACAAGTGTGGCAATGCTACGTTGAACATTTGCAAACATTTTTCTGTCAAGCGCACCCCGTCAGGCTTTTACTATAGGTTAAGCCACAGGTACACAGGCGTGTTTTCTCGTATGCTTGTACAGCATATAGTACAAGAGCTGGTTTGTCATGGCGCGAGCTTGTCACCCACTTGACACGCACAACGCCATGGCAGCCCGGTATCGCAAACCAAACCTTGATTGCCTCAGGAACGGTCAGGATGAGGGGCAATAAATGAATACGCAAGCACGCAACCTCGGGATACCGTCTTGAGGCTTCTTATCAGAGGGCAAAATCTCCCGCAACGGGGCGCCTCAAACCGTATGCATCTGCCCAATATCTGCACCTGGATGTGGCTACTAAGGCGCATATACAGGCTGCGTATAAGCGCCGTGTAACAGCACGGCAATCTACGAAACCATAGTTCCCTTCCACTGAGTTCGCAGTTTTCTCGTCTATAACGTGGGCGCCCAAGCGACTCGCCCACCCATGCACGCACCCTGCATGTTCATGCAATCTTCCTCAACAGATTCCCCACCTGGCACACCCTCCCTCCTCCACGAAGGATGTCGCTTCGGAAATTGGCTAGTAGTAGCATACACGTGCGATGGCGTTCGCTTCGAAGCCACAGTCGGTGTCCGCATGTGGTTGCGGCACCTGATGTCGAGTTTTGTTGGTCACCAACAGAGAGTCGCCTCTGAAGGATGAGTAACCCCATGTAGAGTCATCACGGGTCAGAGCTACGATACTTTGCGGTTCCCCGTCGATGGTGCAGTTGGAGAATGTCATCATGGGCTCGGTGTCCGACCTTCGTCCACCACTTGGACCTCTTTTACACGCCATGTGCGAAGGGCGCGCGGAAGCGATCGCGGACCTTTATCGTCGACGGTAATTGCACCTTCGGTATCTCGCAACACGGACGCCAGCTGAGCAGTCGCGATACCGGCGCAGCGTCTACCGCGGAAAGAGGATGCCGGCCATTTTACACCATTCACAGGCAGAACATGGGTGCCGAAAGGCGTCAACGGCTGCCGCCCAGCGTTGCAGGTGTCAGGACTGACTCTTGTTGATAGGTAATACACGGTGGTGGCAAAGCCCCAACAGAATGCGCAGCGCGGGATAGATGCCACGCTTATAGCCTCGCCTATTCCCAATTCACACGGAGACAGAGCAGAGTTTTCAGTGCAGCCTCAAGGTCGCATCCCGCCGCTCGCCTGCTCCCGCGCGGCGGACCTGGGCTCTTTCTACGGAGCGTTACCAGGTACCCGCGCTGTGGTGGTGCAACAGTGCAACAGTGCAACACACCAAAACTCGGCCCCGAGGCCAAATTCTCGGCCGGACCCTGATTTTTCGCTTGCGTAGGCGTGGGGCGAACCATGGCGCTTAGCCTCGGCGTTAACGCACCTAGCGACGTCGCCTATCTGCATGTTCCACCACACTGCACTGCTTGGGGACGCGCCCCGGACGAGGCGTTGCAGAGGAGACGCGTTGGACGTGACGAACGGCGGCGATGCCCAGCGCTGGCGGCGGAGCGAAGTAACGATGCTGTTCAACGCATACTCGCTAGCGCCTGTCCTGTTGAATCTGACTTGCGTAGACGACGCAATATCTCGTGAAGATATAGGGACAGGCTCCTGCATGCGCGTCAATCTCCATGTGGCCCAGCAGAATCCTTCGTCGCCGTATCCAGATGCCGCGTACCCGTGCAAGAATGGTGCCTTGAGAACTGCTCTTGAGGGTGGTGCAAGTCCATCTTCAATTCGTCAAGCATCCTGGCTGGCGTTCAGCGTTTTCTGTGGGTCGTCTGAGCAGCCTGCAGTCCTTCTGCGGGCCGTCTTTGGCTTCTCCCTGCCACCTGGGGCCCCAAGAACAGACTGTGGGCGAGACGCTTTGAGGAGTCGTCGCAGCTCGCCTCTCCATACTCTAGTTGAAGTGGGGTACTGTGGAGACTGGTTT
Organism: Karstenula rhodostoma CBS 690.94; assembly: GCA_010093485.1. Taxonomy (NCBI): domain Eukaryota; kingdom Fungi; phylum Ascomycota; class Dothideomycetes; order Pleosporales; family Didymosphaeriaceae; genus Karstenula; species Karstenula rhodostoma. The sequence goes on along the minus strand of MU001495.1, from coordinate 315,897 downwards.
CGTTAGGACGTCACGGCAATTCGACGCTGAATCACACGATATCAACCTCTCATATCATGGTCCTATTCTTACGTACGCGTATGCAATCGTGCGGCGAACATTAAAAAAATATGTTACAAGAACGGAGACGAGCGGAGCCGTCGGGCGGAGCTATGGCGGAATCGACTTCAGCACCATCGTGCTTGTACTCCGCTCCTACTCCTGCTTCAGCTCCTGCTCTTGCGCAATCAGCTGTTGCATGCATGTTCGCAACTCTCTTAGCCGCATGCCCAGCACCCCGCGATGCATAAACCCTAATCGAGTATCAAGCATCCCGTCGGTGAGAGACAAACGCCACGGCTTTGGCACTGACGATCAGGGTCTTCGATGAGCCTCGTCTGCTCTAGCCTGCTAGCCTCACGGCGATCCTAGCATTCGACACTGCCCTCGCGACTCAGGACGACCTACCCTGCAGAATCAGCCGCTTCAGTACCAGCATTGTGTACGAGCATCGAGATCTTAAACCATGGGGGCGGGAAACACCTCTCCGCTTCTTGGCCCTGGGACAAGCGGGTCTGTACCAGCTCACCAGCTTCGTCACAAAGCCTCCTATCTGAATACCATCCCTCCCCAGAGCCCGCGGAGCTCACACGAGCACGCGTCCTGCAGATATGGAGCGCTTGTTCTGTGGAGCGCTCGCTACACACCTCCTATCATGCACATCAGTCTGGAGCGCATACATATGTAGCCCTCACCCTAAAACCCACCTCTCCTTTCAACAAAACATCTCCTTTGGCGATCCCTGCCCTAGTCTCCACTGGACCGGCGTGGCTGGCGGAGCGGCAGCGTCTCTCCATGCATCCTAGCAGCGCAGTGTTTGCTGCGTTGCAAAGGAGGCGCTCCGGTGCGCGGTCGTTGGCCGCAAAGTCGGTCTCACCGTTCACGTAGAGTAGTGTACCCTCGAGGGGTATGAAGAGGCGCTTTGTCTAGACTGCGGACGAGACCCTGGATCATGCACAGCGCGGGAGGTGGGAGGGCGATCTGGAGACGGCCCTGGACGCTGTGGAGGCGAGGTAAGTGAGGTTGTGGACGGCGGTGTCGCCGCAGGAGGTGGGCTTTCGGAGTAAATGGGGGATTTCCGGGTGAAAGAGGGAGGTAAAGCGTGGTGAGTAATCGATGTGACTAACACCCGTGCGAGAAGGGGCATACCTACTGTAGGACGCACTGCTAACGCGTACACTCGAGATCTGAAGCAGTCCTTCACGTAGACGTGTCACGGGACGCACATAGATGGAGATGTAGCCAAGGTAGCATCGCAACGTCACGTCACGCGCTGGACTCAATGTCATGGCACTGCTCCACTGCTCTCGTATTCATCACCACATCTCCTATTCCGATATTCGACAACAGCAACAACAACAACATCAATACACGCATCCTCTACCCTACCCTACCCTCCCTCACTTACGCACCCCATAGTGCTCCGGACTCCACGCCATATCCTGCCACCTCCCCAGCGGCGCCGCCGTCGCAGCCCCCCTCTTTACCGCCGCCGCAGCAGTCGGCACAAACGTCGCATACGACGTCTCAGTAATATACACGGTCGTGGGCGCGGGCTCGAGACCGCCCGTGTTCTGGCCCAGGTCGCAGGGGTGCTTGCCTGTGATGGGGGTGGGGGCGTAGAGTTTGTCGCACTGGGGAGCAGCGTGAGTAGGCCGTGGACCAGGGAAAAAAGGGGGAAAAGAAGGTGACATACCTGACGTGTAGGCGTCGGGCAGCCGCGCGCGGCAGAGGTCCAGCAGACGAAGGAGTGGAGTTCTTCGAAGTTGCAGCGCTGGAGTGGAGCTGAATTAGCTTTTCTTTTCTTTTTTCTTTTTTCCTTTCTATCCATCTTTGTTGCTGTCCACGCCTTTTTCATCGCAAACAACTCACCTGCAACGTATCCGTCGCCCAGCACGGATACTGCACCGTCGCCAGACTGGGACAATTACACGCCGAGCTGAAAATCGGAATCGGCTCCCAGTGGCTGAAATGGTGTCTCGTCGACTTCGACGGGTTGGTGGTGCTCAGGTTCCCCGGCACCGAGAGCGTGGGCAGCAGCGTCGTCGGCACGTTTAGGGACGTTGAGGGCGGGAGGGCGATGGTTGGATCGGCGAGGGTGGACGTGGGGGCGTCTTGAGGGTGGGCGTGGGGCGCGGCGGCTGCGAGGGCGAGGGTGGCGAGGACGAGGTGGAGGGTTGTAGGGCGCATGGTGGTGGATCGAGGGTTGCAAGAGGTTGCGGTATCGTATCATGGGGACACTGCGGTGTGGTGTAGTATCGCAAGCACAGCACAGGTGGTAGATGGATGGCAGGGCGGCTCCAAGCGTTTTTGATGCCGGCCCACGCGTCATCCTCTGTGTACTTTACTCCACTCCCGCCAGCGCCTTACTTTTCATTTCATTTCATTTCATTTCTTCCTACCTACCCTCCCCGACGCGTTACGAATCCTCCGCACTGCTTCTGTCTGGGCGTACGTGCGGATATTGCGTCTGCATCGTAGACAACCAGGGGCAGCTACGTCCTGCTCAATGTCAAACTCGAAATACATCGCCCTCGAGGCCGCGCGTGCTATTTCAGGTGTTCGGCATGGCGGCGATGAGTGCGGTAGACGAGGACGCGCTGCGGATGCTATGGGGTTGATTGGGGGCGGTGGGTTGCGGGGGTGGTGATTGGTCGGTGGTGGGGATGGGTAATCTGGGTATTTTGGAGGGTGGATATTGCGCGGTTTTGAGAAGAGCCGTGATGGGGGAGGGGAGAGATCATGTTTTGAAGCTCGTAGAGCGGGATGTCGACTGGTGCGACTCTCGTTGTTGAGATGATGGTAATCTTTGCTATTGAGTTTTCTGCTAAAACTACCATAGACGTCCTGTCCTGGACACGTCTGCTTGGGTATCTGCATGCTGAGTATCACGTGCAGAGTGCTGGTTCGTTTGGAATTCGCCTTCGGCGTGTTGCGCACGTGAATGAAGCTGCCCAGGTTCGTGTTCCACCTCTTGGCGACATACACACCCAAGGACAGACGCGGTTCCAGAGCGTCTCCGTATTTCTCGGCACCCTCCAGAGTGCTTCGCGTAGGTAGTATGGAGAAGGTCAGTCACGGCATGGTATGACAAGCACTGATAATGATACGCGATGGCGCAGAGAGACGCGAGGCTCGACCCCCACAGCTCCCCGAACAGGCATCTTCTTCCGCCGCCGCCGCGTCGCCCATGTGAATGCGACGATCCTGCAACGATTCTGGGGACTCAGGGTCCGGCACTTCTCCGATCAGGGTCCTGAGGGCACCCGTGTGGCATTTTTGCCAAGCGCAAATCACGAACGGTGAGCCTTGCGCATACGATGCTCAGCCGTCTGGATACTCTTATCGGAAGTGTTGAGCATGCGGGTGATATCAGGCTCGAGGCGCTGTGCGGCTGATATCAGATTAGAGAAGGTTGGAACGGTGCGTATGTGAGGGGAAGTGGAGTGGAAAAACTGGGGTTGTCTAGTGGATGGGTGGCTGCGGGCGTTGACCGGTCGGGCCGGCGAGATGGCGAGCGTTGGCGGCAGAATGAGGTCGTTGATAAGGGCCGGAGCAGTCAGATTTGGAGGTACGAGACTGGAAGTAGAGGTACATGCTCAGGATGGGCCGCTGAGCTCATGCAAACCCGGCGCTGGCGTGGTTGCCGACTTGTTAGCGGCGCAGTAGGGTGCGAGAGGTCGCGCGGGAAGGTTTGTTGAGGTTCTGAGGCTCACCGAGTGAGAGGCAAATCTGTGCGGTGATTCAGCCGTGTTATTCATCAGACCATGCATAGTCGTTGCGGCCGAGTTTCGGCACCAACGTTACACAGTAGATTGATGATTGAGGATTATCAGCGTGAGTAAGCATGTCATGTGATTGGGCGGCGGAAGCTTGGGCCCATGACGAAAGCTTCGTGAACGAGTGTTCGCGCCGTCATCGACATCGACGACTGTTGACATTCACCCTATTGCGTGTTTGCAAACACCATTGAGTAAGCTATCCTTATCTCGCCCCATGTCTCCTGCCTACCGTAACTCAACCAAGCTTGCTAACCACCCCGCAGCATTCGCAATGGCCCCGTCAAGAGCTCTCCTCGTCGTCGCCCAACTGCGCCCATCTCCGCGCCTCCTCCCGGCTACTCGTCGCACAATTAGCAGTTGCGCCCAAGCACACCGATCGCGCCTTTCCCCAGCCCTACTCTCAGGCCCAACGCGGGCCTTCCCCGCGCTGTCATCGCGGAGAGCGTATGCAACGGCAGCACCCGAACCGCCGGATTACCTCAATGAGGCTGAGCTCCACATCTTCAACAAGATCAAGGCCGAGCTGCAGCCGGTAAAACTCGAGGTACGTTCTGTGCCACGTCGGTAATGCATATTAGCGGGCGGAGGTGCCGATCAGATGATGCGACGCCGTTGACCGATTGCCGCACAGCGAGCATGCGCGTCATACGAGTGTCGCGTGGATTTGTGGAATTGAATGTGCGACAAGAGGCGAAAAAGGGATATACAGGCTGACATGGTGGCGTGCTAGGTGCAAGACATCAGCGGCGGGTGTGGCTCAATGTATGCGTTGCAGATTGAGAGCGAGCGGTTCAACGGCCTGAGTGTGATCAAGCAGCACAAGATGGTGAATGAGGTGCTCAAGGAGGAGATTAAGGGCTGGCATGGCGTACAGCTGAGGACAAAGGCTGTCTAAGCGATGATGCATGGCAATGTTGTATATTTGCTGTACGATACACGTGTACGATGCGGAGGTACAGATATGGATGAGGCGGTTAACTCGGTGTAAACTATTATGATTGTACTATAGTCCGCACTATGGTGTACATCAGCTCAGGGATTACTATCTGTACAACAACAGTTTGCTAGCCTTAACAGCCTCGTGTGATGTACTAATAGTGGACCTCGTGACAGGCAAATTTGGATATAATTTGGAATACTGGCAGGAGGTTGGGCTCCACACAGCCCAGTGGTCACCTTTTGTTCCAGGTAGTCGTACAGAAAGGAGATGACATAGCCGTACAAAAGGATATCACCTGACCATACAATAAGGAAACATCGAAACTTAAGAGTACACTCTTCCAGGTCTCCAAGTTGCCCGGACAGCCGCTTGCATTTAAGGCGTCACTTTGTTATCGGCATCGTACTTCTCGATAGCCTCCTTCACTGCCTAAATCAGCCACCGCAATCAGCAACCAGTCTTCTCATCACTCACGCCCCTTCGTTACCGATCCGTCATCAACGGTTTGCGATCCTCCGTCTTTGTTCTTGACATCATCGTAATTCCCATCATTAACCGGGTCAACATTCCATCTGCCACTGCGCACGGTGAACTGTAGAGACTCGACCTTGTCTTTGATATTCTCTGAGTCCGTATAGCCGGTACCTGTAGGATGATACCAGCACGCCCAGTATACAGTCATCTTGTGTATATAATCGAAATTGTTGATACGGAGTATGTGAGGGAATGTATAGAGGCCGATGATTATGTGGAGCTGTTAGAAGCATCCCCACCACTTCTTATACCTTTGCAATAACACTGTACCTATGCTATGAGTCTGAGAATGCGGCACGGAATGCCACTTGGTCGGTGAAGGCTCACAGCTACTGACTCTGAGTATACCTCCCGCCTTCGTAGACTCCTGTGCGGCAGATGTAAAACGTACACGATGACCACTGAGGGTATATACATGTTCGTTTGCCTGAAGGTGCTCTCGGGACCCGGAAGTTGTGACCAAAATGCGCCTAACAGTTGACCCGTCGATTCTCATGACTATTCAGGTAGCGTAGGTACGTATGAGCGAGGTCCTGATGACCATGTCTGGCGTTTGCTTTCAAGGTAATAGTTGAGGTACTCTATCGAAATTCCACCGTGAGCGATAGCTACACCTGTTTCTCGCTTCCTGGTCTTTTAGTCACCCACAGAAGCCGTCTGTTTGCGTGGCAAAATAATGCGCTTGTTCAGCACCTCCCTGTAGTATGCTTCAAGGTGTCCTTTTATCTTCAGCGGCCCTATTATATTGGACGTTTGTACTACTTTCTAATTCAGAATATTTGTTTCCTATTCCACCTCCCGTATGGTTTGAAGAAGTACTCCCAAACGAGATTCTTATTACCTAATGTGAACATGAGACAGTGACATCACTTCCGGGCAATGTATAGTCATCCCTGAATATTATTGAGCACGGATCAAAGGGAGTCTAGTCGGAGTCTCGAAGGATTGAGGGATAGGACGTCAGTTCTGCATGAGTTTGAGTCATCGGCTTGGTGACGATGTAGGTGGATATATTCCAGTCATGTACTTGGAGATCGTACCATTGACTGCGGTTGGAGGTTCTTTAGTAAGTCCCATAGAGGATCGAGAGTTTGGACTCAATACAGTGCGCTTTTAGCAATAGACACGGTGCGCGTGCGTGCTGTGCGTATCATCATTCTACGCTCTATATGACGTATATCGTCATTTCTGGAATTCCACCACGATGAAGTGATCGAACTGTGAACCTGATGACGATAAGCAGTACGATACGTGAGGATACTAACCTAGTCCAAATAACAAGGACATACACGTGAACTCGCGAGCATATTAAATTTCTACAATCGTTCGCAAGGCTATTCTGCTAGTGGTCTCTAGCTTAGAGGGGGGGCATGATTCTTCCTCTTCTTGACACCTTCCAATATGGCGTTGCTGGACTGCCTGGTTTCTCGGAAACTGTTTTCGTCAAACCAGGCTTCTCAATATGGGAAGGACGGTATCACTGCAATTGGGCGAGATCTAGGTGATATATCCAAGGTTCACGTTTTCTCAGGCGATCTTGCAGCAATTTGACGCAGTTCCACAACTTGGATTGCACTACATATCCAGTGCTTCCTCCGATGTTGGGTGGGAGGGAATCAGTGTGTCTTCAGTAGACTGTTCACTCTCACTGACAAACCGAAAGAGGTACTCTCAATCATACAATAAGAAGAAATTAAATAATTGGGCATTACAACGATAAAAAATAGAGCAAGTGCTGGCGTTAAACCAAACAGGCTTAGAACTTTCCAGTAACGAAAGCACCAGCAGTACCAACGTCGTTTTGGTGGTTAAGGTGGGCAGGGGTGATGCTAGCACCGCCCTCACAAATGTTGTCGCCGGAGTGGCAGATGGTCAGAACCTTCGAAGAGGCGATGGATCCGAGGGATTGGCCCCCCTTTGGGTCACCGAAGACGACCACTGCTGGAATTAGTTGATTGTATCAGCGAGTTCATCACCGAAAACGTACCAGCTGCGACTTTCGCTGCATTGGCAGCAGACGTCCTTTGCGCGGCATTGTGCACGACCTGTGCACCCTGCGAGTAACTCGACAGAACAATCTTGGTGCTAGGGCACCTGGAGGCAGTCTGAAAGGGACGTCAGTGTTTTGGTCCTCGGTATGTTCCGTCGAGATAACTGACCTGGGAGATCAAGTTCGTCATCGTAGTCGAGCCCGCAGAATCACCTCCTGCGAGGAAGTCTACAACACTAGCAGAGTATGTAACACCCTAGATAGCAAGCTTGCTCGTTCCACCAACCCTGGGTGCAAAGTTGTTGAAGAAGAGCGGGCCGACAGCTTGTGAATCACCAACATTTCCCGCCGGCCGGTTCCGCGGGCGTAGATGATCGAGATGGCCTGCACGCCGTACCATCAGTGAGCTGGTTATAGGTACTCCCGCTGTACTGGCGCTTTTCGATGGCTGGGGCCGCAGAGGTGACGCTGAGGGCCGCAGCCAGAGCTGTGATGAAGGAGATCGAATGAGGAGAAGCTAGATTGCAAGAGGGAGGGACGGGAGGTAGTGAGTGATGGAAAACCCAGGAGGCACAGTCTCCAAACATTGTGGGAACTCAACGCATTATTTATATCATGATACATGATAGCAAAATCAATTCTCTCAATGCTACTCATTAACCAGTTGTCATGCACTCGGGATGGTCAGATATTCTCCTGCCTTGTGTAGCTAACTCTTCCGTCTACACAGCTTTGCCAATTCCTCTTGGTATGTTTGTAGAGTGTATAAATGTCGGGCCAGCCCCAAAAAGGCAATATGCGCGACCAGACGTGTGTATGCGGCTTAAAAGAAACCTAGCGACCTCTCTTAAATTAGCTTTCTTCGTGCCTTGGCCCGAGGCGCAAAGCACATCTACTCACAATTTGCTCTAATATGGCAATTATCGCGTGGGACTGAAACTTTGATACTAGGACCAGCTTCGTTGGGGTGAGCTTCGGAACAGGAACATCCAGGATCATGCGGGGTAGGAGACCAGGGTTCGAGCTGCACGTTCGCTAACAGTGTTTCCAATAAATCACAGGAATGTCAATTGGGGAATTGTATCATAATTGAAGTCCTATCAGAGGTTCAGGACAAGCCTCGCTACCAACACAGAGTCACGCAGGTACCATCCATATAAATGGCGGAACCCGCTTGGCCTGGGCTCTTCCGACCTCCTCAACTGCTTCAGCGAACATTTGCCCCGCCAATATGAAGTCCAGAGCGATCTCAGTCACTTTCGCAGCACTATTAGCTATCACAACCGCTCAATCCACGTGTCACGACTATGTCATCATATCCATCCGAGGAACATACGAGCCTCAAGGTCGTAGCATTTCTTTCACGACCATGATTAATCAGACCTTCGCGACAATCCCAGGTGGAATAGAGTACGATGCCGTATATCCTGCTGCCCAGTCTCAGACAGCATACCTTGGCGCCGATGATGTCACTCGGTACATCGATAGCGGTTTGCAGGAATGCCCTCGGCAGCGCTATGCTATTCTTGGATACAGCCAAGGCGCATCAGCAACGATGCTCACACTCAAAAACATTACCGACCCCTCTTCAGCTGCCTACAAAGCTATCAAGGCAGTTCTCGTTACCGGCAATCCATACCATGTCCCCAATGCTTCTGCAAATGTCGACGAAAACGGCGGCGATGCCAGTAAAAAGTACCCGGGCGCCCGTTATAACGCGAAGTATGCTAGCAGCAGAGGCATCCCACAAATATACTACGACAGCGGAGCGCTGATTGACATATGCCATCAAGATGATTTGGTCTGCGCACCTGAAGCTCCAAACGCGAGTTTTATCCCAGGACATTTGCATTACGGGGATCAGAACGTTCAAGACCTGGGTGCGAAGTTTCTCATCTCACGACTCAGTGCCAATGACACCGACTCATTACCAACCTCAACGGCGACAGCAAGCAGCAGTTCGTCTACTGGTTCGCCCACGGGTTCTCCCACTGGCTTGGAGCCTCCGCACACCACTGGTGGTGCAAACATTCTATCTATGAGCTTCATTGCCGCTTTGGGTGAGATTTCCGCGCTTTTCTTGTCAAGACCACGACCTGGATGAACAAACAAACGCATGAATATTGGCCTCGGAGCGCAAAAGCGGTGTTTCGGTTCAACGCATAACTCGTTTCGACAAAAGCATTGTCGACCTTCTCAGCACCCATGTTATGGTGGTTGGCGTTTAATATATAACGAAGGGATCTTGCCTAGTGAAGGTTTAATGTTATCGGAGACGATGAAGCAAGAGAGTTTCACACCAGTATTATATCATTCGCATAATCAGCTAGAGGTCATCGTCGCGGACTACTCAAAAGTAGGCCTTTGGCTACGATCATGTATTGTTTGTCTTCATTGGAGATGGGCATTCTCTGTCATAATGAGTGGCTGTACTAGGTGTGCACCACTGTATTTTCAGACCGTCCGCTTGGTCTTCAGCGCGCACGAATGACCACCTGCTACCTCAAGCCTAACCTCTTCCCAGGCGGTGAACTGTGCTCTGATCCTGTTCTCACTCCTCGGGTTGACGCTTGTCGTATTCCTTGGAGGAACATTCTTCACCGACAAGGCCAGCGCAGCAGCAGCTCTTGCGGCTGCTTTCGTGTTCACTTCGAGCGCCTCCCAACTGATGTTGTCGTAGGTGTCGCATGCAAGATGGTAACAGGGGTCCGCGGGGACGCCACCGCCCGTGTGAATTCCTGAGCTGGGAATTCCAAGTTCCAAAAAGCCTACGTAATCTGAACCTGTGCCGAACGATCCAAAATACGCCGGCTTCCCCTTCGCGACTAGGTAGTCGAGGAGAAGCTGTGCGCCAGCCTTGTCGCCCGGGTTATCGCCCGCGTAGATGCCATAGACCGGAACGGGAGAGCCAATCATATCGTAGTTGTAATAGAATCGGATCTTGTCGGCCTCGGATGGTGTCAAATGCTCGGTATAGTAAAGTGAGCCGACAAGGCCAGGTTCTTCAGCACCCCAAAAGGCGAAGCGTATCTTATTCTTGATATCGCGAAAACCCCGCAAAGCTTTGATGATCTCAATCTGCGCAGTGACACCAGAGCCATCGTCGTTGATACCTGGTCCAGCCTGCACGGAGTCTAGATGCGCGCCTAGCATGATGACGTTTTTTGAATCGCCCTGACGAGTCTCAGCAAAGACGTTCCAAGACTTTCGTGTTTCAAAAACAGAATCCACAAGCAGGGTTGCAGTGAGTGTCTCGCCAGCCGATATGCGTGCCAGCCAGGTCTCACCGACAGCAAGCGAAACAAGACCGACCGGGGCGAGAAGACCGATGTTTTCGGCACTCAGGGTGGCAGCATTAGGAGTACTGTTTGTGTTGTGGAAGAGAATGACTCCCAGAGCGCCGAGATTCTTCGCGATTTTGAGTTTGTCGGATATGCTGCAACTGCCGCGCTTGACGAGAGCCAATTTGCCAGTCACATTCAGTCCAGCCCACTGATCCTCGAAACATCCGGAACCTGTGATCAACATTAATAATCATATCTTCACAAAGCCAGACATTGAACATACCAACAGCATCATCTACTGGCACAGCAACCAGTTCACCCGTCACACCATTGGGAAGTGGGGTTGCGTTGTTGTACATGAGGCTCAGAACGTCGACATCTTCACCATCGGGGCCGGTTACCGATATGTCCCGAGTCTCTTCATAAGTATGATTGAAATACTGTTTCCATGTTTTGAAGTCCTTGTCATGCTTGCTAGTGATCTGCGAAAGTACGTAGTCTGAAGACTCAGCGTAACCCGTGGTTCCGAAGGCACGGTTGCCGCCATTTCTCTTTCCAATCTTGTCGAGTGCGCGAAGATTTTGCTTGAGCCTATATCATCGCAACAAGGCGTTATTAATTACGAGCTCACTGGTTGCAGCAGCAAGAAGCAAGGTTTTCGACATACCCTTTTTGCCCAATTGCGGCCTCTAACTTGTCTGGCGTTAGCTTCGCCTTGTACCTGGAAGCTGCAGTGCCCTGCAGAACACACAGCAATGCTGTAAGGATTGAGATAGCGTGTTTCATCGTATAAGATCTGTAAGCGCAGGAAGGTCGGACTTGAGCACCTTGCTAAACTTGCACCAACGGGCCAGGAATTCGATCAATATACTCTGTTATTCAGGTGGCAATATCGCGCCATCGAGTGCCATCCTACAACTGCTGCCAAGCTGTGGTATTAGCCTGAACGGGCAGGAATCGGGTGAGACCTTCCTATTGGACCAAGCGCGCCCAGTATACCAAGACTGCATCTTGATAACGCGAGTGGGGATGATGGCAGAAACAATTAGCATGCGAAGAACACTTTCTTGTCACGAATCCTTGGGTTCGCTTAAAAATAAGTGCGTGTGCGTGTGTGTTGATCTTCTAGCTGTCTTGTCCTGGCAGCGACTGTGTATGAGCACGGCCACCGCGAACATCTTTTGACTGAAAAACATATGTTCCAAGTACATCTCAATACCCTCCTTCTTGCAAAATAACGATGGCTGCTGTTCTGGTGTCTCCCCTCTAAGCAGTCTAATCATTCTTGTAATGCCCCTCCTTGCCAATGGGACTGGCTTCGAAAGTCGACAGCTACTCTTGATGAGATGCCCGCCATTCAGCGAGCGTAAAACGTATTAAGATAATAACTAGATATAGGGCGGGCGGAATTGAAGAGTAAACAAATTCACTTATAGCGCATGAAGTCAACCGTAGCTAAAGAGCGGGTAGAGTCTTGATGCTGTCCTTAGTGCTCTTCAGAAACTATGTGTGGCCGTCACCAAACACTCTAGAGCTTTTAATCTTTGGATCTGTTGAAGCTCTGTGCCGCGGATTGCAAAAGTGCGTGAAGAGTCAACAATCGGGAGAAGCTCTATGACGAGATAACTTATTTTGTGCAATTGTGCTTCAGATGTATACAAACGTCTTAATGGCATACCAAATTGCATATATACATGGGTAGCGTTATATAATGGTTGAAGGCATTGCTACCTTAAACTTCTCTCGACGTCCGCAGCCCAGGAACTACACTCATGGCAGCTTGTATCTGCTATCCGAATCAGAGCTGAAAAGCTGCTTTGAAAGGATCCGGTTGCACTTTGCGCTGGCGTACGTGTGACGACCTCTGTGGTTTCCGTGAATGGTCTAGATGTTTCCCCTACTTATACTCATAGCAACAATCGCCTTTGCCCTTCATCAGACACTTTTTCGAGTCTAGTTTGCCCGGCACTGATCTTGTTTGAATTTCTATCTGTACGGATTACATGGAGTAGCCAAAGATTCTTCACAACGCTACAAAGAAAGCCTACCATAGGTAAAATTAGAGTTTGCTAACATGTGTGACGGTTTGAGTGTGGAAGAACCGTAGTTATCCGAAGACGGTACTGCACACCTCCAGCATGAATCGAAATACAACCTCGACCCTCAAATCTGCTCTCGGGGCTATCCTCTGTGGGGAGATTGCTTCTTACGAGACGAAAGACAGATTTCGCCGTAATACCTGGCATTCTTTAGTCTCTACCCCGGAGGGTAACCGCTGGCTCCAACAGTTCTCGCAGAAGCACGAGTTTATTGCTTTGGCCGATCAAGTGCATAGTCGGATCCGTCTTTACGGCACGGGCGACGTGTCAGATGCGAAGCTGCAGGCGATCATGGACCTCCTCGGCAGGAAGGTGAGTTACAAATCCTCAAGAATATGCCTGTTACAACGTTTTGCTCTTCTACAAGCCGTGCGGGCGTCCCAAACTGACTCTCAGCAAAGGCAATAGAGGCAGGCGCGTCGAGCGAAACGTACATCTTCACGCGCGATAAGACCTCCCTCCGAAGGCTTCCAGACTCGGCTTCTATCTCGAGATATCGAAGTGGAGCTCAGCGTGGACAAGTCTCAGCTGTGAACACCAGAGATTACTGGGGACAGATGGTCTTGCACGGCACCCGGGAGGAAGTTACAAAGGCTATGCAAGCGCTCGAGCTCCGGCTCTAACGGTACCATCTGACCATTGCCGTCTGTGAGACACATGTGCTGGAAATGTATGGAGGTTGTCAAGGACTCCCAAGACTGCTATCGTCACATGCAGGAGGTCCATGGCATCTTGTTTGCTTAGGCATGCTCATTAGCATCCGCTGCCAAGTCTCTTGGAATTCCGAATGAACAGGCAGAGAGTCTGCTAGAAGCTTGAGGGCTGACTCACACACGGCCACAATTGAACCTAACTGCGCAGTCTCTGGTGTCTATTCTGGGTGAGTTTATGTGCATGTTATCAGGCTGTTGCACTGTCTCTATAGTGCGTATCATACCTATGGCATGGCTTTTTCGGGCATCATGGCGCAACGGCACCTGTACGACAGTTAATTCTACTTGTCTCACGACGCTGCAGGCGTAAACCACACCTCGAAAGAATTTGCCATGAACTCCAGCTTTACAAAGTGTATATATAAGCGGCCGGATGTGTCTTTTCCGGTGGATCCCAAGCCGACCAATCACAAGCCCCCACGACAAAGCTGACAAACAACACCGGCAACGGCTAGCCGTGGATCCGGATTTCCTCAGCGTCTGCACGGCTGCACGTGCGCGATTATTAAGACTGTGCTATCTAAGCACAAGGTGGATGCTTTTCCACTGGTGGTGACAAGATGCAATACGAAGCAGCCAATTAAGACGCAAGGAAGTTTCTAAAGGGCCATCTGAATGCGGTTTGTGCGACGCCGCGCTCAGTGATATTTCGTCCGACGATGGTGTGCTACCCTGTGTGTATCTCCAACCTGACACGGACGAGACATGTATAAAGCAAGGTGCAACACCATGGCAGTGAGAAGACTATATCTTACAACGCTCGGCGGCTTTTTGTTATACTGTTCACCTTACAGGTCCTCTTGAAATCCTCCGTCACGATCTTCGCCATGGTCGAGGTCCGCAACATCGTCGTTGTAGGCGCGTCTAGCTCTGGTCTCCAAGTCTCCCACTACATTGCGAAATACCTGTTACCTCTCCTGAAAGACAAAACCCACGGCGTGCAATACCACCTCTACATCATCAACCCGAGTTCAGACTGGTTCTTCCGCATCGCGTCGCCGCGTGTTGCTACATCCACCTCTCTCATACCGACGGAGAAAGTGTTCGTCCCGCTCGCCGATGCCTTCGGCCAGTACAGCAAAGAGGATGTCACATGGATCCAAGCAACCGCTACCGGTCTCAATCATCCCGCTCGGACAATCGAGTACAAGCGAGTGGACGAAAAAGACGAGGAGCAACTGCAATACCACGCACTGATCGTCGCGACGGGAAGCCGAACCTACTACCCAGCCTTCTCAACATGGAGCGACAAAGAAACGACGCTCTCCGCCCTCAAGTCCACCGAAGCCGCCGCCGCATCCGCGAAATCCATCGTCATCGCCGGCGGCGGCGCCACGGGCGTCGAAGCCGCCGGCGAACTGGGCGACTTCCTAAACGGCAGACCACGCTGGTTTTCCACGCCGCAGCGCAAAGTGGCCATCACGCTGCTCACATCGGCGCAACAGCTCCTCCCCACGGTGCGGAAAGCCATCGGCGACGAGGCAGAGCGCAAGCTCAACGGCCTGGGCGTCGACGTCCGCTACGGCACCCGCGTGGCGGACGCGCGCAAAGAGCAGGACGGTAGAACCACGCTGACACTCGCCACCGGCGAGACTATCACTACCGACCTATACATCCCCGCGCACGGCGTGCAGCCTAACTCAGGGTGGCTCCCGTCCGCCCTCCTGACGGAGAACAAGTACCTCAACACTAACGCGCAGACTCTACGCGTCGACCTCGCCGGCCCCCGCGTCTACGCCCTCGGCGACGTGTCTAGCTACTCGCGCAACACCGTCATGGACGTCTTGGACGGGCTGCCGGTGCTCGTGACAAACCTCAAGCGCGACTTGCTTGCGTACGACGCGAAACACCCGGAGCGTGCGGCGCCGGGCAAGGACCGCGTGTTTACGCCGAATACGAAGGAGATGATGGTCGTGCCTATAGGGACGGCGACTGGGGTTGGTGTGCTTTTTGGGTTCAGGGTGCCGGGGTTCTTGGTGTGGTTGCTCAAGGGGCGGGATTATCTTATTGGGATGAGTCTGATGGGGACGGCTATGGGGTCGAAGGTTAACGTGGTGAAGTGGACAAAGGAGGAGGAGGTTGCGACGTAGTCCGCTGCATTGGGGCTGAAGCCTTGTTTTCTTCTTTGGTAAGGTTGGCGGAGTGTCGTTTCCTAATCGTAGATATACCGTCTAATAATGCATCCGCTTCATTTCCTACTCCCCGAGGGGCCAGCTGCATCGGTCGTCTCCACAGGTTCGATGCTGACACCGACCGTCTTCAAATCATCCTTCGTCGTTTGGTTCTCCGCGTCTCTCCCGACTTCGCTCTCAAGATCGTCATCAGCCTGCACATCCAGTGGCTCAAACGTCGCATTCCTCAAGCGCTTCCGGTCGATGCGTCTTCGCCAGGGCTTGTACAACAGCACACTCAACCCACCAAAAACCACAAACGCCCCGCAAATAGCGCCGCCTATTCAATTTCAGCTCCCGCCTGCCCAAAGCAAACACAGTCGACTTACCGACAATGTCCCAGCTCTCTCCCAACCTTTCCACGCCGTCCCAAAACCTTCCCTCGGGTTCCGCCATATTCAGCGCCAAGTTAAGAAACTGCACCACCCCGATGACCGTCGCCACAAGAACCGTAATAACGGTAAGCACAATGCTGTAGTAGCAAATTGCAATCGGGTCCCTCGCCAGCTGCGTACTCGTATACAAGCTCATCATCAGCGCGCCATCGGTGGTATCCAGCAAACACATGCCCGCCGTAAACAGCAGGGGAAACAGCAAAATCAGCCACATGGTGGTCCCCTTGGCCGCCTGGATACTTGAAATCCCCAGAATCGCTATCTCGGACGACGTGTCGAAGCCGAGCCCGAACATGACGCCCAGCGGGTACATTTTCCAGGGGCGGTCGATGAGCTTGAAAAGTCGCTGCAGGATCGGGAAGAGGCAGCCGCCGCCCTGGATTTTGAACTCCAGGTGTTCTGTACCTGGCGCCGAGGCGATAAGCTTCTTCATCTGCGCGATGAGCTTGTACAGGATGTACACGTTCATGATGCCGAGGAGGAGCAGGAAGGTGGCGGAGACGGAGGTCCCGATGATGCCGCCGACGCGAGAGAAGTTGTCGAATTTGGAGGAGACGGCGGCGGCGGTGCCGGCGACGACGAGGGACGTGATGATGACGATGGTGGAGTGACCCAGGCTGAAGTACATGCCGACGGTGACGGGGCGTTGGCCGGATGCAATCAGCCGCCGCGTCATGAGATCGATGGCGGAGATGTGGTCTGCGTCGAGGGCATGGCGGAGGCCGAGCGTCCAGGAGAGGATGGCGGTTGATATCAGAGGCGTGTGGAAGTGCTTGGGGGGTTTAGTTGGGATTGATGTGTAGGGGGTCGGGCCTACCAAGACGATGCCCACGGCTACCCATACGAAGATGTTGATGGTGACTAGGGCGACGATGATGGCTATTGCATTGAAAGGAAGCTTGTTCAAGTACGGGACACGCGAATGGTACGCAGACGCCTTGTTTGACCAGCTCTTAAATATTGACGTCTCGGCATCCTCGCTTTCGTGAAAGGATGTCGGCCGGTCTTCCATGATGACACTCAACACTCGCAATGCAATGAACGACTCGAAACAAACCAAAACAAATATAACCGCCAAAAAAATCCTCTTCGAATGTGGTGTGGAAAGAACTCGTAGAGTGGCTCCGAAGCTTTAAGGAGCACCACGCTGTTGCATAGTGGGGTGAAGATGTTTTGCACGCGCTAAAAACGTGCTCGTGTTTATCAGCGGGGTAATTCATGATGCGCTTATGACACAGGCGAATTACCAAACTATACCATGCCTAGGACGCGACTGTTTTGAGGACATTCGGCGAAATCGGTCAACCCACAAATTATCTATCTTACATTGTTGTAAAGCACAACGATGCATTGGTGCCTCCAAAGCCGAAACTATTGGAGAGTGCAACTCTAACGTCGCGCTGCTGCGCCGTGTGTGCTACGTAATTACAATCGAAATCTTCTGGAGGATCGCCGGGCATGTGTAGATTTAGAGTTGGTGGGAGGATATTCTGCGCTCTTTAGCATATGCTCACTAGAAGATGACAGGATGCAAACTTACGTTGTAGAGGGCCAGGACGGTGAAAATCGCTTCCACGCTTCCGGATGCACCTAGAAGATGCCCGATTGCGCCTTTGGTGCTGCTGATGTTGATGTCCGAGGCCTTGGACTTTCCATGTTCGCCGAGCAGTAATTCTTTGATCGCTCTGTTTTCAGCTGCGTCTCCAAGAGGCGTGCTAGTAGCGTGTGCATTCACGTAATCGACGGCGCTCGGTGTAATGCCTGCATGTCGAAGGGCATGCTTCATGGCGAGACGGGGACCTTGGCCATCTTTGCGCGGTGCCGTCATGTGATAAGCGTCACTAGACAGGCCGTAGCCTGCGAGCTGGGCATATATCTTCGCCCCTCTTCGTTTTGCGTGTTCGAGTTCCTACACCTGGTTAGCTATGCTTGGCTAGGAGTACAGTTTAGGGAAAGTGGTACCTCTAGAACAACCACGCCGGCGCCTTCTCCAATCACAAATCCAGCCCTGTCTTTGTCGAATGGTCGACTTGCCTCTGTCGGCTTATCGTTCCAGTCTGTGGCCAAACTCCTCGCTCGTGCAAAGCCTGAGATAGCAAGAGGGTGTATGCAGGACTCGGCGCCACCAGCAACCATTACATCTGCGTCCCCAAACTGAATGAGTCGAGCGGCATCCCCTATACTGTGGGCCCCTGTCGTGCATGCCGTTGTTGCAGCATGATTCGGACCCTAAGAAAATCAGCTTAGGGTTCCTGGAAGAGCTCAAATAGCGTACCTTAAAGCCATACCGCATAGAGACATGACCAGCTGCAAGATTGATCAACAGGCGAGGTACGAAAAGAGGCGAGACTTTTCGATATCCCTGGACTTGTCAGATATACTCGCCTCACCTTGAAGTTGAGGCCACAACTCACGCCCTTCTCATAAGCAATTGTAGTCTCGTACACATCGTCCAAGCTGCCAATACCGGATCCCATATACACACCCTGTTGCCCATTAGCACGTGACTGGTGATTGCAAAGAAGCACATACTGTAGCCTCAAGGTCCTCTTCCTTCTTTGGTGCCCACCCGGCATCGTTCAAAGCCTCCTCAGACGCAACCATAGCATACTGCGCAAAGCGTGCCATCCTCCGCTCATCAGACGCGCTCAACCAGTCTTTCGGGCTCCACATCCCATCTTCTTTCTTCCCTTCAGGCACAAGGCCGGCGACCTGGCTCGGCAGCGCAGCAAAATGCGGGCTCCTGTCCTTGATAGAAACAATGCCGCAGTGGCCATCCAAGAGTCGTGACCATGTTCGACGCACGCCTGCACGGGAGAGATCAGCAAATGAAGCATCGAGTGGATAGGGACGGATGTACGCACCTAAACCTAACGGGGTCACTAGCCCTAGACCAGTCACTGCTACCTTTCGCATTGCATGTTTTGATGGATTGAGATGGATGCGATGCAGGGTGGTCACAATTGGAGAAGGGCTCGAAGCTTGCGCCACAAGCTAGCCTCTTTTGGCGCTCCAAGGGTCACGTGCCTGCTTGATCTCACTGCCACCACTGCTCCCTCGCCTCTTTCCCTCTTACGACATACACACCATTCGGTCCTCTTGGAATTTGATATTCACCCGCACACCTGTTTGTTTGGAAATTGATTTCATCCCGCAGCGTATCTGCACTCCACACAGCTGCACCTGCATCGCGCATGCAGGCGATCTCCAGGGTAGATGCGAGCACGCGGAGCACTGAGGTCCGTTCACCGCATGTCTGCGCGCAGCTGCATGGGGTAATAGCCCGACGTGTTAATGTCGACATGCATGTCAATGCTCCTTTCGTTTCAAACTTTTCCAGCTTGTTGTGGCGGACGAGCTTTTGATGAAAAGCCAGTGTGGTTTCTTATGAAGGAACATTCTATGCAACGAATGATGTTCAGTTGAAGATGACTCCGACGTCGCAGGGCGGGCCATCGAGACAATGTTAGGTTCTGATAGCTCTAACGAAGCTTGGTTGACGAGTACAAGTAATATTCTTTTCGCAAATGAGCGTTCCAAGCGCAAAGCGATATTAGCCTGAAAGTTTCCAGCCTTCGCGCCTCATAAGTCGCCCAAGGAGGGTGACGAGATCCACAGACTAACAGCCAAACCCACCGTGCCAGGGCAGATATCAAAGGAATGACTTAGCAGAACCAAACACAACCACTGTAAAGAAGCCAAGACCAAGCGACTCTCTCCCAAACACCCAGACTCCGGTTCGGGACCATCCGATGCAACCCCGCATTATCGTAGGCAACACATATACCCGCATCAAACAGGAAGGTTCGCCGTGGGATTATATGCGCCGGGAGAATAGATCTGGTCGTCGCTGCCATTGCCGCTCCATTCGCTGTCGCCCTGGCTGGCTTTCCTGGCAGGCTGCGGATTCGTTAGGTCGACGGTGCCCATGTCGAAACTTTCTAGGTTTGCCGGACCCTCTCTCCTGCTATTGCCGAGATTTATGTCCCCGCTTCGACCGCTGCTATGATATTTGTACGTGCCGGCTGAGCGCGAGGCCAGGCTGGCGGCGCGGCGGCGGATCAGGAGGATCCTGAGCGAGGGAATCGACGCGCACCAGATGCCAATATTGACTTCAATCATCGACCAGAGGTTGATGGGGACAGAGTCGTAGAAGGGATCGGAAGACTGTGTGTAGATGCGGATCGAGTGCAGGCGTACGATTGAGGAAATGGTTGAGAATACGCCGAGACCAAAGACGAAAATGAGCCCGAGCTTTTCGCGGTTGGCGCGCTGGATTTTGAGCAGTGTTGGGATTGGGAGGGCGATGATCCAGATATCAGTGATGATATTGATTGAGCTCGTAGCTTTACCGCGTCAGCGAAATGTGTCTCGGAGATGCGGCGAAGAACGTACTGTAGAAAAAAGCAGTGGTGTTTACACAAGTTCCTAAAGGAACTCCTGTGAAGTTCCACATTTGATGGAGAGGGATACATTGCGTTAGGCAAACAATAACACCAATCACGCCGAAGGTGGCGATAAAGTAAATGGTCCCCTTGACCAGACGAGCGAAGTGTTTGTCGGCAGCTAGCACTCTTGTCAGTGACGAGTTGTGAGGTAGTTCGGCCAAAACATACCGATGCGCAGGTAACAAAAGCAGATGGAAATTTTGACACAAGCAACCAGGACGTAGTAAAGAATCTGAATAGCCAGTGTCGCTTGAACGAGGGTCCGCATCTGGTAGAGCTCTAAGACTTTGCCGCTGTAACCCATTCCGTTGTCGCTCCCGATCCAGATACATACTAGATATCCAAGTGTGAAGACCTGAAATGTCAGCGTTTCGCCCCCGATCAAGAACAATGGAAACGTACAAAAGCAACAATCATGAAGGCGTCATCTTTACCAAAGTTTCGCACTATCCGTGAGCGAACATATGTGCGGAGAGCAACGACGAGGACTACGCGACGTTAGCCGCCATCAGTGGACAGTCAATCAGCAAAGTGACCTACACGACGTGATGGTGAAAGCGGTCGCAACAGCTGTGCAAGCATCCTGTTGCGCCTGCCCTTTTGCAGTTGGTAGCACCATGGCGAGCGCGCGTTATCCAAATCGTGAAGTCAGTAGCAAGAGTCGTGATGCCAGTTAACTGGGCCGGGCGAGAAATATGGGCCCTGAATATGGTAGACTAAATGATCTTAAAAACGAATTCAAACCCTTACTTGACAAGCTTTTGCGGATAATTCAAGAGACACTGACAAGATGCATAGCTTTGATCCCTCATGCATGAAGCCTGTCATCTCTTGGCTAGGTTTGTCGGAGGAAAGCAATGGGCAGCATGATCCCTCACCGCAGCCTGCAGAAAGGCCCGCCGTCCCCTCGCATGAGTTGCGTATGCTTCATGAAGCGAATGTTCGGTTTGAACAACCAGTATATGGCGTGGCGGAGATCATTCCATAATCGTTTAGTCAGGGCTACGGTACCACGGTAGATGCGGGTGATGGCATATTTAGAACAGGGGCGTGCTGCAGGAGATCGGGTCTCTTAAGCTCCACACATATTAAACATATTGGGTTGGTACGCATGCTCAACTTTCAAGGTCACGCCGATCAGGTTTTGCAGCGTTTGGGTCGTTCGCGAGTGCCCTCTTGGTCTGGGGTTGGACTATGGTTCGGTTACAAGGTGCGACAGGCTAAACACTGCGCAGTGTCTGTGACATTTGACGGCACATGCGGGGCAGCTTGAGGCTACTGGCTATGTTACCGCAGGTAGCAATTGGTCGAGACCCACAAAGGCCCATTCACTTCCGCAACCGTTCACGCTAGACCTGATAGCGGGCGTATTCTGCCTCAGGGTAACATCAAAGATTTGTTCTGTTATCCTTTGTAGGAAATCACAGCCATGGTCATAAGTTGGCAAGGGGATGATTGCAGTGCCAAAGAGTAGGGAGCGCAACGTACCATTCTGGAAGCTCTTTTCCCAACCGACCGCGCCAAAGCCTGCACAAGCGCGAACCTCGGCCCACTGTCTACCTTCTACAAGCAGCAATACGAAATCTTATTAGCGATGTGTGTGGGCGCATGGACGGAAGGACGGAACAAAGTCTCGCTACATCCGGTCGTCGTACTATGTTGGGGAAGGTGCATTGTACAGCAGGGGCAGGTGGGCGCGGAACGATCTGATCGTCGCTTGCTGTT
Source organism: Karstenula rhodostoma CBS 690.94 (assembly GCA_010093485.1). Lineage (NCBI taxonomy): Eukaryota > Fungi > Ascomycota > Dothideomycetes > Pleosporales > Didymosphaeriaceae > Karstenula > Karstenula rhodostoma. The sequence goes on along the minus strand of MU001495.1, from coordinate 293,777 downwards.
TCCCGAAACACCAAAAGGTTTGACACCTCGCTTGCAGTTGTCCCATCGCTGGTCTACATCCCGCATGTACGTACTTCAACCGGAACACAGTGGGGCTTTGGCAGGCGAGCAAGCGGATGGGGTAAATTGTTTCGCGGTTCAGTTATAGTTCGAGGGAAATATGACCAACGGCCCGGATAGCTAGCATTGTTAGCTGATGCTTCGAATGTCGTACATTAAGATCACATCAATGCAGGGGGAGCAGACCGCCGTGAGCCACGCAGGGATCTGTACCAACCTAGGTCCCCAAGAAAACTCCCCACCAACGCTCACTCCCTCGGGGGCCTTTGTCTTGCATACCCCAGGCTCGGGGTGGTCTACAAGTCAGTGGCCAGGCTAAACACGTCCAGTGGCAAGGCTAAACTCGTGTTGAAAGCACAACATCACGCGAGTACGATCCTTCCGAAGTCTCTGTCCCACGAAGCATGAATCATGGACGGATCCACTCCCCATCGCCACGCAGTCCGGGTCGAACGGTCACAGTGCGTAGGCCCACTTCTGATTCGCATTGACCGGATGTTCTTCCGATGACCTACACCGAACCTCCCAGTAGGGTGTATAATAAGCACTACCACGATCCGTATTCTACGAAACTCGGCTCGGGAAGCAGGCTGAAGTAGGAAGAGTCAGTGGTAAAGTCAGTATTGAGAGGCGTAGGCACAGACTGGCGCAGATTCAAGATGCGAAAGGACAGCGCTTGGATGCCTTCCAATGTCACCGACAATCTGGGCATTCCTTGCTGTACACAGCCCGTCGCACTGGTTGATGCCCTCTGTACAGCGCTAGTCTTCCCATGGAGCGGTTCAGTATCGAAGCGAATCTTTGAGTGTCATTCCGACACGGAGATTGGATATGCCGGTAGCATGGGAAGACGGAGGTGGTTCTGAGAGTCAGCATCCCAGGTCCCCGGAAAAAGTATCGCAAACCTGGTCTCTCCATGGCCAAAGTCCACGGAATGCGCATTCCATTGTCTAGAACGTTCTCACTACCTCCAAGAACACGAGTATTTCTACGAGTCATAAACAATCCAGGCAAGCGAAACAGCCGTGTCTTTCGTCGAACAAAATCACGGAATACCGTTTTCCACCACCTGAGACGCCTGTCCCAGGATCCAGATGCGCATACGAGCTTTCTAGAAAACTCAACTCTAGGCCCATCAAAAGCCACTACGATGAACATCCCGGGGAACAAAAAGGCGCGGCTGTTCTCCACAGTCTTGAGCAACTGTACACATATCCCATAGCTGCTATAGTTATTGCTGTAGTCATTCAAAGCTACCAACCTTACGCCTTTATCCCACAGCTGCTATAACTAGTGCTGTTGTCACTGAAAGCTATCAACCCTACACACCTATCAAGTAGCCAGCCATGGCTTATTTATGCACACTTTACAACATCACCATCCATCTAGCCCAGCATCAAACAGACAAATCCCAACCCCCGCAACTTTCCCCTCACCCAAATCCCCAACCAACCTGCTCGACCACAAAACACCTTTCCCCTTTCCCTACCCTTACGCAAGATTCTCTGATTGTTGACACGAACCACAAAGTGGTGTCCCGTAACGTGATAAACAAAAATATGGATTGCAACTGTCTCCTTTTCCTAACCTTACGCATTCGATACCAAGGAACAATCCTCTCACACACCACCACCACCACCACCACCACCACCACCATCCACCATCCACCATCCACCCAGTCGCAGTACACAAACCACTCGTCCCCTTCATTCCGCGCACGTGAACCCCTTCCGCAAAAGTACGCCCGACAAACGCCCGAGCTACCCGGCGCTACGCCCCCGCTTCGGTCCCCTCAACCTACCGCAATAGGCAACTCGCACGCACCCGTCGAAAAGGGACATCTTGTGACACCGGCAGCATGGGCGGTGATTGGTTTGGCAGCCAGGGACCACGGGGGGCAACCAAGATGTGAGGATGCTTAGTCTGTTTAGCGCGGTGTGGGGATGGGCAGGGGGTGATCTTATTCAATCATTGCTTAAGTTGCTGGAGGATGTTTGGCTAGACGTTTGGGTATCTATCTAATGATGGTAGCTACCCAAGGACGACGGCCTCGCTCTTGCGCGTGGTCGTATTTCTCATCCAGCGCATTGTGAGATGTTGCCGCAACAATTTTTCCACTGGTGTCTTCTCAGGGACTCGAGGCCTGCACATTTCGGTGCGAGGCCAGGGTGGTGTCGCTGCACTTATGTCGCGATGGGGTGGGACGCCCGAAAACCGCCTCCACGCGGCGAAACTGGGAGGGACCTTTCTCAACCTTCTCATTAATTTTCCAGCGGCGTGCAAACTCCTCACTCTTGGATACCTCGTACGCCCAATACATCTCGTGCCCGTGGCCAAGATGGAAGTAGCGCTGGCGGTTCTAATCCTTGTTTACCAAGCCCAACAACCGCCAGATCCGCCCAAGGTATAACAAGATATCTGTCTCCTCCCAGTCTTCCTACTTGGGTGGCTGTACGTATGCTACGACTCGGTCAGCATCAACGCGATAACTCGTTAAACTTCAGGTGCTCAAAGTTCGGCTTCGGATACGTTGGACTTACTAGCATCAATTTGCCTGATCTTCGGCAGCGCCAACCGCACCTTGTTCCGGTAAAGGACGGGCTGCGACTTCTGCAGAGGATTGCCTTCGAAATAGACCGTCTCCAGCTCTTCCTTGTCGCCGAGTTGCTTCTCAACCTCGTTGAAGTCGCTCAACTGGCAATTGCTTGCCCAGAACTCTTGCAAGTGCTTGAGGGTTTCCAAGCCTTGTAGGTGTTGGATCGGGTTGGAGCTGATGTCGATGACGTGCAGATTGGTGTTCTCTTCGAGGTGGAAAATCTCCTTGATGGCGTTATGAGAGATGTACAACTCTTCGAGGTTTTTGAGGCTGGAGAGACCGGCGAGAGACGTCAGACGATTTGACTGGATGGACAGAATCTTGAGGTTGGTAAGGGCGTCAAGCCCTTTGAGCTCGGTGATCTTGTTCTTGCCGAGCCATAGCTGCTCTAGCCCAGTAAGGGTCTCGAGATTCTGTATTTCCTGCCTGGCTGTCAGCTCATCCAAACTACATGCATCGACCTCGACTCACCCGTATCCTGTTTGCGCCCAGTTCGACCTGACGGAGGTTGGTCAGGCCTTCCAAACCCTCGATTGTACTGATCTTATTTTGCACGAAGAATAGATCCTTGAGCTTGGTGAGGTGGTTTATGCGCTTGATGTGCTTGATCTTATTGAAGGACAAGTCCAGCAGCACAAGCTCGGAGCAGGCGTCAAAGCCCTTGATATGCGAGATTAAGTTGTCGTAGAAATCGAGGTCCTGGAGCTGCGGGGCGATGTCGTCGGGTATCTCTACGTTGGTGATCTGGTTCTGGCGAAGTCCGAGGCGCTACGTTATTCTATCAACTGTTGTTCCACATGGCTCCCGGATGCGTGCGGCCACACGGCATACACATACCAAGGCCGGAACACATGCCACGTACCTTGAGCTTCTTAAACCTGTCCAGCCGCAGCGCAGCCATGTCGGATATCCTCAGATGCACCAGTTCGATTTCTTCTTCGTCTTCGGGGTAGTCTTCCAGCAGGTCTTCGTCAGCCGGCAGCTGCTCGGGCGGCGGCCCCTCGTCTTCGGACACATCTTCGGCGTCGCTGTCGGCGTCCTGGTCTCTTCCATTCACCAGCACGTTCTTGTCGACGCGCAGCTTTCCATCCCAGCCTTTGCTATCGCGTGGCTTGTCCTTGTGTTCCGCGTCGTGCGTCTCGCCGGTGGCGTCGATGGCGGGGTCGATGCGCGGGGCTTTCTCCGGCGCGTCTGCCATGGTGGAAGAGTCTGGCGGTGACTATGGGTAGCGAGTGGTGCGGGATTCACAGTACGTTCTGTGTACCGTGCATACGAATGATGCTGGCAAAAGGGTTGGGGGTGGGCGTGCGCTGTATCTGTTGTTCCGATGTGCAGGAGCTGCGTTCGGGAACTTAATTCCGTGCCAGGGTCGCGCGCTCCCACTCTTTCGTCATCGCCTGATATTGCATCTTTCTCTCAACACCATCAATCCACATCGCGGACTCTTCTATCAAGAAGATCACAGTTCTTGATCACCATGATAGCCTCTTTATTTCGCCAAGGGAGGCGCGCTGATCGTTTCCTGCTACCTGCGTATGTCATCCCTTGGTGCGCCATGGGACCATCAACCACCTGCATGACATGTACCTGACAAATGCGCCCAACATGGCTGTGGAAGAACAAACTGCCGCATCCACGCAATCATGCACCATTCACATTGTCCATGATGCCAGACCGCCAGCCTCTCAACCATGACCTACAAGTCCTTGGCGCTGCCAATCACTGGGCACGCGTAATCAATTTGAACCCGCGAGCGTTCTGCAACTTCCTAAAACGGCCGGTATAAGATGTAGACGGAAGACCGCGAGCGGGCAATTGACTTGCTGGATGACGCGTCCTTTCACATATCCTCCTCCGCAGAATCGAGTTTGACAGAAGTCAACACCATGCTGCCATCTCTAGCCCTCTGCCTCGCGGGGCTGTCCTCTGCGTTCGCCTCTTCCATCGCGCTTCCCAATGTATTCGTGAGCCACGAGGGAGAGCCGAAGGGCTTCTTCAAGAACGTTAGCGGCGGTGAGTCGATTGATCGTGCATGTTGTGATTTTTTGTTGACTCGGAATGCAGTAAACATCTACCATTCGTACCACGACCAAAACATTACCACTGGTGGCAAAGCTGTACTGTTCGTGTCTGATATCTACGGTGTTCCGTTACTGGAGAACAAACTGTAAGAAGCCGAGACTCCATTTCTTTCCATCTCGACGCAGTGGTCATGTCCTGCTTCAATGCAGTATATCTCATTGCACCGTCCAATGCAAGGCCATATCAGAGCACTAACCGCGCGTAGTCTCGCCGACTCCATCGCCAGCGCGGGCTACACTGTCATCTTCCCCGACCTCTTCAAAGGCGATGCCGTCCCCTCGGACAACCGCGAAGGCCCCGCCCTCAATCTGACCGAATGGCGCCTCCGCCACCCCACCGCCGAGATTGACACCATCCTCGGCCTAACCGTCGACTACATCCACAACGACCTCAACATCAGCAGAATCGGCGGCGTGGGCTACTGCTTCGGAGGCAAGTACGTGCCGCGGTTCCTGGCCGAGGGCAAGGGCATCGACGTGGGCTTCATTGCGCACCCGAGCGGGCTCGAAGCGGCAGAGATCCAGGGCATCAGCGGGCCAATTACTATCGCAGGTGTGTAGATGTGGAACTGCAAGCCTCAACATGGCATGTTGGTACTGACTACACCCCCCCAGCTGGCGAACTCGACACCGCCTTCAACGTCACGGGACGATACAACGCCGAGGCCATACTCACCGCCAAGAACGCAACCTACCAGACAAACTTCTACTCCGGGGCTCCGCACGGCTTCGCAGTCCGTCCGAACATTACAATCGCCCGCCAGAAGTACGCAAAGGAGGCGTCGTTTCTGCAGGCGGTCTTGTGGTTTGCTGCGTGGCTATAACGTCGGCGTTCTACCCTCTGTCACAGTCGTAAACATGTGCTGGAAAAGGAAATACATAACAAAGTATTTTCAAGATTGTTCTTCTCGCAGGCGTGAGGCGTTCCATGCGCGCATGTGCTAGTATATCAGTAGATGACGAAGATATCCAATCATCATGGAAAAGGTAGACCTGACCCACAAAACATCATACAATACAAGACGCCAACTACGGTGAGCAATGCCCTCCCCTCCCCTCCCCTGCACCCCCCAAAGATTGCAATCATGCCACCCCGCGCACCCACCAGTCCCTCCGCACCCCACCTGCGCACGCGCGACCCTCAGCCCCGCGCACTGTGGAGGCTAGCGCTGGCGCCTCGGCCTCGGCAGCCTTGCCGCGACTACCTCACTTGAGGGAAGGAGGGGGAAGGGTAGCATGGACCCTGAAAACGTGCACACGTCGGATGCGAGGAAGCCGTATTTGCAAAAGCGCGCGAAGTGTCACATTTGACTTGTGAGGGAGAGGGTGGTAAGGGGGGTTTGAGGCGCTGAGAGGTTTTGGTCGGGTAAGGTATGATGCTGTGTCACGCAGTGACATCACCGATGCAGTGTCTAGGCGGGCAGTGTGGGTTGCTGGAGAGGGAGGGTGGAGTCGGTATCGGCTCGCTTGTATGTATGGGATATGCCGTCTTGACGTGCCATGCCATTGCGCATGTCCGGGAGCCCTGTACCGTACGTACGTACCTGCAGCTTCCACTTCCTCACTCGCACGTACATAACACGTCTGTCCCGAGGTACTATCCCCCAGTGCTACAGCCTCGGTCAGGTCCCCTCCGTCCGTCTACCTACCCCTCCTTGTGGCACAGTCCTGCCCTCGCCCCTCCACCCATAACCGCTGGGATAACCCCCACCACCATTCCCCTACCCACAATGTCTCTCCCCAGCACCCAAAAAGCCGCCGTCAAAGTCGGCACCGGCGACGCCTCGCGGACGGAAATCCGCGAACTGCCTGTCCCCGAGCCGTCCCCTGATCAGATCCTCGTAAAGATAAACTACAGCGGGCTCTGCGCGTCGGACAAGAGTCTGCTGCTGGACGAGTGGGAAGCTGGGGGGCTCGTGCAGCAGCCGAGTGCGCAGGGCATCGCGGGACACGAGGGCGCGGGGACTGTCGTCGCTGTGGGGAGTAACGGTACGTCCTATGTGACATAACCCCTCCTCCCCCCTCTTCTAAACTACATACAACCTCGAATATGCAATGCCGACTGACTGACCCTATCTGCAGTCCAAGATCTCTGGCAAGTCGGCGACCGCGCAGGCATAAAGTGGATCGCCTCCGTCTGCGGCAAATGCGAGTTCTGCACCAACGGCATCGACGAGTGCCACTGCCCGAAGCAGCTCAACTCGGGCTTCAGCATCGCGGGGACCTTCCAGGAGTACTGTGCGACAGACGCGCGGTACGCGACGCGGCTGCCGGATGGCGTCAGTGACGCGGAGGCGGGACCGCTGTTGTGCGGGGGAGTGACGGCGTACACGGGGTGTAAGAGGAGCGGTGTGAGCCCTGGGCAATGGCTTGTTATCCCGGGTGCGGGGGGTGGTAAGTCATGTTGTCTCAATCCATGCTAGGGAAGTGTAGTTATGTGATGGTGATGGTGCTGACGGAGGATGGATAGGACTTGGTCACCTCGCTATCCAATACGCCAAAGCGATGGGTATGCGTATCATCGCCATTGATGGCGGCGATGCAAAGCGCGATCTTTGTCTCAAGCTCGGGGCTGAGAAGTTCATCGACTTCACAGCGTGCAAGGACATCCCCGCCGAGGTCATGGCGATCACAAAGTACGGTGCTCACGGCGTGGTCGTCATCTCAGCGACGAGACAGGGTTACGAACAGGCGCCGCACATGTTGAGACCGCGGGGGACCGTGGTTTGTATTGGGTTGCCCAAGGACGGGACGATCATCGCTGGCGCGCCGCCGATGATGATGGCGCTGAGGAAGCTGAATGTTGTGGGGAGTGTGACGGGGACGTTGAAGGATGTGGAGGAGTGCCTTGACTTCACTGCGCGCGGACTGGTGCGCCCGATCTTGTCGCATGGTGATCTGGGCGATATCAACCGCTTCATTGATGATATGGGAGCTGGTCGCTTAGCAGGACGTGCCGTTATTAAGGTGGCTGCATAACGGTCCATATGTGGTAGACCTACATGAATGATGTGTGAATTCCGAGCATTGTCGCTCTTTTGCGATTGAGGAGTTGAACCTCGACCCTTTCTAACCCAAGGGTATATATCATAGTATACATCCAGCCTTCTTTCAAGCGTATGCCGAAGACGGGAGCCAAATCCCAAATGGAACGCCTCGCTAAATTTCAAACAACAAGCCCCGATTCTACCAAGCGGTGATGTCGTCTACTTCGGCCTCACCGAAGGTGCTGGTCTTGGTGGCATTCATACCCGAATCGGACAGACCGGCGCTGTCAACGTTCGGGGTCCGGCTCATGATCTCGGGCAGGACTTCGTTGAGAAAGCCGCATAGATGCCCGTTCACCTGTTCGAACTCCAGTAGGAAGGCATCGTGACCATCGGGCGAATCAATTGTTTTCAGTTTCGCATTCGGGATGTGAGCAGCAAGCTCCTGTTGCTCCGCGAAGGTGAACAGGCCATCCGACTGTATGCCGAGAACAAGGGTTGGCTGCTCGATCAGCGATAGAGCGTGTTGCAACGCTAACACTGGGTCCAGCGTCTCCGGATCAAAGCCTTCGGGGTAGCGGTACCGCGAGACATCGTGGGTGTCCAGCTTCCGCGTAATGGCAATGTAACAGTTGGCATCGAACCTCCTGATAAACTTCTCGCCCTGGTACCTCAGGTAAGATTGCGCGGAGAAGTAGTGGGGAGTGCGAGACTTCTGGAATTGCGATATGCCGTTCAGCTTTCCTTGGACCGGTGGGGATGGTGGGTTCGAGGCGTCTTTGAACTCAAGATCGGCCATGTTAGCTGAGCTGGTCAGACCAACAGTGCTATTGGTTCGTGACGCGCGTGGCGACCCGGCATTTTTGTGGCCGTGGTTGTGGATCGCCCAGTGCTCGTTCGCAGGGGTACTGGGACGGGGCACGGCGTTGATGCTCTGTTTCTTGGACAAGTCAGGCGTGTTGCGACCGAAGCGTGATTCGAATGAATCGCGGCTGCGGTACGTCAGGAGAGCCGACATGCGGGCAGCGCCTAGGCCCGTGGAAGGAGGATCCTCATAGGTGTAGTATCCGTCTTCGTACTTGGGGTCGCTGTAGATGCTCTGGCGTTGGGCCTCGCCCCAGCTGATCCCCCACGCGCTGTATCGCGCCGACGTTGCAATGGGAATAATGCTCTTGACGTAATCGATGCCAAAGTAGGCGAATTCCAGGACAAGCATGCCTCCCATGGAGCCTCCAATGACGGCAGCGATTTGGCGCACACCCAGATCGTCGAGGAGAAGTTTGAAGATGCTGCGCCTGTCAGCATCTGCACACATGGGCAAATGACTGGCGTTACAACTCACTTCACGTCGTCCCTCACGGTTGTCAACGGGAACTCGGGCCCGTACTGGCCCAGTGAGGGGTCGCCATCTTTTGCTGTGACGGGGCTAGCACTCCCGTACGGGCTGCCCAAGCTGTTGATGCACACCACGAAGAACCTCGAGATGTCGAATGCCTTCCCAGGGCCTCCCAGCATCGGACCCCACCAATCGCCCACGTCGGCGCTACCAGTCAAGGCATGACAGATGACCATAGCGTTGTCGCGGGCGGGCGAGAGCGTGCCATATGTTTTATAGGCAACGGGGACATTGCGGAGGACGACACCGGATTCGAGGGTGACTTCCGGTATGATGGCGAAGGTTTGGTCAGGAATCAGCTTTGCGAACGGGTTCTCTGGCTGTTGGGTGACTCGTTCTACGTATCACGACGTTAGCATGGACGCAAACTTTGTTCAGTGCTGCCGCGTGCGATCGATCATGCTGGCACTTGGACTGCGGGGGTCGTACGGTATTTGTGTGTGCCATTGGGGCTGGCGCCGTCGGCTTGCGGTGGACTCATGGTTGTAGGAGGTCAGGGAAGACGCAGCACGTCGAAGGATTCGTCGCCTCGGGTGCGGTGACGGTGAATCATTTTGCGGGGAGTCATTGCCTTCACACGCAGCCACCAAAAACTAGAGGAGGGGTGAACTGCGATTGGCCTTGGCGATGACGCCATCTCCACCGCCTTCCCATCGATTGGTTCATCTCTCTAACCTGCAGCAACGCCCATCTACCGTCTCTGACCTGCAAACCGATGCCCAGACGTCCTATTCGATTCCAGTCAACCCAGTTGCTTTGCTGTCGTACGCCGTACAAATCGGAGAGGCGCATGTATGACAGGTTACACATGCAAACCGAAGGCTGGTGCATTTCTAGAACTCTTCGCTAAATCGCCATCGCCCTCTATCCAAACATTCGTCGAGATTGCTGATGGCAAAGCACCCGACTCTGATTTCCACCGCATCGACAGACAACGTATCCGCGCTGCATGTGGGTGTGGCCTGTCAAGGGTTCCCTGCATCGTCGCGTAGTTTTGTTAACGCAATGTTCTGCAACCACACCTTGTTTGCAATGCCTTTGGCGAAGTCCTCTTATCTCTCTATCCTGCAGCATTTTTCAAATATCATCGCAGCCGTTACCTGAATCGCCATACCAGCGCCCCGAAAACACCTCTTGACCTGGAACTTAGCTTTTCTGCTCTTTCCCATTTTCTCTTCTCACTCCAACCGAGCAACGTTCTGCCATTAACACGTTGCACAAGCTTGTCCTCTAAATAAACAAACAATTTTGCTGGTCGCAAGTCCTCCCTAGCTACAGGTTACCATATTAGATCACCATCGCTTTGTTATTCGCAAACTCAAGCTAACAGCCGATCCAAGTTGACAACCCGCCAAAGCCGTCTCATGCCAAGATTGGCATACGTCGACGTCAAATATATAGACGTCGAATATATAGACAGAAAGATGGGTTCGACATCCGGGAGTTCGATAGCTTTTTGCTCTCTCCCAACACCTGGGAAATGGTTCTGACAGTCACCCGCGGGGGTATTCGAATCCGTGGCTTCGAAGGGGCACTATATCCCCAGGTTACCTGCTCTGAACGAGAATCACCCGTCGTCCCAACCCCCTTCAGTCCCAGCCTCGAATCTCATGGCTATTGCCGTAATGTCATGGTATTGCCTCACGACTCCGGTACAATCCTAGATCAAACTGAAAGGCTTTGTGGATATGACGAATTCGAAATCAAGCGTCGTCATTTCGACTTCGAGGAACTCGGTACTGATGACGAAGCTGCGAATTGGCCAGAACAGCCAGCCGAATCTGGACAAACAAAAGATGCAGTGCCATTATCCGCATTGCAACAATTAAACACTCTTGGACATCAGGGCTGTGATTCTTCCAAGGCTGGATATCCGAAGGAGGTAATTACCTTCCCCTCACCTCACCCTCCACACGGTTCGCTGCGCATATCAGCGGAGTCGCCGTTCGACCAACCCAGTTTCGACATCAACACCGACAATGAGTTTGGACAGTCGTGTGTCGATGATTGTGACTGTGATCTGATGCCCGATCTGATGTACGACGATGAAATTGTACCTGAGCGCCTGCACCATGTACCGGGAAGCGAATTGGAGCCCGACTTCGACATCGACACGGGTCCTGATATGGTTTTGACATTCCATCCAGACGCAATGTCACCATTCCACCCGAATGCAATATACGAGAATCGAGTTCGCTCGGATCCTCTGAATATCGATGTGTTACAGAAAACACCAAAAACGACAAAGGCATATCGCAGAAGGGCGACACGATCTGGGCCAGAATGTTCGCGCGACCGCCACCGCCGCAACCCCAAAGCAAGAGCCCAATGCTTGCGGGATCGCAGCTTCCGCAGCGCCTCGATACCCATTGAGGCACCTACCGCGCTAAGGGCGGACAGCATTACAATACTCACCTCCGAGGAACTCAAACCAAGACGGAAGCACTGCGCATTCGTGCAAGAGCAGGAACTGAGGTGCCTCTTCGAGGATCGCGTGGGGACGCCACACCTAAGCGAGTTGCAGCCTGGCGACGACGTGAACGCCCAGCTCAACGTGGACGAACTTAGCGTGGGAGGTGAGGTTGCGGCTTTAAGCATCGCGGACGGGCCCACGCAAGGACTTTCTGCATTTGCGATCACGGACATTCCGAACCAAGAGCTGGGTCCGGGTTGACTAATGTGGTGTGGGATGAGTTGGTACCTGCGTGAGCGACTTCTGAGAGGGATGACGTGTTGGGATCGGGGCTTTTGTATGTGTAGGCTGTGCATGTGTACCTCGTTATGTGTGCTCTTTGGGCTGCATACGATATAATAGTCAGATTTCGTCCTGTGATACATTGCTTCCACAACGCCCTGCCAACGTCTCGACGGAAATAGAACCCTGACCTTGGAAGTGATGGTTCATTGCTTTTAATGATCGTCCCATGATTCCCCACACGCTCAATACAAGCCCCCACGCACGTGGGCCCATCCGCTACCAGCATTGGTAGACGCCCCAACACCCTCCTACCACTTCTGCTACACACAGCGACTGTCGCGTGACTCCTACACTCGCTCGACAGATCGCAGGCAACGAGTATGTAATCCTAACTAACACGTATTAGTTGCAAGCACAACGCACGACATTATCCCCGTGCAGACGCGTCCCTGCACGTTACTGTCGCGTGCTGCGGATTGCCAGTCAGGCAGACCGATCAGTAGCCTCATTCAGCGCTGGAACCTCGCTGAGTGTCAACCTTGCAAGCCGTCCATCCCAACGACCCGTTAAAGCGACCTCACGACTCGGCTTGAAACTGATGGGCTACCCAACGCCCTGGTTCGGAAACCCACACACGCAAAAAACAAGTTTCGAGAGTATAAATACAGCGTCGTCCCCCCCCGGGTTGTGGAATGCAGCAAGGCTGAGCAACGACAACAAGAGAACAACTGGTGCCTAGACGGTGACTCGACCGGACTGTCTGAGATATCCAACGATTTACGCCACACTCAACCCGGAACCGCAACGTCACACTCAACTCAAACCTGCAACAAGCGAGCACGAGAGAAACTATTGCCTAGACGGTTACTCGGCCATCCGAGAGATCAACAGCCACCGAACTCCGCCACACTCAACTCAAAACCGCAACGTCACACTCAACTCAAACCCGCAACGTACGTCCGCAATGTTCCCACTCCTCCGACAGACTACCGCCTCCAACGGCCTCGCCGCTGCACCCACCTCCTCACCACCCGACATGTGGCCCCGCCTCGTAGACATGGGCTCCGACGACTACCTCTGGCGCCTCAAAGGCTATTCCATCAGCGCCCGCTTCCCAGAGTGCTACATCGGTCCGGAATTCTTCAAGCTGGCTGTTGGCGAGCAGAAACGGAGGTTGGAGATGTATGAAAAGAGGAGGAGCGATGAGTGCTGGTTTCTGTGGCGGGCGTGGGGGAGGAGTGTGAGGTGGAGTGTGCTGAAGGGGTTGGGGTTTCACCCGTGGTGAGGGGTGCTTTTGGGGAGGGAAGACGATAGGCAAGCGCCCGCCCGCGAGGAGAGGGTGTGTTGCGATGATCGGTGGGGTGAGTCATGTGTGAACGTGGCACTGGGAATATTGTCGCCTCAAACATCTCAACACTGCTACTCATTTGGGCAAAAAATGAAGAGGGATTGTATAAGAATGATTGGTATTGCATGGATTTGGGCGCTAAGTTGGAGTTTGGATGATACCCATTTGGGCCGGTCTAGGGCTTTTGGCTTATGCCGAAATGGTTTTCGATCTTGGTAGGGCTGCTTCTGTGCGACGATAGATTTTTGTATTGTAGTGTCAGACTGTGTTTTGCATATGTTTAGGTAGTGTGACCGTCTTCCGCCAACGGATCTACGCCATGCTGCCTGTACCCAACTTCTTCTCTGCTGTTCAAGCCCCGCTACACTATCTTTTCCGGCCCATACTTGGCCTGGCAGAAGTCCTCGAGCGTCGTGAGCTGCGTCGCTTTATCAGTCGCACTCGGCAGCCAACTTCTTCAGCCTTGCCGCAGTCGCACCCTCCGTCTCATCTCCGAAGGACCGGCCTCCGCTCAACTGACATATACCCCACATCCCCTTGATCGTTTCTAGACCGCGGATACCATACACCTCAAAATCGCGCTACTTTGTGATCTCCCCGAATCGCGCTTTCTTTCCAGTCGCCGAACTCGTGGGCTCGATTTGTCCCCCGAATACAGAGAGGGATCATGTACCGTTTTCGAACGCTTTTGCCATCTCGTCAAAAGATATGATATGCAAGATGCCATGCACCATGTCCCCGTAATCATTCCCAATAGCGATAAACAGCGCATTCTCTTTCCCAACCCCCCATTTTGGCGTGAGATGCTCCACGAGCGAGTTCGTCAAGTACGACCCCAGGCTCGCAGCTACGGCTGCCTTGAACGTAATTTCCCTCCACCAATCTCCCTCGCGCTGTTGAACCCACTATACACAATCACCTTGACCCTAGCTTCCACTACCGCCTCTCCAATGGTCTTCCCAAGATCAACTTTCGTCCGGCTCTGGCTAGGATCCTCGAACACTTTATCGTCTGCGTCTGTGTTCACGAAGACGGCTCAGCTGCCACGGATGGCCGAGATGAGGGTTTCCTTGTCCCATCCGTCGGCTTTTACAAATCGAATGCCGGAGGCGGAGAGTTTCTTTGCAGCGTCTGATGAGGGGTTGCGGGTTATTCCGCGGAGGGCGAAGGGATTTTGGGTGTTGGCGTGGGGGAGTTGAGAGCGGAAGAGCCTTGGAGGTCGGTGGCGCCGAAGACCACGATGGGCTCCGGGGACATGGTCATCCTCTAGAGTCGTGTTGGCGCTGATAGAGACACCGTAAATTACTAGAAAAAGCGACTCATAGCGCATGTCTTTCAACAGTGACCTGTGTGGTTACTCGCACATCGTTTGCGCTCGTATTGTGGTGTGCGCTCGTAGTCCGGGTAGTGCTTAAACTTCTCCTTGAATCTTGATCAACCAATTCTATTTCGTCTTCGATGCTTGCCCTACGTTCACTGTATATCCTTGGACCCTTATCTTGTGTAAAGCCAGTGGTACTGTGGGCGTAGGTGTTCGGAGGAGTGGCTCGTGTGATCAAGGCCTTGAGCGCAGGGAGTGAGACGACTATATTTGCTGTACACATCTCGGCTGTGCACCACAGGTCTGTACCATGTTAGCTCATAGTCCGGCGATGGAACAATGTGTACTTACTGCCAGATGCGTCATCAATATTGTAATCGCCTGCATACACGATGAATCGAGCTAGGCTGATTGCGATTGTGATAAGGCCGAGAGAAAATACCCCACACAAAGCGATTTTCTGTCGTTTGCGAAGCTTGATGCAGTGAATGATGAAGAAGGGAAGGATGAATACTGAAATATTAGTCCAATGCTCGATACTGACACGCGGTCTGCACATACATAATACATCTGAAGACCAGTTCAAACACCAGTTGATAATCAGACCACTATAAGAGTTCCAAGTGGAGAGTAGCTGATTTTCAATCGACCTGAGATTGCACGTCAGCTGAACAGGCTTCCATGAGATACATTGTCCGACAGACTTACCAGTTGTTTGAGATATGACCCGCAATCAAAGTATCCGTTAAAAGCGATGCGACCCAGGAGCAGACTGTGAACCCGGTCGAGAAGTAAACCGCCATCCGGAGGCGGCGAAACCCCGACGGGATGAGCCACCAATAGAACGCTATGATGGAGAATTTGGGGAAGTACAGCCCCATATCGAAGAAGTAACATGATATGAAGACTGTCTGTACGTAGGCTTAGCTTTGACAAAATTCAGATGCTCGGTGCCACTTACTATCAAATACTCAAGAGAATCCGTCGTGAGATCTGGTTCTACCAGTGGATGCGTGAGTTGGATGTTAAGCGCTACAGCAGAACACGCAAACCATCCAAACGTGAAGAGCCATCCGCCCCATACGAAATAGTCGGGAAGAGTCAGATTATTTTTACGCTCCACACGCAGGCGAATCCAACAGCGCAACAGCTGTATCACCAACGCTATACTCAGCAGCAGTGCTTGTATAGCCTGGCAATGTGTTAGGTCTACGTTTCTTACGATCAGAATAAAGAACTTACAATAGATGTTGCAATCTCCATCGTGTTGCCAGCTAGCAGTCAAGTAGCTGTGGTTGATGTGTGCACGATATGGAGATTGAGCACACCTTGAGCACCAAAAACGTGTTTGAAGGTCAGAGAAAGGGGTGTCGCTTGCATTTCTCCGACCTTTACGGCGGGAGCGAAGCTTAATGCATTAAGCTTAGTTAATTTACGTGAATCAGGTACGCGTTGCCCAGAATCCGGTGCACGAAAAAACGCTACGAGCTGCATGAAAGGCCCTGACTAGTTTAGTGCCACCTCTAGAGCTGTCAATACGATAACTTCCTGTCAGATACAGCGTCTAGATTTTGTTAGAGCATATCATGGCTGGCTTGACGTCTCTACGCTTAAGAGCTTATATCAACATCAGACATCTGTTTGTTGCACTGCAGAGTGTGGAATATGGGATGCAGCTCGCCAAGGTCCAATTCGTGAAATTCGAGATACCTAGCCCAGTGGTAGCTTTGGTGTGGAACCTGATCGGCGTCATTGACCCGGAGTGAAGCGGCAGATCTCCCGAGGTCATTCCGCGGGGAACGCGGTGGCGCCATCCTGGCTGACCTGCATCAAGAAAAGTGCCGTGAAAGTTCTTCTGTCGGCTTCTGGCTGAAACGGTAGGCAAATGATAAAGCGGACGCGGGCGACAGCACCACAACGGGACGGCTGGTCCGAACCATCGTGCACACATATGCACTTGTATTCCTGTGTCTACGCCACAAAGTCAAAACGTGATGATAAGTTCGAAGCCTAGAATCACCCAAATCTGCCTTAGTCTACTTCAGGGGTTAGCGGCGAGTCTAATTCATGCCGCCCCTTTAGCGTCCAGCGCTATCAAGTCATCTTCGGAGCGACTCAGCTTGAGGCTCTCCAATTGCTCCATCGCATGCTGTTATCTCCTGACTTTGGTTTCTCGGGGCCAGCGATCATGTGTAAATCAACCAATAAATGTGCGCAGAGTTTTCAGGAGCCCACATGAAGTGCCATCAGACCATAACCGCGCTCAATTTATCTGGTAATAGCCAATTGTATTTTCTGGAAACCCTTTAAAACGACAAGCCACCATAGATACTTGATAGGAATTTAGGTGTCGCTTCGTTAGTTCAGCTGTCTTGGTCCGTTCGTAAATCTGCTCCGTCAATATGAGTAAGGCAGCTTTCAGAAGAGGATGAGGTGGGTTCGAAGAACCTGATCACTTTTGTGGCAAGTACTTGCTTAGGCAAGCGCCAGCCTAGCTCTCCATCCTTGCACACCTCACGAGACAGTCGCCACGGTCCAAACGTTCAGCGCGCAGCTCCACTACGGAGCCGGCCCGCCGCGTGTACCTGGCCCACGAACCACGCGATCTTGATCTTCAGTCAGCATTGCCTCATCGTGCCGGTCCTAAATCACCCTCGCAGGTGAACCGAAAGTGCTTGAGATTACCACGTTCCCTATATCTCTGCTTTCACCCCGACCGTCTCTTGATCAATCAGAATTTTTGATAGTACGAACGAGCATTGCCTCGATGTACAAGCAATCTTGCTATTTTCGCAAACGTGGTGAAACTATATTGTTAGGGCCATCCAACCTTTGTCCAAACCTTTCAAGCACAGCTTCGATAATTTGGTTAATTTTGACAGTGTCAATATTGGGATGGACAATATTCTCAATCGGATTTGCCACCATATCTTGTCCATCGTAGGCTCTGTCCAGGCTGTGTGCGTGCTTGCAAAGCTACCACTGCTGTGGCATCTTGCCAGGTTCCACAGCCTGCTTTCATACAAGCCCACAAAATGGCGTACGAGTGTCGCTATGGCAAAGTATTCGACAAAGCCGTGGGTCTGTCTTTTCGAGTGTTGAAGAGATATTACCGATAATATAGTTTCCTGGCATTTCCAGACTCTACCTAGGTGGAGCCGTTGCGCGAGGGATGTCACGAAATACAACTCTCGTCTGTCGCTCGTATATGCCTGATGCACTGTTCGTATTAATTGGTACACAACGTCAACAGCCTACCTTGCACAGTTGCAAACAGCTACCGGCTTCAGACTAGTCACTATAAGTACAGCCCACATCATTTAGCTCTTACATGCCCATAATTATTGTCGGAGAATCTGTACATACCTGCGAGATCCGATATATAGTACTATACTGTTGCTACGAAAAGCAAACGGGACAGGAATTGTATGTCGCTGGGGATTATAGGTGACCTCCCCTTGATGAGCTCAGGATGTAGAAGACAGACTTACATACTATACATAGAGATTAAGCATTCGTCCTTTAGCTTTGCTTCGCATTAAAGTTGTGTCGAAATGCGTGGTTGACACCTGAACTAGAGACGGAAAGGTCGCCCTAGAGGAGTTGTGTCCTCCATATACTCAGACCGTATCAGGCACATATATCACAAAGCTCAATTGTCCATCATCTAGTTGGTAGTACGCCCAGCGAATGTGACGTCCGTGAGCTCGGCGCCAACCAAAAAGCGATGAATGACGCCGAACCTCGACCTTCAACCAAAATCCAGCAGAACATCGGATGCCATAGAAACGAAGACATTGGTCAACGCCGAGGAACCCCTTGGTCAGGCTAGTGAGTTTTTGGTGTTGCGGCGACGGTGCGCTGTCCAACCATCCCAACAAGGACGCCAAGGCGCATTGCGTCAACGGTGGCAGGGACGCCTCACTCGGGTGCTTGGTGGCAACTTCGCACGTCGACGGACTCAACCTGCAACAGACGGCCCCCGGAACTGTCGTGCCTGGACATTTGACATCTTAGCGTCCGTATGCGGCTCGGCAGGCTTGCACGCAACGTTGTTGCTTATCGATTACCCAGTGTCTATTTCCATCCAACTAGCCTAGCGCAGCGCCAGCGCCTGCTCGCATCCTCCGACTTCAGGCCTGCCTGACGCGACACCACCACCCACGGACTGGTGATCCCGCCCACCTCGACGCATCCCACGACCACGCCTGCGCCGCCATCGCGTCCTGCCCGCACCCCGCGCCGCCGCACCCCAGAGCCTTCTCGTCGCGCGCGCGCGCCCCCTGCGACGCCCCAGCCTCCTAACCGTCACCCACGCGCGACCCTTCACGCCGGCCCGAACGTCTCCGTCGCATCTCGCGGCGCCCAGCATCGCCCACTGCCTGCCTGCGCCGACGCTCGCGACCCGCGACCTCGCTCTGGGGGGTGTGTCGCCCCGTCCGGAGAGGTAGCAGGCTCCCGCTGCTACCTACTATGGCACTGGTAGCGCCACCTTCGAACGATCGCAAGCGCGTAAAGGTCTACGAGCTCAAGAACAATGACTGGTTCGACCGCGGGACGGGCTTCTGCAGGGGTGTCTTCGTAAACGTAGGTCGATATCCGTGGTACAATGGCCGGCAAATTCTGCGCCGTCACCGTCCCCTCATGCCTGCCCGCGCCTGTGCGAGCCTAGACTGACGTGTGCGACTACAGGACGAAGCGAAGATTCTCGTCGCCTCCGAAGACGACCCCTCGCGCCAGCTCCTTGAGACCAGAATATCCAAAGACGATGGCTACCAGAAGCAACAAGGTGGGTGACTGTGCCACGCGACATCCGGACCCACGCTAATCCGCGGCAGATACCCTCATTGTGTGGACCGAGCAGAATGGCACCGACATGGCCCTCAGCTTTCAGGAGCCAGAGGGTTGCGGCAGCATATGGTGTGTGGAGCGCGTCGCTACGGTGACATCACGCGCTAACATATGACAGGGAATTCGTGAATGATATGCAGGCGCGTTTGCAGGAGAGGGCCGCACAGGGTATGTTTGGGTACATTCACGTCACAAGCACGTGAACTAATGCCGTTCAGACGATGGCCTCTCCGATGACATCGGCGAACACATGAGCCCGATCATGCTACCGAATCCCGACCTCGGCAACTTGCACGAGATAGAGAACCACATGCGCGCTGCGAACAGCACCCCGGGCGGTCGCGAAGCACTTGCCAAGTTCGTCTTGTCGCAACAGTACGTGCCGAAGCTCATCCCGCTGGTGGAGATGGCAGAAGATTTGGAGAGCGCTTCGGATCTGCATCGGTTATGCAGTATCATGAAGATGCTAATTCTGCTCAACGACACTTCCATTATCGAATACGTGGTCACCGACGACATAGTACTGGGCGTCGTCGGCGCTTTGGAATACGACCCGGACTTTCCTTTGCACAAGGCGAATCACCGACAGTACCTTTCCGACGAGTCAAAGTTCAAGGAGGTTGTCAGGATCCAAGACGAGAACATAAAACGAAAGATCCACTACACATACCGACTCCAATACCTAAAGGACGTTGTTCTTGCGCGCATTCTGGATGATCCCACTTTCTCCGTCTTAAACTCCCTCATCTTTTTCCACCAAGTCGACATTGTACAGCATTTGCAAGCGAACGGACCGTTCCTCAAGGAGCTGTTCGGCATTTTTGGATCAGCGGAGCAAAATTTGCAGAGGAAGAAGGATGCTGTGCTATTTATCCAGCAGTGCACCTCGATCGCCAAGAGCCTGCAGGCGCAGAATCGAGCGCAGCTTTATCAAAATTTCATCAACAACGGCCTCCTGGATGTTATCCAATACGCGCTAAAGCACCAAGATGCTTCCGTACGCGTGGCGGGCACTGACATCCTGGTATCGCTCATCGACCACGATGCGCTGATGGTGCGAAGCTATATCTTCAAGGCGATACAAGAGAAGTCGAAGCCGTTGACCGACACACTCATTGAACTTCTCCTCATAGAGGTCGATCTCGGAGTCAAATCCCAAATGGCTGATGCTATCAAAATCTTGCTCGATCCTAATGCCAATTCGGCTTCAATAGAGGCACTGGGCCGATCCAACAGTGATTTTCTCGCAAAGGTCCGAGGACAGCTCCCTCCACTGCCACAGACCGACGCCTTCATACAGAACTTCTACGACGAATCTGCCAGAAAGCTTTTCCAGCCGCTCAAGGATCTTGACGGTCGGGAGTCAAGTATGTATACCACCTCCTCTATCGAGCTCTAGCTAATTATCCGCAGTGGACAACCTCACGATACAGCAGACAAACTTGTATGTTCACTTGGTGGAGGTTTTGTGCTTCTTTATCCGGCAGCACACGTACCGAAGTAAATATTTCATTCTCTCTGAAGGCCTGGCGGCGCGAGTAGCGCAGCTGATGGAGTGTCCGGAGAAGCACCTGAAGCTCAGTATGTGCATGTACTATCCTTTGCAACTCAGCCTAACCTTGAACAGCTGCTCTGAAATATTTCCGCTCTTGCATTGGTCTGCATGACGAGACACACAACCGACAGATCATTCAGCACCAACTCTTTGAGCCGATTCTGAAGATACTCTTCGACAACATGAACAGGGACAACCTCCTCAACTCTGCTTGCCTGGAATTGTTCGAATTCATCAAACGCGAAAACATTAAGATTATTGTTGAACATCTGGTCGAAACCTATCGCGAAAAGCTCCAGACAATCACTTATGTGGACACGTTCCAGAGCCTCATTTTACGATACGACCAGATGCATGAACCCGTAACTACCCAAGAACTTGAGGCATCTTTCACTAGTGTTGACAGTGATACGCCTGCACGACAGCAATTGAGCATGGTCAACGGCGGGAAGTGGGGCGTTGGGTTGAAGGAAGCCGATCCGGATGAGGAGGCGTATTTCAACGGTTCCGATGAAGAGGACGAATTCGCACCAAATGTCGCAAAGCCTGTCAACGGGGCGTCTCCTGTACGCCCCTTGGTTAACTACCCAGACGACGACGAAGGGGACGACGAAGTTGACGATCTTACCGCGGCTGCACCTTCCGTATTACCACAAAGTGTATCCACGACTAGTCCAACACAAGAAACGCCGGCCGCGTCGAAGTCACCGCCCGAGCGGATATCCGAGAAACGTAGAAGAGAGGACGACGAAGACGATGAGCTGCTTCTCAGCATATCGTCCAGTGGCACTGCGAAGCGCCGCGCGTCCCTAAATAGCAATTCCAGCGCCGGCAGTCTGAAAAGCTTGCGCCGGAAGAGTCCCAATATCGCCTCAGCGAAAGACAGTGGAGGAGGGCCAAAGAAGATATCGCTATCCATTCCGCTCCAGTCCGGCGGGGAAGGAGGCAACGGTGAATAGAAGTCGATCCTGCGCCAGAAGCCCTCGACTTGACATTTCTGCTGCTACCTTTTCACGAGATACCCCTGGAACGGGAATGAGTTGTATGACTGGGAACTTTTTGGGCGAGACTGCGGCATGGGCGGTGTCATTACGGCGTTTGTAGGAGGGCTTGCATGGCGGCGATGGTACGTTTGTTGGATCTTTGCGTCCGTATCCCGTCGTACCGTGTATGATATATCAGCGCGTGAGGGAAGTTCATATGCGAGAGGAGGGGTGTGTGTGAGCGAGGGCTCGAAACGTCCAAATGGGTGGCGTGTCTGCATCAGGTTTCGAGTAGCATTGGACTTTACCTTGGCTCCCGAAACTGGATATCCTAATGCAATATCTCTACCCAATTCCATTCCTCACCTGCAAATAACGATCACATGTGCTTGTTTACAGCTCCAATCACGTTTTCACGCGTGCCGCTCTAGCGCGTTTCCCTGCCCCGCTGCCAAAGCATGGACGTCGCGGCTCACTGCGCATGCCCTGCATAACACGCCCGGCAACCCTACGTTGACGTCAAACCTCCCCCACCCCCACGCTCCGGGCCTCCGCTTCCAAAGACAATAATGTCCAACGCCGATTCCGTCGCCGACGCCGACCAACTCGCCGCAACAATGCCCCCGCCGCAGCACCCGCTCGCTCTCACGCTCATCCTCGCCGCGACACCATCCCTCGGCATCGGCCGCGGCGGCGCGCTGCCCTGGCCGCAGCTCAGGAAGGAAATGGCGTATTTTAGACGGGTGACGTCGCGCGTGTCGACCCTCGCCTCGAGCAGCGGAGAAAGCGGGAAGGGCGAAGGGAAAGGAAGGAGGAGGTGTAACGCCGTGGTTATGGGAAGGAAGACGTGGGATTCCATCCCGCCGCGCTTCAGGCCGCTCGAGGGGCGCGTGAATGTGGTTGTTACGCGGACGCCTGGGGCTTTTACTACGAAGCTGCAGGATGAGAGCGGTGGGACGGGAAAGGGACAAGAGAACGTGGAGGCTGTGGGCAGTGTGGGGGAGGCGTTGGAGGTGCTGCAGTCGTACAACACCCGCTCAGAATCTGAGGCAGAGGGGGAGGCAGAAGACAAGCCGGAGATCGAAAGAGTTTTCGTTATTGGCGGGGCAACGATATACGATGCTGCGCTCCAGCTGCCGCAGACGGAGCGCGTGTTGCTGACCAATATTGAGGAGGAGTACGAGTGCGATACGTTTTTCTCGGTGGATTTGGAGAAGGATGCCGGGTGGAAGCGTAGCAGTAAGGATGAAATAGAGGAATGGACGGGGGAGAAGGTCGAGCCGGTTGAGGAGAAGGGGGTGAGGTTTGTGTTTGAGATGTTTGAGAGGGTGGAGCGGTGAGCGGTGGGGTTGGGGTGACTTGTTAATTGATGCGAGCTTGGAGGGTGGGGTTGATGGGCGGGAGGCAGCATATGAGGGTTGTAGGATTATGAAACTCCTGTTATCAAGTATTGCATTTTCCTGATGCTCCGCAGCTATATGGACCAGATCCCTCCCTCGCTCTTCTCAAGCTACATCATACTACCGAACCATCATGCCCCTTCGACGTCGACGCCCATGCTGTATCCGTCCAACTCGTCCACCTGTGAAAAATTCTTTCGTCGAAATCATCCCATGCGCAAACGTAAGGTCCTGGATGCCTGATTGCCTTCTATCGCTAGGCTTCTCAATCATCCTCCTGCTTGGCGACGACCTCTCCATCCGAATTCATAGCAGCGTCCTTATTCGCCTCAATAGCCTGCGCCGCGATACTGTCACCCTTCATGAGCTCGACGTATCGCACGCCCTGCCAATGCCAGACTGAATCGCCATGAAAGTTCGTCAGCTCCTCCCAAAGATCGCGCGAGTTCTGCCTCCATGGTGTATGCCACACGGTGAAGATCGCCATAGCCCACGACCTTGGCAACGACTATCACGTTCTGCTTTGCTCGAGGCTTCCGCAGCTATTTAACGAGCGGCCTGAACTCCTCGCTGGGAAAGATCTGGGATGGAGACAGCAGAATTTGCCTGGGTTTAGCAGTGGCGATATGCATGGGCCTAAGGTACCTCAGGCACTTGCCGGGCTCGTAGACGTTGAGGTGGATGACGGTCGGGGATTTTGCGTCGATCGAGGTTTGCAAGTCTGGTATCCCGCGTGTGAGCGTCCGCATGGACGACTTTGATGGGTCACTTGATTTCGTGGTCGGCCCGGTGGAAGGTGTTCACCATGATATCAGTTGTGAGAGCGTCAAAGTACTGGCTGCGGTCGATGTTCATGATGGACGGGTTGGCGTGGAGTTGTATAAGTTAGATACCGTGGTTTTCTACGAGAACCTGATATTTACGAGGTTCTTTGTGAATTTGTACAGCCAGGCGCGCTCTAAGCTTATGCGCAAGGTGAGAGAATGCGGCCTGTGATGGTGAAAGCTCGGGCGCAGTCAATGTTGACTATGTCATGCGTTTGTTTTCATGTGTTATTTCTGGAATCAAGGGATGCTATGGTATGGTCATCTACCTGTGTAGCTTGCGAAAGAAAGATTAGCATGTACTTGGGCTTATGTCATTTATTTTAATACTGCGGGTACAGCCCTATCTTTTCGCAGTAGAGACTTCTTAGCCCGGTTAAAAAGGTGTAGTCAAATGTGATATTTCTCGAGCTTCTGCAAGCCGCGGCAAAACTCAATACAGGAACACTGTGGGGTGTCAAAACACAAAGAAGAAGAAAAAAGGCGTAGTAGTAAAGGGAAATAACACCTAAAGAGGCTAAGTAACTTCTCTTTAGACGACCCATTGCGAAAATATACAACCACAGTACACGCTTATATGTGGTCACGTGGGACAGCGGATTATCCGAGAGCTAAGCCTGGTTTGCGTCCCCGAGCGGCGTTCTACGCAGTAAGCCCACGCCGCTTTACAGCCCCCCGCCACACTTCTTCTACAAAGGTGCACCACGACCCACGATCCTACTTGGGCTTCGATTTCATCTCTCGGTTTTCTCTGAACCCTTCGCATTAGTACTTACCTATTGTGCAAAACACCGATCAAGTTGCATATTCTGTAGGGTTCAAACGTAAGCTGTTCCCCAAACTTCTGGCTGGGCTACACGCTTAGCTTTTCGATTGCCTGTTCTACCACCTGTGCCTCGACATTAGGTACCAAATTCCCAGGATCGCATCTATCCATTGTTCCGGCACGCTTTGTGACACAACCACGCTCAACTTCCAGCCCGGATGTCCAGAATTATATCCAAAGTCATGTCCAGAATATCTACTAAGAAATTCGGACGTACCAAAAGCCCTATTGAACATCCAATCACGTCAGATTGGGACCTGGCCCTTACACACGAAGACTACAACAAGCTCCTAGAGGGTTTCCGGCCTAGAGACATGGATAACAAATGGAGCTGCGTCACTGACACGCCTGACGCCAAGGGCAATACTGTGGTTCATGTCTCTAGAAGCGGACCGGGGCCTACTTATATGCATATCGCTGTTGAGGCTGGCAATCCGCACGAGACTGAAGGCGACAACTGGGGCAAGATCACAAGTATTACGTGGAATCCCAAGAGTCTGGGATACCTTGGGGAGCAGGTCACCGAGGAAGAGGCAAAGCAAGAAGCTATCAACTTCTCTAGGGGGTTGATGGGCTGCAAAATGAGCAATGCTCCGACACTATATGTATACGAGTATTAGTTTTCAAACTCATATTTTCGAAGCCGAGACGGAGAGCGGTACACAAGATCTTTTCGATGATAGTTTCTTCAAGGACCTGTAACGAAAAATGGTGTGTTGCGTGAACGCTACGAACGAGACCGATGTCTGCAATAGTGAGCAAAGGAATTTAGCCGTACACTCCGATGAAGATACATGAAATGTTCGAAACGCTAGCTAGTTCATCGCCAATCCTCGAGTGGCACCAAAGCTCCATTTGGGCCTGCGATCATGATTTGAACATTCCCTCCTGGGGTCTAAGCTCTCCCTCCTGGCTTCTTACTGGAGCCTTTCTTAGACCCCTTATTGCTACCCTTGCCGCCATCCGTCGGTGGGGCGCCCGGTAGCGGGGGCTTTCCAGCCTGAAGTAACTTAACATATTCGTGGTAGGCCTCAGTGCTCGATTTGATTGGGCCGCATTTTCCTTTTTTGTCATCCTTGCACCGTCCCTTCATCTTCATCGCTGCTGTACACTTGGTTTGAGGCTTCGTAGTGCGACACTTGCCTGTCTTCTTCATTGCAGCCGAACACCTCGTCCGGGGTTTCTTGTCCGTGGGAACCCCCGCCTTCGGCCGTGTGGTCTTTGGCATTTTCTTAGCCCTGTTGTGCTTTCGAGTTGCTGATGTTTTCTTTCCGGAAGGACGGGACTTTCTTGCTCTTGCCCTGGTGACGAGCGCTGTTCCTGGTGCTGGAGATTGAAGAGGCTTGTCACCCACGAACAAGTCCCGGGCGTTGTGGGGTCTGCAATAGGAGTAGAGAATCCAGGGGTCTTTTTTCCATGCTCGAAAGTCGTCGGGGAAGCCGGCCAAGTTGTATTGAGCCCCTGCATGACGTTGGTTGTCATATTTGGCTTTGGTGTAGCGTTTGTTGTAGCGTTTGTTGTGCACATAGTGACCCCTAACCAGACCCTTCTTGTCTTTATAGTACGGAATCTAACCTCTGATCTGGTCGAATGTAATGCTGTGGATTGCAGCAAATTCTTTTTCGTGCGGTAGATGGTAGTATTTTCCCAGAGTTGCCTGGACATCGATGAGATTAGGGTAAGCTGCGATTTTATAGATCATGCCATGGCCTTTTAATTCATATCTGAGCCACTTTTCGACAAATTTGAACGATGAGCTTTTGGATACGTAGCCGTCGTTGTCGTTCCCGGTGCCAAGGCCGTCGACAACAGTTCCGTGGGTGTGTTTCCACAAACTCAAATCGAATTTACCGATAAGTTCACCCTTCGGTCTGAAACCGTCGGCGGCAACAATTTCTTTCGGGCTGCGTCTATCAGCACGCCAGACATACGTAACTGCGGTACCTGCGGGAGGTTTCTTGGGTTTTCCGCGACGATCCAAAGGATGTTCTTGTTTAATGGATTCGGTAAGATGCGTGAGATTTTCAGGAGCTGTGAGACCTTTCTGGATGGAGAATACGGGAGCTGCGTTACCGAAAGCAGCCAGAATACCCAGAAGGAGCAATGAATTATGCCAGAACACAACGCCAACGCCCGATTCAACCGGAATAAGGAGAGAGTAATAGGTGTTTGACGTCTAACTGAGTCACCGTACTGTGAACGAGTGTAATGTGATCAAAAGAAAGTGAGGACCAAAAGTCCAGCTTATATGGAGCTTAGAATGTACTCAAAGACGGACAGACAGTAAGCGATCTTTATAGCTTTATATAGCCGTGAATTGATATTCACACCTCTGGAGCGTACGCACTTCGGAGGTGTATCGCTCAGTGGGCTTTGTGATCAGTATGTTGTCCGGACGGTGAAGGTGAACCTTGGGCTCATGGTCTCTTGCGAGAGCCAGCATCTTAAAATTCACAACGGCATCATGTTTCATAGCTATGTCTCAGAAACTGCTCGGTTCCTCTGATTACAGGGCTTTGTCCGACGTCGGACACGTTCACAGCCCCGGAGATATGCGGCGTAGATACACGGCACAGTTTCACCTGTGCAAAATTCAAGTTGGATGTAGCCATGGTCATGTGGGGATCCCGGAGTCGTGGAAGACAATAGGGAGGCGCCCGTGGGTGCCCGTAGGCGCCCGCGAGGAGGAGGGAGTGTTGGGGTGATCGGTGGGGTGAGTCACGTGTGACCGTGGCTCTGGGATTATCGTCGCCTCAACCATCTCAACACTCAACCACCATGGAACAGAACAGATCCAAGGGACCTCTGTATTGAGACACTCTATATCAATACGCTCTTTCAACTACCAAACGTCTATTGGTATCAATTCTAAACACTGCCGTGACTTTAAAGCCAGGCAAACGCGGAGCGTCTTCTCCGAGGATACCAAATGTCTCGTGGCTCAGCTCGATATCTCTTTCAGCAAGCATATGTGACCATTCAGTATCGTCGGGAGTCTCAGGCATACCAGGTATCAGATTTGGACTCTCAGGAATAGCTTCTGCCGCAGCCGCTTTCAGCGTCTCTATATTTGCCTTGAAAAGGTCTTTCGACCTGGACCGTTCTTTTGACTTGTACTTTTCATCACCGTCCACATTCCTGCAATAAAGTGCGATGGGAAACTTTTCATTATTTTCGTAACGGAAAAAGATTTTCGCTATCAGTAGATTGCGGACAGTCTTGTGGCTGAAGAAGAGTGTCTCGTGTGCGCCTGGCTGGAGGTAGGATAGTGTTGGGTAGAGACCCTCGTCGATGCGACCTGGGCCTTTTACTTGCAGCTCGTTCAAGAGACTGATGATTGCGCCCCAGAAAATATCCGCTGAGGGACCCTGGTCTGGCATCTCCTGGTCCGGCACTGTGTGGTCTGAAAGCGCCAAGTCTGAAAGTGCTAAGTCTGAGAGTGCGCGGTCCGAGATTGCTTTGGGTGAGAGTGTTTGGTCTGACATAGCTTGGTCTGGCATTTCTTCGTCTGAACTCCATTGATGTGAAACTTCATTGTCAGGTAGTTCTTGCTCCGAGACTCTGTAAGATGCTGCCATTTCGAACGCTGTGCTTGTAGCTTCGTCTGGCTATCAAGCTGAGGAACTACTCGGAGGTTGAAGTTGATGATACGGTCGCGCAGCGAAGTAGAGTTGAGTTATACGGCTACAGAGCGCTTGATATAGATTGCTACTTGTTCGCGTGAGCGTGCTATAATCCAGGGGCAAACTCCATATTATTTGAATGTTAAGATTCATGAAAGGGTTCAGACAACCTAGTGTGGACTGACAAATGAATATTATCGCCTCAAGATGAAGGCGAGACGCTTCCCTGGTGCACTGTTCAGAACCTCGCACTGCGTCTCACCTAAACACCCCGTGAATCATAAACATTCTAAGACACCCGATACACACATGGTTTCCACATCACTCGCTCACAAATCCCATTATCCAAGGAAGCAGTAGTCAAAGTCAGACTTTCAAAAACTATGGAAATCAAGGTTGTGACTAGAAGTAACTGCTGTAATGGTCCTGAGAAGTAGTTGAGTCATGATTGAGATCAAGTGGCAACGAGACTAAAAGAGTGGCAGAAGGAAAATTGGGATGCAATGAAAGGGGAAAGAGAAATGACGAAGTGGATGATGTAAATTTCTAAGGAAAGCAATAAGTGGTAAAGATACTAGGATCATAGTATATAAGTTTACATAAAGTAGAGTAAGTGCTGGAGTATCTATATATCTACATACTCGCTACTAATTAATGAAAATTCGCCATCCGACGCATCACGTACACCATATCCTTCATCTCAACCTGAGTTCTCGTCCTCACCCTGCGGGGGCGGGAAGTCCGATATTCCCGAGACGGTATCCTTCTTCAGGTCAGGATTATGCTTAGGTCTTTCCAGCAACGCAGTAACGTATAAATCTGGAATATCGAAACTAAAATTCGCAGTGATCCTCGTCTCTGAAGGACCTGGAGGAGCCGTTTGGAGAGTGACAGGCGTCTCGATGACATAGTGTTTCCACCCAGGGTCATTACTTAGGTATTTGCCATCTTCCAATTTATGGTTATTGTGTAGCCAACTGTTTATTGCTACCTGAAGAGCATCTCGATTCTTTTTGAGATGTGTTTCAAGCTCGGCTTGTGGGAGAGCACTGCCGGTCCCCCAGATGGTGACTTTATTCGTGGTGTTGTTGCTGATGGATATTTTCGCGATGGCGGCGAATTCCCTGTCGGGATAGGTCTTCTTTAAGCTTCTCTCGAGTGGATCATTGATTTTGAACTTTTCCTCAATCCAGTCGCGTTTGGAGCCCGCATCCACCTCGATCTTGGGCTGATATTCGCGCACAACATCCAAGAGCGTGGCTCCGAATTTCGCGTCCAGTAACTGCTTGTTGAAAAATTCGTGAATAGGTTTATGATTTTGGACATCCACAGACATCGTGTAGAATCTATTGCGAATCCTGTAAGATGTAGGCTGTTGGGTAGGTGTTTGTGTCGCTTGCAAAGGGGCCGCTGACGTCAAGATATAGTGGTACTCAGGATGGTGATCGATACCGACAGGAAAGCTCAATAGATAAGGCTTGAATACTTAATGTATGAAGAAACAAAGGGAAGTATGCTAGGCGAAGATCTTCTATTGTTTTATATCCCTACGCCATAGTGAGTCAACTCCCAGAACCTCTTTGACTGTGTCTGGATCTGGACACAGACCACCAAAAGAGTCATCATCCTTTATTACTCACAATGTGAGATCAAGTTTGAGTATCTTCTACTAATCACCGAGTGGCATCGTGACTTATGCCCAGTCTATAAAGCAAGCTCAGAGGCGCGACACATGGTGCAATCATATGACCACAAACACCAAACAAGCGGAAGACAGCTGGACCTATATAAGCTAAAGGTTGATCATACATGGGATGAAAGTGAAACATAAAGAACTCTCCTGGCTCTCATCGGGTTATTGTGTGTTTAGGGGGATGTATCACGACCTTGTTACTTTCATCTGAAGATATTCCAATTTCATTCGCAACGCCTCTTACGTGTTATTATCCTTAGTATCAATACCGTAACTGTAACCACATATATCTAGGCCACATGAAATCACTTTAGGCTGCCAGCCTAATCCATCATCCAATCCCATCAATACTCCAAGTCAAGTATGAGAGAGCCATTTCCTTATCTTACCACGTGTGTATATCTCTTCAGATCGTACCACGCTGAAACATATAGGATTGTAGCGTTAATCATAATAAGCGAGAGACTGTAGCACCTCCCTCCTTAATTTATATACTACGTCTGTGACTTATCTCGCTCTATTAGCCCTTAGATTTATCTTATTCTATAGTAGTTAAGTATCAAGATAGTTAAGGTAATAATAATCCTAAAGGTATAGTTATATATGATTTACCCTACTAATTACCATAATACTCCCTCCTCCTTACAGGCGCCTCCCTACTATCTTCTACAACTCTAGGATCCCCACATGTCACGCTGAAACATAACCCGAAACAAAAATTTATTATTACGAACTTTCTATTCATACACTTTATCTTTCCAGCCCCACCCATCCCTATACCCGAAGAGCCCATAAAAACACTACATCAGTGAAACAGAGGCAAACGAGAGACAGGTAAGTAGGAGCTAAAACAAGATTTAGTCTACATAGGGAGCGAGTAGTTGGTAAGCGCTACCCAAATGAGATAATGGATCGCAGTGCAACACCCAGTTGAATGGGCTACATATATTCGCCAGTCAGTCGTTGCTGACAAAAGACAATCCAACAAACACAGTGCCCAACCACCACGACAGGATAGTATCGATCGACGATCTGATATCAATCGATGGGATCACGTCCATTCACTCCGTAGGGATTACCGTTAGAGCGGCCGTCCGTGCGCCCATCACCATTGTCATTAGACATTCCATTTCCATCGATGTTGTTCCCGTCCACACCACCAGCGGAGGTTCCGTTGGGACCACTAGCTTCACCCCCGTTTGTAACGTTGGTGCTACCTCTTTGTGCAATCTCGTCGAAGGGCCCACTGGTCGGAGGATGGAGAACCAGCGCACGAGGCACGTACTCTCGCGCTTGAATGCGACCTAAAACCCCATTTTCGTCAGGCCTGTGAACCCAGTCAAAATCGCCTGAAGCGTCCGGCCAAAATTCTATGTTGTATACCGCTCTGATGTCCGTATGATGGTCGGGTCGCTTACCGAAATAGTCGAAGTCGATACGCCGCGGGCTCGAATAGATAAAGTGCGCGCGGGGTGTGTCGCTGGGAAGTCCGCTTGCCGGGAAATTCTCGCCGGGCCTGAGCCAATGCCGGTTCGATGAAATCCCAGTGCCATCCCAAAACTGCTGACGAACTGCTCTCAACGAATCCACATCGGGCTGAAGTGCATCTTTGATACTTTCTGGATCCTCCCCTGGAAGGGTGACTTGGTGTGCACTATTGTCGTAGCGTCTGAGCAAGATATATGCCAATCGAGAATGTCCCACATCGAAGCATCTGTGGGAAGCATGGAGAATCACAGTGTTGTTCGCTCCGCGTCTAAGGTTTATTGATTGGTGCGTTTCTTTGGAACAGAAGTCGAATAGGAGGTCCTTTATCGTTAAATAGACAAGTTCCGCGAGATTATCGGTAGCGATCTCGGACATATCTTCTGTCGAAATCGTGTACGCCGTACTAAGACTCCGGAAATGTGTGATGTAAAAAAACGACCTCGCCGAATAATCCTCTCAAAAAAATACTATCTTCAACAGCACCGGCAAAAAGGTTTCAATAAATAAGACTTGGATACTGTCCCAGAAGCTATACAAGCAAGACCACCCTCCGCAACGAACATGCACTATTATATACCCCTCCACCGTAGTGAGTCAATCCCTTGTACTCCCCCAACCTTTGACTCTTTCTCAGCCCGGCCCATGTACCACAAAGAGCCAGCGCCTTCTTATACCACCAGCATGGCGTTGAGAGTCACTCCCAACATCACTTTACAGTACTCCCAGCGTGACATTGAGAGTTGTTTTGAAACACTGCATACGCGGCTTACAAGCAAAATAGGCACGGAAAGAATTTCAGCCGCCTCATCAGATAAGAAGAAGGCAACTTAAGTATCGTGAGCCGAAACATGTCATACCTCAGACGAGAAGGACCCAACCGTGCTCCACCACTATTATCTCAGATTACCGTACCAAGAAAGCTGCTATCTGGAGAGAAATAATAAAAAAAAGATAGAGTTATCGAGTATATAGAGTACAGAGATAATTATACGGAGGGAAATAATAACAAAAAGATGGGATTTACCGAGGGGAGTACAAAAATGACCACAAAAACGTGTCCCCCCTAGCTAATAGTTTGAAATAATCCTAGTTGAACAGAATCACAAAATAATACCTGTGAAATGATATAGCTACATTCTAATCGCAATCGGTCAGTTATCCCAATCTCTAAACCACACCTACTACTTCCCTTTAAATAAGATAGATATATTTCTCTGGGGTTGAGGGGGCTCAGATTACCGTACCGATAACGCTACTATAGCTACACTCTAATCGCAACCGGTCAGTTATCCCAATCTCTAACCACACCTACTACTCCCCCTTGGATGAGATGGATGTGTTTCTCCGGGGTTGACGGGGAGGTTTAACGCGTATACACTGATGCGGCGCGGTAGTTCCAGGCGTTGTGAGGAGTGAAGAAGAGGGGAGAGGAGGAGTGGAGGTAGATAGGGCTGTGGAACTGCCTGGATGAGGGGTTAGCAGTGCTCAGGCCGATACGGCGAATGTGACTGTTTCGACGTAGCATTTGTTCCCACAACCAGCTGATGGACAATACAACCACATCCTTCTACGATGGTAAGAAATTTCAAGTATCCGTGGGCGCTCTTGGTGTAGAAGGATACCCAGGTTCAATTATCTGCCGACTTTCCAACGCTCACTCCGCCATCCTTCAAACCACCCACTAACACCCCGTCACAACCCTAAACCCCTGCACCGGACTAAACGGCGGCTCGACGCCCACAAAATCCCAATAATTCACCCCGTCCCCACCCTCAAACGCCATCCCCATCTGCCACGTCAACGTCCCATTGCACTCCCCGGCGCCCACATCGATCAGTCCCCCGGTCTGATTCCAAATCCTCTGCTGCGCTTCCACGCTCCCGTTCACCGCCCCAAACACTGGTACAAGCACACTCGCGTTCCTCGCAGGTTCATACGTGTCCCACGTCGCCGGCACCCCAGCCTCGCGCGTGACCTGGTACACGTTTACCACGGGCGCGGGGCCCAGGACTGTCTGCATGTCTTTCGAGGGCAGCTGGAATTGCAGGATACACGTGCTGCTGCTGTTCTCGGTTCCGTTATCCACCGGCAAGGAGAACTGGACCTGCGTCGCGACCTGGAACGTGTCGGCGCGTTGGCGCAGCAGCATGAAGAAGTCTTGGTTGCCGTGCAGGGGCGTCTGGTCCCAGGTGGGGTAGCGCGAGTTTAGGATGCTGTAGGAGGTCGGGTAGAAGGTTTGGCAGGTGGGGGTGCTGCAGGCAGTCGGGGGAGCGGCGGGGGTTGTGGTGTTGGGCCAGAGTGGGGAGGCTGCTGTGGGCGGTGCGAGGAGGAAGCTGACGATGAGGAGGTTGGCGAGGGTGTGGAGGTCGAGCATAGCGGTGGCGAGGGCGGTTTGCTGTTCGCGAGGATGGTAGAGTAAGTTCGCTGAGGATACGGTGAAGATAGGTCGTAGGTTTCAGAGCGCTGATGTTGGATCCGTAGGAATGTAGAGAACGCGGAGAACCGGCGAATGGAGTTGTTGTGCAATTACGCTGGAGATTCGAACGTGATGTTGACGGTTCAGGCGCAGCTCCAGTCGCTCTTGCCGCCAAAGTCTGCATCTCCATCGCTAGTTCCAGACTGATCGAAAGAGGGCAAGAGCTTCAGGCCATCATCTTTCACGCCAATATCAATTTGAGTTTAGCCAACTTCTAAGGAATGGCATATGCACGGAACGCTTCCACTACACACAGTGCGAGTTTTCCAGCATCGTCAGTAGAGTGAAAGACACAACTCCGACTTTTTGATTAGCCGATGTCGAACATGCGGGGGCTTTGAGGGACAGATGTTCAAGTGAGATACATTCGGGTATTCGCTCGACAGATGTACAACAAGCGTGCGTCTATATGTCGTGGAAAGTCAAGTCGTTGATGTGGCCGTTCAATGCGTAATTCATCATGCGAGCTCTAGTTCGATCAACGAGTCCAGGCTGTGCGGGTGCCTCCATACGCCGGTGATTTTCAGACCCGCGCCTTCATACAGCTTCTTGTGTTCGGCTTCGGTGCGGTGTCTTGCTCCAAGCGACGCCATGAGCTCCCAATCCAGCGCCGTCTGCGGCCATGCAGCGCCCTGGTTTGGGACCACGAAATCGTTGACCAGCACCCTGGAGTAGCCTTTCTTCATAGCCGGGACGATAGCCTTGAGTATCTGGGTGTTTGCGTCGTCGCTCCAGTCCTGGATAATGGAGTGCAGGTAGTACGCTCGTGCGCCTGTGCGATCATGTCAGTACAATCCCAAGTGACGTGCGGAACGTGGGCACCTTTGACCGGCTGCTCAGTAAAAAAGTCGTGAGCCATCTTCTCCGCGCCGTTGCCTATCTCCGCATGCTCGACCACCTCAGGCCTGTCCTGCAGAACGAGCTTACCCGGCAGCGCGGTACCGAACGCCTCCCGCACTCCTTCAACGTCATGCCCCACTCCGCCTCCTACGTCCACCAGAAATACACCGCCGCTCTCCGCGCCCGCGATCAACTGTTCCTTGACGGGGTAGAAGTCGGGCTCGAACCACCGCGGTCGTCCCTTGCTCCATGCGCCCATCATGCTGCCGAACCGGCGCCCCATCTCCTGGTCGAATTTCTGGAAGTACTCGAAGTAATGGTAGCCCTTGCAGTTGAAGGCGTGCTGGAAGGGGCCGTCGGTCTGCGACCCGGGTGAGGTGAAGCCATGGGTCTGGAAGAAGCCGGGCATCTTCTGGAGGGCGGGCTGGAAGTTGTCGATGATGTAGAGGATGGTGTCTTGGTAGACGGGCTCGGCGAAGGACTTGGAGGTGGCGGTGGGCGCGAAGGTGTCGGGCGCGGTCTCGTTTACGGTGTTCATGGCGGCGAGATGGCGAAGCATGCGTCCTGGCGGTTGGTTAGCTTTTCACCTGTGCGAAGCTGGCTGGGATAGTGCACCAACGAGAACTGGGTCTGTCTTGGGGTCCGTCCTCGACGCGATCTCAGCGGTCGTCTGGCCGGCTGCGTCGACGTGGTGCATGGCCTGGAAGAGCTTGATCTCGACGCCCATGCGGATGACGGAGAGGTGCGCGGGCTGCGCCCACAGCAGCTGCAGCATGGTCTCGGAGGGGTGACTGAGCTCGGCGATGAGCTTCGCGCATGCGCCCAGCAGGCTCTCGCGGGCGCCCTGTTCTCCGTTCTTCAGCCCCTCGCCCAGCTGGGTGATGGTCTCTACGAGGGCGAGCGCCCCCTGCGACGGCGGGGTATCGGCCATTACGAAAGAATATCAGGGCGTTCAGGGACAAGAAAGAGAGGGAACGGGCGCAAGTTCAGGAAGAAGGCGCCGGGTTGCTATGCCATGCCATGGTGTGCTGGTCCCGCTATAGGCTACGTATATAGGCTACGTATATAGGCTAGTATATAGGCTAGTATATAGGCTAGTATATAGGCTAGTATATAGGCTAGTATATAGGCTAGTATATAGGCTAGTATATAGGCT